>JAFBJZ010000375.1:122500-722500 GCA_016785225.1 Psettodes erumei
CAGAACCACGTTCTCACCCTTCAACAGTGCTGGAGTGACAGAGATGCTCGGGACGTTCGGGGAGGACGAGGAAGGCCCGACAGAAAGCTTGGAGGTCTTGGACCTTCCAGCTCCATTAGCACATGGTTTAGGCGACTGTTGCGGAGCAGCAGGTCTGCGGTTGGATGGAGAAGGAGCAGAAAGGGAGAAAGGAGGGTCAGACTTTTATATCTTCATGGGCGATTCATCTGCTCCTCTAACCGGTGCCCTCCGGTCCTTGGTTCTGATTCATGAGAGCGAGAGGAAAGGTCATGTGGGGAGAGGAACTCGGAGCACTGAGCATATGTCGCACCACGGTGGACTCCTCCACGGTGTCGACACCATTTGGAGCTCGCACGCATGCGGTGGTGGAGGAGGAGAGACAGGCTCCGACCACAAACGATGGCCGGGCCATTTGGAGGAGCAGCAGGTACGGGCCTCCTGTGGGAGGAGTGGCTGGAGAGATGGATGGAAGACTGGATGAAAGGATGGATGGATGGACAGGACATGGGGGGGGGACAAGTCCCTCATACAGCTAAAGCTTGATGACGTTGATGAGCTGAGAACCCGCCCATGTACAGACGCCCCCTGCTGTTTAGAATGGGGAGAACAAACAAACGCAACAAAGTCAATAAAACGCATCTTACTTTGTTTCCTTGGCGACGGGTTTGAGCCTCGACCTCCAGTCGGCAGGAGACTCGTTTTCTGTAGCTGCTGAGGACAAAGAAACAAACCCGACTTTAGTGTTTTTCACTTCCTGGTTCAGCTTCTTCATCTCTCCCCTCTGACAGCAAGGTCAAATAAATAACATTAACTGTAATCAACGTGGAGCACCATGAAGGTTTCAATGAAGATGACGCCTCCACATTATGCAAACAAGTCAGAATGGCAAATCATTTCCCCCTTTATTAAAAAAAATCTGCAGCACAAAAAACATATGAGGGGTTTTGTCTTGTGAAATGTAACACGGTGTTAATTAACATATAATTTAAATTATAACTTATGTTTTGTTCAGGTTGTTTTGATATATGTATGTGTGTTTTACCTACATTTGTTATGTCATAACATATATCAATATCAGAATACACTCAGTACTGTGATACTGTCACCAACATAATATTCTCTAAATAATAATAAATTGCAACACACACACATACAAGGAAAGCCTGACAGTGTTTGACCCCTCACCTGAATCAAAACACCAAATGTTGATGCATGTATTATACTAAACAGCCTGTGCTCAGTTCTGGAATTGAATTAGAATTTCACCTGGGGTGTTGGGTGAGGCGCTGCCAGGATTGGCCCCCCCTCCCCTGTCTGGAGTCCTGGCTCTGAGTGCGCTCCCGCCGGCCGGGCTCGGAGCCAAGCTCGGGGGGGGCGGAGGTTGCAGGTCGGCGAGGAGCGACGGGTCTGCTCTCAGCTTCACCCTCCCCCTGACGCCCTCCGCCTCCCTCTTAGGGGTGTTGACTTCAGCGGGTCTGATTGGAGGGGACGGGGGTGTTATTACATGTTTCCACCAGCAGAGGGCAGGCCAACCCAGGACAACCAGTTAAACAGTGTGTGTGTGTGTGTGTGTGTGTGTGTGTGTGGTGGAGGCGTGTTTGACTCACCTGTCAGGTTTTTTCAGCTCCACCGTCGCCCACGGCGGTTTATTGTTGTTCGGGTTCTCCTCAGCCAGTTTCTTGGAAATGAATGCTGCTGCTGTTTTCACTTTCTTGCTCTCGCTGTCCTCTGCTGTCGAACTCGCCTTTCCGCTTACTTTGGCTCCATACCCACCCTTATCCAGGCTTGTTTCCTTTTTGCCATCAAAGTTCACAACCACAGTCACAGTCTGACCCACCGTGACCTCTTGCGCCTTTCCACCAGCATGCGGCCCTTTATTCACGTCCACATTGATGACCGCGGTCTTTTTCTCTTCGGTGTTTGTGCTGCCGTCTGACTGGAGGAACCTGAGTTTGGACTGCAGCGTCTTGGCTGCTGTGGTTGAGGTGCGGGGGGCGGCGGTGGGTCTGGCGCTGATGGAGGTGGTTGTGACGGAGGTGGAGTCACAGGTGGTCCGTGCAGCTGGAGCTGGCTTGGGGACAGAAGTCGTCTGACGTTCTCTCGCGACAGGAGGGAGGCCTAAAGCAGGACGGGAGGGGGGCGAAGGAGAGACAGCGGCGGAGAAGCTGGAGGGGGCGCTGGTTTTCTCCGTCAGCCACGTCGGACCCAGTCTGGAGGGTGTTTTGGTGGGAGCAGGTGCGCTGGTTTTATTAGTGGAGTCTGGTACAGGAGGGGGTTTGGAAACAGGGGTGTTTGTGGGTAAATCTCTGAGAGGAACAGTTGTGTTTGTAGACGACAGTGACCTGAAAGACAAAGCACCACATGTAACTATAAACAGCCACGACATTTTCAACACACACGTTCATTCCTGTTTCTGGAGACATGAAGGTGGATCTGTACGCTGACGTGTGAGGCTTGAAATATTTTACTTTGCCTGTAATAAATATAGAAAACATGAAAGTTTACCTTTTTGAATTAAATCAGTTTTTCACAATATTCTCATTTCTTGAGTAGCATAAGTGATTAGGAAACGCAAACTGTAAATGTTAAAGAAGGAAGCAAATCATTTGAAATTTGCACACACATTACACATTACAGTAATTCACTTTTAAAATTAAATGATCAGTTAATGGTTTTACTGTATCAGGAAACAAGGAAAGATATTCAAGTAATTACTTAGGTGTAATTTTAATTGATCAGTTGATAAGTTTTTAATTTAGTTTCACAGTTTATTAGCTATAATTATTCTGGAGACTGACAGATTATGAGGAGATTATGAGACAGATTATGAGGATGAGTAATGAAAACTACACAAACTGACTGTCATGGTGGCGCTGGTGAGGCTCTTACTTTGCACAGTTCCTGTGATACAGCTTCCCGTCCACCAGGTGTCGCTGCACCAGGTGAACGTGCTTGTTGCAGGACACGCATTTGTTACTCAGGGTGCCCGTCTGATGGGATTTGTCAACCGGAGCATCCTAGAAGAGGTGGAGATGATCGTTTCATTCATGACGAGTGACCAGTTTATGGAAAGGCTCGCTGTAACTGACTGGTTTTTTGTTTGTTTTGTAATAGGAGTGGTGCAGACGCAACAAGAGATCTTCACAGTTATTTAGGTCATCTGTGATGATTTTGGCTTGATGAACTTCCTCGTTGCTCAACAGTAAAGTGATTGCAAAATTAAACCTCTTTTCTTTTTTTTTTTTACATTGGCTGGAAACTGAAATCAGATCCATAGCTTAGTGACACTTGTGTGAAGAGTTCAGGCAGTAAAGTTTACCTTTGTGGTGTATCTGGTTTGTTTTGGGGAAGGAGCGGGCCTTGTGATGTTGGAGGAGGGGGGAGGGCTGTTCTCCCTCCCAGGCTTCAGCGAGGGGAACACCTTAGCCGACACCGGCTGGTTCTTCTTCCCGGACGGTTCGTCCGCGGGGCCCTCGGCCGGACGCTTTATGCCCCCCATACCACCGACTGTGTGCAAACACGCAGGGAAAGATGTAGAGACATATCAGGCGAAGGCAGGAGGAGGGAGGAGGAGGCTACACAGTGAGAAACAGATACTCACTCGGGGAGCGTCCGTGGAAGTAGTTGTAGTACTGCGAGACATAAGTCAGGATACTGAGGCGGTCGGGAACCTTGAGGGCCACCATGTCTTCTGCGTCCAACAGCGCTGGAATTCCCAACTCGTCCTCTGCAACCTTGAACGCCTGCAAATAACATTGACTTCATCCAACAAAACAGACTGAAGCTCTTTTTTTTTTTTAGACCGACTGGCCAAAGACGGAAAAGCAACGATAAATCAAATAAAAGCAGCAGGACCTCTTTCTGGCATCTTTGTATAATTCAGACAAGACATTCGCTGCCTGTTATTAATATTGAAATGCATGTTTGAGACTGTTACTGTCCCACTGCAGAGTTTAACAGTGATGTCCTCTGCAAAATGAGGACACACTTGGGAAGACAGGTATGTTTTTTTATGACAAACTGGATTGGACACGTGTTGGATTCCCACACACACTGTCAGCACAAAACATTACATTTCTCACAAACTTCTTACTGAGTCTACTGCTGGATTTAATGCACATACACACCTCTCTACCAGGTGTAGATTATACATCAGTTAATTTGGACACGGACATATTCATTTCTTCTTTAAAATACAGTTTGATGTCGTCTGTGTCCTGCATGTCGCCAACAACTTTCCTTGAAGTGGCCAAATCCTGATCACAGCTCCGATCCACACCTCATGTGTTAAGAGAGTGTTAAGTGAGTCAGGAATTTCCAAACTAGACTCACATTCAGCGATTCCAAGGAAGCAGAAAAAGCAAGCAGCGGCAGGCCAACGAGCACCAGAGGCGTAACTTAAATCAGTAATCAGATGGTCGAAGAAGTCATAAAACCAGTGTTTACTCAGTGTTTTACTCAGTTTACCAGTGTTTGCTGTGCCCTACCAAACTTGGATCTCTTGCAGATTTTTATCCTTTTTTATTGACCGACCTGTTGTTTCAGCTTTGTTTCCATTACAGTTAAGAACAGCGTTGGACAACTGCTGCCGTTTTTGTTTGCCACAGTTGAAAGAGCACAAGTCTGTGATGTTGAGCTTTTGTCAGTCCCGGTGCTCCGGGCCCAGTTATGAAGCGCCGGGGAGAAAATCCAAGTAAAGAATGCAACAGAGGAGCCAACATCAAAGTGCCCAGATTGAAACACTCTGAGTTTGGCAAAGACTCCCCCGCTCTCTTCCCCTTTGTCAAGTTTGAAAAACTCCCTGTTACCCAACATCAGGTGGTGCTGATGCAACATCCCGGACAAGCACCCACGCAGAAGCGTGAAGCGAAGTTATGCCTGTGAGGTTTCCCCTTCACTTTTTTAATCATTAATCAATCACTCTTGATTCATTTATTACTCATTTAATAAGATGTCAGCTCAGCTCAACTCCACTTACTGTACTGGCTTTTCTGAAAGCATTTTACTGCATCTCACAGTCTTCACCATCATCATTTGTTTTCACGTAGCTGAAATTCTGCACGTGATGAGACGTGATTTGAAAAAGCTCTGAAGTGGATGATGAGATCCGATTAATTTATCCCATGGCGTGAATTAATTTTCACTTTTATGTTTTTTGATTTACAACAGGGAGGTGTTTCTGTTACTGATACAAATGTAGTGGACAGAATAAAAGAAACACCTGTAACAGGCTACAGACACCATCAGCAGTGCAAACTGCAGCCTCCACCCTTCTAACACTAGTTCAGCATATTAGCATACTGATGTTTGCTAATTATCACTAGTTATCACTCATTATTAATAGGATCCATCCTCTTGGGACCATGAATGTCTCCCACAAACTTCAGGATAATCCATCGAACGGTTCTTGAATTTTCTCAGTCTCGACACTTGGACAAACTTTACGACCCATGGAGCTGTGATGCTAGCGCAGCTACTTTGTTTCGCTGGAGATTCTGGATCAATGAGTCGACAGTAATATGGAGCCTGTCAAACAAGCTACTCCTCAAAGAGTCAGAGGTCAAAGTTCAAACATGTAAACGTGTCTTACCAGTTTGTTGTTGTCATAGACATCTTCCTTCTTCAGTGAATCAAAGTTGCTGCAACAGAGGATGGAAAAACATGTGATCACCTTCTCTTCCTCATTCATGTGTTTACAATCAATCCAGACCACAACATGTGTTGTTTAGTCACTTCAACGCACATCATGACACTGACAGTGTCACTAATCACTTTCATGATCTCATGCTGGGAAAACAGAAACTAACAGGGAGCGCGGGCTGCATCCATCACGGGTCCAGGCCGTGTCTACACGGAGTAAAGTGGAACTAAGCCTTTAATCAGCGCTTCCTGCTCCTATGTATGTAAACATGAAAGGAGCCCACATGCTGGAGCTGCCTCTTCAAAATGAAAAAAAGCATCAGTGTCCGCCATGATGAGCCTCCCTGGAGCCAAACATCACCATGAGTCAAGTGTTTGGAAAATCTAATGAGGACAGATCTAATTCAGATCATTCCTGAGCCAGCTGTCAAGCACAAATGTAAACTATTAAACCCTGGTGGAAAGTCCCCGGGAGTTTTCAAAAAAGAAAGTAATGGGGAAAAAATGGAGATAATCTAAAAATAAAGACAATCAGATAATCTAAAGATAAAGACGATCAAATAAATTCCACTTGATTCTGGATCCAGATTGGGATTGATGTCCAACATGTAAATAAACTGGACAAAGCTGAAATGATTATTCTGCATATGTTTTTTTATTCATTAATTCCAAACAGTCTCCAGCTGCTCCAATGTGAGGATCTGCTGCGATCTGTTTAACATCGTTGTAGCTGAATATCTTTTTTCACAACTTTCTGAGCTAAACTAAACAATTTAATCACAGAATCAACCAAGAGATCAATTGATCAAGTTCTGCAATCATTAGTTGCAGTCTTAAAACTGCATGAAATCCATTCCTTCCTTGTCCAGCAGAGGTCCAACATCCAGAACATCGGATTATGGTTCCAGGTTGACAAGGATGTTCCACATGTAGACAAGCTGGAGGAGAGGTAATGACCGCTGAGGTTTGTGCAGCATCCATTTACAGCTTTAGGAGCAGATACACAACCAGAATCTTTTTTGAAAGAAAAAAGTCTATAGTCCAGGTCAGGTCTGAATGATTACTATACGTTAGATGTATCCATAAGCAAATCTCAAATCAACTGCAAAACCAAGTTCTTTCAGTGCATATTACATGCATGTTCTGCATCGTATGTATTTAGTTTTGATTATTTTACTGGGTCAGAACCTGAGAGTCAAATGTTTTAATAGTTTCAGTTAAGTCTCAGAGCAGCCAAGTCCTGAGTCAAGTTTCAAGTCCTTGTTTTCATATCAATGTCCAGTCATATTAGTCTGGATTTACAGAACAGTGAAATCCAGTTCAACTGTAAAAACAAAAAAACAGGCAGACACCACCCCTGACCTCTGACCCTCAGGTCAGGGGTCAGCTCTGCAGACCTTCTGGGGGGGGCAACGTGTTGCTCCATGGGCTCCACAGCTCCACAGCTCAGCTTTTCCTGCAGACCCACGGAGCTGAAGTTTGCTCCACACCACCATCTACAGCTGAACCCCACCGTAAAAGCTCCAAACATCCGTCTTTCCTCAACTCTTACGACGCAAACCGGATTCATGCGGCTTCAAATGAAAGTTTAAACGCTACAAAACCTAAACCTGTTCCTGCTTTGTTCTCCGGTCTCGGTACTTACATGAGATCCGGTCTGTGTTTGTGGATGAGGGCGCAGAAAGCCAGGCCGTCCCTGAAGGACGTGGTCATGTTGGTGATGGCCACATCCCGGTAGCCGTCGCACTGGACCCGGCACCACTGCTGCAGCGCCTTGACCGCCGACATCCTCGGAGCTCAGAGCCGCGCACCGACTCGCTGCTGCCGCCGGAGCCCGAGTGTGGAGCCGTGGAGCGCCGCTGTGGATCCACCGAGCTCCCCGCCTCCCCCGTCAACCCTCACTGCCTGCTCCTCCTCCAACGACAAACTTCGGAAACTTTCCACAGCAGCTTGGACACGCCGGATCCGGGAAATGACAGACAGCAGGAGAGTGTGTGTCCGTGCGTGTGTGCGTACGTGTGGGAATCACCGCCTCACGTCTGAGGAACCTGGATGTGACACCTGTGAATGGTCCATGATGACGCCGCATGGGTGGAGTTCAGATCGTGTGTGTGTGTGTGTGTGTGTGTGTGTGTGTGTGTGTGTGTGTGTGTGTGTGTGTGTGTGTGTGTGTGTGTGTGTGTGTGTGTGTGTGTGTGTGTGTGTGTGTGTGTGTGTGTGTGTGTGTGTGTGTGTGTGTGTGTTCAGTGTATATCATACTGTATAGAGACCCGGTCACGTGACTGGATGGCTCCACACCCCTCATTTAATTTGAACCGCAGTCACAAAAACCAGAACATTTTCTAATAAAAAATTAACTGATCAGTTATGTTGATTTCAGCTCCCTGTTGTTTGGGCTCACCACTGTTTCAGGGAATTGTGCAAACTTGCAGGATTATAATCCTGCTGGGGGAATAGTAAATGTATAAGCATTTAATTTTAATTATTAAGCCTTCCCATTGATGACTTGTGTAAATCACACAGATGAAACAGCTCTAAAATAATGATTTTAATATTTGCCTCAACACAATCACAATTACGATCATCAGAGTTATAAACTGTGTGTGCAGTTACTAACGTAAACACTTCCTCAGGTCATGTAAAACACTAAATATCCAATATATATACATATATAACCTCCCAACAATGCTGAGTCACTTCCTGCACTTACCTAAACAAAGGTGTTGCCATATTTACACGTGTTTGTTGTGTTATTGAAGGAGAATGCAATATTTGTTTGGGTTGTAATGTGCTGCTATTTTAGTAAAGAGAGGACTAAATGTGAAACCTGTTAACCAGGTGTGGTTGTTGCTTTTGTAAGTCAGCCTGTCCAGTCCTGTCCCATCCTGCCCTGTGTACTGGGGTGTGTTGCGTGAGGCGGGTGGGGTCTATTCACTGAGTTACCTGACACCTGCACACATGGTCTGAAAACAGGGAGGAGACGAGTTTTGTTGGACTGATTCAAACTTGCACATACCTTGTACTTTGCACTGCTGTGTTTGTTTTTTTTCATTTGCTGGTAGGACAGTCTGGAGATTTCAGTGAAAGTTTGGCATGGGCCAAAATAAAAATTATTCGTTTGGGTTTAGATGGTGCCACTATGTAGTCAGTTATAATTAAAACAAAACAAAACTGGGCTATAAATATCTTCACCAACATTATATTCTACAATTCCTGTTCAGATTTCCAAAAACTGGCCTCCAAGTTATTGTATGTATTTGGTTTAAAATCCCATTTGTGTTGAATAGGTTTTGTTGGCTTCATGTCAGGAAGTCAAACTAGTGTGTTTCTATATTTAGAAGTTGTCACGTTTTCTCACACTCAGATGTCACCACCCCAGCAACTATGATTCATTAAAGCTTGAGAGTATGACACTTGTTGAAACATCCTGTTTCTGCTTCCAGCTACTTTTGACTCAAGAAACTGCCGAATCATTTATCATGTATTCACAGCTGTTTTGTTGGACTAACAGTACACACAACAGTGTGGTTCTGTCGATCAGTCCATATCTTTGGTTCATACTTTTCTGAAAGAAGGGGATGTATTCAGACATTCCTGGTCTGCACAGGATGAATCCTAAATAGCTTGTGTGATCCCCTGACTTTTCTTTAAAAGTCAAACTGAACCAAACCTAAACTACACCCAGCTGGAGGTCAGGCCTTTGTTTAGTGCTAGGTAGTAGAGGTTAGCGTGCTAAAGAGCTCAGTATTTTACCTTATTGAGTCATATCAGCATTGTGATATGAGCATTTAGCTCAGAGCACCACAGTGATCGAGGTGCCAAAATGTCTGCAGGCTCTTTTTTTAATGACTGTTCCCACTTTTAAAATGACTCAAGAAAAGAAAACCAAAACTCATTACACCCCTGACAGAGCTGTGGCTGTAGCTGTGCACCCAAACAGCTGTTTAAAAAAAGTCCCTTCAGACAGAAAATGAAAGTATGAGTCTGATTTCTGAAAGCTGATTTTGGTTCTTTTTTATGACCCCGGAGACTGTCTTACACAATAACCAAAAATGATTGAATGTTCCTGTTTCAACAATAAAGTATCATTTCACAGACAATATTAAACAGATTTTTTGTGAAGATTTCGGTTTCAAATACACTACATAAGCACGACTCAACTTGAAAACATGCAACCTCAGGAAGCTCAAACTCAAACTGAAAATAAAGTTGTTGTTTTTTTATTCTCAGCAACATGGAAACCACGACACTAAATTAAAAATCTGTTTTAGCTTTTCCCTAAATGTGCACAACGAGCACGGTTATGCAAATCAAGCATGTACAGACTGTCCCATAAAGGCCTGTGCTTTGTCAACTGTCTCCACATGCCGACCTTACAAACCCCCCATGTACAAATACTTAATCCTCCCAAAGCCAGACAGGAAATGCCCCAGTCAGTCAAGCAGAATGCTTTTCACAGACCCCCGCTGTTCTTTCTCTTTCACTTTCTGACCCCCCCCTCCACTGAATGATATATGTACCCTCCACAAACTGACATCTGGAAACAGTTAGGCTGTGAACGTTTGCACAGAGCCAATGAAAACATGTCTATCTCGAGTCTATCAGTAGAGGAGGACAATTCAACCCTGCTATCATTAGGTAGTGTGTGTGTGTGTGTGTGTGTGTGTGTGGGGGGGGGTTAGGACAAGTTGTTTGTTTTTTTTACTTTGAGGAGCTGGTGTGTAAGTGTGTGTGTGTGTTAGGCACAATCAAACATTTGTTTGGTTTCATGACTCATGAGGTCCGGTTGATTTTTGGGTTTTTTTTTTGGATCAGTGTCACAGTTTATGTTTTGGTTATCGTTAGTTTCTACGGAAAGCAGCACATAATGGATTTTTTTCTATGTAAGAGACACAAACTAATTTTGTTGTGCTCATGAGAACTGACTGAGAGAAGCTGCAGATGGATATATAACTGGATAAAGAAGAAAGGCCGACACTGTGAAATCAACAACTTAAAATCATCGCAGCCTTGAGAAATGATGTCCTCTAGTGGCACATTCACTTCCGCACCTCAGGTTCAAGATCCAAAATGCAGGCAAGATCAAAATAACATTTATTCAGATATAATCACATCAATGCTCAAAACATAACTTCATACATTTGTTTAAAAAAAAATCTTCAGTTTCAGGGTGAATAGTGTGCAATCAAGACATTTAATTTTATTGTTGTGTTACTGCCATAAAATATTTTCATCATAATTTTCAGTAAGATGTGCTGAGAGAAAAAAAGACCCACTTAAACTGTTGTGCTATATATTGGGGTCTACACATGCTTAAAAAACAACATCTTGGGGTTTTGCGTAGTTTACGTCACAGCTCACATGCACTGATGAGTCCATGAACAAACTATGTTCCAAAGTCGCAAAAGGTGCAGAAACCTCCATACATTCAGATCACAGTTCCACAGCATCAAGGTCAAATATTCATCTCCTTTGTGTGTTAGCATGGTGATATTAGCAGTTAGCTCAATGCACTGCAGTGTCAGGGTGAGTGTGCCATCATCAGAGACGTCACATTAAGTCTGCAGGATGGAGCATTTTACATTTGGAGCAATGCTCAGCATTAAACGAAGAATCTCAGAGACGCTCAACAACAGGAATTGTAAGGCACCTGCATCTACCTTTATAATACTGCAATACGAGCAATTAGTGCAAAAATATCCTATAAACAGCAATAAAGCACATGAAGTTCATTACATCATGAACCAACCATTGTCAGTCACATTTTCAGGAAGGTAATTATCCTCCATTTCATTTACTGCACATCATTTTTTAAATGCTGACTTGAAAAAACTGAGCTAAAAATAAAAAAAAATAAAGTACAAATGCAAAGTGTTTTGTCTGAATCACAAGACACTTCAGCTGCAATTATTAAATATCCACACAGTTGATTTGAAGCAGTGTCTAAACTACTGAAGGTCTATGTTTTCATGTTGTAGTTCATGAGTGAACGCAGGAAACTCTTTTATCCATTTGAAGTGTGCATAGCATCTTGGACATGATGTCGCACAATAAATAAGATCAACACAAACCTGACTTCACTCACCTCACAGTGTCAACACTTCGTACTTTCTGTACAACACCCAGTACAGATGTGAACTTTTTTAAAGAGCAACTTAACAGCTCCGCTACACGGAGACATCACTGTTGGATTGCAGGTGCAACAGAACACGGAGGTGACTCACACATGGCAACACTGATTGTCAGTTAAGTTACTTTTAAAAACTCCTCAAACCTTAGTTACTATTGCCAACGTTCTGGATTAAAAGAGCCAAAACAAACGAAGAAGTCAGCCATCCCAACACTGGGGCGGCTGCACCGCGTCCACAGCAGGTGAAACCAGTCATCAGCACATCAGCACATCAGCGCCTCACATCCAGCTGATGGTGAAGTTCTGACTGAGGTTGAGACCCAGATCTGTGACTGTTAACACCTGCAGAGACAGAGAGGACAAAAACAAAGGTGGTTTCTTCACTCAGGGAAAAAAACAACAGGACTGACCCCTGCATGTTGTGGTTGTTTTAAAATGTAGGCACAAACTAACAGTATTGTATGTGATGCACCACCAGGAATTTTATTTGATTGGCTAAATCCTTCTGTTCACCCCCAGCACCTTCACCTCACCTGGTTGGCCCTGTAGGTGAACGGTGCATCTTGGGAGTTCACCGACACTCTGCTGGGCTTCTCCTTCACGCCGTAGAAGGAGGCTGACTCCACGGTGATGTACGTGGCCTCCATGTTATTATGGAGCACCTGGGACGTCATCGTGTTCTGCCAAATAAGAAGATAGGACGTGACGTGACAGAGCATCTCAACGTTACACATCAGAGCCGGGGTTCATTACCAGCTGGAAATAATTGTTTATGTCTAATATCTTTATTTCCCTTTTGAAGGTCAAACAAGATGTGATCACCTCAGCGACGCTGAAGATAATGTAGGCGTACTGGTTGGTCTCGTAGGTGTCGATGCTCTCGCCGTCGTCCCAGAACAGATCTCCACTGGCAGAACCGTCGTCGGAAAGAGCCGAGACCAGGTGGAGAGGCTGACCGCTGCTCACCCACAGGGTCAGATTGGGCGCCTGTGTGCATGAAATAAGAGAAAAACATACAATATGATTTGTCTCTGGTCAGATCACACAAAGTGTATATTATCCACTTATCACCGGTGGCTGTTACTCATGTTGAGAAATTTGATCTTATGTGGATTAAATTTTGAAGATTCTGTCTACACAGTGGAGCTAAATATAATTCCTGTCATCATTTTAAAATTATTCAACTTCAACAAAGTGCTGGTAACTCTGGATTATCAACAGATCTCACAATCAACACTGAAAACAATTCTGTTAATTTTCGAAAATTTAATTCTTGATGACAAACAAAGTGATTATCCTCCATTAATGTGTGAATTATTTTAGAGAAAAAAGGAAAAACTCTGTCGGTAAAAACCTGTGTCGGTATAACTGATCCCTCACGCAGATGCAGGTTGATCTTATCTAGAGGTGCATGGAGGCGAAGCTCTTCGCCCTCACTGCGCACGGTGTCGCCCTGAAGAAGAGGAGCGCACGTGGATTTTCACTTCACTCTCGTCCCCACTTCAATTCACACAGTATGATAAGTCTGAATGTTGCCGACGGTTCTCACCATGTAGTAGTCGTACCACAGCCCCGCTGGGAAGTAACCGTCCACATAGTCGACCCCGGGATCCAACACCGGTGTCACCAACAAACTCTTCCCCCACAGGAACTGTTTGTCAATCCCATAGGTTCTTATATCTTTTGGAAACCTGTTGAGTGTGTACAGTAAAGAAAAGATCCATGCAGTCCAAAATGTGTTTAAAAGTATAACAAAGAAAACCACAGGGTAGCGTTTCTATGCTCGACTTACTCAAACATCAGCGGTCGTGCAACAGTGTGTCCGTGCACGTGTGCGTGGTGGAAGAGCGTGTAGAGGACGGGGAAGAGAGAGTACCGCAGCAGCAGCGCCTGCTTCATGGCCGTGCGAGCCAGGGGGCTGAACGCCGTGGGATCCTGAGGCTGTGAAATAAAATCATTTCCATCACTCCGCTTTAATTGCGCTCTGAGCATCTTTTCTTCCCACGGTGCCTCGAGAGGAGGTCAGAGCGGCGATGTGGAACCGTTACCTTCATGTCGATGGCGTTGTGGTTGCGCGTGAACGGATAAAAAGCTCCGAGCTGAGTCCAGCGGACACACAGCTCCTCCTGCGTCTCCTCGCTGAAGCCGCAGATATCGGCTCCCACCAACGGAATGCCCAGGAGGTTAAAGGTCAACATGCCTGGGTGGAAAACACGAGAGACGGAAGCAATGCCAAACTGTTAAACTGACAATTTCATTGTCTGAAATTTAAAACCATAATACAGAGTTTAAGAGACATTCCAGTTTTACAACAGCATAAATGTGTCGGACATGTTCTCAAAACTGCTGACGAGTTTACGTTTGCTGAACAACGTGGCAAAAATACGGCTGTTACTTATAGCTGCATTGTATAAAAGTGTGTAACACGTGTGTGGCGCCACCTGCTATAGAGGTGTAAAGGTCTTTCCACTGACTCCGGTTGTCACCCAGCCAGTGACCCGAGTACATCCCCTGACTGGGGAAGGTGGAGCGAGAGATCACGAATGGTCTCTTCACCAGGATCCGCTTCAGAGCGCTGGAGGTTTACGATAAAGGAGCATTTCACTGTTTGGCATTTTACCCTGAATTTTGTGTGTCTGTGTGTGTGTGTGTGTGTGTTTCCCTGGTCCTGACCTGGCAGAGGCTTTAGCTTCCATGAGTCCGTACAGGCTGTGCATGTTATAGTGTATGGACTGCTTCTGCTTTGCAGTGGCACACACTGTTTTGGCTCTGAGCAAACCTCCGAGTATCCCTGGAAGTTAAGGAGACACAATTTTAACATTTAGACAATCCTGCGCGCTCTGTATTTGTGTGCTCCTGCCTCAGATCTGCGTCTCCCACCGGGTGTATAAGGGGGATTTTCAAGACTGTTTGACGGACAGCCGTTCGTAGATCCATCCAGGAAATTTGACGGCTCGTTCATGTCCTAAAAATGAAGAGATGAAGGTCAGGGAGACAGGTTTGTGAAAATGCTGAGAACCTCTACATTTAAATCAGGTGTCTTTTTTTTTAAACTTACGATCCATAATCCATCAAATGGCACTTTCTCATGGAACCTCTGAAGGTTGTCGTACCACCACTCGTGCGTCGCATCATCAGAGAAATCAGGATACGCGGTCAGACCGGGCCAAACCTGGAGAACAGGTTGGAGAGTTATTTCTGATCCACCCTAACGTTTCCCTCTGAACACGGAACACAGCAACACAGAGCATTTTGTGCCACTGCGACTCACATCTCACCTTCCCAATGAGTGTTTTTCCTTCAGCGTCTTTAATAAAAACTCCTTTCTTCAGTCCTTCATCGAATGGCAAGTAGGAGCCCTCTGGCTGAGTGCTGCTGATACCCGGGTCCTGCAGGCAGAGAAACGACTGTCAGACACAAGCTACGTATGACTAACCAACATGTTACATGCAAGTGCAACCTGCTGCGCACCAGGATCATGACGTAGCGCTGGTCGTGAGCGTGCAGATCCTTGACCAGGTCAGGCAGCGTTGCAAACTTTGTCCTGTCGTAAGTGAAGTCCATGAACTGGTCCATGTAGTCGATGTCGTTCCACTGGACATCCTGCAAACACAACGCATACACAAATGATCAGAACTCTGAGAGTGCAACATGCTGACACACACGCAGACAAACAATCTGCCAACTTATACCTGAGGTATCCCATAATTCCTCATCTTCTTGACGACCTCCCAGGCGGAGTCACTCGTGCCGTAACCCCAGCGACAGAGGTGGTAGCCCAAAGCCCAGTAGACGGGCATCGCCGGGTATCCTGCCACAGAAGAAGGAGGCAGGCAGGGTTACAGAGGTGATCTGACTGCTTTTCTCAGATACTGTGAAACTGCCATACCTGACAGTATAACTGTACCTGAATCTGTTCTTTTTATTTAGCCCTTTATAAGAGGTGCTATGGGATTCAGGTAAAATGATGCCAAGTCACTTTGATGGGTTATCTTTACTTTGTTGGTGTACAAGCCAGAGGAGAGTGAAGGAAATGTGGAGCGATCTCTTTTAAAGGTTTGCAGTGTGAGTCAACAACAGGTCCATTTACAGTATGTTGTGTAGTAAAACAGAGATGAAACCCACACGCCCAGATTCTAGTAAACACCTACTTACCTATGACTTCCACATACTGTTCAATAACTGAACCAGGATCAGGACCAAGGAAAACATAAAAGTCAAGGATTCCACCAATGGTGCGCCAGGTGAGGGCAGGGGCCGGCTGGAGCACCACGTCTGAGGGAAACAGAAAAAAATAAACCGTGGTGAAAATCATACTGAGTGAGGAGAAGCAGAGAATGAACGGTACAGGTGAAAACAAAATGTACATTTCTATAAACATGTTAAAAATGAGGAACTGAACATCTCTGCTCATGAACAATTTCTGTCATGTGATGAGGAACAGAAGAAAACCTGCAGTGTAACATTAAAGTGGATTTTCAGCATTCCTTATGGTGATGGGAATATTTTTTTTAATTCAACTTTTGAAACCAAGTTATTCTTTCAGTCAGTGACGCTCAGTATCGTTACCAGGAAATATAACATATCTACAGAGTATGGTTTACTGTAGATACAAGACTTGATAAGTTAGTCACAGTAAATTCCCACAACGACTGAACGTGGTCAGCTGCTGTCACATGAACTGTTGTGAAATCATCCGAGCATCATCTGTTTATTCCATCGCTGCGGATGTCCACAATTTCTGATGTGTATCATTGAACACAGAAAACAGGAAGTCAAAGTGTGTGTGTGTGTGTGTGTGTGTGTGTGTGTGTGTGTGTGTGTGTGTGTGTGCGTGTGTGTGTGTGTGTGTGTGTGTGATGGGGGGGCTCGCGGGGCTGACCCATTGCATTGCTGTTCAGCAGGAAGAAGCCGTGCGCGTTCCCCCCGTCCTCCATCGCCAGGTAGAAAGGATGGGCTCCGTACAGGTTTGTCTGCTCCTGCGATGTAGAAAAGGAACACGAGAACATTACTGTCCCAGATATTTGTCCAAAATCCTCTGACACAGACGTGGTGCTGAAACCAACATCAACATGTCTGGTGTGGAATCAGCTGGAAGTTAACACAGGCAGAACAATAACAAAAGCAGCATATTCCTCCATACCATAGGAGGAACATCCCTGGCCCACAGGGTGAGTGTGTTCCAGTGGACATCATGCAGAAAGGTGGAGCGGTGCTCCCCCAGGCCGTAGATGAACTGACTGGGCAGCGAGGTGGAGAACTGGAGGAACTGATCCGCGTAGAAGAGAGGAGCCACCGTGGTGTTCAGGCTAACAGGGAACCATCGAAGAGGGACACAGTATTAATACTTGGACACGTGGCTACTGTACTGTCTGACTGCAGCCAGCTCAAGTTGGACTTACAGCACCGCTCCCGTGGAGCGTCTCTTCACGACGAGACCAAACGGATCTCTTGAAAGCTCCACGATGTAGTCGGGGTTTTCAGTCTTCTTGGTGGCGGTGGGGACAGAGATCGGGACTTCAAACCGTGAATCAGAAGGGTCGGTAATCTGAATCAAGAAACATTAAAAATACTTTAAACGAAAACTTCACCCACTAACCTTTTACATTGTTCTGAATATGTGTCGCCTGCTCACTTGTACGCTGTTGACATACTGTAGCTTTATGGATTTGTTATGGTAAATGTAGATGTGTTTCTCCAGTCCAATATTCTGCCTTTTTTTTCTTTCCCTCATCCCACTTTCTCCACCAACTAACTACGTCTGTCTCTACTGTGGTGCAGGTCAGGTAGTTTATCTGAGCTCATTTACGGAAAACAGCCACATGCTGCGATTGAAAACAACTGTTCCCTTAAATACATGTGTGATCATTTATCATGCTACAACTCCTCTGCAGACACTGAGTGTAGTTCTTCTATAAAAACTGATGCAGACGTCCTCCACTCACCCTGACTCGAAGCCGTGTGTCCGTCTCCTGGCGAATCTCCAACTCCAGAGTGAGGATGTCCACTGGGTAATAGGTCTTCACCTTCCTCACGAGCAAACCTTTCTGTCCCAGCGATGTGTCGTTTATTGACACGAGCGAGTAGGACGGGAAATCCGGAGGGTAGAAACACCAAGGGATGCCATTTTTCCCTGAAGGACGGGAGGCAGAGGAAGAGGAGGAAGAGGACGCGGGGACAAAGCAACAGTTCCTTGCCTCACACAGCTCTTTGGTCACAACCACCTTGCTTTCCGGGAAGCAATCCAACCTCCATGCCTCTGGGATTAATCCGCAAGCCTCACGGACTGAGGCAGCTGCAGTGTCGTTTGCCCCTTTTTTTGCCGTGACCGGTGGGGGGGGTCTGTGCAGCTTTTGGCTGGACGGACTGTGCAGCCAGAACATGGTGCCCAGGAGCCAGCCTCCACAGAGGAGCAGCAGCAGGCAGCCAATCACCAGGAGGCCCGTGGTGACGGAGCATGACGGCATCCGTGGGAGCAAGGAGGCCTCCTCCGGCTCCAGCACCTCGAAAACAAAATTCCAATAAGAATCATACAAAACTGTGGCACTGTGCAAACAAGCCAGGAACTGTATGCAACCATAAAATAAGTTGTATCAGATGGAAAAATAGTCAGACTAACCCCAGAAGGAAGAGTATAAAGTTTCTACAGCAATGATTTAAATTTGCAGAGACAATTTTTAAAACTGACTGGAGATAATTCAGAACATGAACTTACTGACACTTCCTCCTGACCAGGACGAGGCTCCTCCGACAAAACTGCACTGGAGAACTGAACATCCTCAGGGTTCAGCCGCTTGTATGAAACCATGCTGACAGTGTGCGCTGGTCAAAGTGTGACACTGAACACATGCAAGAGAGGGACAGAAACAAGTGCGGATGACAAAAGGTGAAGTGATCCGTGACTCTGAGCTGAGATCTGCTTTTAATAGTTTCACTTTGAAGAAGAGAGACATAACAGGAAGCAGATGATGTGCATAAAACGAGAATAATTAATGTGGACTGTCTTTTTAACAGTCAGGGGAAAAAGAAAAGATGTATTTAGAATCATTTGGGTCAAAACAGGCGGTGGAAAAGGCCTCAACACATTTAATATTCTACTAAAAGTTAAAACCCTGCCTTCAAAATGTTACGTTATTAACAGTACACAAGTATTATCTGCACAACATAGGCTACATGTGTAATTACAGATGTGTATTTATCCATTCACCCTCTTTATGCAGCACTAAGTTAAGGTGTTATTTACGTCTGATGTATTAATCTGAATGAAACATGACCTTGACTTGTATGACATCTCAAACACAGCTCTCGAGCTGCATCTTTGTCAGTCACATCGGTTTGAGGGTAACTGCACATTTCGTCCAAAGAAAGAACCTTATGCTGTTGCTAACTTGAGCTAGCACCTGCATACGAAATAACTTGAATGTCAAAGTTCACCAAGGAAACATCTGACCACCTCATTTACTGCAGTCTTGCGTCCAGGCTTAACTAAACCCGAGAAATTACAATCAGTCTGACAACAAGAACTAACCCGTCGAGACTGATAGAGAAGCTGCGAGTTCGCTGCTGTAGCGGAATAACGTTGATTAGCCGTTAGCTACCGTTAGCAGCGCAGTTCCAGTGAGCTCATGTTAGCTAACAGTAGCTGACACGGGCGTTGACGTCGGCATTACTTTAATGGTTGTGTTTCGAGCTTCACACACAAAACAGAGCACAGAGCAACTTTCAATAAATGTTACGTTATTGAAGTTATTCATAAAATTCATTACCACAACTGCCTGCACGATGTGGGTCTGTTTATCTCCATGTCACATTCGAGGTGCCTCGTAATTTTCACAACTTCCGTTCGAGGAGCTGCTGCCCGGTAGATTCATGTATGTGGGATTCACGTTTTGCAAAAATAAACTGACGATGTCATGTGTTGTGCTTATGCCAGCGACGTTAAATATGACATACGAAGTTCATTCATTCACGGTTTGTTACTCTATCTTTATTTTTTATTTTTGAAATGACGCTGTGATGGTGCTGCCTTCTGGAACAGCTGTGGACTTTGTAACAAGGTAGGAATAATGCTGCAGCCTATATTAAACATTTTTATCTATACACACCTTGGACATAACAGTAACAATATAACTACCCACTCGAACTTTAGTTTAGTATTTTTTATTTTTCTTGTTCAGTATAACATGTCCCATACAATTAGAAGCAGAACTGGGCAAACTTTACCACCTACATGGCTTGAAATTAATGCCTTTTGTATCACAGAGAATGATTCCTTTATTCACAACGGTTACTTGGCCTTGAAGAACTGTTTTAACAAGGTGAACCTGATTCATGATTTGGTTGAAAACAGAGATTGATTTCCACTAAGACAAAAAAGGTTTTCGTAAACACCTGATGAACATCATGATCCCGCTGTTCCATTACCGGTACGTTTCCCAACGAATGAATTTCAGTTTCACCCGATTCCTCGACCGCTCATCAGCCGCAGTAACATCTGATACAAAAAACATGATAATTCAATTTAATCCAATTTCCACATTCACGATTAGTTTGGATGAAAAATACTGCGTGGACATAGTGAAATCACAAACCTTAAATGACTCATTTGCCATACAACCATAAATACTATGATATTCCAATGCAACTAATACAGGTAAGAGTTATAAACCAGAGCAAATGTGACCTCTAAAACTGACTGTCTACACAGTTTACAAGATTTTATAAAATTGAGTTTGTAGTAAATATCAGTTAAGTCTGAAACTGTGTTGCTAGTTGCTGAACATCAATTGGTTTGTGTTTGTTAATTCATGTGTCTGCACCGTTTCTGGGAGTTAAAACATTTTAGCTTTAATACTTTTTGGGTGAACCCCCACATAAAGGTATAATAACTGTCTATTCACAGAGGTAGTCACTTACTTCTTCTCTTTCAGTTCATGTTCTACTGCTTAACATTTTGTACTGTTAGAGCATAACTGGCACGTACCAGCGTGGTTTATATAAATACATTATAAGTCGTTTTTGTCTGTTATACACATATTAATCGGAGAGTTATCGTCGCTCTGGGAGAATTCGTCATTCTTCACGTTGAACACAGACTCCTCCTCAGTCTGAATCAGCTCGTGTTTTCGTTTGTGGAGCCTCAGGCTTTGCGACCGGCTGAAGCCTCTCCCGCAGACGTCGCAGCCGTACGGCCTCTCCCCCGTGTGCAGCCTGAAATGGTTCTTGAGGCTCGAGGCTCGCGTGAAGCTCTTCTCGCACTCGGGACAGTCAAACTTCTCGCCGAAGTGAATTTTCTCGTGTTCCCGCAGGCGGCCGGATTGGTTGAAGCTGCGGTCGCACACGGAGCAGTGGTACGGCCTTTCCCCCGTGTGCGTGAGCCGGTGTCTGTTCATGGCCCCTGAGTGGGCGAAGCTCTTCCCGCAGTCCGGGCAGGAGAAGGGTTTCTCTCCGGTGTGGACTTTCTGGTGACCTTTGAGTTGACCTTTCTGCGTGAACTGTTTCCCGCACAGCGTGCACTGGTACGGTTTCTCTCCCGAGTGAATTCTCATGTGGATTTGCAGCGCAGACATCTTGTGACAGTCTCTTCCACAGAGGCCGCAGCAGTAAGAGCTCCTTGTCTGATTGTTCTTCACCTGTTCCTGGACTGGTGATAACGGAGGACTTTCTTTTTCACTGTCAGCCACACAATCAGGATCCTCTCCAGACACTGGAAGCAAAGATCGGGAGAGTTGAAATAGAAACACTGAACAGAACAAACAACAAATATGAACCTTTTAACTTTAAACACCAGGTTCTATGGAATCCAATGTAGTGTTGGATTGAAAGGAGATCAAATTCAATTTTAGATATTTAATGTTTTTCTCTTCTGTATAAGCGTGATCCTTCAGATGATGACTAAAGTGAAGTTTCAGCAAAGACAATCCAATATAAGATTTTATAAAATCCCCTGGAGCCTGAAGAAGGCACACAAACACTAAACAAAAGTTCAGGGTTCTCATTTACAAACTATTCAGTCAGTGTGAACACACACATTCTGATATCAATATAATGGAGAGGAAAGTTTCTCTAAAAAACATCTTTGGTTGTGAGGCAAGAACGGCCCAAAAAAAAGCAACTTTTACCAGAAAGAAGCCAATATTTTAATGTTGCTGTTGACTAACATTTACACTCCTCTTCCTCCTCTTCCTCCTCTTCCTCCTTTACTGTTATCCTGATTTCCGTGTCGCCTTCCTGCTGCTGCTCCTCGGTTTCCTCAGCCATGGTACAATCCTCACTCCCGGACTCTGGGTCAGGAGCTTCTTCTACTGAGGGAAAGACTCATCACAGTTAAAATCATCACCAAATGTGTTCTTGTTTCTTTTAATATTCAAGAAGCAAATTTGAAATCTCATGTTTATGTACCACACAAAGGTTCCTCCTCTTCCTCCTCCTTCACGATTACATTCATTTGAGGACTGGAGGCGGCGTCCTCCTGCTGCTCCTCTGGTTCTCTCTGCTTATGTTCACGCTGAGCAGCTTTGTCATGGTCCGGACCCTCTGAAGAACGGGGCTCAGCTGGACTGGGAGAACTCTTTCTGCCAGACGCCTAAAAAAAACAGGTCCATGAGAACAAATTGGGGCAACAACCATATTACCATAAGAAAAAGAAATGAAATTCTCAGTCAAACTACCACAAAAAAGCACAGATTCCACTTTGACACTGCTGCACAAGGGCACTACCTCAGAGCTGGTGTTGTTGGTCAGGTCTTGCTGGGATGATTCACCCACTGGAGCTTGAACCTGGACTGGCCCGACACCTGTAACTGATCCGTTTTTGGTCTGCGTACAGGACCGCTTGTGGTTTCTGAGGGTCCCTGCCAGGGAGAAGTGCCTCCCGCAGTCAGTGCAGGTGTAGGGCTTTTCTCCGGTGTGAATCCTGGTGTGTCTCCTGAGCTCCCCAGGAGCCACGAAAGACTTCTCACATTGTGTGCAGCTGTAAGGTTTCTCTCCCGTGTGAGTCCGCATGTGCGTTGTGAGCGTCCACTGCTGTGCAAATGTCTTCCCACAGTCAGAGCAGTGGTACGGCGTGATGCCGGTGTGGAGGCGCTCGTGCCTCACGAGAGTGCCGGACAAGGCGAAGCGCTTGTCGCAGAAAGAGCACTGGTAGGGTCTCTCTCCAGTGTGAGTCCTCTGGTGATCTCTCAGCTCGGCCGCAGAGTTGCAGCTCTTATCGCAGTCCGAGCACGGAAACTTCTTCCTCACAAAACCAGCGACGACCTCGGAGTGCATCGCCTCCAGGTGCGTTTTCAGATGCCAGTGACGAGAAAAGCTCTTCAGACAGATGGAGCAGTGATACGGCCTCTCGCCCGTGTGCGTCCTTCGGTGCAGCCGGAGCTCGCCCTGACTGGCGAATCGTTTCTCGCACAGAAAGTGCATGGGAACGGCTTCTCCCCGGTGTGGACCCGTTCGTGGATCATGAGCAGCCCCTTCTCTGGAAACCTCTTCTCGCACATGGAGCAGGGGAAGGGCCTCTCTCCAGAGTGTGTGCGTAGGTGGCGCTGGAGTTTGGAGGCGTACGGGAAGTCCTTGCCGCACACTGAGCAGCTGTGGAGAGACGGTGGTTTTTCATTTTCAGTCTGATCAAATGTTTTTGAGGGGGCTTCTGCGATTCCAACACCAGGGACGGCGCTCTCTCCTATGTGAACACAAACACCAGAAACACTTCATTACAGAGAACAAAAGGAAGAAGCCATTTTGAAAACAATAAATCCTTAAGCAAAACCAAAATCAATGCAGAAGGTGGACAGGGATAATTTCGATAAATATCAGGTATACCGATTTTAAATTGGGAAGAAAAAGAAAAAGAGCACTAATATTGAGGCATGGTATTGATTAACAACATTAACAGTATCTGAGTTGGTATCAGGAGATAAATAGGTGTCCAGGGCCCAGTTGCCCTTGATTCAACCCTTCCTCACTCACTTGTATTTTGTTGGGACAAGTTTCAAAGTATATAAGAATATAAACTATGAAGTTGCACACAGTTAATATTCATTACACAACTGTCATATTGGATTTTTTTCAACCGCTCAACCCGTCACAGGTTTCATTGACTCACTGAGATCTGAGAAATCGACTTCCTCCCCGTCAGAGTTGATCAGACCTCCGATTTCTTGCTGATCTTCCTCGGCGAGGATCGCGGCCGGCCCAAACTCGTCCGGGTTTTCAGAACCCATCTCTCAAATATACGACCTGGAGGTGAACAGACACAAACAGTAAGCAAACAGACATAGTAAGTGACTGGTTTTATACAACAAGGAATAAGCTGTGGCAGACAAGTGAGCATCCACTGCTGTTGTGGATTTATACACATTATAGGGTTAACACTAACTTAACACCAGCCAGTTGTCCAGTCTTGAATTTCAGAGGTGCTGCAACAAATAATAACTAAGTGTATTACCCTAAAACCAATCACTTCAAAATTGATTTAACTGTTCCAGGAACATGTTTATCAGGTGTGTCAAGCTACGATCTTATAAACTTAATCACGATTCTGCATGAGAGCGACCCAACACTCAAGTGTTGAGTGAAGTATTAACATGCATCATTGTGTTTTAACTCAGGTGTGCTTTAGAGCTGCAACAATTAGTTGACTCATCTATTTGTCACTCAACAGAGAATGATTTGCTGACTAAAGCTACTCACATGTGACAAATCTGAAGCTGTAAAGTGAATATCTTGGGGGGGGGTTGGATGATCAGTCACATAAAAGTAGCAATGTGAATCCTTCCTTTCAGGCTTTGAAGTAATAATAGTAAGATTATCACTGTTATAACTGAGAAAAAGAAATTACACATGAGTGGATAACAGAGTTGCAGCTCTAATGTGTTTAATCACATTGTGTTGTGATCAGTCATAAATCTTCACAGGGATTCATCCAGTGATTGTGACTGTCTTGCTTTTTACTTTCTGACATCCTGGGGGATCTCAAACAGGAGTATGTGCATGTGTGTGTGTGTGTGTGTGTCTGTGGGGGGGTGTATACAATATTCTTGTCACTTGTCCCCTTCTACAAGGTGGGGGTGAGCTACAGTGCACCCACCCTGGAAGACATTCACTGTCCTGCTGCTCAAGGACACTTCAGCAGGGCGGATGCTTTGTTGTGACGGGGGGGCTTGAACCCAGCTGGGCCTTTCAAAGCTGAAGGACAGTCCACCTTTAAAAAAGAGCTTTCTTGGCAGTTTAGACACATATCTAACCACTAACCGGTGGCAGCATTGTGCGACTGTGAAATTATGCTGCAGTGTATAAAATAATTCCCAAGTGGTCGTTAATGTGAGGGCAAGCAGCTCTTGTCGTGCATCTGCAGTGAGCTGCCCAGCTAGCTCCCTAGCGTTAGCTTAAAGGGACTCATTTTTGCTCCATGCATTTAAGTGTAATCATTTGTGATTTAAGTTTGTCAGCAACCTAACCGTGCGACCTGTTGGAATCTATGGTGCGTTAATAAAAGCCTTTACATCGGGAGCAGTCTGCGGCAGACACCAGTATTTGACCTCTGCAGGAGTCTCAGTCGGGATGTGACCAGCGCTCTGGTCAACAGCCACCTCAGAGACACTGTTATTAGCCAGCTAGCCACAGACATGGCGTTCACTTAGCTCTGATTACCTTAGCAATTAGCTAACGGTTAGCCCCCCTCCCTCCCTCCCACCACTTAAGCCACAGTAACAAATACCGAACATCATCTCCGACAGATTCAACAACGAGTCCGGCGTGAAAATGTTAACTTGGCCGCAAACTTCACCCACCGCTCGTCTAACACTCGCTAACTTAGCTAGCTAACAACAGACAATAGACATTTTGACCAACCTCAGCATAGATTTTTCCCTCAGGTAAAAAAAGTAGTCGCTCGACAGAAGTTTATTGAGACGACTTGGCAATGTTTCTACTTCTCTCTCATTTTCATGCTCAGTGTGCTCAACAGGCGTATCTAATTAACGTCAACACAACTTGTCAGTCGAGTTAAAAGAGCGTTTGGCTCTCTGATGATAACCTTTCTAGCTTTAGCTGCTAGCCACTTGTTCTGACACGGAAACTTCCGGTTGGCTTTTAAACCAAAATAAAAGCCCCACTAATATATTGTCTTACACTTAAGTTTTATTTTCTACACGGCACTGATATCAAATAAATAATGCTCACAAATACAGAAATATACGAGGATTACGTGCATTCACGCCAGCTTTATTTAACAAAATTATTATTATTATAGTTACCAGCTCTTTAATAATTTTTTCCTCTGTTATTCAGTTGTCAAATTATTAATTGACATTCTTTGTTTTTGTAAAGAGTGTCACTTTGAATAAATCATTTAATAATAATAATAATAATAATAATAATAAATTCCCAATAATGATGTAGGTAACACTATCTAACACTGCAATCGTGCTGCATTGAGTTTGGTCCAAGTCCAAAGTTCATGTGAATAAAAAATAGAAAAACCCCCAGAAAACAAATATAAAATACCAATACATGTATCAATGGAGCAGACTGTGTATCATATACTGTACTATGACACATCATTCCAACCATATCGCTTGGCCAATCATGTCAGTTATTTGAAAGATATTTAATTTCAAATGATAATAGATAAGAATATAACACTATATTTAATTTTCCTTTGTACATGTGTTCAGATAACTGTAAATTTCCAAGACATTATTGAATATTTATCACTAATAGCTGCTGTTTCAGTCTCCCCAGTGGCGTCTTAGGTAGTTTTGGCTTCTTGTCATGAATCTTCAGGTGTGCTTGATAACCCTGGGAGTAGTAGAAGCGCTTGCCGCACTTCTCACCCAACACATTTATAATCATTTATTTTTGGGCAACTCAGCAATTTGAACGTAAAATTATTTATCAACAATAATTTCTACAAGAAAACTATATTATCTTCCACTTAATCAGAGCAACACCAACTGAGCCACAAGTTATTATTAAGGTTTAGTTGCGGAGAATCACTGTGTGAATTAAAAAGTGTTGCGTCACCTGACCTCTGTGAACTTTCATGAGTGTTTTGAGGTTTCCGCTCTGGGTGAATCCTCTTCCACATATGAAGCACTTGAATGGTCTTTTTCCTGAGTGGATCACAAGGTGTCGCTGCAGATCCGTGTTGTGAGAGAAGACTTCCGCAGGTTGGACACTCGTACTTCTTCTTGGGTCTGTGCGGCCCCTGGTGTTGTTTTGGTTCCACAGACGCAGTTTCACCAGCCTGTTCGCGAGAGCTTTGTTCATCCACAGTTTCTGGCCCTCTGTGAATTTCTCCTAAAGTAAAAAAGAAATCATGAGTTTATGAAAATGTGGCAAAGATATAAAACTGATGTGAAACTTCTATCAATACTTGTGGCTTCTATCCAGGCCTACAGATGAAAATATGAAAATCGTCTTTATCTGGTGTAGTGTTGCGCTCTGCCGGGCAGCTCTCGTCAAACTGCTCCTGATCCTTTGATCATTAGAGGTTTTACTGTATCATCACATCTCTGAGTTTAATCGTTCACCAAACGCTGTGCTGACACGTGCAAAAGATTTTACATGACCCTACCTTAAATGCAGTTTGTCTTTTTTCAGTGAGTGAGACCGAGAATCACGAGATGGATTTTTGCCTGGGGTAAAGTCTCAAGGTCTCAAATCCTGTATGGTTGTTAACACAATCTGAACTCTATAAAAGTAAAAATCCCCTCAAAGAGCAGAAACCATTAAGAATAAAAATTAGGTTCAGAGTAACTAATGCGATAAATGAGATTAAACAGCATGGCTTCCCTGAGCAGGCTGTGATTTATAAAGGTGAGTCAGTTAATCAACACACCTACTGAGGTCAGGAGGCTCCCGGGTCAGGTCCTCACCATCTGAATCAGCACCTTCTGCCTGGTGGGTCATAACATAACATGAAAGTCCTCCGATGGAAGTTTTTCATAGTTGGATTTCCATTTTTTGTGATGTGTGTGTCAAAGTGTCAAAACGATGGTTGTTTTATTTTACATTCATATAAAAATGTCCTCATTCAATTGCTCCGACATGCGATTGTGGTTCAGGGGTGTACACACACACACACACACACACACACACACACACACACACACACACACACACACCATTTTGAATGTAGAAATAGACCCTGGTCATGTTTCTTAAAAATTTCTGTATTCCATCAGCATGGATTTTAAAATAACAAGAGTATTGTGCATATTTTTAAAACATTAAGTATTATTATTTGGCATGCAGAATACAAAGGCACTGAAATTGTACAGATGGGATACCAGAGTAAACATAAAAACATGAGTACAGGAAGGACAACACAGTAAGCTTCCAAATTGTTCTTGGCAAGCCACACCGACTCTGTCGTGCGTATTTTCAGACACGGTAATCGACTATGCTGCAGGTGGGAGGAATGGAAGGAAGGATCAGGGAAGAAGCATCTTACTGCAGTATTTTTCAAACACGGCTAACGACAAAAAAAAGCATAACAAGAGCATTGGTTAGATGTCCAGCCTGGCCTGTTGCTTCGGTCGACCCAGCTGTCTGGTTGGCCCGATGCGTCGTCCAGCGTGTGTGCGCTGGTGCTGCCGCAGCCCCTGCCGGTAAATGAAACTCTTCCCACATTGGCCGCACTCGTAGGGTCTCTCTCCGGTGTGAAGCCTGTGGTGCACCTTCAGCTCCTCGGCTCTGGAGTAGCCTTTCCCACAGACGCTGCAGACGAAAGGTCTGTCTTTAATGTGGGTCTGGTAATGTGCCGTCAAGTACGAGTTTATGCGAAACGTCTTCCCACAAATGGAGCACGCGAACGGCCGCTCCTCGGAATGCTGCATCTCGTGCAGCTTGAGAGAAGAAGCCGTGTGGAAACCTCGGCCGCACTGGGAGCAGAGGAACGGCCTCTCCCCGGTGTGGATGCGCTGGTGGATTTGTATGTAGCTCTCATTGATGAACCTCTTGCCGCAGTCGGGACACGAGTAGGGCTTCTCCTTGATGTGGGTTTTCATGTGTTCTTCCAGTTTGTCTTTCTCACTGAACTGAATGCCACAGCGGCGGCAGAACAGAAGTTGCGTTGTGCTGCGCTCCACCGTGTCTGCTTCAGCAGCTGTCTTCGTGTGCGTGGTAATGTGGTGCGCTTGCAAAGCCGACTGGCTCTCACAGTCTTTCCCGCATTCAAGGCAACGGAGGGACGACCGGATCCTGGACTCCCCCGGCAGAGACTTCAAGTATTCTGAGAGTTCTGACGCTATAGGATTCACCTCATCGTCAAAGTCCACAACACCCTTACGACCTTCACAGAGATAAAGACAAACCACGTTTTAATCTTAAGTTTGAAATGTTGGATTGTGAATCTTTTGGAATTCAATCTTTCATACTGTGTTTTGTCAAGCAAATAATCAGTATTTTCACAGACATTTACTGAATATTACATGAATCCATCTCAAACAGCCACAAAGGCTTGAGCCACAGGGTTAAGTATTACCCAGCTGTCCTGGAACAGCTCTCACCTAAGTGGACTTTGTAGTGCGTTTTGAGATTTCCCTTCTGGTTGAAACCACGACCGCAGATGGAGCAGCAGTAAGGTTTCTCTCCCGTGTGGATCAGCTCGTGCCTCTCCAGTTTGTAGGCGTGAGGAAATTCTTTGCCACACACTGAGCAGTGATACTCTATCTTCTCTTTGGGCTTCTTCAGGAGCTCAGGAGGGATATCTACTGGTACACGAACCATCTTTCTGCCAGGGTGCTTCTTGCCTATGTGTGTGTGGGGGGGGAATGACAAGGTTAGGCTTGTTAACCTTAAGTTAATGACTAGAAAATGAGCTTCCAGACCTATTTAAATCCAGTCACATATCCTCCTGTTCCTCACCAAGTATTTTCTTTTTTAAACTCACTTGTCTATGATCTGGGTTTAACATAAGGCTTTTTCAGGCACTAGAACATCACATAATTTCATTTTTTGGAAAAACATCCCGAGACTAGATATTTAGTTACTGAGCAGCAGAGGTAATTTAGCCACCTTGTCTTCTTTCCATCCACACTTTTACTTTCACTCACCTGCTGAAACACGCGTGTTTCCTCCTTCACCTCCTACAGATGGTTTGGTATCTCTCCTTCTTTTGTAAGGTCGCTTTGCTGTTAAAACAAAAAAAAAAAAACTGATGTTAAGATCACATCAATGTTGGTTGAGTATCGAGAACCAGTTCAGAATTGGATTAAAAAATTCTAAGAACCTGAGATTCAGACTGAACTAATATCAAACCCATTTTTTTTTTGAGCCAAATTTTTTTGTTGTTACCAGCAACACGGCGGACAGTTTTTAATTCTTCTGATTCCACTGTGGCAGGAACATTTCTCTTTCTTCGGGTACGTCTTGATACTATAATAAAAAACAAACCACATGTTCTGCAAAATTATCATTTCAGACAGATAAACATTTATTCACTCTCCATAAAAATCAGGAAGAACACTCACTTCTGGGCTCTGTCTCCAAGTCTCCTCCAGACAACGGTGGCGTTTCTGAAATCTTTCTTCTGCCCCGTCTTTTTACTAGGTGACACAAAAAGATCAACAGAAAATATTTCAGCGTGGAAAGCAACGTGTTATACCGATACTGATAACTTACTAACATAACTAAATATCAGGTTAAAATCCTTGCAAATCTGCAAAGAATCCACAATGGTCAAATTGTGAATTCTTTCGGTGTTGTCGCCCACTCACCAGGATTTGCAGGAACTTCTTTCTCTGCATCTGCGACGTCCAGTGACGCCGAGGTTATTACTGGAACCTTTCTTCTGCGTCTCTTCCCTGCAAACATCATGTGCAAAACGAGATAACCCTCAGAACTGAGACGTGGCTGTTATTTCCAACCCGAGCAGTTTTTTTTTTTAAATTGTCTTTTGATTTTGCGTTTACCGCGATACAAGGGCGAAACAGTTGTCATCTTTACTACTCTCTCTTTTTCCTCCCCTTCCTCCCTCTCTTCGTCTTCTCCCACAGACACAACCTCCATGATGAGCGTTGGGCTACTGCTGTCTCTCTGATGTTGGCCTTGCAGCTGAGGCTCGGACAGGCCGACACCCTGTGATCATAATCATTAAAAACCATCAGAAATGTACCCCCCCCTCAAAAAACCCCTCCCTGGGTAACAGTACTTATGGCTGCAAACACAGCAAGGATAAATGTGTTTTCATGGCAGTTTCAATGGGGTAATCCAAAAGATTCTGTAGTGCTTCTCTGCTGCAACAGTTAATAATCTTACCCATTTACCCTCCCTGCAGTGAGACTGAAGACTATCTCCTCTGGTAAACAAGTTTTTCTTTTGAGATTGAATCTAGCATAAAACAGAATTTGCACTGTGCTGGTCCAGTAAAATCAGTGTGTGAAGATCGAGACAGCCGCTCTCATTCATCCCTAAACAAAGTGCTCACTTCAGGAGACACCTGCAGGCAAAAATAACATTTTGACAGGCTACTAGAGACACTGTATGATTCACTTGACAAGTGGATCGTAATGTTAGTGCGGATTGCATCTTCTCCAAGACAACCCATTGCTTTCCAATGCATTTTCATCCAGTCACTTCTAGCTGTGCCCCTGTGTTAAACTGGAAAAAGCTGCATTGCAATGCATTGTGTATTTCAGTCAGGATATTTGATACACTATGGGTGGAATCAGATGTTTCCAGAGACTTAAATGGAACAGTAATCATCGATCCCTTTGCACTGTGCAGCATACGGTTGCAATACATTATGTTTTAAGACACATTACCTTGCCGGGCTGAGGACTTTCTGTGCAATCAGAACCTCGGTCAGGACTGTCTCCTGGAAAAATCAAGACAACTGGCTCAGGATCAAATATACCCGACACTCTAAAAGAAGCAAATAAACTAAATGCATGTTTCAGTAGTGTCAGGAGTTCAAACAGGCCATGTGAATGTGAACATGATGATGACAGAAAACAAAAGACTCTCTGGACATGACAGAATGTAGGAGATCTTGTTTTGGAAACACTTACATGTACAGTATGTAGCTGCCAATTTCCAGAATGTGCCTGTTTTTTTCCCCAACTGTTACTTAAAATATTCTTTACACAAATAAACTTTAAAACTCCCATGGGAAACTGAAATAAGAGTGGTCCTCCTGAGTAAACAAACGTGGTGCTTGCAGAAAATGGAACTTACTAGCGTCCCACTCAACCACTTCTCCATCGGAGTTGATTAAACCTCCAATTTCTTCGTCCTCTTCCTCCTCCTCCTCCTCCTCCTCCCCTGCCTGAAGTCTAACAGTCAAATGGAGCGTTTGGTCCTCTAAGTTTGTAGACGCCATCTTGAGTCTGCGCGACATCAGGGGCTTACGTTCTGGAGAATCCTAAATGAACACAGAACACAGACTGATCAGTTTTCAGTATCATCATCATCTTTTCGGCATCTCTTACATCACAGAGTCGATCTGACAGGAAGAAGTGACACGTGACAGATTTTGACACTTGTCTCATGTGGTTGGAATGCATACTGAAAAAAAGCACTATGACCGTCATCTGCTTGCCTTGAGTCTCACACTGATTGATACTTAAACTTAACTAAAAATAGACAATCATTGATGATCGGACTAATCAAGCAAAACAACCAAATATTCAGCATATACATTTTTCAACTTCACATTTGTAATGCAAAAAATAGCTTTACAATTAAAACAAGTGTAATATTTTGACGAGAGGTCTCAGACTTTCGGGCCCAACTGTTACAGTAGCCTACAGCAGGTGGCATTATGCTGCTGGTTGCAGCAGAGGATAAAACTTAATGTGCGCATCAAACCGCTACAAAAGGATTAGAAACACAAGTAAGCGAACGGAGATGATGAATAATGTTTGCACAATGTTGGTGCATGCACTTCCACACAACATATTACTACATACTGTTTGGCAAGGTGCTGATGGTTTGGTCTCATGTAGTTCTGCTTCTGTTGGTAAAGATGTGCTTTGTTCTACATCAAGACAACCGTCCTCATGAGCTCTCTGGTGGAAACTCACGTTCCTCATGCGACTGGGGGTCCTCTCATGTGCTGGGCATGAGAGAGAGCTCTCCGCTGCGTTATTGCACTGATCCGCGCTCGCGTTTCGCGACACCTTCCCGCGGCCACAGGAAATCTCAGGTTTCTCGTCAGAGTCAGTGAGCATGTGTCTCTGTTGCCCCTCCCTGGCAGAAGAGCTCTGGCCGTAGAGAGCGGGGCCACTGGACTCGTCCGAACATTTCTCCTCCGCCGAATGGACTCGCGCTTGTCTCCTCGCTCCGTATGAAATGGAGCTCTCTCTCCCACATGCTTGGAGGTGGGGACAGCAGGCGTGTGCAGAGGTCTCCTCTTTTTCTCCCTCTGAGCTGAAGCTCTCATCTGCATGGAACATTACAGGACAAATCCACAAGGTGACAAATCACGGCAGAGAAACTGCGTATGTCATCTCGTAAGGTGATGCAGATATTTAAGATTTTCCACTCACGATTATCACTCACAGTCCAGCCATCCTCCTCCTCTTTGATGATGACTCGAATCTCTGGTGTCTCGCAGTTGTAGTCAGGACTTGCCGGGGCTTTTCTCTGATCATGATGTGGTGAATTCGGGTCATCGTAATTTTCATTTAGACTCAGTGACAAGGAATCTTGGAGATCAGGATCCTATTAAGACACAGACAGACAGTCATGCTCAGAGTCAACAGCCAGCAACAATAATAAGTTTCGTCTGGCAGAAATCGTCCTGACAAACATAAAGCACTGTAAAGCCTGTATATGAAAAAACTGAGGTTAGATGACTAAAGCTAATTTACAACAGTTCCATGTGTAAAATGCTAAATGCTTAGTTATTATTGAATAGTTTAACACTAATCTACTGAACTGACAGGCAGCAAAATTGTGACCTGACAGCAAACAGAAGCTGACATGACTGTAGTGGATTATCTAATCTAAGTTGATATGCCGGTTGTTCTGTGTGCGGACCAATTAAAACATTGGGCTCTAACTGTTACAGAGATGACAACCTGTTACACACACCTAGTTCATGCTACTTCAACACTTCTGCTGTACATCCAGCTTTCATTTAATCTGTTGTGCTGAGAGGTGTTGAGGTGTTGATCAACAGCAACTATAACTACAGCAAGATGAACCAACACCTGTCTGTTTCATTATTCACCAATACATCAGCTCCACCTGCAGTAGGTGCACATAATAAACTAACCCTAACTTTAGAACGCATTATCACTAGTGATGAGATAAAACTACATTGGTCTGTCTATGTTTCAAATTACAGATGTGAGAGAACAGAGCAGAAAAAATGCTTTGATTAACTGATTAGCTGATCGACAGAAAGTTATAAATGCATTAATTATAGTAAGACACAACCAAATAATAAACTGGCAACTGGGTGCATATTACAGAATCGGTTTATAGCTTTATTATTTTAATTGTTTAATTCAGTGTCTTTAATTTATGTTTTAAATAGTTTTATTTTCTTACCTAACAACGTCATTATTGCCTTCTGTCTATCTAATGTACAACATGCAGTGTTTACACTCAGCAGATGATCAAAGCCCAGTGCAAAATTCACATGTTCATAAGAAACTGGCGGTTTTTGTGCACCCTAAAATGAATGACAGGGTCATGTGGTGACACCGACCTCAAACGCATGAAAGCAGTAATGTGACTTTGGGCTGCAGGCTTAAGTCAACTTGCACGTCTTGTTGCGCTAGCTTGACACCTTGAGCTAACGCCGTCTGACATTCCGTTCACCACCTTGACACCTTGACACAAAAACAAGCGCTTCTTTTTACAGTCGGCGGCAGAGAATAATTCATTTTAAGTTGCGCGTGTTGCCGCCGCACACAACGCCAGTTAGTTTACAACAAACGCCACCGGCTAACTAGCTAGCTTTCAAGCTATTCTGTCAATATTATTCAGAGCTGTTGCTAAATGTAGGAGCGAAAGGGGGGGTAAACAACAGTTACGCCCACACTTAACAGGGTACTGCTTATTTATCCGCCGGTAAACTGAACCGAAATGTTGCTGGCCGCAACAGTTTTTACTACCTCCAAAATCCCAGACAGCGACAGCCCAGCTGTGCAGACTAATAACAGCCCGAGCAGCGGCTACGTTACCTCGAACATAATGCGATGTGGCCGCCGGGTGTGGAGGGCGTCATAAGAAAAGAAAGACGAACGACGAACAGTAAGTGAAGCTCAACGCTGTAGCGTTGTTGTGGATGGAGCAGCTGTCATGAGCTACACCTACTGTCCGTGTTAGCTTAACTGTGTTGCGCCACCACTTCTTCGTTTTTTTTCCTCTTATTTTTCCTCCAGCGGCGACGGCAGGTCACCAGCTGGAGGGCGCACACCGCCCCCTGCTGGGCACCACAGAGGAAGAAGGACGAACCTGCAGGCGGCTCCAGTCACGTCTGTGACTATACGCCTGCTTATTCAATATAACATATATTTTATATACTAATACATTAAATCAGCAGAATATTGGTTTTATTATCGGATTTATAATATCATCATTTCTGAATAGATGACTAGCCAAAGATTGAAAAGATATATCTAAACATAGAAGCAGTATATAAAACACAGAAGCGTAGAAACAGTATATAAAACATACATTACAAGCCATCTGAAGTTGTAGACATATATTTTTTCATCTTTATTATTATCGTGTTATATATATATATTATAAACCGCTCTTGGGTCCAGAATCGGGGGGGCGGCTTTCCATAGCAGTACGGAGCCATGGCGACGGCCATTCACACATTTGGCTGCTCCAGGGTCGGTTTAATTCGAGTTTAACCAACAATAAGAAGCCGCGAACAGGTTAACCAGATGCTAATGTCGTCCTCCGGCTTGCCCCCCATCCAGGGACGTTGCTGAAGCGGAGAAGGTAAGACCGTCCCCGAACTGCGTTTCTTTAATGGTTACTAACTTAGCAAAGGTAACGTAGCACCTACTATTAGCCACCACGTAGGTACTAGTTAACTAGCATTATGAGCTTTAAAACCTAGAGATTGTAGCCACGTCTTGCTATCTGTGCTATCAGGGAACTGTGCTGCCTGTCTGCTTTACGGAAGAGTAGTAACGTTAGATGTTGCCGTTGAGCTAGCTTGTGGCTAACTCCGTCCTAGCCGGTTACACCTGACGTCGGAGACTAGGAAGCGGTAAAATAGCGTTACCTGCTGTTAAAGTTTAAAACGCGTCGGTGTCCGAATTAACGTTACTCTCTGTTTTGGTTTGACCAGTTTACTGTCCGTGTGTGTGTGTGTGTGTGTGTGTTTGTAGCTTCTTCTGTAATGCTATCATGACACGCCTTCTGACATACAGGAAAAATAAACATCAGCTGTATTTACAATGAAGGCGTTTTGGTGCTAAGATTACTCATTCGTGTTCATATAGATTAAATATAGTTGAAGTGGAAGTATCAGACTGTAAAAAAATACTCCATTACAAGTAAAACCCCTGCATTCAAAGCCCCTCTGAAGTTAAAGTACAGTATTATCATAAATAAGCAAATATGTGCTCAAAGAATTAATTCCGCAGTAAAATGATCAGTGACTGACATTTATACATTGTTATTAGTTTGTAACTACTGATGCATCAGTGTTTATAAGCAGCATTGTTGTACAGTTGTATGGAAAAGTTTGGGTAACCACAGGCAAACCACATATTGTGACCACATATTATCTAAATTTTTGATTATACTAAAATATTTTTTAATATCAGTTCTGTTATTTGGTCCATCCTTTGCAACCCTCCTCTTTTTGGATATGTTCCACCAGATGGAATGGGATTCATCAGATGACGGGGCGGGTGGACCGATGGACGACCCCCCTTCCTTAACTGATTCTCCTCAGTCCAGGTCCCCCACCACCAGCAACATCTCAGAGCACGAATTCTCATGTCACTGTTGCTATGACATCTTGGTGAACCCCACCACTTTGACATGTGGCCACAACTTCTGCCGCCACTGTCTGGCTATGTGGTGGGATTCCTCGCGCAAGAACGAGTGTCCAGAGTGCCGGGAGAAGTGGGAGGGCTTTCCTAAAATCAACATACTGCTGAGGTATGATTTTCACAGCCAGGATGTAGGCGAATGAAGGTTGGATTTATTTAGTTAGCCCATCAAATGAGGGGGAGTTGAGTTTGGATCTTACCTGCCTGGACACTTCTACTAGTTTTGGCTTCTCTAACTCAGGATCACAAGTCAGTGTGTGCGCTCTACATTACCAGTGCCAGACTTTCCCTTTCTTTTCAGCACATGCAGCATCGTTAAACTGTTGTAGTTTGATATAAAAGTCTGTCTTGGCTTGTGCAGCACAGTCTCACTTTCACACTCTTGCCAAACTAGTTGGTAAAGAAAAGTCCCATGAAAGCTCCTTTGTCTGTTGTCAAGTCAAAGGAGGAAGAGAAAGAAAAATGGCTGCTGCCATTAGACACCAAAAACAGGTCACCGGTCGCTGCCACTCCTTCTGTTTCACTTTTCATCCACTGATTCCATGCGTTTCGTCATAATTCTCTTTTAGGGATGCGACTGAGAAGTTGTTCAGTGACGTCGTTCAGCGGAGGAGAGCGGAGATCCAGGCGAACCCCAGAGTCTCCCAGAGCTTGCTGTCCTTCCAGAGGTAGTGCAGTGGCAACACATGACAAGTTGCTGTGGTGTAAATCTTTGGAGTACTGTGTCAGCTCAGTGTACACTGAATGAAGCAAAGCAGCCTGTTTTCCTGAACTATTTACATATTTCTTTAGACATGGTGACAAACTGGGGAGATCCAGGACAAACCAGCACAAAGGAACGGACTTCTTGTCTGGCATCCTGACTGCCCTCACGTGCGTGGCTGTAAGTATCCAAACAGCAGTGAAAACCACTTCAGAGTAGGATGACGTCCTCAGAAACTCACGCTCGACAGTTTGATAAAGAATCCTGTTTTTCATCCTCTAACGCTCCTCCGAAGTTGTCTAAGAAAATGATTGATTAAATAGGTTTGTACTACTTTGTATTACCTTATTAAGGTTTTTTTTTATTACCAAATGCACCTCTTATTATGAAGAATATATCATAAACCTGAACCTTTATAGGATTAATGTTACACTTACAGTTATTCTCATCATAGCATTTAAATAGTTTGACTTTTACAGTCATCAACTGTATGTTTTAGGTTGTTTTATATTCTAACCAATGGGAATTTAACAACAACAGCAGTATGTGTAAATATGATTTATAAAGGTTGCCACTGTAGTGGATAATGGGGTTGTTTTTTTAAATCATGTAGACAGTACATGTTTATTTTGTCTATGTGGCTCTTGGGAGCAATGTCAGTGTGTGTCTTGCCACGTAGCAGTAAGTTTGTGTGTATTGCTCGGAGCATGTAAACAGATTACAGCATGGTTCTGTTTTTGACCTCAGTTGATGAATGAACATTGTGACTGAAATCAGGTCATTTTAGGGAAAGGAAGCCTGGGCCTGCGTGCACAGCTTCTCTTGTTTGGGATGGGACCGAGCGTCTGTGACAAATTTTCTGATGCTCATGGATGTTTAGAAACCTTTTGTAAAATGTTTAAAATTTTGCAGTGACCTTATTCTCGTTACGTCACTAAATTACCAAAATACAGGTTTAGCTGAGCTGAAGTCAGTGGAGAGGCTGCATTATCACACAGTAACTATGGTGGAGATAGGAAGAAGGGTGATGGAAAACCTACAACACATTTGTAGTTGCACTGCAGTAGTTGCACTGAGTTTACTTGACTGGCACAGTGTCTGTGCACATTTTAAACATTAAACATATGGAAAAGTGCAAATAAATAAGTTGTTTTTAACTGTTTGTATCAATCAAATCATTCAGGTTCCTCTCGCTCCAAATTTAAGAGTAAACGTTACATAAACAAACCATGTGCTGCTGCAGGTTGAAGTCAAACATATACACTGACCTCCAGTGGCGACAGGTGATTCCTGCAAGACGCAGCAGCTGGATGTCGGCCAATGAGCCGCCATGCAAATCGCCTCACTCCTACGCCATCATCGCCTTCGTGAGGCAAACCTTTGCTTTCCATCTCTGTGCTTTCCAGGTGGTGGTGCTGGTGTATCACTGGAGCAGCGGCGCGGTGGAGCAGCACGACCTGCTCATCAGTAAACCAGTGTCGCACTGGACGCCGGAGGAAGTGGTGTCCTGGCTGGAACACTTGGGGCCCTGGGCCCAGCTTTACACAGACGCCTTCCAACAGGAGAACGTCAATGGAAGGTAGAGACACAAAACATAAAGATCCCCGTTATGACGTTTGAAATACAGATACAGTTCAGCCGTACATTACATTCTCTTTTTGCAAGTTTTCAAATATAACGATTTGCTTTTTTCATATTCATGCATTTTTTTTAACATAACACATAATCTAAAAATTAAGCAAATGCTAATTGAGTAGTAATAAACTCTAACTCCTTCCTAGACCAGTTTAGCGATACAGACTAAAACATGGAGGCTTATGTGTTTTCTATTTCTCACCATCAGGCTGCTGTTGATGCTGGGGGATGAAGAGCTGTCAAAGCCTCCTTACAGCATCGAGCATCCGGCTCACCGACGAGCCGTTTTGGCCGAGCTGGACAGAGTTAAAGCGCTGGGCGTCAAACCTCCGCAGAACCTGTGGGAATACAAAGTACGCACTCTGATTATTCCACACGTGAAAATGCTTCGTGGTACAGATTCTTAGCAGTGAGTCTGCAGTCAGCGTGTTTGTAAGATTTCTTGCATTTACAATCAAACGACTGTCGTTTCACTCTGTTGTGTCTCTGTTGATTTCCGGCAGGCCGTTAACGCTGGGAAGTCCCTGTTCTTGCTGTACGCGCTGAAGCGCTCCCCTCGTCTCACGCTTTTCTACCTGTACTTGTTCGACTACTCGGAAACCTTCCTGCCCTTCCTGCACACCTGCTGCCCGGCCATCGCACACATCGACCAGGCTGTGGACAGCAGCTTCCTCAACACGCAGGTGACACAAACTCAATGTGAACATAACCTCATTGATTTCAGTTGTAAAGGGTAGTGGAGGTCAAGCTTCCTCACTATCACATTTTGTCAGATTTTGCCGTAACATTAAAACCCGTTGTTTTGATTTGTTTCTCGTCTGTTAGGTGGAGCCCACTTGGCGACAGTGGGCGGAGTTTCTGGTGAAGTACCTCCTGCTTCCTTACCAGCTGATAGCAGAGTTTGCATGGGACTGGCTGAGCGTCCACTACTGGACATCTCGCTTCATTATCGTGAACGCCATGCTGCTGTCCATGCTGGAGGGCTGCGCCCTGTGGAGACTGTGGACAAGAGCAAGGATCAGGTACAAACAGTAATGTACATGTAACTGAAACTATGGACGCTCCAGTCCAGATCAAATAAAATGAATACAAATAATTAATGCGTTCCACGCTGCGAGGAATTTAGCATCGCTCTCCTGCTCCATGGTAAGACTCACGATGGATAGTTACAAAAAAAGTTCAAAATCAGTGCAGCAGAACCAGTATCCTATTTTTTTGTCAAAACGTGGCACCTTTATTACCCACAATGCATCTCAGGCATGAACCACAACAAGTGGTTCTGCTAGCAGTGATAATAGCTCAAAAAGTTTTAAGAAATGCTTCAACAAAGCAAAGCCAATGTGGATGTAAACACTGCATCTTTTAAAATATGAATGATAAGAAATCAGCTTTGCAAAAGTTTTCTTAGGAAGGAAGCCAAAGGATACTGACGCTGAATTTGAAGCATAAACTATAGTTTGTTTTACAAGGAAACGTCGTGAGGTTACCACAGTGGAAAAAAAAGAGTCAGCACACTAACCTGCACTGTCCTCTTTGTGTAGGACTCTGCCGCAGAAGATGTGGAACCACTTGTGGAAGATGTTATCTCAGGGCTTTGCCTTTGCCCTCCTGTGGCCTTTTGTCCCTCAGTTCGTGTGCAACTGCTTCTTCTACTGGGCGCTCTACCTCAGCCCCATCATTAACATAGACCTGGTGGTGCAGCAGCTAATGCACCCAGAAACACAGGCACTGTGACCAACTGCATGCAGCGCCACACAGTTTGCGGCGAACACAGTAAGTGGCCAGAAATCAAGCTGCTGGGTTGATTTTTCGGCATTGAGCTCACATGAGACTGGCTTTGTTTGCTGTCGGAAAGGAAGTTTGCTCGCTTCCCTTATTGTCTCTCTGCTGGACAGTTGCCATGAGGAACAAGACAGTCGTCGAGCTCCTGCAGGAGAAGCAAAAATGAGCTCTCTCTGCGCGCGCAGTGCATTCACAAACCACATTGCCTAAATGGTCCGGGCAGCAGTAACGAAAATAAGTCATGTTCAAACATCGGTGGCAGTGAAGAGCGGCTTCATAAGGAGTGTCATTACCGCTGACAGCTTTGTAGCACTGAGATGAACGCAGTCCTGGGTGCTGACAGTGGCACAGAACAAATATAAATTCATTTTTCTTTAACTTCTGTTTACACATCCAATCCATAATCACACAAACGAACAACTGTTGTATCACTTTGAATGAAGCAGTATTATTAGTAGCGTGCTACGTAAATTTCCATTCGCTCTTTCGTTGTGGCTCTGGCTATGACTGTGATCTCGCTGCTACAGAGCTGAACATTTCTTCTGCGAGGTTTGAGTCATGATTTTGAAACGTGTCAGGTGACTTGTCGGGGTTCATAATTCTGCAGTCTGGTGAAAGGTGACCAAAAAAAAAAAAAAAGGAACGCAGTCGCGGTGAACCCCATGTTTAATGTTCCTTTACCAGAATTGTTGCACTTAGTTTCACTTATGTTCTTAATTATTTTTTAGAGATGCTGACACATCATTTAATTTTTGATGATTTTAAGGAGAAACTGTCGGTCGCAGATTTTATTTGCTTGTACTGCTGACAAAGATTGTGTTGCACATTTTCTTTTATTGTCCATGTGGTGGGTGGGTAGAACTGGTCCAAGACATGATATTTTTTACATTGTTCATTTGCACTTAAACATTCTACACTGTGATTTTGTTCTTCACTGCTCTATAATGACAAAGGAAAAATAAAGATTTTTAAATAATGTAATCCTGTTATTTTCTCATGACATGGTAATTGCTGGACAAATAAATTACACTGTCAAATACGTATGTACTGTCATGTACGCAACCTGATTTTTAGTTTTATTTTTTTGCAGTCAAAGATCCTGTCATCCTCAGCACATATGAAGAACATCCCACACTGCATCTTAAGAACAGTGTGTTTATTGTCATCCGTTATGTCAAACCAAACCATGTCTGGATTAACCACACACTAAAATATAAGAGCTTCATGGTAATACTTCCTGTCAGATCATACAGAAAAGGGCCATATACTGTTTTTGTTTGTTTAGAATTCTGACTTTAATCTCAGGATTCTAAATTCAAAAAATAAAAACACAACAAAACATACAGTATATGGCCCAAATCCTCTTCTGTACTTTTCTGAGGTACCAAACTTAACTAAAATAAATACACATTTGAGAAAAAGAAAACTTAACACATTTTCACATTAAGGCACTTTGGGAATTTTGCACGTGCATAGAAGCAAATAAATACCACATGTCGTATGCAGACATGTGACCAGCTACATGTCAACTAACACACGTCTGATGGTTTATCACACTGGACAGGCAGCAAGCGCAGAATCAGCTCACTAAGAAAACTGCAGAATACTGAATGAATGATTCAAAATAACAATGTGGACCAGAACACCTGGACCAGGTGCAATCTGTACCAAACCCACCTGAGATGTTTCTAGAGTAACATATCATTCCTTAAAGTCTTTAAGATGAAACAGGAAACATCCCATTTCCACAAATGCAGACCTGACACTTGCTCGCTGTGAAGATTGTTTACCTCGTGATGATGGACTCCAGGTGCAGTCAAATTTTTCCAAACCTTGTTTTTCTTTGTTTCGCTCTGCACTCTCCCTGCTCTCAAAATCTAGATTTTAGGTCTGCTTCTGTCTTTTTTTTTTTGAAATTCAAATGTCTGAAGCTTCTAGTGGCCAATCAACGAGGCCCAGTCGGGGAAGTTTGCAATCTCTCCGGTCTCATTCAGGTGCTGGTCTCCGTGCGTCAGTGTCAGCTTGTAGCGTAGACGCACCTTACGCTGAAGGACAAAAGAGGCTGATGTTAGAGAAAAAAAATATAACACTATAAAATAGTGCGTTTCAAAGTCGTATCAAGGTTTTTATGGAAAGTTCTCAAGACACACAAGAAAAATGAATGTGTAGAGAACAAGAATAAAATCAAACATAAGAGAGAGTGTCTATTTTCTAATGTCACTGAGCACATACTAACACCTGCTTACAGTCACATGAAACTGCTATTCCACCTCACACACAGAGACACTAATGTTTAAAACGTATATTAAGTGCACCTTTTGAGGGTTAGCCAATAGGAGGACCTGGGAGATGGCAGGTGGAGGCAGGAGAGGGTTGTACGGAGGTAGGTGAGTCCCGATGAGGGCTGCAGTTTCACCAACATGGTCTGCAGGACACGGATTCAACAGAGAATGAGCTGAACTTTGAAAGGAGATTTCAATAAATGTAGAATTTGTCACGTTGGTGTGAGGGCCGAGTCCTGTATGAACCAACACTCGTGACACGACGTGAAAAACTGGTTATTCTGTAGACTACAGGTGGAAGTAGGAAGTTTTATTAAGATTATTTCTTCTGTTACACATATCGGCCACAACAGGATGAGTTTGTTCATTCAAAACACATAGATGAATTTTAAAAAAAGGAACGCGTTACCTTTGGGACAGCTGCTTGAAACAGGAAGTCTTTCACATCCAGGGCAGAGGTGTTCACTGTGGAGATGACAACCACAGCGACACCCGGATGACCCGGCGGACAGTCTCTGGCAAAATGGAGGGAGACGTGGACGCCGCCCTGATCGTGCAGAGTGATTGGCTCCAGCTGACCTGTGGCAAACAGGAAGACGGCAATGTTTTAAAGGAAATGGCTGCGACTGAAGTGAAACCAGCTTTCAGTCCAAGTAAATGAGAATTTCAGCCTCAGGGAGACGCACTGGATTTGATGGTGTCCATTGGGACAAATATGTTTTTCAGTAACCCGGGGGGACAAGTGCTCTCCCCACACCCTTCCTCTGGTCGCGTCGGTGCCGTGAACGATGAGCCCGATCCACCGCCGAATTGTTGGTTTGGAGAGAGAGACCTGATGGGAAAAGAAGCAGAGGGAATAATTCTCAACACGCTTCACATTTCTTGTTTTACTCGCCCCCCAAAACCAAATAAATTCTGCTTCTGATCATTCATGACTAAGAGAAGCATCATTTTCTCATATGTGAGAAGCCAGAACCAGATTCTCGAATTTTCCACTTGAAAATGACTTTGACATTTTATCCAACAAGTCACCAATTAATTCCCTGTTATTTGATTAATCTACAGATGGTAGCAGCTCTAAACAACACTTTACAGAAAGTTGAATTTAATCTGCAAAGAAATTCACAGCAATGTATTGGCAAAGGTAGGAAAGTAAACAACACGGGTTTCCCAAAAATCTGCTTTGTGATCGATTGTGTTCTCAGATAAACATGATAAATGTGATTTGGTGAATAGAGCAAAGAAACAAAAGAACTAACACATTTTGCTTTAAAGAAAAGTCCACAGGAAAAAAAATAAAATCAAAAACCTACCAACCTAAAAATCTACCAGCACAGTCTCAACCAAACTTTGTAAAAGAAAAAAAATGTTTTAGAAAACTTTCTTCATCCTTACCAAAAATTAGTCCCATTGGATGCGGCGCTGCTCCCACCACATCCACGAGCTCTCAGCGAAACATTCTGCTCAGCTGTCTCCTCCTGAACGTCTCCATTTAGCTGACAGGAAGGACAAACTGTTAAAATGCTCTTTCAAATAAAACCTTTATTGTTGAGGTGCAGATTCAGGCCTCACCTGCATCAGTTCCTCATAGTACGACTTTGAAGTCCGTTTCCAGACCTTGTTGCCAGACTCTGTAACCACAGGACACATGGTGACGCTGTGAAGCACATTCATCACTGTCATACAGAATGAAAGAGGTAGGCACAAACGGATGACGTAGGTACAAATTTACTTGATTGGGTGAAGTTTTGGTCAGGCACTGGGTGGAAGGAGTTCTCCAGATCAGAGGAGGATTCGAAGGACAGAGGTGAATCAGTTTTTCTGTGAGGCTGCGGAGAATCCAGCGCCGACAGGTCGATGAGATGGTAGCTCTTAATCTCTCTGGGACTTGTCGGGGCTGGAGGAACAAGAGGAAGCAAACACCAAGGGTCAAACGCCAGGGTCTTGGTGTCCACCCTCCCCCTCAGGGGCAGCCGGGAGACAAGGTGAACAAATCAAAGCCTACCGCTGTTTTTGCCGGTCACCTCCTCCTCGCTGTTGCCTCTCTCCCGTCCGCCGTTGCTCTTTCTTCGCCCCGCCTGGTCTTTGTAGGCGTTCACCACAAGTGTCAGCTCGTCGTTGGCCGCCAGGATCTGCGCCAGAGCGGCGTCGTCCTCCATGGTGTCACTAGCCAGGCGGAACAGGTTGGGCCTCAGCCGCTCGCAGCGCTCGTACAAGGCCTGCAGCGTGGAGGGGGAAGGCATGTACTGTACACAAACATTACTTTCCTGCCTTAATCTTCCAATTTTTTTAATATAAATATTTATATATAATGGGATTCTGTAGGCCACACGGGGCGACTACCAACACATCATCCGTCTGGGCTACAGGGGACTCAAAACAAACACACCCGCCCCAATGATGACTGTTTTCCCACTGAACTGAGAGTTAGCAGCCAGGCTGTTGACAGGTTTGGATCTGATCCCCTGAACTTAACCTGTTCAAAAATCAGATCCTGATACCAGAACCCGTGACCAAACAGGAGCCAGATAACCCGCGGGTCTGGCTGCGCTGCGACGCACCTTCACGTCGTCGCTGGACTGTAACGAGGCTCCGGCGCTCGTGTTCTGGTCCAGGAGCTCTCTGAGCTGCTTGGTGCTGCTCTCTACCTCCTTTAGAGTAGCTTCACGCTTCAGCGCTTTCTCTGCCTTCTCCTGCTCCTGACACACACACACACACACACACACACACACAGTGTAAACCCAACATACAAAGATGAATGCAAAGATAAGTGCGACCACCTCTGCTCTCCTCACCTCTTTGATGGTGCTCTTAATGAGCCTGTTTGCAGTTTCCAGGTCCTCAGGTCGGCCGCTTTTCAACAATCTTGCTAACAGCTGATGATACACACACACACACACACACGCGTTAGCAGCATTACACAGGCAGATGTCCTGTCACAACACAAACACACACTCACCTTAGCCTTCTCCTCCTGGTCAAAAACAGACTCTGTGGTTCTTTGGGGCGGAGGAGCCATGATGAGCATGTCTGGTAGTTTAGGATCTTCGGTCACAATACCTGGAAGGACAAACACAAAAGTAAGAAGGTTTTACTTTTCTCTCTCAGTCTGTTTAATGAATGCATCACGGACAGACTGGAGAAGTTGGTCTTGTGTCTTGCACCTTGTTTCTTCAGCATGCCGTAGGCCTCCTGAATCTTGGGTTCGTCTTTGAGCCAGAGCGTCCAGCCGTACAGGACCTCCGTCACTCTGTCTTTGACCCTCTGAGGAGTCCACGCACCGAAGTACTGCAAGAAAAGATCGACCATCAGTCAGTCACATCAGCTTTTACATGTGCTCTGTCCGATTTCAAGTCACTTCCTGTTTACCAGCAAATCATGCTGATCCTGTGATATCAGATTGCACACTGGCTAAATTTAATTTCTGTAATTAATTCAAATGCAAGTTCATTTGATTTTATACAGCTGAATTCTTATTGTTAATGAATCCAGGATCTGTGGTGCTAAAACCAAAAGATACAACTGGACACAAACAGTGGACGCAGACATGACTCATGTATGAAGAAACACTATAACAGCTCTGGTCTGATGAACGCCACATGTCTCTCACACATTGCTGGTATATTAAATGATAAACTAGAGAGATTTGTGTTATGTAACGCATGAATACGTGTGTGCTACTATTGTCCATGAGTACTGAATGTAGCTCAGGACAGTTTTCAGAGTCAGTCTAAGTAAATTAGGAATAAGCTAATAAAAGTTGTTTTAAAACAACATGGTGCTGTTCGTGCTTCCCTCTGTGAGCACCTGTCTCTCTGTGATCAGCAGTACCTTGGGCGTTATGACTTTGATGAGTTCATTGAGAAAGCGAAACTTGGCAGCCTCGCTGTGGAACCTCTTTCCACAGTTGTTCATACATGCCTCCAGAACCTGGAAAGCACCAAATGAGAATCACTCATCACAAGCAGAAGCTTTAACAAGTGACAGTGCTGAAGAAAAAAAATGTCGTTACAGGAGAGAGAGCTGATTCTGTCGCAGCCAATTGTGGTTAACCAACGTTCTATATCACATGACACGACGCCACATGAGCGTCAAGAAGCTTCTCTGAGCTGCGTGTTGGGGTGAACCGCTGCAGCTTCCTCTAACGTGTGGTGTCACGGCCGATTCAAATGCAGACTGAATCCCTCATATCGCCATGTGAGGAAAGTTAGTCACGGACATCATTGGCAGGACGACCTTCTCCCACAGTTAAAGCAAATATGTTGTGTATCAGTGGATGATACGAGGATAAATGCCGAGCATGAGCACTGACAGAGATATGCACTGTACGTGGGTCGCAAAAAAAAAAAAAAAAAAAGAGACCTGTTGTTATCACAATGACTCGGTGAAGAAAGAAAATGTATTTATTTCAGATTTATGAAGATGGACATTTTCTTGCCAGTTGCAGGGCTAAAAACATAGAAATGAGATAAATCCACACAGCATAACATGTGTTTCAGGCAGACGTGAGGATCACTTACAGTGAGCGCCTGCAGAGCCTCTTTCTCCTGCGGGGACTGGATTTTATGAGCAAGAAGACGAATGGCGACCTGTGGCCTGAAAGCAGAAAATTAAACTTAAGGTCATGTTAAAATGCCTGAAATCAATTAAGCAGAGGACACATTATGCCCTTTCACGCTTGTCAGGGTTGATTACAGCTAATAGAAATTTATGAAAACCTAAGTAAAACGAAGTCTTCGATTTGTCCCGCCTTTAAATTAACATTAGACAATATAGTGTATTGTATGTAGGAAAAGGGTCACAGGGTAAAAAGGTGCTGCACAGTTCCCTGATTGCTTCAACTGAAAAGCAACATGGATGTGAAGCAACTCTTTCTCAAAGCGCCACAGTTGCGTGACAGTAACTTCCAGAAGCGTGCGGCCTCCTGCCAAAAATTTTCATTCTTGTATTTAAAGCTGAAAGAACAAACAATGTGGAAAACCCAGGCAGGGCTGCATGAGCGAAGAACTTACCCATCAGCCTCCTGGTTGACCAGCTGGTAGAAGCCCTGGATGCAGTCCCACCTGTCCTCCTCATTGTTTGGGTCCGTGGCCTGGTCTGGAGCAAACGGACCAGACAGTATTTTCATAACATGCCATAATTAGATCAAACCTACATAAAGGTCTGCAAATATAAAATAGAAGAAAATATGTACAATTTAATGAGGAAGAAACATTTGAGACAGATTTGCACAGAAAACAGGGAAACAGCTTGTCCCTACATGTTCAGCAACAGGGCTGCAGCAAACAATTATTTGAACTATGAATTATAATATGCTAGTTGTTTTTTAATCAATTGAGAAACTGATGCTCGGACATGTTCTCTTAACTTACTTAAACGAATGAATTTTTCATGACTTTATACTTTTCTCCACGACAGACAACTGGAGTCACCATTTCCTTTGAATACTCGGATGTTACACTGAACATGAATCTCTTTGACGTTTATCTGAAGCGTTCCCAGAGGCAAAGAGCACGCTGTTTATTTTCATGCTGCCGAAGAGCACGTGAATTCAACTGATATGAATGAAAATAACAAAAGAAGAAGAGGAAGTAGCTTTAACTGCATCAACTTTCATTCAACTGGAAAACTGAATAATTGAGAGCTCAGTTTAGTTACCGATGTATCCCCTTCTTTAAAACACGTACACACATTTTTTTCTCGTTATTTTTTGACAACCGACGATATTAAATTTGATTTATTTTTCCTGTAATCGTGAACGCGCACCACCGGAGCGCGGATCACAACAACGCCGCCGGTCGGGCACGCGCACGCGCTAACCAACTTCCTGTTCCGACTGATAACTTTCTGCATCGCGTCAAAACTTATTTATGAAAGTTGAAATAAGTCGACGCGCGTGCAGATCCGCTCGCACATACAACGTCTCCTAACGGTCACTGACGTCACAGCGTGGCGGTCGAGGTCGCGCTGTGAGACGAGCAGCGACGTCTGGCTCCAGATATGAGACGTTATTGTGACGTTAGCCAGGTCCGAGCTACAAGTGTACACAAAACAAACAAACAAACTAATAAACGAACGTTTGCGCGTCCTCCGTGTTACTCACTGAGCCACGAGTCGAAAGTTGCCGAGCTGGCGCCGGTCGCCATCGCCGTCCGTCTCCCTCAGGTTGAGCTACTGAGCCGCCGGGCTGAGCGCGTCTCTGCGCGGGGGAGGCGGAGGTGTCGCACCGCCGCCCGTCTCACTGAGGCGACATGTGACACTCACGCCCAGTCACACTGCTGACACACAACAGTTTATGTACAACAACCCCCCGCCCCACGAGGTGGGACTACACCAGAAAACGAAAGGCAAATGAAATAAAAGAAACCAAGTACAAAAATTAAAGTAAATTTACTTCTGAGATACTTGGATGGAGGCAATATTAGAAAAGTGGCCCCTTGGCACAGACAGGTAAACAATGTAAAAAAAAAACAAAAACAAAAGCAAAAGTCATTACAAGTCAATGTCCTGCTTTCTCAAGTACAAAAGGTGTCATCAGCAGAATGTACTAGAACAGTTAACATGGCCCTGGTGGTTAAACGTCTGTTGTTGAATGGTTAAAACTTATACTTAAAATACTTAAAATAAATAAAAATGTGAAAAAACGAGTCTGACTACAGCTGTCAATTTAACAAGATATATTTGATATTACTCATTTTAAAAAATGTAACGTCAAACTTTAATCTTGAAAACAATTTTCCAGGACCTGAAAGTAAAACAGCTGAGCGGATAATTTAATATTCAATATGTTGCATGAGAATGAGTCAAAGGTCATGAAAATAATTTATGACTTGTGACTTTTTTTTGCTTCCCTCTGCCTGCATATCTTTTTTCAGGTTTGAATTAAGAACGTTTTCCCTTGTGACTGGACGACACATCTGTAAAGTGGAGTTCGTTAAAACTGTTTTTCTGAGGTAAAGCACAGTAGTTTGCATAAAAATACCAAGGTACTTCCCAATCTTAAGTGCATGATGTTTCACCTGGTCCAGGAAAGTCTCAAAGCACTGAACAACACACACACACACACACACACACAGTGTGTAACATCAGTTTTCAACTGTTTTATAAAATATTTGTAATAATTCTAGTCTTATTTAACATATACGGGGGAGAGCAGTTCATTTTAAACACGTCCCAGTGTGAGATTAAACATCTCACATGCAGGCCACATCGCTCACTGTGGCTCTCGTCTTCAGGTTCACATCAGGCGGCAGGTTATCCCATCTTTAGCTGGTCCCTGAAAGCAGCTGAAGTTTCTGGACTCGGCGTCTGATCTCCGCAGGCCCCAGAGACACCATCATCTCGGTCACACTGGGACCTTGCTGCGGGTCAGAGGAGGAACAGCAGATCAGAGATCAGTGAAGTAACGCGGATCAACCCAGACAGTAACCTCTGCCGAGCGCAATCGCAACAACTTCCTTTTTTCCACGCTCCTGCAGGGTTTCTGAGTCACTGTGGCAATTCTGAAGCTTTAGTCATTACTATCACTTCAGCTATGCTATTTGAGTTTAACCAAGTCATGCCATGGATGAAAAAAATAATGCAACACATGCAATTTTCATGAACCTCTAAGTCTTTTTGGATTATTGCCGACAAAGAAAATGATCAAATCTGCAGAGGTGAAGTTTGGAAATTACAGTTTTGCAGCAAATCAAAATGTAGTACATGACTGACCTCATCCTTTAAAATCAGTTTGAATTTCAACACCTCCCACCTCTGCTGAACCAACTCCACGCAGAACACCCTGTACATTTTCTACTTTAAACCAGTTGTAAAATGAACATGATGCCTTCAGGTACCTCCAGACCGCTGAGAGCCAGGCGTAGTAGCTTCATCACTTCTCTGTACTTTGTGGCTTTAGTCTGTTTAGCCAAAGCCTTCAGATCTTTACTGAGCTGATCCAGCACCAGTGTCTCACCTCGCTCTTCTATCAACCTAAAAGCCCAGACACAGACATGTTCACAATCCTGCTTAAACACACAAAAACGACCCACAGTTAGCGCTCATAAAAGGCATACTTCAGCACTAATGAGGCAATGTGCTGGGCTTCTGCTGTCAGCGCTGCCACCTGCTGGCTGGAGAAGGAAGGACGCACCCACAGGTAAGAATAAGCAGGTGTTAGAAGCTCCTTAAGGAAGGACAAGTGACCCTGCAGGGAAGAGAAAAGTTTCAGCGTTACAGGACAGGAGAGTGATATGATACCATGTCCACTCGTCTACCCAGAGGGAGCTGTTGCTTCTAAAATGTAAAGGGTTTTATCGTCTGCACAGCAGCTACAAACACTGCACAAACACAGGGTCAAATCAATAAAAATGTTTATAATGGGTGAGCACGCTGTTACCTTACGCAGGTGCAGCACCCGCCTGATATAATCCTCATGCAGGACGTCTTCATTCTGGATCTGGGCTGCTGTGTAGACCTGCTGGATTTGTACCTGCAGATCTTTTACCAGTGAAAGGCACTGCTCCTCGTCTTCTATACGCCGCTGCAGGTGGATTCTGTTATAGAAATACATATATTCTTAGCTTGTTTATTTTAACCACAAAACTTTAGAAAGTCTGTGGGCTGAAGATGAGACATTAAACAGCGAAAGGCCTGAAAAGACAGGAATGCAGGGCTGGACAGAGTTTGGACTTACCTGTTGAACTCTGGCAGTTTTTCCAGGTCGAGCAGAGCAGAGTGAGTTGTGATCTTTGACGGATTAAACTCAGAGATCAGCTCGTCTATCCTCCTCCCCATCCGACTGGCTGTAAGGAAACATGGCGGCTTTAAAGAGCACATAACTCTTCTTACTGAGGTAAAGTAGATTTCAAAAGAAGAGAATAATTTTTCGGTCTTTATCTCAAGGTGCAACCTTAAATGCAATCCAAATAAATCTATTTTTCATAATCACTAATTCCTCATGCTCTTGTCCCTCTATGACGACTTCCATTACTCACTGTTGAATCCAGATCCACAGTTTGTGGTGATGTCCAGCAGAGCCTCCGGCAGAACGCCGTCTCTCTGGAAGCTCTGGATGAATATGTCTCCCTGCCTCTTGGACAGTTTACTCCCGTCTTTGTTCATCAGGAGCGGCAGATGTCCAAAGGTGGGTGGTTTCCACCCGAGGGCTCGGTACATGAGGAGATGTTTGGAGGTGGAGATGAGCCACTCCGAGCCCCGCAGGACATGGCTGATCTTCATGTAATGATCATCTACTATGTTAGCGAGGTGATAGGTGGGAAACCCATCGGCTTTGATCACCACAGGGTCCCCCTCCACCTAGAGGAGAGGATGGTGAAAGTCAAATATGAATATGAAAAGTTACTCTCCGAGATCCTGAATGCAAATTAAATAAATTTAATGGCAAAAATGTATTTCAAAATCCATGAGTTAAGAATGTTAATGTTCTTCATGTGACTCTGGATGATTTTAGAACCTGACCTCGGCCACCTCGTGACGATTCCATCCAAAGATCAGATCCTGAAAAGGATCCACGCCGGTCTCCAGACGAAACCTGATCACATGCGGCGCTCCCTGAGCCAGCTTCTCCTGGACCTGGTCGGCCTGAAGGTGGCGACACCTGTTGTCGTACCTGCAGAGAGCGGGAAACCCGTGTTGAATAGGACTCAAACATCCTGGTCTGGTATTATGTTATCTTTGAGTCTGTGAGAACAAGCTTCATGAAGGAACTAATGTTGTTCTCATGTGATGTATTCACCTGGGAGTCTGTCCGCTCCTCAAAGCCTCTTTTTTGAGCAACTCCAGTCTCTGCTGGCTGCAGAAACAGTAGTAGGCATGACCGCCCTCCACAAGCTGCTGGGCTGTCTGACTGTACAGGTCCAACCTCTGAGACTGCAGATACGGACCCACCGGCCCGCCTCGACGAGGACTCTCATCCGGAGGTGTGCCTGGCAGATGTGAAATGAATAAGCCTTCACGACACTTTGACAAGTGTTTGCACTTTAAGCTGCAGTCGAATATCTGAGACGTAAATATCTTGATTTTCAGAGTGAACCGCCGATGAACACGACAGTGATTACTGACAATCAATACACCCTGCAAAGTGTTCCCTACCGGCCCACTCCAGCATGTCCTCTATGGACTCTGCTGCTCCGGGTACCAGTCTGCTCTGATCAGTGTCCTCCAGTCGCAGGATGAAGGCGCCGCCATGCTTCTTTGCAAAGATGTAGTTGTAGAGAGCAGTGCGGAGGCCTCCGAGGTGCAAGAAGCCTGCAGCACAAAGCAATATATTGTCAGAACACCCGGCTGCCAAATAAGAACCGAAAAAATATCTGTTCAGAGGCTAAAAGACAGGAGTTTCTTCACTTGTCACAACAGGAAAAGGAAAAATAGCCGCAATAATAACATTAAGAATGGCGTTTCTATTCAAACAACACAGTAAGTTTTATCGTTTCACACGTCTGGTTAGTTGTTGTGTCATTTAGTGTGTCTGTGGTCAATCTGAGTCTCTTTGATCAGCGCCCACCTATGGACGCAGAGTCCACATACTTTTGGCCACGTATCAGCTTTGCCCAAATCTCTAATTTGAATATGTTTCTGTAGGTGTGTTTGATTTGTTCGTGTGCTGTGGTAAAGAAAGTAAACTTAAGGAACCAGAAGTTTCACCTGTGACTGTGAGACGACGTTGCAGACATTTCAACCTTACCTGTTGGACTGGGCGCAAACCGGACCCTCACCTCCTCCCGAACCGCGGAGCAGCGTGTTCTGACGGCGGCGGCCAGCTGGACGTCACCCCGCCCGTTGCGGAGACACAGTAAACCACTCTGGGCCGCCAAACCGCTCAGGTACCACCGCCGGCATGACCCGAGCCGCAGCGACATGATGACAAAACCTGGTGACACCGCGCGTGTAGACGGTCGCACCGACGACACGACGAAGTTCGGTTCAGTACCGACGCTTTACCGAGAGCGCATCTCCACGGACGACAACGAGTCAATACAACTCCACGCTGCAGTGAAGAAAGCTGTCTTCACAGGTGCGAACGATTGGGTCAAACATGACTTCAGCCCGCCCCAGTTTCTTCTTCGTTGAAACATGACCGGAAGAGGAAGTGAGAATCTACGAAGCGCACACTTCCGCCTAGCGGCCATTATTATTATTGCGTTTCATTTAATGATATTGCTGGTTGTAGCGTAAACCCGGACTTTAAACACTTACTTTAAATTAAATATGGTTAAAGTTTCTTAGATTTAAAAATGGTTTTAAATTTAAAAAAATAACACATTGCCTCACGCCTCAGTTACACTTGATGATTTTTTTTTGATTGGTGACCTTTGTTTTTGCAGCTTGGACATGCAGCCTCTGAAGTAAAAAACAAACAAACCTATCTTGTAGTCACAAAGAGTAGAATTCAGTGTGTGAAAACTGTTGCCTAAACCTGTAGAGCTTTGTCACATCTCCCTTATAATCACACAGTAGTATCATTAGATGCTATCTTGGCTAAAATGTTTTAAAAGCTTGTATAAAAACAAAGAAGAATGAATTTAATTGAATTGGAACTGGAATAGTACAAGAAATGTTGAAATAAATCAAGGGGAGGAGCATTGTCAGAAAGTGGACGCAAATTTGGACACAAGGGCAAAATGTGTGCTGAGGGTGATCATTCATGGGGCGACAGGTAGAGCAACCTATAGGGAACAGAAATTCACAAAACAAAATGTGACAAAAGCCTGAGGATTATCTCATGAGTGCACAGCAGAGGCAGTTAATGGAAATGTCATATAATGCACAGAGCTCAGGAGGCCCCGAGGGAAATACATGTCATGCGAAACCACAGTTCTTGCTGAGTCACTTGGTGCATTCTTCTGTGATTATTAAAATTATGCTGGAATGATTTACAGAAAGTAGTGTTGGTTTCTTTCTTTTTTTACACAAAGCTCATTAAGTTACTATCACATGAGATAATATTTCACGTTTTTAGAAAAAATATATAATCATCATACAGCAGTATTAACTAGAAAGCTGAGCACAGCATACTCTCCTGTTTCATTCTACATAAGAGGAGGCTGACAACCTCCCATCCAATTTCTGTAGCCTCAGGGAACCGCGAGTGATCCTACAGAGAGCAAACTGAAAGAAAAATAGGAAGTGAAGTGCAACTACCGGTAACTTCTTTTGATGTTCGAAGTATTAGGGATTAAATGATTTACCATTTGCTGTGTTTTTCTTCCAACTCCCGGTATATTGGCGGGCTCTTTTCAGGCCTGGCCACAAACATTCAGGCCTGGTCACAAACATTTGTTAAATCTCGACCTCACTGTGTCCCGTCCATGTTGAAGGGCATTGATAACCATTTATAGTGGTTTTATATACTAAAGGGTATGTGGTGGATGTAAAATGACAGAGGAGATCTGGAATGCACCACATATGTGCTGGTGTGGAGGGGGTGTTTTTCTGATAGTAACGCAAAGATCCTCATTTAAGGGCCGAGACATGTATACCTATGCAATCATGATATTTCTCAATATTTCACAAAGGTGTTTTCATGCATAATGTTGCCTATATTGGTGGGTTTACATCAAGTAACTGTGGTTTGTCTCTTAGGAGAGGCTTAGCAGTATATAGCCAGTTGTAGAAAAGCTAGCCACCACCATCCAGGCAGCAGGCAGTCATGAAACCTACAGAGATAGATAGCACTTTATTGTCATTGTACAAGATATACAGCGGGATTGTAGCAGCAAAGAGTGGAAAAATAGAAATAAAATAAAATAAAATAAAATAAATAAGTTAGGAAGACATCATAACTCCTGCAAGTGGAATGACCTGATCAACATTTTTTCTCTGATTCTTAAAGAGTTAAGAGAGATAATCACATGGCCTCTGAAACAATGACCTGTGAACATCTGTGGTGGTTGTCAACAAACCAGTATTTACACTGCTCCTTCACCACATTACTTCAGTTTACTGGAACATTTTATAAACCATAATCTGTAATATGATTTATTACCACGACTCTGTTTATTCAAAGAGCCCCTTCTGCCATGACTCACTCACTAAAAACCAAAATCATTAACAAAACCAGTTTAACTTGATGTGCGTGTGCATGCTGTTTACACACAAGCACAGGCACATACTCATGAATTCTGCCAGTTTAGAGAATACCTTGCATAAGTGGGACATTAATGTCCCATGTTGACTGAGTTATTTCTCAGTCATTATTACATGTTTTATTTCTATCTCTCCATGGCAGAAATATTAGAAAGCAGAATTGCTTTCTAGTGAACAAAGCTTGGGGTTCATATCCCAAAGCAAAAACTAGGGAACTGTAGCCTGCTGAACCTGAATAAGATGTAACTATATACATAGTGCATCTTCCGGACTTGCTTTCACATGGGCATTCATGGACACAAAAGCTGAGCGTACATGTAATCCACACACCTAAACGCATAGCACCTAATGCGGCAGACACATTGTAGTACACACCCAGCGCAGAGGAGTAAACCTCCCCTGCCTCCTTGCACCATCCGCCATCATCGTCTGTGTTGTCGTCACAAAATAACACACCCTTCAGCAGTTTACACCAGGTACACCTGCGTCTCAGGTGTCATGTGAGAGAGATCAGAGGGTCTAACTGCTTCTCTTCACAGCGCCTGACGGACTCCGGCAACAGACAAGATTTGGTAAGAGCTCCAGCTTTGATTTCATGTCATTGTGTTGTTTTATTTCTTGTCACTATTTATACCTGTAACTGATCACATCACCAGATTTTTTCTTATCGTAAGTCAATATGTACTTATCATGGATATACTCCCATTCATTAATATTTATTCCTACTTAAGAGTTAGTAGATAAAAACAGGCCTTAGTTAACTAATGATGCACACATGCAGGTTTTCAGTGAAGCAGGCAAGGTTGAAAATCAGTGAAGTAAACACTTAAAGTACCACAGTGTGTTCCTTTTTGTTGTGTAGAGTGTGCACCTCTGGTAACAACGTGTCAACTGGGGAGTTGAGCTGTGGGAATAAGGAATAGGTTTGACCTCATTAAATTGGTTAGAGAGTGATGGGGCCTGTAGGAGGTGCTCTGAGAAGAGCCGCTCTCCTTGCGGTAATGCCTAGTTTTTAGAAATAACCTTTAAAACAAAGAATGATGTAATTCAGCTCACTGGCTCATACCTGCAGGAGGTAGAAGCCGCGGTGGAAGAAATATTCATTTACTTAACTAATGAATGCAGTAATGGTTAAATCACAAGTCTTACATTAACAAATTTTACTCAAAGTTGCCTTTTCAAACTAAAACACCAAAAACAAAACAAAGTAAGCACCAGTGACTGAGTGACCAGATTCATTTTAGTCCTCGTTCAATTTTTTTCCCCGAGCCTTTCACAAAAACATCACTAAAGAGGGAAGGAAATATGTTTCTTCAGTGTGTTTAATCAGCCTCATGGGACAAACATTTTCAAATATTTTCACAGCAGTTCTGTTAATCTCCAGCTTTTGAAAGAGCTAGTTAAGTCACAATGAATCTTAACAGCATTTGTCTTTCACCTGCCAGTTACAAATGTACGTTGTGGGGAATGATCCTGAACAAACTATTAAACTTTAACCAATTCCAACACAAGGACGCATGTTGCAATACATAATGAAGAATCAATAGGGTGACAAGTGTTCAGGGGGAACTCATGAGTGTGTGTGTGTGTTGTTGTTAGAAAACCAAAAACTATCTTTGCAGTGGCGAAAGATTTGTACGACAAGAACATAGCATCTTATGTATTACACACAAAGAACAAAATCTTCTGATGATCAGTGAAGAAAACCTGCCAAAGAAGAGATTCACTTCCTAATGAACGTGGCTCCCCCAGACAAACAAATCATTTAGCCTTAATGGAGAACATTAAAACTTTCCTGCCTCAGATGTCATAACTGTCATCCAGCAACGTTGAGATCTGTTCATCATCATCATCATATTCACTCACCCTTTTTTTAATTGTGTGAGTGTGTGTGTTCTCGTTGATGCCATGATGTTGACTCTCGGTTCATGTCATTTTATGATCATCCATATTTATCTGCTGTTTAAGTGTGTGTCGTGTTTTTGTCGAGTGAGCTCCCCCTTGAAAATGAGATGATGGATCTCAAGGAGTTTATGCTCAAATTGAAAGATGAAATTAAATTTGAATCGCTTCAGGAACCAGATCTCTTCATGGCCAGTATGAACAGGACAAACAAGTAGAGCAACTGATAAACTCTTTGAGTATAAATACTGCACAGGTTTGAATATGAGTAAAGCAAAAGAAAAGTTCATCACTTAGTTTGTTTTTGAGGCTCAACATGTTGTGGTTATGACAGATTTGGGTTCATTAGGGTATAAGATGTGCTGTGTCATGACGGGTGTGTCAGGAAAACAGCGCATTAGACATTGTCATTGTACCATTACAGATGTTGAGATGTGTTCATTCATTTGCAACAGCATGAGAGAAACTGACCCTTCCACTGGAATCCTTCAATAATTCACCTCAGGGGAACTTCAGATATGTTCTGAACCCTTTAACATAACGCTGAGCCTCTCAGAAAACCACGTAACACTGACAGATGAGGAGAAAGTCAGGGAAAAGAAGAGCTGCTTTGCAAGGACTGCGGTAAAACGGGGTGAATCTGTTCTGCATTTCTACAGAATATATTTTCTCAGGCGCAGACATGTGCTGGTTGTTGCCTTTGTGCTCATTGTTGAGGCAGATGGTGCAGAGTTACAGTATTCTTTCCTCTTGAAGCATCTATTGTCCCATCACTTTTGTACCGCTATGTTAAAGGTCACTTTATGTCCCCGGCTGTAGCATATCTGAAAGCCACTCCCTGATTACTATCTGGTGCCAATCAACACAGGCGCCGAGCTCACTGGTGTTAAACAGCGATGGGACACCGTTTTTGTTTGCGGCTCAAAAAAGAGAAATACTTATGTAACCCTTATGTATGCCCCCCCCCCCTCTTTAAAACATCAGTTATTTCATTCTGCTGTTCACACACAAAGACCACTGTTTATTTTTGCTTTATGTTTAAAAGTAAGAGGCAGAGAGCTGCGTAGTTTCCTGGTATAAACACCTGTGATTCACCTGCTCTCTTGCTCTGATCTGATTCCCTCTCCAGTGATTTTCACCACAAAGGCCTCTCATCCCATGACACCTGTCACATCATGAGATCACGCTACCTGTTCCTTCTTGTTTACCTAGTGGGGAGCTGCTCTGGTGAGATCCGATGTTGTGTTTTCTTACATCATTAAAGCCCAAAGTCAGTCGCTGGATTTCTGAACAGTAGCATATACAATAGCATTTTCCAGAATCAAAACATTTAGAATTTTTTTTCTCAGTTTTGACATTTAACAGTCCTGATCTTCAGTCCTTCAGATGCTACTGTCAGCTCTAACCATGACCTTTTTCTTCTATCAGGGCCATCAAGTGCACAAAGGTAGGATCAGGAGCATATTTTATTACAAAGCCAGTAGTGCATAAAATCGTCTTTACCACTGATAAAGATTTCACCCTGTTCTCAATGACCAATGACGTGTTTTATCTTTAAATGTTCATCTTGTTCCTTCACTGATGCAAATCTGCAGAAATGAAACCTGCAGCACGAAAGAAACATGTGGTCAGGTGAGAAACTGTCACACACCTACTGTTGTTATTATTTCTCAGTCAACACAAATATCTCCCCCAGAACGTTTGGGGTCCTTTCATGACAAGACTACAGAAGTCAGCCTATTGTATTTGTTGATTCAGTGTGGTGTTTTTCCAAGGCTGACACATTCAGTACAACAACTTTTAGAGTTGAGATTTCACCATCACAGTCTTGGCACGGCTTAGGACGTAGAGTTGCAGAACTGCCCGAATCACATACCACTGGCATTGAGACTGGTTTGGCACACTGTCCACATCGCTCACATTGATGAGTTATCACACAACGTTTGATAAAAACCCAACCCTGCCCAGATGGAGTTTATCACAACATGTACATACAGAACATGTAGGTGCAGGCTGTACAGCAGAGAGACCAAACAACAGCTTTGGTCACAGCCAATACAAATATGAGGATGAACCATATATGGAGATTTGATTTTCCTTGTATGAGCTATACAGCATGTGCTTTAAGTTTTTTCCCGGCTTTAAGATTGAATTTATCAGCCTCCTGTTATGCCCTTGGAAACCGTGCATATCACCAGGTAACCAACACTGTTTGGTCAAAGTACAGTACGGGGATGAATGACATCATTTAATCCTAGACCCTCTACCCCTCTACTTCAGGAGGATTTGTTTGTTTTATAATACCAAATTGTTTCATTCATGTCCAAGGCAAAAGATTCCACCTCGCGCTTCCTCCACTGCGTCGGACTGCCCCCAACTGACACAGGGAAAGCCCACATGCGGAGGCTGAAAGGAATGCTTGAGGCGACAATGGATGTGTATACCTTCATGGTAGGGAACGTGAAAAAAGACACACAGCAGGAGGAATGTTTTCACAAATTCCAACCTGACCAGTTAGTGCTGTAATGTTGTCATAGAGTGATGCCACTTTTCTGATCACCAGTGATGTCACTTCAAGTCTTCTGGAGAGACTATTTTGTAACTGAGGGTTAAAGGTCACATGTGTTTTTCTACCTTTTTCTACCTGTTTTAATAAACCTTAAAGGGGACATGTTTATTAGCATAATAATAAAATCCCCTGATCATCACCACAGAGGTCCAGCATGGCCGGAGTGCCGTACCTCACACTGCAAGGGGCAGTGGAATGGAAGCCCGGCGCGGACCCCCTCCAGAATGAAGCCCTGGTCCAGATGTGGCTGGAGGTCAAGATAAAACCGCTTCTTAAATCCATCACCAAACACTTCCTGTCCTGCCTCAGCACCAAGAACTTCAGCTGCTCCACCTACCAGACCGTGCACGTCTTTTTTCCATCTCTATCACACGCTACCAGTACTGGTGTTCCGTGACCATGACAGCTTCTCACAATCCCATCTTTTCTTTACAGGGTGAGGGAGCTCAGTCACTATCATTCTGAGATGAACCCGGTCAGACAAAAGTGGATCTACACATTCTTTATGTACCCCTTCCTGTCCGGAGACAGGGTAGCTGGTAACATTTTTATTCTAATAAGTCTTACTTGTAATTTGCTTCTTGATAAGTTAAGTATATAAAAATGTAAAGTCAATCTTCTTCTTTTGGGATGATTTGATTGGAAATGTAAATGGAACACCGTTGGATAATGGTTGAACATGTGAGCATCGAGTGCTGCTTTGAAAAAGGAGACATGGTCTGTAGTGATAAATATGACGTGAACTCAGGTGAACTCAGGCTAAACCTCAAGTCCTGAGGCAAAGTCCTGTATGAGTGACCTCTGGTGGCAGTAACCCTTACAGACTTTATTAATCAGCACATTATGTACTAAATCTTTAAGTGACAGATTAAGATGTTCAGATTTGTTAACACTAGATTATTTATCTCCTCTCATTCCTTTATGTGTGCTCTTTGTATTTACTGTGTATAATGGGTGTGCAGGTTGTGTGAGCCCGCGGGAAAGCAGCGAGGAGTGGCTGATGAAGAACTTTGGCGCCTTCAGGGCCATGGCCCGAATGAAGGACCTGTCCACACTCAACCTGGCCTTCAGCGGCGTGAGTTGACTGGAGTTTTCTTCTCAGATTTGTTTGATTTATATCCTCATTGACCTGTTCTCATTGCACTGCACTTAAAGCAAACACATTACAGCTTTTGTGCCCTCCTCCTCCTCCTCTTCCTCCTCCTCTCTCCTGCACTTGGGCTCTCACAGTTGGAGGTTCTTCACCTGCTGTCTCCAGCTCAGAAGGCCGAGCTGCTGCTGATGCCGGGGGTCACAGGTGTGGACAACAGCACCTTAACCCTGGTGTTCCACAGTTTGCTGACAGGGGGGTCCAGCCCTTCCACCACCATGAGCCCCAGCGGGGGCCACAACTGGACGAGCCCTATGTATCCATCATTAAACATCAAACAAACAACGACTCTACAAAACCCCTTCAGAGAGGTAACGTAGTAACTTTATGTCCCAATACAACACAAGAAAGCCTCATAAACAATTTCAACAGCTCGCCAACCAGACGAGAGTCGTGTGGCCGTGCTTTCACGACAGGAAACCACCTCAACCACCTATTTATTCTTACAGGTTGTAAACGGGTTCATGATGGCTTTCAGGCCCGTTGGGAGTTTCGTTCACAACTTTGTAACCTTCACGCGTGAGGTACAAGAGCTCACACACACATGAACTGATGTGCATATGTACAGTATGTAAGCCTGCCAAGTGTAATGACTCCTCATCTGTTCCACCAGAGAAACATGTCAGAGATAAAAAGTGCCAGTCTGACCCAGTTCCTGCTCAACTGGACTCTGGCTGAGCTTGCAGACATGTACCGGCCACACAACACGTCCCTCGCTCTGGAGCAGCCGAAGTTCGACGTGACGAATGTGGAGGACTGGTACCGACAGGTCGTGATGCCGATGTTACGGAGGTTCTTGCCGAATAACGGGGCCCTGATGCATCGGAACGTCACACTCGCCTTCCACGAAGTGTTGTAAGTCAAAATAGTCAAAATCTAAGCCATAACAACTTTCTACAGTGGGAATATGTGAGGCTATTTGGGTTATCAGCTTTTTGTGGCGAGTTTCTGCCCACTACTGGCCAAAAATCAGTCAAAGCAGCTTGAAGTAAATGCTCCGGTCATTCAGTGCAGCTCCAGAAATGACACTGATGAAAACGTTGGAGATTTCCCATCAGTTATTTAAGAATTGTTGATGCAGTAAATGTGGTAAAGGAGTGTGGAAACAACTTTTTCATGAGACTCTACTCTTTTGTGACACATAATGCATCTGTGTTGTTAAGTGTGTTATACTTGTGTTACAATGTGTTGGGCTCTTGTGTCTGTGCAGCTATCTGGACCATGGGAAGGACAATGACACCTCTGAAATCCAGGATGTTTGCAGCATCTCCCTTGATAAGAGCCCGTGCGGGGTGAGGCTTCGTTTTATGTTTTTAACATCAGTCCAGGTTTAACATTGAGGTTATTTCATATGAATTTTCCTTTTTCTTATCTTTTGCAACCAGCTGACTAACGCAGTGGAAAACGTGGCTCATGTTTTGCACTGCGCCGCTCGTACCAACCTGACGATGTCCGAGGCGACGACCATGAGGCTGATTTCAGAGCTGACGGGACGTCTGAACCTGCTGATCATGGAGTTGTCCACAGCGGTGCGTGTCTGTCTGTCCCTCTGTCTATCTGGTTTTCCCTTTTATTGATTTCTATCTGCATTTATCTGCAAATCAGCAGTTTTTAATGATACATTCTTCAGATATTTTCTGGCCTGGTTTCCCCTGTAGACAGCAATGATGTCAACAAATCTCTCAAAAATCATTTTTATTATAAAATACTTTGTAAAAACTAAAATTAGAGCTTTCTCCTTCCCATATTCCTCCCTAAGAACTTCACGAAGGTGATGTCAGACTTTCAGAAGATATTTGGCGAGGCCGACTCTCCGTCTCTGACCCAGGAGCACCTGCAGGACCCGACCTTCATCAAGCTCTGGTTCAAGATCAAACTGATGCCCCACCTGCCCGACACCCCCCCGGCCCTCCTCTCCTGCCTCAGCACCAAGAACTTCTCCTGCCCCGTGTACCAAAGCCTGTGAGTTCACGAGTTTGACGGGGAGTTATTTCTTCACGCACAGGTTGTGGTGTCGTAACTGTTGTTTCCTCTTGATGTTGCTCCGGCAGCGTCACAGCTCTCAGCAAACACATGAGCTTCATGGATGTTGATCCGAAGTACAGCCATAACATCTACAAGCACTTCATCTACTCCTTCCTGTTGCATCACAACACCTCTGGTAAGCAACGGACAGCAGCCGTATGGAGATAAAATCCTGGAAAATAACAATGAAAAAAGGGAAAAAAAGCTAATTGCACCATTTTTATCCCACAATTGCATAAAATCCTCTTCTGTTTCTGTAGTGGAGAAAGAAAGTATTACTTAGGTAACAATAGTAATACCACTGTATAAAAACACTCTGCTAGTAAAGTCCTGAAAGTGTTAAGTAAAAGTAAAAGTTATAGTACTTATAATGTAGATACTCATAGTACATGAGCAAATGTGTTGTTACTTCTGATTTTTGTTTTCTTTTGCATGAATGATAAATAATCACGCAAAGAGAAAGGTCTGAATACATGTGTCATGAATATAAATTCATTTCTGTGTGTATGTTTCAGACCCCCAGTGTCTCTCCCCGGCCAATCACAGCGCAGAATGGCTGAAGGAAAACTTTGGTTACTTCTCCAGATTCGCCACCATCGCTGACTTCTACAAGCTCAACCCAAACTTCTCTGGAGTAAGTCTGGAAAACCAGAACATGCTCAAATACTTCATCTTCAGCCCACTTTAACAAAACCTTAAGTGCAAGTGAAATACTGTCTCCTCTCATGTCCTGTCCAGGTGGAGGTGCTTTACCTTTTGTCTCCACAACAAATAGCTGAGATGCTGCTGCTGCGTCTTCCTACTCCTCCAGAGAAAGACGTCGTCATCGACCGGGTGTTCGACTTCCTGCTGGCTTCTCCTGAAAAACTTCCAGAGGTCCTGCGCCGCGTGGTTCAGCTCTCCAAGAAGGTGAAAGTTCTGATCCGTTTTCAGTGAACTTTTAGCCAGTCTGTGTGTTTAACTGTAGAATTTTTATTTCTCAGGTCGACCCACCCTGTGGTGTCTACAAACACATGTGAGTACTTTCTTTTGGTTTTCTAACGTACCACTGCTGTGGGTGATTAATTAATTCAAGCCTCACTAAAATCTGATTAATATTTCACAGTGTGCATTCGAATTAAGTTTGGAAGAATGTCAGGCAAATAATAAATGGTTTGATTTTTGGCCTGGATCCAGTAGTTTTCTCTTTTCTCTTGTTTCTATTTTTCCAGTAACAAATCGAAAGGCTCCTGTAGCTTTTCTGATGTTATGAGCTCCATGAATCCAAGTGAAATGTTGTTTTTTGCCGTTTGTGTGTCAGTTTTGAGCGACTGTATGGTGCCATACCGTCTCTGCCTCCAGACATGGAGGGCAAGGCCTGGGCTGGCATCGATGAACTGATGAACATTGCACCAGATGGTCAGTTCATTTTTAAAGTTGTGTTTTCATTGCGTGAGTTATCATGTGCATGTAAGAGCTGACTGATTATCTTGTGTTTCTTTGGAGCAGAGTGTGTGCCGGAGAACATCACGGTGAGATTTCTGGAAATTAGCTCCACTTGTATTCTCATTGAATCTATTTTACCAGAATCTTTTGAAATTTTTTTTTTAATGTATTTTCCTTTTAAATTTCTTATGTGTGTCATTCACAGTGCCCACTGACCCTGTTCAATGGTGAGAGCTCTTTGTGTTGAGTCTCCATTTTACTACTCATTACATTATTGCAAGTTGGAGTTTTGTGATCGTGAGTTTTCAGAGCTTCGAACCTTTGAATGATCTTTCTTTCTTTTCATGTTGACAGCTACAAAGATCTGCAGGGAATCCAACAGGTATACCATTCTTTATAATTTAACATCCATAATTATCAGGGCTGTTGTAACAGTGTACTTACTGATGAGTATTTGCTAATTAACACATATTCACAGCTCTGGCCTACATTCTTATTTCAACACGTCGGCCCGTGTTGATGTCTCCTGTAATTTCACCTTGGAGGAATATGCGTGTGCACGCGTGAGTCAAAATCCTAGTAGCATCTACGCAACTAACGACCTGTTTGGCAAAATAACTAATTGACCACTTAACGCTGTCACATGCAGACAAAGCTGGAGAACTTCACAGCCAATCAGCTGGCGTCTCTCCTGAAGTGTAATCTGCCTGGGAACAGCAGCCACTCCAGAATGCTGTGGAAGATGCTGCTTACTAAACTGTCGTCTGTCCTGGACGCGGCTCTGGACATCCTGTCTAATGCGGTCAGTGAAAGGATTGTTGAAATGAAATAAATCAAAAGTGCACAAGGGTTTGAAGAAGACCGAATCTGTAGTGATTCAATGGTGTGACCTCGCCTGCAGTCTATGACCACGGTGGGTCCATCAGCAGTGGAGGTCCTGGATGTGATTGGGGAGATCAGGGTGTCGATGCTGACCGACCAGCAGCTGATGAACAGCAGTGAGATAAAGAAGTGGTTCTCCAGGCGCCTCAGCGGGTTCCTGCCGTCTGCGTCGGAGAGATTCCTGCGCTGTCTGAGCCACAGGAACCTCAGCTGTCAGTCGTACCAGCACATGTAAGTCGTTATCTCTCTTTTATCTCGACCATATATGAAATGTTGGACTCAGTTGCAATATGATTGTTTAAATGGTGCCACTCTCAGGCCACAGTTTATCTAATCAGGACCTAACTGGAGAAATACAACCTCCATTTTTTTCCAACTTGTGTTTTAATGTGATGGATAAAGACCTGTGGTACTTTTGAGACTGAATCATCCTGATCTTCCTTCCTGTCTGTGATTTTACTGTCAGTCTGCAGGTTTTTATCCACCAGTTTGATGACATGACCTCAAAACAGCAGCAGGTGGTCTTGAAGAATTTCATCCTCCGTTTCCTGTCGCAGCCACACTCAGGTTCAGTTTTAATATTCTTAAACTCAGAGAGACGTGAAGGTTGAAAAGGTTTGCATGTACAAATATTTCTTCATCTCAATGACTTGCTTCAGGTCCAGGCTGTGTGAACGGCAGTGCAGAGTGGCTGAAGAAGAACCTGGGTCCATTTTCAGCATTTCTCTCTCTCAAGGAGTTGCTGCATCTCAACCCACGCTTCAACCCTGTGAGATTTCAGCTTTGCACCAGGGCATTAAAAGACTTGGCTGTTTTGCAGTCTTATTTTCAGCTGTGGTAAACTTGTTTTTTCTCCTTCCTTTACTTCTTTTTAGCTGGAGGTCCTACAACTCCTGACTCCAAAGCAGAGCGCAGAGCTGCTGGTTTTGACTCTTCCTACTCTCCCAGATAAAGACGTCCTCATCAATATGCTGTTTGATAACCTGACTGGATCTCCTGGACAGAAATTCTCAGACTTCCTGCTCCAACTCATCACGTTCGCCCCACAGGTAAAAAAGAAAAGTTCTTCCTCTTCATTCAGGATTTTCACTTTGCAGCAACACCTGTTAAAACTATTCCTCTTTGTTTTCTGCACTGAAGGCAAACCTTTCCTGCTCATCATACAAAACACTGTAAGTTCATATGTAATATATCAGTATTTTAATTGTTACATCAATAATGAATGTCAATGTTACATTGTGTTGTTAATTCTGTATATTTTGGTGGTCCAGGTTCACCAGACTGGACCTGGGCATGGCCAAAGCTTCTCTCAAAACAGTTTCAGTCATCACCTACACAAAGACGGCCTTATCCAAACACGTACCGCCAGGTCTGTACAAACACACAGAAAGTACAAACAAGTATTCAAGTGGAAAGAACAAACTCTCTGCATCATTTAAAGTCCTAATCTTCCATGAACAAAATTTCTTTACCATAATGTAAATTTATCATGTATGGGGTTTTTTCAACTCTACCATTAAGTCATTTGCGTTGTGTCTTTATCATAGGTTGCATCATATACAGTGGACAGGTAACATATGTGATTAGTTTTAGTCTGAATATTTTTTCTCATATCTCGTTTAAAATAGAACATATATAACCATCATGATCTTTTTTCCCCTTTCAGTGCAAAATTACCATGACAAATGGTAAGTTGTGCCACTGATTAAAAAGTATTTTTTATATACTAATTTGCAGTTTAGAAACATTCATTCATTGATTGCTGTTTTTCACAGAAACAGACATTTGCATTGGTGTAAACAGGTGGGATTTATGAAAACACTATTTCAGGCTGGACATTTTTTGCCAAATATAATGGCAACATAATTTTGAGCTTCACGTTCATTTTTCAAACCACAGCACGATGCTGCAGCTCCACCTCAACAGCGGGAAGATGGACGGACGCTTCTGCAACTTTGCCATCGAGGAATTTGCTTGTGCCTCAGTAAGACAACAGAACATCTGAGATCGGCGACCAGTCCTAAAACTGCAGGGGGTGTTTGCTCACCTGTTTTCATCCTGCTGCTTCATCACACAGCTGTCAGCGTTAAAAGCAGGGGACCTGGCAGCGATGCTGATGTGTAATCGCTCATCCAACTCCAGCGGATCCAGAGCCATCTGGAAGCTTGTCCTCTCCAAAGCCTCTCGTGTGCTCGATGAAGCTCTCGATCTTCTCACCAACAAGGTGCAAACCAGCCACTCTCACTTTACTTTCCTCTACAGTGCAAGGCAGTCAATTATTTGATCCCCCTGATAGAGACAGTATAGAGAATGCTCACACCACATTTTTACAGCTGCTAGTTTGAAACATGCAGGTGAGTGACCCTGGATGTGTTTTTTAAATCCATTCTTGTAGACTCTCGACCCCAGAAATCCTGCATTATCAGCGGTTCTGGATTCCATTCGAGAAGTCCGATTGGACACCTTCAGCCACCTCGATGATCCCGCCCTCATCCAGCTGTGGTTCAACCGCCGGCTTCGCCCGTTCCTGCCTGCTCTTTCCCGTGACTTCCTCTCATGTCTCACCACAAAGGGCTTGAACTGCAGCACCTACCAACAAATGTAGGCTCACACCTTCAACCGCTCTGATGTCAGAATGTTGTCACGCTCTGCATTAATCACATGACCCCTTTCAACTCAGTGTGCAGATTTTGAGTCGTCTCCGGCCACACATGACACTAGCCAGGCAGATGTCTGTCTACACACACTTCATTAAGGTTTTCCTGACCAGGAACAACACTGCAGGTAGGTGCTGGCATCAGCGTAAAGTCACGGCATGAAAAGTATGGAAGCTGCATGAAGTCTGGTGATTCTTGAGGTTGTAACACAGCAAAACTGGGAAGACAATTTTATACACACACATCACATGTACTGTAGGTGTAAGGCTGCACTGCATGATGCATGTTTTATCAATCTAACATGGTGATGCTGTGCATATAACCATATTTGCATGTCATCGACATCAAAGTGATATACCATATTCCATTCACTGAAGTGTTGGAAAAGTGGGACTTTTGACCTGTAGCCGGTGGAAAATCAGTCAGGTGATCACCCAAGTCATTACTGTTCATCCTCTGGGGACCATCAATGTTTGTGCTATATTTCACAGTGTGATAGTTGCTGAGACATCACACTGTGACACTGGTTTGAACAGGCAAAGCGTCAGTCCATCAGCAAAGGTTTCTAAAAGCAGCAGGCTGAAGGTGAAAAGTCCCAAAACAGAAACTGGTCATGCACAATACAAAAAGCTCACAGGATAATGCTGGTACACTGCTCACTAGCGAACAAGACAAACTGGCCAAGACATGAGGGAAACACAGAGATTATATAATGATCGAGACACGGAGCTGACGCAGAGAGGCTGCAGGTAATCAGGGAGGCGGGAAACACAAGGAGCAGGAAGTGAAGGGACCTTAAAACAGGAAACTGACTAAGATGTGATGCACGTTACCAACCGCCACAGTTAGCAGGGCTTTGTGTACATGATGCATAAAGTTGTGTTTGCTCTGTGTGTTTTTGTGGGTCAGATCCCAGCTGCAGCTTACACACTAAAAACAGTGGAGAATGGCTGCAGAAGAACCTGGGAGGTTTCTCTGGTGACGTGTCCTTCCACGACTTGCAGATGCTCTACTCCAACTTCTCAGCGGTACTTTCTGTCGCATGCTGTGCTTGCTTTTTATTTATTTTTAGTTGTGTCTCTGGTTTGACTATTTACTGCATGTTGTTGTGTTCACGCAGATGGAGGCGTTGCCACAGCTGACAGTCAGGCAGCTGTCAGAGGTGTCTGCCACACCTGGCCAGCTCGCCTCTCCCGCCCAGGTTAACATCGTGATAAATCACGTCCCCGACCAAAAACTCGCTGCCTTCTACGATGACTTCTCACCTGCCATCATGGTGAGTGTGTCATGTTTACTGTCTGATTATTCTTCTTTCACAAAAGTAACATGCAGATAAAGTGGCACCATCCAAAAAATAAATCTGCATTTCTTGTTCTCTGCAGGGTCATGAGCACATGTTCCCGTCTCCGGTGAGGTCGGCCATGCTGCAAGTCGTGTTCGATCGAGGAACCTCTCGGATCAGTCGGTGAGTGACTCTGTTGTGTTGCTGTGGCTCCGCAAACGACTGCGCCCCCTGCTGGTCAACCTGTCGCCGCTCCATGTCGCACCCTTCTTCAGGATACTGAAGGGGAGGAACTGCAGTGTCGAGCAGTGGGGGTACGTGTAACCTCAGGAGGACTGAGTCAAATATTAACGAAAGTCACCTTACTTTATTTATCTACTGATTTTATGTTATTTCAGAGTAAAGGACCTAAATTTAACAATCTCATCTCTGGGTGAAGATGTAAAGAAAGAAATCCACAACCACATCATTCAGACTCTCAGAGGTAAAGGAATAACATTAAAAGAAAACTCGTGACATTTTGCAGAGTCATGCATTAGGAGTCATCATATCACTTATTCCTACTGATGTTTAAAGGCACCATGATGAGTTCTTGACCAATAGTTGTGCCATGGAACAATGTTTGGATTAGTGGGTCCCAGTTTTGCTTGTATAATATCTCCTCGAAGTCGGAGATACTTTGGTTGGTGGTTTCACACTAGACTTTTTTTGTTCAAATTTTTTTAAACACCAGTTTAGTGCAAGCAAATGTGTGTTGCTTTGTTAGCTAAAATTAACCACAGCACAACATTTTGATTTTTTCATCTGTAAAACCAAACTCAGCAAATCAAAGTTGGTTTGACAGCCGGCGTCTTTTTACTCTGTCTCATTTCCAGGACCAGTTCCTCTCCATTGCTACGGTGACAACTACAATCACAGTTTCTACGGGTTCCTGGAGCGTTCATTCATGGGATTCCAGTTCCCCAACCTGACCACCGTCCTGTTGCTCATGCCTCACGACAGAATGCACCAGGTTGGTGTTTGGAAAAAGGAGGAGAGATATGAAAAACAAAGGAGGAGGACAATGCATTATTTCATGTTTGCTGTTCTTCTAGTTGGTGAACTCCATGCCTCCATCAGATGTTGGGGCCTTCCTCCGTCGCCCTGACGTTGTCGATAATGACGCACAGCTCTGCGTGCTCTACAACAACTACGTCCAGACACCGATGTTCCTGGAGACTGTACGTGCCATACTCACACACATGCACTAAGAGACGCAGACACGTTGTTATGACATAAACACGACTGTGGACGTTCACTACAGGAGTCTCTCCCGGCGACGGTGAGGCGGCCCACGCTGCCGTGCGTCTGGCCCGTGGCTCTCAGCAGCTCCAAGAGTTCAGAGGTCAACGCTTGGTTTGACCAACGCCTCCACAGCTACTTGGCCTTCCTCACAAAGAGCCTGATCAGCCCCAACAGCACGCACAACGCCACCTGTCTGGCCTTCCGAAAGCTGTATGTCTGAGCTGCACATTGATAAGCACATATTGGCCTTTTTTATTCTTGGGGTAGAAACAGATCTTCTAGTTTCCAGACGGAGGCATATTCAAACCAACTGTTCAACAGCATGATTTTATTTTTGTTACCACCTGCCATCATACAAATTTTGATTGTTTCAGCGTCTCGGTTCTGGGTAAATACAACTACACCGCTGCAGACTTTGTGAGGCAAGACGTGTTCGGCACCATCAAGGCCTACCTCACCTCAGGTCAGTCGTCGTGGACCTGGATGGATGGATTAACCAATTAAAAATGACTCATTCATTTCAGTTTCATAACTCATAATTCGTAACTCCTCCACTGATATGTTTATCATCATTTGTAGCGACGGTGCCGAGGTGTTACAGTCCCAGCGACCCAGAGTTAAACTCCACGGCCTGGTTTGCTGAATACATTGGGCCTTTCGTGGTTTTCCTCACTCTGGAGGATCTTCACATCTTTGGATCAGTGCAGGTACAAACCCGCTTCTTAAACTACAGCTCAGATTTTGTTCACAAAGAGATATCCGTGCATACTGTAGATGGATGAATGACGTATCCTCCCTCTCTGCAGGTCATCCAGGTGTTCACAGTGAACCCTCTGAACATCGACCTCTTCAACCACTCCTCCTTACCCGTCAACCTCACCAACTACTACACTGAGCTTGTTTATCAGCAGGACGTAAACTTCAACCCCTTTCTGTGAGACCAAACTCATCGAATGTGTTTTACCCTCCAAATATGTTTTCACCCCGAGTTACTTGTTTACCTCCTCTGTCCCTGCAGTCTGCCACTGTTGTGGCGGTGTGTTGCTCCTGGTCCAGCGTTCAGTCAGCTGACTGCACAACAAAGCATGATAGTGCTGTACAACCTGACCACTCTCTGTACAAACCTGGACCCACAGGTAATAGGACACACACAAGCATTAGCAGCACAGTTTTCTCACAACAAGGTATAAGATAAGTAAAGAAACAGATGTTTCCGTGTGGGGAACAGGGAGGTCACTGGAAGATGTCATGAGCGTGTAAATAATGTAGATCTCTGGCCTTCACAGTCGCCAAATTTAAAAGCAACTTGAGCTTAAAATGCTCCAGCCAAACCTGACTATGTTCTTCTTTGCTCATCGTAGGTCTCTGCAGCTTTGGCGGGAAACCTCGGTGACGACATCGATTCAACGGCCATTGCTGCCCTTGGCAGCGAGAGCGCCGGCATATCCACAGGCCAGATCAAGACAATCAAGCCTAAGGACCTGTTTGATTCCCTGAACATTCTCAGCAGTGTGTCAGGCTGGAACGAAGGTCAGGCCAAGGCCATCATCCAGGCTCTGATGTCTTCAGGATTCCTGCAGGTAGCTGTTTATCCCCATTCTGATTTGAGCTGAGATGCTGAGGTGCCAGAGTAAAGTTCCCTCAGCGGTCATGTTCTCATCTGTGTGCCGCTTCCCCGTCTTTCTCTCACCAGGTGAACAGCATATCGTCGTTGACCAAGCTGGGTTCTCTTATTGTGGGCGTTCCTGCCGCAGTGTTCACCGACATCAGTGGCTCCCAGCTTGTCACTGCTTCACAAAATCCTTCCTTCCTGGCGCACCTGATGTCAGCTCCACAGATCATCCAGCAGACCTTTGTTACTCAGGTAGGAAGGTTAAGAAAAAGTTCAAACGCCCAAGATGGAGCTGTTTGCAGCTGTTTGATGTGTTTGCCTGTTCTGATCCTCTGTTGAATGCCAGTTACCCTGAATCAAACAACACACGACAGTCATGTGATTTAACTTTCCCGTCCCAGATCATATCTGTGAACAGCAACAGCCAGGTGATCATAGAGAACGTTCCAGATGAACTGGCCATTGAGATCCCTCGAGCTCGGCTGCTGGGCTTCTCAAACGGCGGCAGCGTTATCAAGAAGATCAACAAAAAGAAGTGGAAACAGCAGCAGGTGTGTGTGTGTGTGTGTGTGAACAGCAGGGACATACAGACTTTTTGCACTCAACACACCTGCTGCTGTCATTAAACACTGTGTGTTTTCCATTAGGCCGAGTTATTCTTCAGAAAGATAGCTGTTGGAGATGTGACCACGGTGGTGGGGGGTCCGGACAAGTGAGTGAAGATGATTCAGTCAGAGCATGTCCTGCATGTGGATTTCAGTGTGTGTTTCACTCTGTGTTTGTGTGTGTGTGTTGTGTAGTTTGTCATCCTCAGTGCTGCAAGGGTTCACCTGCACCAGTGTTAAGACAATTGAAAAGGTGCAGATCAGGAGGCTGGTCAAAGCCTGTCGGAGGAAACACAAGAAGAAGGTCAAGCTAGTGGAGACTCAGTGTGTGTGTATGTGTGTGTTTGTGTGCGATATGCAGGTAAAAAAACAACAAATAAACGTCTGGATATTGATGCTAAAACCGTGTTAAATGGCTCATTTAGATGATAGTACCTAAGACATATAACCTGAAGGTACAACCTTTGCTTCAAATGCATGTAGACAAGGTCATCGCACACAGTTGTACTGTAAAGTGTGTTAGTAGTGACTGGACCCAAATGCAGACAAGCGACAGGTGGGTGGTGCAATGAGGGGTCCAAAGTACAAAACAAAGACAGAGACAAAAATTTGAAAAGCAAAAACTCAAGAAATGCTGGGGGACAGAACCAGAGGACACAAGGAGAAGACATCAGACAAACTGACCAGGACAAAGGGACAGAGCAAGACCTGTAGACACAATGAGATACAGGTGAAATACATTAGGATGGGGCAGACGATCACACTGGACAACAGTCTAGTCAGGATAGAAAAAACTACCAAAATAAAACAGGAAATAAACAGAGGGAGGAAGTTTCTCTTCTCAACAAACCTTTATGGTTTTGACTGGAAATAAGAGAGATTCAAACTTTCTGCTTATCTCGCCAACAGCTGACCTGCATGTACAACTACATTAGAGGCGACTCGGACACCACCAGTTTCAACCTCTATCCTCACGACATGCTGCTCTACTACGAGTGAGTTCAGCATATTTGCATTGGACAGAAGCTAAAAGCCACAGTGAACGTTTTCTCAGTCAGCTGCTGTTTTCTAACCGTCTCTCCACAGTTACTCTCTGGTGCCACAGGTCAGCTGCAGGTCCTATTTCGAACAGCTGGCGGACGCGGACTTCTCCGTCTTCTCCCCCGCGCTCAGCTACATGCGTCCTACTCTGTTTGCTAATGCCAGGAGCTGCCTTGTGAGTCCACAAACAACAAACCCACGTCTCTTTCACTCTCAGTTTTAACTGCAGGGCTTAATAGAAGCGTAATTTAAGAACACACCACAACCAAACACCAACGTTCATCATGAAACAAGACGAAACAGATCAGACGGTCAGAAAATGCAACTGCAGATTTTTGTTCACATATATTTAACATAAAGGGCTGAAATTAATCCTAAATCCAAGATGAGTTTAAGAGTTCCAGTTCATATTCTGTTATTATTATTGTATCAAAATGCCGAATTGATTTGCTTGTTACTAACAGGCCTATAAAACAAGCACATAAACCCATTGTTACAATTTTAGTTTTACTGATTCCTTTCTTATTTGTTTTATTTTCTAAGGGTATAACAAACACGAGTTTGAGTCGGGAGGATGTACTGGTGTTGGGGAACATGTGCTGCATTCTGGATGCGACTTACATCAAGGAGTCTGACCCGTCCATTTTGGAAAAACTGAAGAACTGCCCGGACCTCACTTTCGCTAAAGTGACCGCCATTCAAGCTCTGCTGCTGAGCGGGAAAACACAGTATGGGTACGTCAGCTGCCGCCACACACTGCTCCACTCTGCACACGTCTTTATTCTGCGTCCTTTTATTTCTTACCAGTCTTCTTCTGTTTCTTTAAAACAAAGATCAAAATGTCCTTTGTTTTTTGATAACCAGACAACCATCGACGTGGAATAAGCAAACTCTGGAGGACCTCGACATGCTGCCGCTGTACTTGACCTCAACTTTCTATGAAAAATTTGAAAAAGTGAGGAATGTCTTCATTCAGCGGATGACGGCACGGTGTCCGTTTGGTGATGGATTGAGGTGGGCTGTGCTCAGTTTTCCCAAACTTCACACGTCTGTTTTACTCCTACGAGCAGAAAACGCTACGCAAATTCATGCGGTCCTTCCTGAAAGTGTTGAGAAGGAACAACGTGAGCAGATGGAAGAAGAGGAGGCTGAAGAGACGAATAAGACGGGCCATTAGAAAGAAGTCGAAGCGATCTACAGGTCAGTCGCTCACTTTTCTCATCTGCTGATTTTCTTCATCACAAAGTTTCTATTTAAACTGTTTTCTTTTCTCCATTTTAGTCAATGAGTGCACCGTGGGAACCATTACCCAGGTGACGATCAGCGACGAGACCTTCCCCTTCGATTATGACGACGTGGCTCAGTTCAACTGCTGCCTCAGTGCCGCGACTGTTCGTGACAACTTGGCTGCCATCACTGACAAGGTGGACGAGATAGAATACCTGGAGATCGTTCTCAGCAAGCTGCAAGAGGTGGGTGATGGGGAGCGAGCTCGGGCCTTATTTACTGTGCAGCTGCTTAAATCGGCTAATTTATATTGATCATTGTGCTTGGGATTAAAATGAAGAAATAGCAATTTAAAATCAATAAAGAACACAGAGCCAACAGAGTTAATGTTAATAATCCAGGTGTTTGGATCTCACCCTATACAGAGAGATTTAGCAGTTTTTAACCAACTCATTTTCTAAGGGTTTTTGATTTGCCCCCATAACAAAAACAATGAAAAATGGTCAATCAGCGTTTGAATCTTCAATGTGAAATGAGCAGACATGGGCCAGAAAGTATCTGCAGCACAAGCAGTCTGTATTTCAACCCGAGTGACTTCCTGTTTCCTGGTTCTCACATACTTACAGGCTTACGCTGCCAACTCCACCATCCCAGAGGATCAGGTGCAGCTCTTAGGCCCGGCGTCTCGCGTGGCCACGGTTGGCGACACTGACAAGTGGAGCGTCACTCTGATCGACACGCTCTCTGCCCTGATGGACTCGTCAAACGGGGAGTGGGACCCGAGCCTGGTGAGCAAACAAGTAAAGTGTTTTGTGCGTACGTGCCGTGTATATGTGTATCTGATGTGTCTTCTTGTCCAGGCTAAGGCCATCATCTCTAAGTATCTGGGAGTGCCAGGGAATAAACTCGGCAGCGCGGAGCTCAACGCCATCGGAGGAACCAACCTGTGCTCCCTGGATGTCGACGTTTTAAACAACATTACCCAACAAAGCCTCAAGTAAGAAGCCGGGCCACATGTGTGTTGAGAGGAGTGGTTGGTCAGTGTGGATGGCAAATAATGTTTACCATTGTTGCTGGAGAGTCAGGGATCCTCAAACAAAAACTAATCATAAAACTATGCCAATACAAATTTCTGCAGTTATAGAAATCTAGTAAACAAAAAATTATGATTAAGTTGGTTAGTGGAATCACAAATTGTCTAAAAATTTGAGTATTAAATATATTGATACACTCTGTACTTATCAAACAGGCCATGTTACTGTCTAGTCGTTACTGACGCTCAGTTCTCGTGTTTTGGGGATTTTACTCCTACATCTTATCTCTTTACTCTGTGTTCGTGTCTTGCAGAGATGCTGACACCCTCGATGTGTCCAACTGCACCACAGAGAAAAAGAGAGTGCTGTTCGCCATCGCCAAGGAAGCCTTTGCTGAAAACACCCGCTCAACTATCAGCCTGTCCTCCTACCAGCTCACAAAAACTTTTGCCGGTACGCACATCGAGTCTGCATGCACATAATCTTAATCTGAACACAAACAGTAGGTAATGAACTCACTGTTGTTTCTGCTGGCTGCAGGGGGTGCAGATTTGCAATATGTCAAAAATTTGGCCTCCTCCGACGTCAACATGGACCTGGAGACCTTCACCAGTCTGGAAGAGAGCGTCGTACAGGTAAGTGTGGCGTGTTTGTGTGTGCGTTTTTTGGGAGGCAGAGTGAAGTGCTGCAGTGCTTTGTACTGTACCTGCATGCTTAGTTATACCTGTGTCAACAACATTGTACAGTGTAACATTAATATAACATATAGTGGAGTATAACACTTCTCTGCTCTGCTCTCCCCAGAACCTGACTGTTACTGAAGTTAAAAGTCTACTTGGCACCAACCTGCCAACTCTGAAGTCCTATGAAAACGTAACTGTGGTGCGGAACTGGATCAGCAGCCAGTACCAGAGAGACCTCAACACGCTGGGTGTGGGGCTTACTGGAGGTAAGGCTGACCCGCCCACCGACTCTCCCAGCGCCACCACTGTCACCAGCAGTCCATCCGCAGCGACTCCTACAGGGCCTGGATCCATCAGCACGGTCGCGGGCTCTTCTACCACCACAGGTGAGCACTGAAAATCTTATCCAGACACCATCAACATGCATGTAGTAGCATGTAATAGTAATACTGCACTGCATCGCTTACTATGAATACAATATGTCCTGTGCATTAACAACACTAATAGGTGTAAATAATATATTAACTACTAGTCCTTCAGTAGCAACAATACTCTTTTCATTCATCATTGCTAAACTTTTATGTTTGCCTTTCTTGAACCATTCTTAAAAAAGAAAAACGCAAGGAGAGGATTAAACGTGTTTTTCTTCTCTATCGTACCTCTGCAAATGTTAGCATGGATGGCTAGCTAGCCTACTGTCAGAGAGCCCGCCCACTTCCTGTTTAACGCCGCCGCGCCACAATTGGCTGCAGTTCACCAAGGGGGCGATCGCGAGGTGGTTCTCAATGAATGGAGCTAAACCAGCAAAATAATTATTAACACCTACTTCCCATTAAAAAAGCCCAGATTTTTTTTAAATTTTATGTTTTGCACCTTCAGTATCTATATATAAGAGATGAAATGAAAGAAATACTAATGTCCTTTCATTTTTCCTACTGCAATTTTGCCAATAAACTGTTAGCATTTTGCTAATGTATGTTGATTGGTTGATTAAAGATTTATGACAGGATTTCACGATGACTTTGAAGGCTGTGAAGCAGTTTATACTACATTAAAAAAAAAAAAAAAAGGGATTATTTAAAAATGGAGGTCAGTGTAACTGAGCTGAATCTGTGTTTCTGTTTCAGGTTACGGTTCCCGCATCCGAGCAGACGCAGCGCTCACCCTCCTCGTTCTCCTCGTGGCCTTCATCCCCTCTCAGCGCAGCTCACTGTGAACAAACACACTCACACGGCTGATTATTGAAAGTGTGTGTGTATGTAATGGGTTCTATTTTTCTAGGGTCGGTTTACAGGAGTCTTGGTCTGACGAGTTACTCGGATGAGCAGTTGTTGAGAAAAGACAGTCTGAGATTTCTTGAAAGGATTCACCATCCAGCAGCATCATGATGGAAATGATGATCAGATAATGGTTTTATCTCTAGAAGAAAATGATGTCAGAGGTGATGCATACTGCACCTCAGATCGTATATGGCATTAATAGCTACATGCTACACTGAATTACTTACTATGAATAAAATGTTTCTCGTGCAATAACACAATAGGTGTAAATAATGTATTCATTATCAGTATATAATCCTTCAGTAGCAAGACTGTTTGCTATGAAACCTCTTCTCTCATCATTACGCGCTGACATTTGCTTTATTAGCTTTTTTAAAATCTTTTTTTTTTTATCCCTGTAGCATGATTTGTTTGTGTTGTCGAAATGAAGGTTAACCAGAAAAATTAAGGTGACAGTTTCAATTGAATTTGTGTACACTGCAACACTGCACCCGGAGCTTTATGAGCTCAGTAATAAATCCACATTGTTTATCTTTGCACAGTCACCTGAGATCATCGTTTGCTTGGTGACATATTTGCATAGCCTTATATTAACATTATAGCAATAAAACAACAACAGATTTGTGTGCGTCTCCTCCATATTTTATATGAGGCTCGCTGAAGCACCTCTGTGACTTGGCACTACAGTGAACATATGTATTTGAACACAACAGTGGGAATGAAGCGACAATCTGCAATGTCACAATAAAAAAAAAAAAAACAGGACTACAAGATGAAAGATTTTTAATCAGTAAAAACAGGGCAACATTTTACATGTAAACAATTGCAGCATCTCATTCTTAATACCTGAATAGTGACACAAGAATTCCTGTTTTGTTTATCAACAAAAAAAGCCACCTATATACCTGATTAAAAAAAGAAATGTCTCGCTGATTATTTCAAGTGCTCGTATGCTCATGGGAGCGCAGGTGCCACTTCTTCAAAATAAAATGAATCTCAGCTTCATTAGTAGCCCTTTCTCCCTGCAGCCAAACTCTACACCTGAACCCTGCTACTGTGCATTCATTTAAAGAACTGTAAAGCAGCTGGTAAGAGTTTACTGCCGATCCTCCATTAGTGGCATTTAGATTTATTTGCAGTATTCCTTGTTTCCACAGCACAAACTTCACCGAGTCACGTCAGCCGTCCCGCTGTGCCTTGTCCCCTGAACAACATTTTTAAGTCATCATGATTTAACCTCCTCCTGATTGTTGATGATCATTTCAAAGCCAGGCTTTTAATGTGAAAAAATATTGATCAGGAGTACGGCAAAAAAGAAATGACTGGAATTAATTAGAGTGTCAAAATAGCATTTCTGTTAAAAAAAAAAAAAAAAAAAAAAAAGAGTACACGATGACCCTGTTGCTGTACTGGTGGAATTAGTGCTGCAGAAATCTACACTATACGTAATTTACTGAGCTGTTGCAGTAGAATTTAGGTAATGTCACTCCTGCAAATGTGATTTATGAGTGAGCTGCCTTCATGCTGCTCATTATTTGAATACTGGCTTTAAATGAGGATTTACAGTCATCAGGGGAAGGTAGAGACTTTGGCTGCAGAGACTTAACTTCACTCGTTAACAGACATTATATTTTTCAAGTGCAGCATCAGAGCTTGACAGTTGGCACTGAATTCTACACACTAGTGTGTTCCTAACAGTGGATAACCCCACTACCACGACAGCACTTTCCGTCTCTTGTTTCCTCACTTATGTTGACACTGAGCAGCAGTCTTAAAGTTTTGTTCTTTTATGACAGATCGTAGCTGTCGTTTCATCAGTAAGGTCGTTGCCCTTTGGGATCGTCCACGACCTTGTCATTTCAGCTTCATTTCCTCTTCTGTTTCGCCACATCTCAGGTCTGATCACAGCTTTTTGTTATTTCTCTCATCCGTTCCGGTCCGGTCCTCCCTTCAGCTCCTGGCCCGCTCGTCCTGGTCTCTGCGTCATCCTCAGGATTCCCTACAGACTCGTGGTCAGGAGGCCATATGGCTTCTTTTCTGCTCTGCCTCATTTCTCTCCACCTCCGCCTGCTCTCTGGCCTCCGTCCTGTCCTTTAGGGCCCCCAGCAGGATCCTGAGCAGCGTGTTCTCGTGGAGCAGGCTCTCCGAGGTGTCCGCCAGCTCCTGCAGTCGTCTCACCGCCTCACCCAGCTGCCGGCTTTTCTCCAGGTGCTGCTCCTCCAAGCTTCGCCGCTCTCGCTGCAGCTCTGCATTCTGGGTTTCCAAGCTGCGGGCGTCAAACGTCAGCCGCCGGTTGTCGCGCCACAGTTGCGCCAGCTGCTGGGAAAGACGTTCGCGGGCGTGATGCAGGGCTTGGACTTCATGCTGGAGTGCCAGGAACTCTGCGCGGAGGATGGCACCGGGTCCAGAACCGTCTGCCTCGACAGAAGATGATGCTGGTTTATCGGCGGAATGAACAGAACCAGAGTGCTGCAGGACGAAGTGAAGGAGGTTGGGTAGTGTGATGGGCAGGTCATCTGGAAACTTCACACTGAGGTGTTTTCTTGAAGAGAAGAAGAGAAGGCAATCAAGAAAGGGAAGATGAAATGTTTCTTCTTTTAATGCAGGCTCCTTTGTGGAGACATAAATTTAATGACTTTAATTTCACTATGTTTAATTAGGTAAAAGTCTCAGTGAGATCTCTTTTTCAAGCTCGATGTTGCAAAGAGGGGCGGCAAAATAACATCACAGCAATAAATAAAGTACAACAAAATGATCTAAGCAAGATATAAATGATACCAAGTAAAGATGCATCAAGGTGTGAGTTGAAGCCGAAAAAATACTGTATACAGTGTGTTTTTTTGAGATGTGTTACTGGATTATACAAATTTGTGTGTTTGTGTGCATCCATCAGAGCCATTGTTCTCACCTGTATCTTGGAAAGAGAAGCACAGAGGGAACATGATCTGCCATGAACTCCCACGGAAGGTCATTACGGGCGACATTCACCCTACACACAGGAACATTGTGGGTTGGTTATTTTTATTCTTCTATGAAAGAGAGCGAGTGTGGAGCCGTGACGGCACCACGATTCACACAATATGTCACAAAGACGCGTTTACCTGGCCACAGTGATGGTGCTGTTTCCCTGTAACAATCGGGCCAGCTGGATGATGATGTGGTTGAGAACGGAGCAGAACCCACACCACTGAGTGTAGTAGATCAGCAGCACATCCTGTGGGAATGCGTACACACACACACACACACACACACACACACACACACACACACACACACACACACACACACACACACACACACTTACTTGAATTGAATAAAACCATTCAGTCTAAAACAGCAAAAAACCTGGATGTCATTTCCTAACTTCACTACTGTCCCTCTTCATGAAGTCATGCTCATAGCTGTGACACGTGAAGGTGGAGGATGTGTGTATGTACAGCGAGTAGTCGTCTCTCACCTTCTGAGGATCCATGACGGAGGGCAGGAAGGAGGAGGTGGTGAGTTCTGTGATGAGGGGACGAGGAGGAGAGGCCTGCCGGTGTTCGTCTGGATGCCTGGCCTCCTCGTCGCCTCCCTTGCTCTCCTCCACTCCCACCAAGTGTCTTTGCAGGAGACTGTGCGGAGCACTGAAGTTCCTGATGAAGGCCTCTTTAACACGATAAACACGGTAAACACCTCTCAATCAAAACTCAACATTATCATCTTTTGTCAAGGCAAAATTTATGGCTGAGCTGTATAGTATAAATATAGTATAACTGTGGCCCCATCTTACCCAGAGACTCTGTCAGTGTGGCTGTCGGGCTGCGGTGCAGAACATAATGAACCTCATCCTTCAGGTTCACGATAGCTGCGAACGACCCGTCTCTGCTCCCGTCGCCTGGTGCACCGGCCTCCTGGTGATCAGGGGCAGTTCTGTTGCCAGTTGCCCCGAGCCTCACCGCCAGGGGCCAGTTCAGAGCAACATCCAGCACGTAAAACCTGAGCGTCCTGTTGGTCTGGCACCAGAGCCCCGTGATGCCGTTTCCTCCCTGCTGAACGACAGGAGACGCAGGGACGGGCGAGGAAGGAGGCGTACGGGGAACTCTTTGCACGTCTGGCCCCTCTTTGGCTTGTGAGTCGTTGAGTTGAGGTTGTACTTTTCTGCAGCAGGCACTGTATTGAGTAAACGGGCTGTAGCTGTTCAGAAAGTTGCTACAGCCCGGTGAGGTTGCAGTTCTTACAGACACGGGGGGGGCGGGCAGCTGGTGGAGGCAGCAGTGTCGCAGATACGACTGCAACGCGTCCGCCGTCGAGGGGAACGAGCAGCGTACGGAGGAGCCGGTCACGCTCGGTCCTGATGAGTTGAGACACACCTCACACACACTCGTGCTGGACTTGGGGACAGGAAGTGACTGGCAGCACAGCGAGTGGGGGGTCAAACCTCCGTCCACACTGGAGTTATTGTAGTTATCACAGGAATGATAACGCACAGCGATGTCAGCAATCTGAGAGACACACACAAACAAAAAAGAATGGACCAGATAATATTGATGTTTAACTGCAGGTAACTGTTGGACAACCAGACTTTAATCTGCTTATGCCAGTTAATGAGACAAACAGGACTGTCACTGTCACCAGGTGTGTAAATCTGGATGTTATTAACATAAAAACAATAGATTCTGAACTTGAACTAATAGTATATTTGAGCATATTGTCCCCAAGAAGAACAGAAAAGATTAGAGGATCTAAAACAGCGCCCTGTGGCACACCACGTCAGATGGTCAGTAGAGGATGAAGCCTGTTCATGGATTAGGGTTGGATTAGAACCAGATTAAACAGGTAGGAGAGAAACCTCTTTATCTCGAGACCGTTGAATAAAATGCTACGGTGTACTGTATCAGATGCTCACCTGCTGTAGAATGGGATTGGGTTTGGACCCGAGTGGATTGTGCGGCAGGAACAGCAGCAGCGCGGGACCTTTAGTCAGCTCCTTTTCCAGGAGGCGGGACTTTGTTCCTGGGGGCTGCAGCCAATGGAGGACGGTCTCGTGGTGTTCGAACACCCAGCTGCAGATGGCCTCTGATGTGAAGTTACGTTCCCTTCGTGGGAAAACCTGAAAGAAAAGAGACGGAAACATACAGCACTTGACTATTACATTTTTTAGCCGTTTTGTGTCGTCTATCGTGGCCTGAGTAATCTGCTTACCAAAGAGGAGTTAAATCTTCTGTGGAGGTAAACTGTTTCATCTTCTTTTAGTGAGATGGCCTCTGCCACCTGTTTGTTGGTCACAACACCGAAACGCACAACCCCACGGAAATCTGCTTGAGGAAACCAGTGAGAGTCAGGAGCGGAGACTGAAATTGATCTCTCACAGTAAAACTGAAGCACACACAGGAATGACCCACGTCACTCATCCATCATTTTCAAACCAACTCTGCCAGGTTTCTAATCCAATCTTACATTCCAAACATGATTAGGGTCGCAACTAGCAAATTTTGTCATTGTCAATTAATCTGTCGAATTATTCATGTTGAAATGCTTGGTATAAAGTGAAAAACATCCCTCACAAGATCCCAGAGAAGATGACTTCAAAATGTTTCTTCTGTGTGAACGACAGATGTGATACAATGATATTCTGAGTAGAAAGATTTCCTAGTTTCCTTTTACTAAAATAAAGCTTTGAGTTTTGAACATTTGGATCAGAGACGTATTAGGACGTCACCTGTGACGGGTTTTCTTCTCATCATTTCAAATATTTAATGGATCATAAAACAATAAACCTTAAATAAATCTAAAATAAGAGACAAATTAATGGATAGCAAAATAATTGCTGCTTGCAGCCTTAAATCAGAGTACTTTGATAGAAGATAAAAAAAACAGGAAAAAAAACTTCTTACCCCTTCTGAGGGCCTGCAGGGCAGAAGACAAAAAAGTGATGTACCCCGGCGGCTGAGGGGACGAGTTAAACTGGAAGAAACCCACCACTCGAGGCTGGAAACACAGAAGCCACAGCATTTCAGAATAAATCACACGGTAACACGGCTTAATCTGAACGAGACGCCTCGGGTCATTCAGGTCGACACTTTAAGAGGGTTACTGATAGCAAAGCACACGACCAGAACTCTTTTACAGCCGGGCTCTGCAGCAGACAGTACCTCGTGGTAGGAGAGGAACTCTTGGAGCGTGGCTCTCGACGGGAGGTAAGTGAGCGGAGTGATGACTCTGAGGATAAAACTCTCCACGTACGGAGCCACAAACGGGCCTTTGTACTCTATAGGCCCAAACCTGCAGCACAGACACACAAAGACGAACAACGTAAGGGACCATAGGTGACGTTCGGTCCATGAAGCCATGAATTTTCAGCAGTCATAACTAGGAAGGTATTCATGTGGAATACAGTTAAGATGATCTGGCACATTTCCTCCCCATTCTTCACCATCTACTGCAGCTGTGTTACCTTCTATAAAACAGATGGATGATGGGATACTGATAGAAGCGGTTTTGCCTCCTGCACTTGCCCTGACTCCACCAGCAGTTAACAGCCACAAACTGCACCTGTGTTTGTGTGAGGCAGACAGGAAGACAGGGTTAACCCACAAACACAACAGTTTGTGCGCCACAGACACAAAGCCCCCACTTCATTGTGTGGGTGTTTTATTTGTTGATTTAAGTTGACCAACATGTTACTGTAACAAGTTCCAGCTGTCTGTTGTGTTGTCGCTGGTCACCCCACGCGGTGTTGGGTGATGTCACTACCCTGCGGAGCTGTGTTTGTCGTGACTGCAGGTGTCAGGTACCTGTTTGGCCAACTTCTTGGCAACCTGCTGCACCTCCTGCCGTGCAGCCATGGAGTGAGCACACCAAGGTGCGTAGAAGAAGATGAGGGACACCTCCGCCACACTCCTCAGACGCTCCACCTGCAGAGAAGCTGTGGGGGTTATTTACAAATTTCTAGACCTAATCTGTGTCCTAGACAGTAATTCTGTTCATATTTTAAGCATGAACTTGAATTATTACTAGGAATTGTGGTTCAAATGCTCTGACAAATGCCAAAGCATGTGAACGGGGGCAGTCACAGATGAATGGCCAAACTGCAATCCACTTCTCATGCAGATTTCAGAAAATAACTAACTTGTGACGAGATGTTACGCTTCAGGTGTCCGTGTCTTTGAATCTCACCTGGTCCAGCTGACCCAAGTAGAGGTCGACCACCGGGGCCTCGACAGAGAAGAACCGCACCGGAGGCCAAGCTGGTGCCACCACATTCTTAGCACGGCTACAGAAAGGAGAGGTTTTAGTGCAAATCAGGGGCATGCATTTTGAAAATATAGATCCTGAGACCACATTAATTAATTAGTGTTTGATTCAGTGAATCATGACATACATGTTTAAAAAAAGATTCACCAATCAGATATGCAGTATGCAGTATGGTATGGGCACAATTATCAGTGTTACCTCACATAAAATGATCCCAAAAAGTTGATCAATGAGTTGATTGATAAATTAACCAGCAACAGTTTTGATCATCAGTAAAGTAAAGTTCACCTTGGACTTTCACAGTATTCTGATATTTTTCAGACTAAATGAGTCCCCCATTAAGCTCAGCTGTCAAATGATTTGTGGCTGTAAATATTATTGTGATTATGGATTAATCTCCCAATAATATTCTCATATGGTCTATAAAATGCCAGAATATTGATATCATGTATTCAGGTGGCTTGTTTTGTGAGATAAACCCAGAAGACGAAGAAAAACCAGTGAGAAAAAAGAACCAAAGAAACTGAGTATGTTTCTGAATTGGCTAAAAATGATTAATCAACTGTCAATAAAGTTGCAGATTATTTTTGATCGACTAATTGCTAATTGCGGCTGTAGCAGCTGTCAGGGGGGCCCACTGCTAATTCTCTCCACAACTGGTTTACGTGGAAGATGCTGAGTCTGTCGTTAAACACTACACACAACAGTTCCGTTTACAAATACAAAAGCCAAAACCTTTATTTTTAAAAATCCGCAATGAAAGGAGCACAGTGACAGATTCACCGTCTGTTTAAACGTCTTAAACACACAGTTAATCCCCTTGTCCTGCAGTACACATGAGTTTGTGTCAGCTGTAACGCTGCCACAGGTTATAACGAGACCATAATGAGCAGCCGCTCACTTACAGATAACAGATTGTTCAGTAGTTCTCGTGTTACTCCGGTGAAAACGAAACAAGCTTACAGAGCAACACAAAGCTGCTCCGGTTTACCTGCACGTGAACTTGACAGCCAGTACGAGCAGGACGCCGAGCACGATAGCCCCGCATAGTAGATCCGGTCTCCGGGCCATCAGAAACAGCACCTGCCGGAGAGACTGCCGCACCCGGCGCAGCATTACAGCCCGTCGTCCGCTCTCCGTCCCATTTATACGCCCCGGCTGCCGCTGCTGCTCAGCGCGTCCATTTGCCTTGCTGGGTGGAGGGGGTGGGCGGAAGGAGGACTGGTTCGACGGGAGACAGAGCTAACCTGGATTGGACACCGGCGCCGCTGGTGTGTATGGTATTCAAACACGGTATGACCGTCAGACCAACCTTTCTTCCCCACGTAGACTTTTCACTTCCGCAACAACGTCGTCGTCGTCTTCGTTGGGGGAGGGTCGTTTGCGAAATGTCGTCGGTTTAAAAACGCGCAGGTATGTTTTACACCGTCGTTATAAAATATATGACAGAAAATGATTAATGGGTGGATATGGTCACCCGAAAGAGAAGTGAAACCAGTTTCAAATAAATATAATGTTTAATTTGTGCCTGGGGTTCTTTTTGCGTTTTACGTCTTAAATGCTCTTTTGAGACAGTCCCTGCGTTTGCACCATGACAAAGAGAGAACGCTAGAGGGCGGTCGTTCTTAAATCTTCAATTAGTTAAACTTTATTTACAGTTGTACGACAAGATTATGAATTTTAATTATTTGTGTGTCAAGCGAAAAAGATTCAAATAAAACCCCTGGAGCAGAACAGATACTAAACAATCGACTTTTCTTCAGTTGTTACTGCACTGTTAACTTTTATTTCATGAACTGAAACAAAAGGAAAAATAACCAGTAAATAAAAAAGAGATTTTGAGAAAAAGGTGCAAATCAGACTGAGAAAATCTTACTGTATAAATTATTGTTTATAGCCCTTCATCAATTTAAGGTTCAAGAAATGTGTCATTCATTTTCATATAGAGTTGATCTGTATGTTTTAATTCTACTTTGTCATCCAAATGTATTTATGTAAACAGAGATTTCATTTGACAACCTCCGCATTGAAACCTCAACAGAAAACTAACTCATGATCTTATGGAAGAGGATTAGGGCTGTGTATTCTTCTATTTTCAGAATTCAGAGATTTAAAACAGAAAAAAAATACATGGCACTAATCCTCTTCCTGAGAAAAGGCCCATGACGAGGTCACCTTGTGTGTGTCGCTACATGGGTTTTTAACATCCGAAATTGAAACGTAGCCGGCATTCCGTCAACATCATTGATCATATTTATTATATGACATCAGCAGATTAAAATACATGTTTATTATGTACATATATGTAACAGAGGTGTTAGATAAAGTGCCAAATACTTTTTTTTTTTACAAAAACGGAAACAAGAAAAGAAATAAGGGACTTATTTGTGGAAGACCATCACACCCGTTAGCCTGGTCCCACAGTTCATTGCTTCACGGACGAGTAGCCGTCCTGTCGGAGGACGGCTGAATTGCTCAGTGCTGGTCGTGGGACAGTTTGGCACAATTCAGAGAGGTGACACTGTCGAGACGGGATGAATACTTTTTTAGTTTTGTTTTTTTTAGACATGAACCGACATCAACACGTACAGTAAGTTTTCCGCTGGACTGCGAACATTTCCACAGAAGTGGCGTCAGAAATCCAGCATGGTCGCGTTAAGGTCCGGATGCGAGGAGGCTGAACTGTTCCCAGACCAGAGCCCGGCGGTGCGAGCAGGTGGAAAGGTTTTGTAGTACATATGAGACGACAGGCAACACTTTCCAGACGCTTTTTTTACGTTATTTTTTCTCTTTTTCTGACGAACAGAGGAAGCGGACGCTCAGTCACCGTGTGTGTGTCCGTGGTGTTACAGAGACGATGGGTAATAATCCATGAGATCGGGAGAACAGGCACAAAATTAATCTTTTTTTAGATTTTCAGGAGCTACAAAAGGTCGATAAAACAGCACCCCCTCCCCTTTTAATAATGACCCCCAGTTTGTCCCTTACGGCAGTGATGGATGTACAGATACTTGGCGATGATCCTGACGCTGTTTGTTCCCGGGTTTTGTTTTCACGTCCACCTCCCCGCTGAGCTCCGGAGTCCGTTCACGACGTCTGGCTCGTGACCGTATGTCGAGGGGCCGCGTGAACACAGCGTTGTCATCTTCGCCTCTTCGTCCTCTTCCTCAACAGTCTTGCTAACTGTCTGGATTTCTTTCTTCTTCGTCTCTTCTTGACCTTTTACTGACCGACCCTGTTGATTTGACTAACTCTCCTCCTCCTCCTCTTCCTCAGCTGGTGCCTCCTCCTCTTCTTCTGCTTCTTCCAACTCTCCATTCTCCTCTCCCTCTTCTACATTCTCTTCTGTTTCTCCCTCATCTTCATCGAGTTTATTCTCTATTTCTGCCTCCTCTTCTTCCACTTCCTCCTCATCCTCGCCCTCCTCTTGTTCAGCATTTTCCTCTGTGCCCTCCTCTGTCTTTTCCTCCTCTTTTTCCTCCATCTCAGCCTCCTCATTTTCAGCTTCCTCAACCCCCCCAACTTCTTGTCCTCCATCCATTTCCCCTTCCACCTCTACCTTTTCTACATTTTCCTCACCTTCTGCTTCATCCTCCTTTGCCTCCTCATTTCCTCCACCTTCCTCATCCTCCTCCTGATTTTGATCATCATCATCCTCCTCCTTTTTAGTCTCCTCATCCTCCACTACATCGTTAACGTCCTCTTCATCAGTTTGTCCTCCTCCTTCATCTTCTACTTGCTCCTCTCCATGTTCCTCATGTGCTGTATTCTCCTGCGCCTCCTCCTCCTCTTCTTCCTCTCTTTCCCTTTCTCCAGTCTCCTCCTCCTCCTCCTCCTCTTCCTCCTCCCCATCATCCTGGACTCCGTTCTGTTTGCTGTTGTGATTCTCCTCATCTTCCTCTGTGTCATTTTCTACATGGTTCTGCTCCTCGCCGTTCGGCTCCACCAAGTCGTCTTGGGATCCGTCGGCGTCGTCGCAGATTTCTCTCCTCCCGCTCCTCAGCTGCACGTGGTTGTGGTTGTTGTGCTCCAGGTCCTCCAGGGTGATTTCGAACTGGAAGCGGTCGTGCTGGAGGTGTCTGTCCGGGGGAGGCGAGGGAGACTGCGGCATGGTGTTCAGGTACCACTCCCTGTTCTCCTCCAGCGTGTCCAGCAGCTCCTGGGCGTCCGGGTGCACCAGGTCAGCCCAGGTCTCCCACAGCGGGTGGACGATGTAGTCGATGAAACCCACCTGCGGGAAAAAGAAGTGCACGGTGAGTGCTTTGAACGTTCCTGAGGCTTGAGATCTTGTTAAAGGAATAGGACCTCAATGAATTCAGACTGGATTTATTTCTCCACGGGCGGTGGGCTGGTTTTAACAAAACCTGCTGTTAATCAGGTGGTTTGGCTCAAACGTCACCTGGCTCTTCTCCACAGACGCAGTGTGTTTGTCACACATGGCGCTGATCTCCATCCCTCTCTCTCGCTCCTTGTCGCCCTGGCGAAAAAACTCCTCCATGATCCTCTCCGTCCACTGTCTGTACAACAGCAACGGCTTGGTGGGGTTGCTCAGGTCTGCACAGTGCACCATGTTCCTCAGCACCTGGATGCACAAACGTGTGTGCGTAGCATTATGGTTACAGTGCAAACTGCTGTGATGTTTACATCATGTGATGTAATGAAAAAGTGAATTCTGGACTACAGCACGTTACCTGTATCCGTTCGGTGTAGTGGTCCAGGAGCAGCACGCCAGAACTCGTCACCTTCTTGGTCTCCACCATGGTCTTCAGATCAGCCAGCAGGGTCATGTGTTTGGACATGTCTGTGGCCAGCACCTGCCGACAGCGCCAGAGAGACAAAACCAAAGATGCAAAGTTGAAAGCGGGGACAGTATGTGAGAACAGCGGGAAGATTCAAAGATTTCATTACAGTAGGGACTCCTGGAGAGGCTGGGAGATTTCTTAAGAGCTACCAACCAAAAATAATTTTAGATTTTATTTTGCTTTTAGCTTTAATTTGAGTCATAAAATAATGCTTAAGGACAATCTGTCTGGGTGTGATCTGATCAGTCAGATTCCCAAAGTAACTAAATCTAAGAAACCAAAACGCCCAGAATTTGAATCGTGTTTTGTCTCTAATTTCAGACGAACTGTGCAGCGAACGGGCCCCTCACCATGTCGATGACGAGCTTGCGGAGGCTCTGCCGCTGTCTCTTGGTGAGGTTTTGGAAAATGTCACAGTTTTCCTGGTGCAGAAGCTTGAAGCCCACGGCGAGGTGATGGTTCTCCAAGACCGACTCATCGTTATACATGAGAGCCAGCTCCGAGTCTGAGCACAGAGAAGGAAGGCTAGGACCTGCGTTTGCACACGTCCACACATTCTGGCTGCTTGTGTGTGTTTCTACTCACTGGTGTTGATGAGGAACTGATTGGAAACTCCGGGGTGGTCGACGTCGTGGATGGCCGCGGCAAACAGAGCCGCGAGGATCTCCAGGTCGGTGAAGACGGCCTGGACAGGAAAACAAAGACCAGACCAGAGAGAAGAAAGTACCAAAGACTGAGTAAACACTTAAAAACACATTATACTTTACTGTACTACAGCGCGTTAAGTATACTATGACATTTTTCATGACGTTTCTTATACCATACTATTTTTTACTAATTTTCTGACTAAAGCTTTCAGATAAATGCGGTGGTGTAGTATAAAGTATAAAGGAGGAGTAGGATATATTCAACTAAAACTGCTACTTGAGTAAATGTACTCAGTTACACCACTGTATGCGAGTCAGCGAGAGCGCGCACGTCAACATACATCGAGAGCAGGTGTGGAGAGGAGGACGTGCGTGGACTGGGTGACGTCGGCAGCGTGGAGGCTGTTGTGGTACGCTACGTTTCCATGGTAATGGTCCTCCAGGGTCATCACGTAAGTGACAAAGGTGTCAACTGGGATACGAAACGTCTTCAACAGCTCTCGCTCCTGAGGAGGAGGAGGAGGAGGAGGTGAGGAGCCAGAACTTCACACACACTCCACCGGGAGCACACCGTGTACATTAGCATTTAACACACAAACACACCTGGAAGATGGTGTACATGATGCAGCTGAGGGGTCTGTTGTTGGAGAACTCTGCGACTCTGAAGATGTTAAAGCTCCACTTGTCCAGATCCTCCAGCTCCTGGTTGAACAGCACAAACACGGATAAACACGAAAACCTCCAAACAGAACACAGGGGAAGATAATAATCCAAATTTACTTATCAAACTTGTCTTGTTGAACTAATCTGTGTCACAGATTAAAGAATGTGTGTCATTATCCCACATAAATAAACCAAAAAAGGAAACCAATGACATTTGTCCAGAAGTTAAACTGGCCAATCAGAACTGGAGCTGAAACAGTGAAATGATCATTTGATGAACAGGAAATTTGAATGTAATTGCCTTGGCGAGCTCATCCTCGTGGTCTGTGTTGACGCCGAAGCGCGGCATGGAAGCGCTGGAGAGGCTGGAGCTGTGAGACAGTTTCCTCACCCCGCTGATGTGACTCATGGGTTTGTCTTTCAGGGTGGGAGATGGGATTTCCACCTCATTCTGCTTGTCTGCAGATGGACGGAGGGGGAAGGAGTTAGGGTTTTCGGCTTTGGCCGAGGTGGTGAACCGTGGTTTGGACAGAACCCGGAAGGTGCTGGAGATGGTCCCGCTCACCCAGGAAGGTGCTGGAGATGTATTCTGACACCTGGTTACCAGAGCGACTCATCTCTGACAGGTGGGACAGCTCTCTGTTCAGCATCCTCTTAAACTGAAACAGAAACAGTTCAATCTCTCAGGTTCTTCCAAATTTCCAGGTGTTAAGAGATTCCCATGGTTAAAAAAAATTTCAACTAGAGAATTGTTTATTGTAGATGCCTATAACAGTAACTGGCGGGTCAGTCACCCTTCCATACCTTGTTGGAGGCCATTTCACTGACAGAGCGGTGCGTCTGAATGGTCTCCAGCTGGTCCAAGCACCAGTCCAGCTCCTCCAGCGTGTCCAGGGCGAGCTGCTGGTACTGCTGGTCCGACAGCGTCGCCCTGGGACTGACGCACACCCCGCCCAGAGGAGACCTCCTGAAAACGCAGCGCAGGTTAGACAGACCAGCGAGGAGCTGCACACGGGGCCGAGTCCACGACAACACGTTGGCAGCAGCCTCGTCAAAATTTTCAATCAACCTATTAAAAGTCACATATAGCTTCTACTGTGTCTCCACATGTTTACCTGGGTGACAACAACTTTATTTACAGGAGAAACAAAGTAAAAGTGTCTCTCTCTTTCAACTAAGAATCATCAAATGTGATGAATAATTATCTGTCCACCATAACTACCATAACTAAATAAATACCATAACCATGTATGACCACTGTACTAGACTAGACCTGATGATGTTACTGTAGTCACCTAATGTGTGCGTGAGCTTTTTAACACAAGCGGCAGTATTTTGTTAGTCTGGACGACTTCTTTGACAAAAAAGGGCGACATGCTGCCACAGTGATAACTGGCACTGACTTGACCGTCGGCGTGGAGACGTTGGCGAGGATGGTGAAGTTGCTCCGCACTGATCGCAGACTGGCCAGCACCTAAACGATCACACAGTGTCAGGGGATATCAAGGATGCGTTCAGCAGAGCTTTGGGTCAAAGTGACTCACAAATAGTCGGGAAACTGTTTTGGGGCCGCATAAAAGATTTTACCCCAATGAATGTGACCATTTATGTAGAGAAATGAATGAAATATTAAATAAAACAACTCACTTGAGCAAACGGTGTGACAATGAAGTCCTCTGCTGTGTGCCTAAAAAACAGAAGCAGGGGAGTATGTCTCTTGAAAATATCAGAGTTTAAGTAAACACACACAGAGCACATACCACCCCCCACTCATTCTTTCCCGAGCCTCACCCTTCGCTGGCGAGGGAGGAGTTCCGCGACACCGTCTTGGGCGACATGTCGTAGTCCGAGTCGGAGCGGTAGAGGAAGGACTCCCTCCTCTGGCCCTGGGGGAAGGAGGTGTGGAGGGTGAGGCCGGGACTCTGCGAGCCCAGAGGGGTGTGACCTGGTGACACGCCATTTTCTGCTTCGTAACTGCAACACAAGAGCGACGGTCGGAGAGGACGGAAGTGAAACGTCCTGCGGTGCGACGATTAAAGAAAAAAAAAAAAGACAACGCTTGATTGAGCGCCAACCTGTCGGCATCTGCCTGCGTGATGGAGATGCGGGGTGGGATTCGGAGAGGGAGGGTGGTGGGACGCGACACGTTGCTCAGGACCTCTGGTGAACGGGTGCGATCTCGAGGGCGGAGCCAGCAGGGCACCTGTGGGGGTTTGTGTGATAGAGGGTGCAATTCATAAACTCAGTTTCCCTTCCACTCAAGCCTGGATCACGACCCTGGGGTCATAACAGCTCCTTTCCTTAAATACTTTCACTTAAGTTTTATATTCTTAAATGTATTTTCTGATGTCCTTCCAGGCAGCCATTGGCTTCCATTCTTGTACATGCATTATAAAACCTTTTGAAACGCGTCGGACAGAGACGGATATCAGACAACAGCATCTTTCATTTAGCGTCGCATTTCTGGCCTCGTGACAAACACACAGTGATCGTGACAGTTCTCCGTTACAACCCGGGACTCCTTTCACACTCACACAGTCATTTGATCTGTTGTTGATATAGAAATATTGATTAGTGCAGCTTTAGTCTATCACAGTGACCATCAAGTGGTAACATACTGTAAAGTAGTAAACGAGCTGAAACATGCTAAATCGTTGGTGTGTTGGTGCCTAGAGAACACCTGGAGACAGGCGTCGTATGCAGGGTGCAGGATGGGAAGGGTGGCTATCATCAGGGGGCCCGCTGCCCCAGGCTGGTCAACGTGCCCGAGCTTCCTCTCAGTACCTGGAGACTGGACGAGAGCCTTCGGCTCCTCCCTCTGCGTAGCTCAGCCCCCAGCGTGGCCCCAGACGTATAGGATCGGCTGTAACGGGATGACTCCGCCTTCTCCCCAGCACCTGTTATATCTGTGCCATTACCCTGTGAGACACGACAGACAACACGGTTTCTTTTTTACACACACACACACACACACACACACACACACTGCTCTGTCTGTCTTAACAGTAAAGCATGTGATTCAGTGACAGCAATGAAGAAACTTCACAGCGCCACATGTTGATTTGCGACATGTAAATTGTGCTGAGTGAAGAAACCTCCACAGAAACACAGACTGGAAACTCTCAGCGTACATGTTTCTGCATGCGAGTGCGACTGCGCGTGTGCTCGGCCACACGCTTGCACGTGTGTGTGTGTGTCTGTCTGGGATAAGGCCTCTACAGACCGAGCTCTTGGAGGCTGATCTGCACTGCAGCACCGTAGCAACAAAACACTGGGGGAATGGTAGCAGTTGCTAGGCAACAGTGCCGTGTTGCTTCCATGCTGCGTTTGATGTCGTCCAGACCCAGATGTGGAGAGATGCTCTCACACACTCACATATCAACATATCACTCGCATAATCAATAAAAGAGCGTTTGAATACTGGACGGTGTTACGTCCTTCAGCCAAAACCTGTGAATGAAAACAGCTCATTTACATCGAGGACTGAGCGAGAGGAGGAGACAAACTGTCCACTCTCACTTCTGAGTGTGTCCCCAGATACTGACGACGAGAACAAAGGGAGCTTGGATGTGTGAAAGTCACAAGGTTTGTATGTCATGCACGCGCGCGCGCACCCACCCACACACACCCACCCACCCACACACACTGGTTGGTGACAAAGTTAGCGGCTTTTCTCGCGTCCACCACCCAGACTGTTTATGCTCTCACCTCTTCTCCAGTCACAGACAGCACGCTGCGGCTCTTCTTCATTCTGATTGGCTCGTTCTGGGACCCGGGGCGGAGCGTTCCCGAACCCAGGCAGCAGAGTAGGTGGAGAGCCAGGACCGGAGAGGTCAAAGGTCACTGCAAGGTCAAACCGGGGTCAGACCGGGTCACAACCGGCCCCCATCGGAGCTGACTCAAAGTCAGCCGACCGCCTCGCTTGCTGTCTGTCCAGTCCACGGTCCTCAGAAGGATGGAAGCTGGCGTCCGCCGCTGCAGTGAAGGTGCATTCATGCGCTGCTCACGGGCTCCAGGTTCAGTGTGAGGCTAATGACCTCCGCTTTGATCTGTTGGTTTCTTTTCACAAGCCAAAGATGGAAGAAAAAAATATCTCCAGTCTCACTCCATTTTTGTGTAAGCGACAAGTTTCTGGGAAAGAAACCCGAGTCTGTCTGCACGTCGTCTTCTTTTGGCCGGACAAGCCAGTGGGACGTCCCAGTCGGAGTTCATGATGCTGCTGCTGAAGAAAACCTTTCCCCAAGTTTTCTAAAATAAGTATCCAACCTGGAGTAGTGTTTGCATGACGTTTCCCAGCTGTAAACCTGATCCAACATGAATGCAATTTCCTCAACAATCAAGAATCCAAAATCCAGAGGGATTGTGGGAGAACTCGATCGCTCGTATGGATCCAAATCCTGCATAGGAAGAAGCGTGGATATGATCGGCTCATCGGAGAGGGCGGAGAGCTCCAGGATTGATTTGCTGGGTATCCATCCTCAAATGGGCCTCCCTCTTCGGTGAAGATTCACTTTAAGAAAACAGAAATGGAGAGTTAATAGAGCGGAAGTAAAACAAGAAAAATCGTCAGCTAATTTTACTCTTTGAGTCATCTTTCCCCCTTTGTTCTGAAACTCGCTGTCCTGCTTTTCATGCGCTGAATTCATATTATGCATCATCAAATGTGACAGTATTCTTTGACTGACATAACCCACCTTGGAGACATTTTGGGAACAGATGCCAATTGTTTTCCATAATACAAAGACCACACAGACAATGAAATATTAAAAAAGTAACATCCAAACAAACGGTTGGTCGACTGATGAACTAATCATTCCAGAAAAACATGTTCTGGCTAATTCTGAGCAGATACTGCAACACCAAGGCTCTCTGATGTTATATAATGGCTCTGAACAGTGTGAGTTGACCTAATTCCATTGGACAGGACAGATTCAGCATATCGGAGTGTTTCAGAGAGCGGCGGAGGCGACTTTTACCAGGGTCACCAGGAACACACCCACTCGAGGAACACATGAGTCTGCACAGATGTGCCAAGTAAAAACAGGCCTGTGCAGAGAAATCAATGTGATGACACAGTGACATATATATGTGTGTGTGTGTATGTATATATAAAATATATATATATGTACATACACAGACACAAGCAATGACTGCCGCCAGTGCCACCTCCACTTCAGATCAAGCAACTGATCTAAGCAGCAATGCATCACTAACAGCCTGTTACAAAACGCCCAAATATATACTGTACAACAAAAACACACACCCCATGCATATATAATAACTGCTCCGCCATGGTGCCTGTCTGCAGATGCACTGCAAGAGACGTGTTGGACGCATGTAAACACACGGTGAGGCTGCAGCATGTAAGAATAAAAACACACTCACCTTGATCGCCTCAAGATCAATGGCAAGATGGGCTGGGCCTCTTCTTTTGCTTTCTCCGTCCCCCCCCACCTTTCTGTCCTCCCTGCCCCCTCTGTCTCTCTGCAGACGAGCGGTGTTGTCACCACGGCGAGAGGAAGAAAAAAAACCCCAACACGCACACTTGCCGTCTTCATGAATATCCGCGGCTTCACCCGCTTCCTTCCCTCCCTGCCTCTCCTCTCCCTCTCCTCCCCTGCCACAGTGGTCTCCCCCAGCCTCCCCCCACCCCCACCACCACCGCCACAGCTTCCGTGGAGAAGCCCATCTCCCCTCCTCCTCTTCCTCCTCCCTCACAGTGCCTCCATTAATCCCATACAACAGCCTCCGCTCCTCCTCTCTCTATCGTGGTACCCCTGCCTCTTTTTTTCTGGCAATGCCTTTTATTTTTTCCTCTTATTGGCAGCCCCATGCCGATTCTCTGCTTCAACAGTCAGGCGTCATTTCTCTCCATCACGCCCACCAACGCACACACACACACACATACACAAAGCCAATTTTGTACTGGAACACACTGCTCACGTAAAAACGAAAACACAACAAGGATTCACGTCTCTTGTTACTCACTCTGCCTTTTTTGCTATTAACTATGTCCTTTTACAGTAATTTGAGGACGTGCAGTACATTCACCATTTAAAGCCCTAAAACAGAAATCCTGCTACTCTTTTTTGAAGTTTAGGGGTCGTCCCATGGCTGAAAAAAACACATTTTCTATCACTGCACGAATGTACGCCTGCGATAACAAACAGTAAGGCTGCAAACAACAACTATTAGCCTAGTATTCAGGTATTGATCTTTTTATGAAGTTGTGAGAAGTTACCATCACAGTTCCAAAAAGTTGACTTAACTTAATGAAAATCTGTTCATAGTTGAAAATTGTGTTGGACCCAGCCAAGCCCCATCACTGATTCTGTTGGTGATCGTCACGTACAGGATCTCAAGGTCCAGCCGAGGAGAGGCGTGCGGTTTGGGGACCTTTGAATTGCATTTCTGCCTTTTTGCAGATGATGTGGTTCTATTCACTTAATTGGACCCGTGTCCTGTGGCGCGCAATTGAGCGGTTAGCAGCTGAGTGCGAATTTTCCATCAAATAAAATAAATTCTAAAAATGATTTACACTGTTCCCTGTGGGTTGTGGTCAAATTAATGTTAACGTCAGAGGAACACGTGTAGTGAAGCCGCGGCTTGCCGTTTAGCTACATAGCTAACTAGCATGTTTAGCTACAAGTTAGCATAGCTTAACGAACATTTAGATGAACTTAGACGTTGGTATACTAAACCACCACTTGCGACCTTGAGTAACTGACAGTAGCGTTAGTTAACTTTACCTGGGGCTCGGCTGTCACGGACGCGGGGGCTCAAATTCATTGTTTCGGAGTCCACCGTATTTCCATACGCGATTTCACTTCGAAAGTCGAGCCTTCAGTCAAGGTGACAGGGTTAGCATTTTGTAATGACTGGAAAGATGCGGACGCCCCCTTGTGGCGATGCCAAATAAATCAACAAAGGGAACGCATACTGGCGAACTGGACAGCATTTTCAAGTCGGTCGTGATCCTTTTCACGATTACCGCAAGGATGGAAATTCACTTCGGTTAAATGACTGTTTTCTATGGCGGTCTGAGACTTTGATGGTACACAAACTGTAAGACGGCCACTGACGATCCCAGTAAACAAAGAAATCAGTATTTTGACACATCAAGAGGGAACCTGAGCAGACTGATATAAAGTGACTGTGAAACGTGCAAATGTACAAACAGGAGCAGTTCTGCATGAAGCCTCCTCCCATCGACTTTTACGGGCATTATCTCGATTTGATTTATGCCCCGCGCCTGCGCCGATTGTTTTCTATTTACAGGAGTGACCGCACAAAGAAGCTTTCCTTCAAAAAAAACCCTGCACAGGCCACTAAATCAAACCCACCAATTAATTATGAAATAGAGAGAGGGAGCGAGCGAGAGAGAGACAGTAATTAATTATGCAAGTGTGTCTGTGTGTGCGTGTGTGTGTAAGAGAGAAAGTTGGAAGAGGAAAAGTTAGAAAACGGCTCGATCATAACAGATAAGACCCGATTTATTACAGAAGTTCTCCATCAAAACTTATCACGACTACAGCTTGTTTAAAAAAACAAACCCAAAAACTTGACACAAACATAACTTACAAACAGACAACAATAAAGTCAGTGTTCGCTCAGTGGGACAAACTGTCCTACATCTTTACATCATTTGTTAACTAAGTGATTGGTAGATCAATGGAAGATTAATCTATTTATTTTGATCTTCTGCAAATTGAACATCTTTGACTTGTGGGCTGTTGAACATTTTATAGGTTTAAGGATTAATTGATCAAATTGAGAAACTAATGGGCAGATTAATCGCTGATGAAAATAATAATAGGATCACAGCCCTAACAAATCTGCTTTGAGATTGTAATTGAATCCAGGTTTACTCTTGAAGCTCCTTTTTGAGGCCAACATCAGTATTGATCTATGAATTTTACACTCACCTGTTGCCTTTCACATAAACCGTGACACATTCATTAACTGACCTGGCTCTATTTCCTACAGAGCCAAGGATTCACTTTCAAGTTGAACTGAGACAAAATTTAAAATTACCGACCTGAGAAAAGACAAACTCAAACTCTTAGTGAGGCTCATTTTAGGAGGTGTTGAATTTGCCTGATATTGATGACAATACAAATTGAATCATCCGGAGACTTTTACCAGTCATTGTTCACCGTATTGATGTAGCTTATGTGCTGCTGGTCCCCAAACAGACTTGAGATGGTGCTGTCGTCTGCAATAACACAACTGATCTTTCAAACTGCGCTGCCCTCAGTCACAGGGTGTGAAGGGAGGGATGAAAAAACCATCTACAATCTTACAATTTGAAATATGTGTCAATTCATGTTTTGGGCAGACAGTGGTTGGGCAGGCAATGTTGGCAGGTGCAGATGCAGATGTGACAACTTTTTAAATCAATCTATGATTAATAAAGGTCTTAAATATGCAACTGATCAGATGTTTCTATTGACATTGATTAAGTAAGACCTCTCTATGATATAAAAACTGACTGACCTGAATATTACCTTGAAAATACTGTGACTCACTGTGTGCTACTGTATACGTCATGTTTCATGTGTGAAACATTACTTACACGCTGCTTGAGCTTTCAAACTCCAACAAACAAATCACAGAGAACACATTAGTTGTGCTTCTTCTACTCTTAACCCTCATCCTCTTCATCATCGCTCTCTCCTGATTCTGGAACCCACAACCCAGAGTCAATACACCTCTTCATGTGGTATTTTCCTTCCTGGAGACAGAAACACAGCAATGTCACAATGAGACACAACAAATGAGCTGAATAAAGAATGAATAAGCAAATGAACCAGTATGATTTAGCAGCACTTTGTTCCGATGCAGCACTTTCACTTCCTCATTGTGGTACTTAACTGGAAGTAACTATTTCAGGCTGAGTCTCCGTCACAAACACACTCACCTCAGGGCTCAGCCTGTTCATAGCCTCCTGCAGCATCTGAATGTTCTTCTCGTCAAAGCTCCTCTGTATTTCCTACAGAACAAACAAAAGCACTAATGTGATGCAATGACCCTGATAATGAACAGAGCACTTCTTGTTGGATACTTTATTTTAATTACCCTCGCCCCAAAATGCTTTTTTAATATGTTTTTAAACATTTTTAAAATGTCAGCTTATTATCACTTCATGATGCAGCTCACTTTTCTCCAGTTTTATTAAGTTTGGGATTAACTTTATTGGTTCTGGAGCACAGAAACGTAAACTTATTGGTAGATTTAGGGAAAGTAGATGAAGTCATTTACTTTGTGCAGAGACAAGAGTCCATTCATTCAAAGGCGTTATCAGGGACTTGATGGATGTTACAGGCAGTTTGGTTATGAAAATGACTGTCTACTTCCATATTTTCATAGTGTGCATGGGCGAAGTCCCAGGAAAACATGTGGCTCAGAGTGAATACCTCTTTAAAATACTCTTTTGCTGGTAGTTTAGAAAGCCATTACACAGAAATGCTTATAGCTAAACCCTCCAACAAAAGTATGACCTAACTGCAACTCAGTGAAATGAACTCTGTGGAGAAGTTGACATAGATAATATGTAAAATACTGTAAAAGTATGTGCCTATAAACCATTACATGTGTCACTGAAAGACAGTTCAGAACAAAGTGTCAAATGTGATGTGCTGTGTGCGCTGGGTAAAACTGGAGACACACAAACAGACCTGTTTTTTTTGTCTCACAGCCTCCAGGGATGGAGAGCGAGGCAACACACACTCATCTAGACGCAGTGTAAAGCTAATATTCATAATCATTTCTTCGGTAGAAAAACAGATCAGTGATATTTAGAAGCTGGCTTGAAATTCTCTGAAGTGTGCGTGTGCCTGTGTGTGCATCTGTGTGTGTGTGTGTGTCTGTGTGTGTCTGTGTGTGTGTGGTTACCTTTGGCAGTGATTCATAGACCTCCACAGGGTCTAAACCACCTGGGCCCAGTCTCCTTTGCCTCTCCTCCTCCTCCAGCTCCTTCATGGCGTCCTCCATACGAAGCCGTGCACAGCTGCAGACCCGCTGCTTCAGCAGCTCCAGCTCGTGGTCGAACGCATCTTGGTACGGCTTGTCCGCAGTCTGCCACAGAAGATGTGATATGAGGTATTTCATATCTTCTCAGGTTACTTCTTTTACCGGTTCTCATTCTTCATAGTTAATTTATTTTTCGATTTGTTACTGAGCGCAAAAAAGAGGAAGCTATTTATATTATCATATTATTAACTTTCCTGTCCCTGTGTTGCCAAATACTTGACATAAACTGGACAGAGATTTTAGTACTGAATTTGTCACAGATGATTGTGGGTACAGATTGAATTAGATCTACCTTTACCTAGAACAGATTAAGGGAGACTTCTCCACCAGCTGCTTATCATAAATAAATCACGCCCTTCCTGCTGTGTGTCATTCAGATTCTTACTGTACGCCTCCCCTCCAGGGAATCCAATCTCCCCGTATCGCACTGGGATAAGTGCCTCTTGATCCTCAGGTTCAGAGATCACCACATCTGTTACTCTCTCAACTCCCCCCCCTGCCCCATGAAAGAATGTGGGCTGTTGTTCAGGGGACCAATGGGATTCTTCTGAACCATGGCTGTTTTATTCAGCTGCAGACCTGAACACCTCACTTTAAGTTGAAGACCCCTCTTACAACACTAACTTCAGGCACTACATGATATGGACACTGATGTCTGGTTACCTTAAATTGACATATATCATATAGAGTGGAGAATATATTCATTTGATTAATTTTTATATACTTTTAACTGAATATTTGTGTTCCATGTCAGCGGCTCTTACTTTGCTTCTGTTGTGTTTTCACCCATGTTGACTTAGTGGCGTCTACATGTGATTTGATTCCTTTAGATGCCCTGACTGGCTGAAGGGAAACTTTTCCCAAATAAAGCAGCTCCACAGACAGAGATGCAGAACACACTTAATCCCAGACCTTGATGTTTGAGAAGAACTGCCTGAAGCAGCCTCTTGGGTCGACCTTCAGCGCCCGAGCCAAATCCAGGATGAACTGCATGACGATGGCCTGGTGGGCCACCTGCTCCATCAGTGCATGCTTCTGCAAGTACATGGAGAGTTTACAAGGCTTTACCTGTCTGAATCTGGCTTTTTTAAAAAATATCCAGGGCATGCAGCGCACTTCTCTTGCAGCACTCACCTCATCTATCTCAAGGTCTATACAGATGACAACGAGAAAGTTGGCGCTCTCTTCGCACACCAGGTTTGGGTGGTCTGACAGATACTTTTGACTGTCGTCCCAACGCCGCAACAGACCTGGTGCACACACACCAACAAATCCAATGAAGTGCTGCCTTCAACTGCAACTACAGAAGCTTTATTTCCACATGAGGGGCTAAGTGTGTTGGGTGTTCAGATGGCATTAGTTGTGAAAAAACTGTTGCTTAGTGACTGAATAAAAAAACTAACATGGCATTGTTCCCCTTTCAAAAATGTTAAGACTCCACTGGATTACAACGGAGGCTCAGCTCTTTATTTACCCGTTACCCTGGTGAATGGGAGCGCCACTGATGATGACTTGTGTTTTTTGTCATTCACCAGGCATGAACTTCACTCAGACTGAACAGAGTTGACTGAACCTAATCTGATCTGGAAGTGAAAGTCAGTCAACCCTGGGGTTAAGGTTAAGGTTAAGTTCAGCGCTAGTTAAACCTGCTTTCTGCAACAGATTCTATAAAACCTTGGCTTCTTCTGCTCTTCTTCACTTTATTAGACTATCGTCATTGTGTAGAAAACACAACCCCACTTGAACTCAGTATACACCACAAATCCACAAATTGAAACTCCCACCATTTCCTAATTGTGTACACCCTTGAGCCCCAAATCATTCCCTGTTTGTTAGGGAGTTGAAATGTTTTAGTTATTTGAGTGTGGGAGTTTTGGTGATGGAACCAGAGAATGTGAGGCAGCGACTAAACATACCAAAGTGTTTAATTTCCTTTTCATACTTCTCCACAAACGTCTTGTGCCTCTCCACCTTGTCCTCCTGAGCTTCCTCCTTTGCCTCAGACTTGATGTTGACGACGCTCTAGAAAACGAGATCAATGAAACATATAATCAGCGCGCTGACAAGTCACACTTACTCCTGCAAAAATGGTGAACCTCAAAGCCACGCCTCACCTTGCTGAAACCGTCTTTGCTGATGGTGTCGACATTCCAGGGCAGCTTCTTTTCTTCTCGCTGGTGTTCCTCCATCATTTTCTCAAACGCCTTCTTGTCTCTCTTCAGTCTTCTCACTTCAGCCTGGACTTTCTTCAGCTCGGCCTCTCTCCCCTCGTCCTCCTCACCCTGCTTCCTTCCTTTGTCGAGCTCCTCAAGTTGTCCCTGGGCTTCCTCCAGTAACATCTTGCATTTGGCAAAGTTGTTTTGCAGATCTTCTCCTCTCTGCTGAAACTCTGCCATTTTCTCCAGCCGGGCCTGTTCCGGCAAGCCAGAGATGCCGAGAATAAAGATATAAGTGAAAAAGAGATGTAAGAAACTGGTGGTGGGAGATGAAATGATGAAAGCTGTGGGGGATCAGGTAGGGAGACATGCTCAAAAGTTAAATCACAAGAAAACTAGATTGTTCACAAAAACAAAAGTTAGCATGACAGGAAACAACTAAAACAATGAAACCAGTCTGCACAGGAGACTTAAACAATTACCTTAAAGCAACATTTTGCAATGTGCCAATGATTTTGTTTATTTAAAAAGGATGTTATCTCAGTGCCTGATGTGGGAGAAAGATCTCGAATATCACATAGATGTGAAGTGTTATGGCTTTGTCAAGATACAGTAAAGGAATGAATGAAAACATTTACATCTGATTATCTTCATCATCTGTCTTTCAACACATAAAAATAGCCAAATTTGTACATGCACAAGTCGAAAAGAGCAAGCGCTAACAATATCACAACATTTCAAACACGTCAGCCAGTGGTGTGACTTAACTCTCCACAGATATCGAATTTAAGAAATGCAGGAATGAAAACAAACAAGAGAAACCCGAGGGGAGGCCAGAGACTACAGGTCAGTCAAAAGACTCGGTCATGTGACGGCTGAGCATCAACGAGTTAAGCTTATTAACAGATTCAGAGCCAAACAAACAGAGCTTGACCACCAGTTAAATCCCTCATTTACTTCTGATTTTTGCCTCATTATTTAACCGTGGAGAGACTGACAAACAGTTGACAAGCTAAAACAAATATTTAATGACATATCTGCCAATATTCTCCTTTTTTTAAACTGTAAAACATATGCAAACGTTTTCAGGACCAGTCTTAAAAACATGTACTTCTCATGGACAAATTGTAACAGCAACATATTTCTACATAACTCAAACTCAAAGTCAACTTATTAGTAAGCTTCCTCCAGAGCTTTCAACTGCATCTCACCAGATGATGACAGGCTGTGAGATGCAGTAAAGAGGAAGCTGAGAGATGTTGACCTGTTAATGAATCATTCAGTCAGAGCCTCATTTCTCAGGGTCCAGGACTTTCACGCTCCAAGCGCAAACTCAACCCTACATGTAGAACTTAACAGGACTTACTGTTTGTTTACACAATCATTATGACCCCATGGTATTTAGATATGGTCACAATATGTGTGGCTCTATCATTACTAGTGTACTGGCTTTATAAATAAAGTCCCCTGCTAGTCTTTGGCCCCCCGTTGGCGACCAAGCAGCAGACGGGTCGCCACACCTGCCGCTCTGCATGCCGGTCCTCCGACAGAGAGCCACAGGTAAAAACCAAACTAACCGGGTGCACGACTCCAAACGTCACGGCTACAACACGCCTTACTGCTGACCCGGTGTCTCATTCTGAACAAGCTCGGCGTGTCCACGAACGGGCTGGCGGCGTCCTCGTCGTCCGAGACGTCGATGTGATCCCAGGCGCTGTAGTCCACGCCCGCTCCGGTGCTCATGGCTCAGCCCCTCTCTCTCTCTCTCCGCTCGTCTCTCCGGCCGTTTGTTTGGTTTTGGTTCTGTTGCCAGTCTCAGTCAGAGCGCAGACACCGCGGAGCCGCTCAGCCGGGTAACGAGACACAAATGGATCGTTTCCCCCAATCCTCTTAGTGAGACAAGCCGACGGCAGCTGAAGACCCGAGAGGTTACTTTACTTTAAGCCATTCATTTTATTTTATTTTGTAGTATTTTGTTTAATTTCGTCCTGAAGAAGCTGGCCCCACCAAATATATATATATATATATATATATATATATAAATTTCCCCTTTTGATGAGATGTTATTCCTTTGACTCCGTACATGAGTGATGGGAGGGTTACAACTTGCAAGCATAGAAGGATACAGGGCAAAAATGTCTATTTGTTTCCGCTTGCACACATCTAGATGAATAGAAATGTAACTTCAGGCTTTAAGTTGGGCTTTGTGGGATGGTTTCCACAGCATCAGCTGTTTCAAAGGGCTAATTATTCAGTAGGGAGTAGCTCCAGTGAAAACTGCAGACTTTCTTTGAATGTGGGATTTCCAGAGTAACAATGACACTGTTTCCAGAAATAAACCGGTTTCTTCCTAAATTTTCTAAATGTCATCATGACATTACCTTTTAGATGAGGAGGGCAAAAGATCTTCAACTTTGTTAAGCTCTGAAAAGACAATAATGCAGTACTCCAAATATATATATGCCTGGATACACTGCCAGCCACATGTTTTTAAATCTGTACAAAAGCACAACTCCAACCATCACATGACCCAATGTCACATCCAAACATGGAAGCACTGGGAAAGAGCTCAGGGCAGGATGCACAGCCATTTCCTCTGCAAGTGGTTTTCACTTTTATAGCCAGTGATCCCGCTGTAAACATGACCACAATATTCACTCATGGTTTACAGAAACTGTAGTGCTCAGTTAGTATTTCCTCACTGAATTAGAATCAGTCTACCAGCGAGAACAAGCGGCTTCTAATCCTGTCGTTGATGATCAGCTTTGATACCGGGACAAGACGTTTGATTAGTTTTATCATTTGATTTCTATGTTGAAACCAGACTGGAGTAAAACTTGTCAGAACAAATTTACCATAACTGTGCAAATAAAACATGATTCTAGGGAAGTCTTCAGTCATCTTTTATCACAAAACATTGACACACATGGGGTCCACATTTATGTGGTTGGATAGCAGCACATTCATCAGTCATGACAGGAATACTTTGCCAGGATAAAATGAACCACTATTTATTTCCTCCCTCTTTTCCTCCCATAAAAAATCTTCCTGTAAGAGGAGGACAAAGGTGAATAAACCGTTTCTGGGATGCATTTACGAGCTCCAACCTCTGCAGCATGAGCAGTGGATTTTCCTGTGAAAGCCACAGAGACCCAGAGTTTTGATGAAGAATATCACAAACCGGAAAACTGTAACCATTTTCATCTTTGACAACATTCCACAAATATTTTGTCATGCTGTGAATCTTGACAAGCATGTCTGATATGGTGTTATGGTATGATAAGGTCTATTTATGCTATGAAGCAAGGTCACTTTTTTACCCTGGATAACTGGAATCTAGTCTGACTGTAATATTTAACATATTTGAATAAAAATGCAGACAATGTGGGTTTTTTTAACAGAGCTGATTTAGTACTGTAATGGCATGTGTAATGAGTGTGTTATTTATTACTAGACAGTACCTTGTTTCATGAAATGCAATAAAATATCAGTAAACGAAACTGCAATAGAAGTGGTGCCATATAGTTACACTATAAAAAAATAAACCTGGTCAAAGGTTAAACTTGAGAGTGAAGTTCATACATACTGTAAATAAATGACTACATGCACACAGGAAGTGTCATTTATTACAAAAATACAGGTTTTTGTGAGGTGAGGCTGCTGTTTGCAGGTTCAACATTCAAAGATTAAATCTTCAAAATACAACATCTCTATAAATACAGTCATAATCTTCTTACATGACATAAAGATTATTTATTTGCAGACCACTTTTATTCTTCAGTCTCACATCATTTCTTTATATTAAGCAATCTGCACCAATTCAATTAAAGTGTTTTCATTGTCATATTCTACCTACACTTTCAATAAACTTTTTATAACAGTAAGATGTACATGAATCCATATTTCTGTCAATGTCCCAGTGTTAGTCAGAGGACAGGTGGAGATAAAAGCAGTGCAGTGACAGTTCAGAAATGCAGTTAGATGCAGCACTGTAATCAGCTTCAGACCCTCTTTGTGTGTACCAAACTCAAGACTGTACATCAGTTCATAAGTCTGGGGATGTTCTATACTTTTCAGTTCAGTTTCCATGGAAATACTGAAGCCACAAGCTAATGTTGGCCCACGCTCAATCACCAAGGAGACGGGGCAACTGTTGTTATCATCATGCAACCACAATTATAAAACTTAAGGTGGCTTCATTTTGAGAGCCTCAACAAATACATGAATGGCTTTTATAGATAAAGTCTTAGGAAAACACTGAACCTTTTTAAATAGGTGTATATATATGCCTTTTTGATTTGGCACAGACATGGCATGGGGACGTACTGGGAAACAGACTTAACCCACTGTTTCTTTTAATCTGTTTTTAACATCTACAGTAGCCACCAGGAAATATAGAATAACTGACAAACAATCCTCTCTGTCACTTAAAAAATGTAGCATATGTTTCACATTTAAAAGGATTTGCCTTGCTGACTTATACACATTGAAATCCATCATTTAAAAAAAAAAAAGTAACCTGATCCATAGATATCTCTCCTTTCGTGCTATGGCCTAAGGTTTAACCATGTGTTTAACCATGAGACGCGTTAAACTTGAGATGCAGAGACTTGTGTTGGGGTGAGGCTAAATGTAGCTGTGCCTGACCCTTAACCTAAACCAGAGTGCATGTAACATCTGCATTTGTGTTTAGGAGAGGAAGTGAGAGGAAATGAGAGTGAGAGAGACACAATAAAGGCTCTAGGCCCAGGTCAAACCGGAGTTGTTGCAGCTGATGTTTGGCATCTTGAACTCTGAAGTGTTGTGCAGTCTAGGCACATGTCGCACCTCCCTGACGACTTACTCTGCAGTTGGCACAGGAACATGTCGAGGCTTGAGACGGAGAACATCCATCAGATTGTAGTATCCAGTTCGCCTTTGTTTTAAGAGATGGACGATGCCTATCAGGATGATCGCAATCAAGACACAGACTCCTACTACTGCTGCAATTATGTATAGGGTGATGCTGGCTGCAGAGAGTTAAAAAAAAGGAACAGAGTATATCACATGTCAGACCAACACGTCAAACAGTCAGTCAACTTCCTTCTGTATTTACAAGTGGTTAGGGTCAATTCACAACAGCTGTGAGAAAGCAGCACTGAAGGAAATGTTGTGGGGGTGGATATGAAAAAAAAACTTACAACCCACCTTTGACAACCACACTGTATGTCACAGTAACGGTTCCCACGCTGTTTGTGACAGAACAGTTGTACTGCCCCTCATGCTCGTAAGCTACAGATTCGATAGTGAGAACGCTGCCGTTGGAGAGAGGGACACCCGCTGGCAGGACCGTCCAGGTGTACGAGGGGCTGGGATTTCCTACGGCCGAGCAGTTCAGTCGCAGAGGGTATCCCACTGTGACCGTGATTGGATCCCTGGGCAACTGCCCCTGGAGCACAGGCTTGTCTGTGAGTCCATCGAGAGAGAAAACGTGTAGGAACATGAGAACTGGTTTTTCAGGCTTACAAAAAGAATACAAAACAGCAAAACTGAGGTGTGTTCATTTTGTCATCAGACTCACAGAAGACGACGGCATCAATTTTGTTTTGTGATGTCATCAGCGGAGGGCGCTGCGGTCCTTCAGGTCCCAGTTCCAGCTTGGCCTCGCACCAGTACTGGACTCCTTCATCTTCTTTACTGGGGGTGATGCTCAGAGCGAAGACCTCGGTCACCGGTTCCTTCGCCGTGTTGTTGGACTGCAGTCGACCCAGTTGTGTTTGTCCTCTGTAGAAGGTCACGGCGAGTTTTCCTGCAGGAGCCACGTTCTGTACTTCACACTGCAGATCGCCTGGGAGACCCTCAGTCATCAACCCCTGGAGACCAAGAAAGCTGATGGACACACTGTCTGGGGGCTCTGTGGAAACAGGGCAAATGATCGGGACAAGCTGTGAGACACCAGGCAGACACACAAAGCACATATTTGAACAAACAGGGCCACCCCTATACAACACCACTATTATTTAGCGTAAGTGTTTTGTGTTAAAGGCAAGTTAACTTACTGTACACGGTCACAGACAGTGTGCTGCAACACTGGTAATAAGAAGCATTACTATTAAGGCATATTGCAGATGTTCCCCATTGAGTGATTCTGTCAAGAGTCCAAAAAATCGTAGTTCCATTTTTTGTATAGTCTCCCACAGATTTTTCGAATCTGACCAAGTCCTCAGGGCAGCTGGACCTGCATCCATAGCACGTGACGGAGACTGGGTCACCGTGCTTCACTACAACTCTGGAGGGGCTGAACACGGGTCCGTCTGCACAGTTCATATCTGAAAGAAATACATTCGCATTTAAACAGTATGAGGTAACATTATACATGTTATTTGTGTCATGCTCAACCGACATGAAAATGCCGTATATGCCGTGTTTGTATAGATTTATATTTGGTTGATAACAACCACAACAACAGTAATAAGTTTTATAAAAAGCCAAAGTTGAATTGCCGTCAACAGAAGGAAAACCGGTTGCTCCAAATCCATTTGTATGGAAGCCACAGACTGCGTGGAGACACCACCCCCATCATGGAGACTACTCCACTCCAGGCTGGTTCAGTAAGTCCACTTGTTTGGGGTTAATGATGAATAAGATACCAACACTGCTGATAATCTGCTCCAAATTCAAATTGGCTTGATTATGAATAAAATACATATGAATAAAGACAACTAGTTTGTACACTAGTGTAAATCATACAACAGTGGAACATATACACTATATCTACATATAATAGGCCAATAGTAGAGAAAAATAAAGGGGGGGGCACGTTTGGTGAACAACTCTTTAAACAAATTGAAAGTTTGTAATATACAGACAGAACACAGAAAATAGATGTCAAACACGAGGCTGGTACTGAATGGCTTGTGGCGCAGAAAATCTCAGACCGTCGCTACAAAAAAGGAGAAACTCACCGCAGCTGGACACATGGGAGACGCGCTGTAGACTCAGCAAAGCGACGGCCACGAAGAAGTGGAACGAAGACATGGTTCTTCTCGTAAGAAAGCAGATCCGTCTGCGAGCGGACCGGACTGCTCAGGCTGACCGTGTGTCCGAAAGTGAAAGTAAAAGCGGTTGCAGTCCCCCACCGGAGTGGCCGTAGAAGAGGCGCGGACCGACGTCCGACCACGAGCTCACATAAGTGCGCGGTCACGTCGCGCAAAACTGAAACGGAAAACACTCAGAACGGTTAGGGGGAAAACCGGTGATGTCATTATAGGAAGACCCAGAACCAAAAGAGAGACAGGGGATCTTCATTAAACCCACTTTCTTTCTCCTCCCTCCGATCACACTTTCAGCTCAACCGACCGAGGCAGATGGCCGACCCGCTCCGAGTCCGGTTCTGCTCTCCTGCCCGTTAAAAGGAGGTGTTGCCCTCTCCACCGTCTCCAGGTTCTTGTCTCTAACCCTGGAAGTTGTTGACCTCACTCTGCAGAGAGCCTTGAGATAATGTGTGTTGTGAATTGGCACTGTACAATAAAACTCCTCACAAGCTGAGGCTGGTGCGTAAAACAGATGACGGATTATAATGGAGTAAAACACAAGTGTCATGATATTAAATATGTCACAAAATATATGTTTATGGCTACATTATATAAGCCATTTATTAAATGTTCACAATGCTCACATGTCAAGGATGCTCATTTAGAATGAACCCCGTTTCCCCACAGCCCATACAAGGAAAAGCACAAACAACTTTCAAGTCTGAGAGAAGAACTATTCTCGATATCTATCTCTTCATAGTTCAGATCATTGCTTACCCACCATCTGGTTATTTTGAGTCTGTTATTGCTTTCACTCTGAACCCCCCCCCCACACACACACACACACACACACACACACACACTCACTCACTCACTCACACCCTTCCTCCATTCCAGCTTGTCCTCAGAGGAATGCAGATAGATAAGTGCTTGGTGTAAAGAGGAGCTCAGCAGCAGAACGCCTTTAAAATGTCCACCAACCTAAGGAACTGTGGAACAACTCATTCACAATTGTTCCGCTTTAAAAACCTTCACTTTCAGTCTCTACAGGAAGAAGACCTCGTCTAGAACAAGCACCTTCACTGAGGCTCAACATTTCCCCAAAACTGCTCAGGAGTTTCACATATTAAACCATTAGATCCTTTGGTAAATTCTGGATCTGGATCCAGATTTACAGTTTAAAGGGGTCCTGCTGGGACCGGGACACATCACTAACAAATAAATGTCAATCCCCAAATTATATGTCAACAGATAAATACAAAGCTCGTCATCGGGATCTGTCTGTTCTCCTGCACTGCTACAGTCTGATTGTGGATGGACTCTACAGCCCATTAGCTTCATTTGGAAACCTGATCCATGGATCAAGAAGAGGATCTGGGTCTGGATCCATTTGTCAGTGACAGCTGTGAGATAGCATCCCCCAATTTTTCTTATACACGCATTTATGAAAATATTTGAAATGTTGCCTTTTATTTTGCAATGGTGAAGAATCCTTCAGATATTTCCCGGATCTGGATACTCCTACCAAACTTTTATGGTTTCTAAGTTAGACCAAGAGTCACCTGTGTGATTGTGATTGTGTGAAGGTCCCCTCACAACTTTTTCAAATAATCCTGCAGACAAACAAACCACCAGGTCACCTCCCTTTATAGTAAATAAGACAAAACTTGACCTCTAGAAGTCGGTTTAAAACAACAAAACGAACATGGAACTTCTCCATGTCAGTCATGTAGAACGGGCAGATGAAGTTACACGTCACAGACAGGCGTCACGGCATGCGTAACGCTTCCCCAGAAACACAGTGACGACATTTTAAAGGAAACATGCGACTCTTTTCTGACTGACTCACAGCGCCGTCATCGTCCTGCCTTCTTACTCTATGTGCTGCAGAGCTCGCGCATTCCTGTGGGCCATGTGATGGTGCGGTAGTCCGAATTTACAACATACCGCAAACACAACAACACCACACAACGTTGTGTTGACAAGTCGTGGCGGCGATGGGAACAACGTGCTCATTAGTAATGAAAATAAAGGAAGCGTTGGGAAGTGTGCGCGCACTCATGCCTGATACTGTGGCACTAGAGCGAAGTCCTGTTTATTTGTCACCTGGGAGTAGTTCATCTTTCCAATGAGAGGAAATTATGAATTATGACATCACGCGCTGGTTTTCTTTCGAATGGCAACTCCGGAGTAGAGATTCTTGTACTCCTGTTGGTATCACGTGAAAACACTGGAAATATTGACGTGAAAAAAACCCACCCAATATGACTCATTCACTGGCTGTGAAAGCTCAGTACTTTCTGAAATGCACTGAAAACATAAAGCATTGTTAAACCTGTTGTCTTGTGTAAATCAGGGCACCTTCGAAACTTTAAAACAATATTTTATTCAAGCACAGTTCAATATCTAATAGGTTTTTGGGAAAAATAAGGTAAAAACACGTTTACATTAGCTAAAGGATGACACTATACAAACATCAATATCCTTTTATTCAATTATCATTTTTGAATTGCCTGAAAACCTTATAACCTTATTAACACTATGAACGAGTTTTTGCAATTTAAATGCCTCCCAAGGTGTAGACAGTCTCCCTCTAGTGGCGAAACATCAGTATTACACTGTGAAAAGTAACAGGCTGCCTTCTCATGGTCACTTCTGAGAAGTGATTTGCATTGTGTCATTTTCATTTAAAGGACTAAAACTATGTCAGTATGGGGAATATCCATTTAAACATAATGATATTACTTACTTACAAACCAAAAAAGTGAAGAAAAATGGTTTTAGATGAGTTTTGTTAAGAAGGCTCATGCTTTTAACCATTATACCTGTGCATTAAGCTGACGATTGGCTCAAAGCAGAGAAGGTGCCTCTGTACAGCAGGTGCTCTTACTATTTTTTTTTTTTATTTTCATTGAAGTAGAGCCAAACTAACTCATCAGTAATTACAGTGTGTTCTGCCTAAATATACGTGGAAAAAGCTTCTGTGTGTTTGAGCTCAAACCAGGACAGAGAGTAAAAGCACGACACATAACAGAAACCTGTGCACCGAGGTGCTGCTGCCGCCGCCCGGCATGTTTGTCGTCTCAGTGGTGGTGGTGGGTTGTTGTTGTTGTTGTTGTTGTTGTTGTTGTTGTTACAGTTGTTGGCTCCAGACCTGCAGACCAATAGACAGTTGACATGGAATGATGCACCAAGGTCAACATCTTTAAGCAAAGCCCATGTAACTTCTGATTGGTCAGGTGTATTTTTTGGTATCACCTGTCAGTGATGGCAGGTCGTCACGTGATCACACGTGATGAATCAGATTGCACACATTAGCTCTCACCCTAAATCTGATCTATAAAAAGGAATAATTAAAAGTTTTTTTTTCTTCCCCACCTCAAATGACTTGAATCTGAATGAATTGATCATACTCTTATATTTAGCTTTCCGAGTTAGTTTTATGCATTTGTCTTCGCACACGCTTAATCCCATGTCCCCTTATCCCTGCCCTTGCCCTGAACATACACAAACTCACTCATCTCATGAGTAAAATTTGAAATGCTGTGAGGAGAATGGGAAGAGTTGACAGGGGAAAGGCAGAAACGGATTTTAAGAAAAAAAAACCCAAAACATATGGTAAATCCTGGGAAATAAAAATTAAGAAAGTTTAGGAGTTGAAAAATAACATCATGAACTCAGGAAGATATGAGGCTTTTATCTAAAGCTAAATGCCAAAAAAGATTATGCATATACTGTAACACGATTTTAACATCTGAGTAGGGATAAAAGTTTAAATGTAATTGACTTTTTGACTTCTTATTTATAATCTGTGCTCTTGCATCATTGAAACCACTGCAGCCTCTTGCTCCCGGGCGCTTAGAGAACAGGAGGAGCTCACCTGTGACGAGCACGTTGAACGTGACGCTGATGACACCCACGTTGTTTTGGACTAAGCAGACGTACCGCCCTCCGTCCTGGGACGTCACAGACCTGATGTGGAGGGCGGTGCCTCCGTCGAGGGTGGTGTTGGAGGAGATGGGCGTCCAGGAGTACGAGGGCCTGGGGTTTCCCACGACCGAGCAGTTCAGCTGCAGACTGTCTCCTTCTGCGACCGTGATCGGATCCGGGTGCGGCGGCCCCTCCCAACGAGGCGCGTCTGCGGGAGAAACCCGACGCTCGTCACTGACGCAGTCCAAGCAAACAGGTGCACAGGTACAACAGAGTGCGCGGAGGGACGCCATTAAAGGAGCGGTCTGAAGGTTTAAACCAGTCTCATGAATGTAAGCAATTCTTCCCAGTGGCATCTGTATTCTCATCTGACTTTTTCATGACAACTGATAATCTTTTTTCTTATGGATGGCTGCAGAAACAGTTCGTCAGTCGTCAGACTCACAGAAGACGACGGCGGTGATTTTGTTTCGTGATGTCGTCAGTGGAGGAGGCTGCGGTCCTTCAGGTCCCAGTTCCAGCTTGGCCTCGCACCAGTACTGAGCACCGTCGTCTTCTTTGCCGGGGGTGATGCTCAGAGCGAAGACCTCGGTCACCGGTTTCTTCGCCGTGTTGTTGGACTGCAGTCGACCCAGTTGTGTTTGTCCTCTGTAGAAGGTCACGGCGAGTTTTCCTGCAGGAGCCACGTTCTGTAATTCACACTGCAGAGTGTACGGACGACCCTCGACCATCGGCCCAGAGTGATCACGAAGGCTGATGGACACGTTGTCCGGAGGCTCTGTGGAGACAGGGACATGTAGAGAGAGTTGGCCGACCGCTGACAAGATGCAAGATGCTTTACTCCCCATTTTGATTGTAAGCCATAACATCTTAACAGCACTTCAGAGTGAACTTACTGTACACAGTCAAAGGCAGCGTGCTGCAGCACTGGTTAGAGAAGGCATTCGTGTAAAAGCATATGGCGGATGTTCCCCACTCAGTCATTCTGTCAACCGTCCAAACGATGGTGGTCCCGATCACCGTGTGGACTCCCACGGCTCTCTCCAGGCTTAATAAGTGTGTGCAGGAGTTGCACACAGAGCAGTTGGCAGAGGCTGGGTCTCCATGCTTCACCACCAGATGGGCCGGGGTGAACACGGGTTTATTTGCACAGTTTGGATCTGTTAAAAAAAACAACAATACATTAAACTCTGATTCTGAACACTTTGATGTGAAATCAAATGCACCGTTAAACTGTTCCCACAGTTAACTCCCGACTAATCACTAACTCGTTTTCTACTACTATCACAAATCATGTAAATTGGACTGAATACACAAATGAATCACAAAAAGAACAGTAAAATGTCCCTGCAATAAAGCACAGCTTATGGAGTTATTGATTGATAGACAGATACCGTTTGTCCCGTTAGGAAACTGTTTACAGGAAGTTACAAAAACACTTCACTCACCGCAACCGGAGACATGGAAGTCACGCAGGATACCCGTCAGAGAAACCACCAGAAGAACGAAAAACATCTTTTCCCTCTTAACCCTCTCCCCAGATCCAATAAAGTAAAACAGTTCCAACGTGAAACCCCGGAGGTGGTCGGGGAGTGAGCGTCCTCCCAGAGTAAATGTCCACTCCCTCTCTTTGATTTTCCCTGTGGCAGAACAATGTTGGCAGCCAGCCTGCTCTCATGCCACACATCCTCTCACATCCTCGTTTTCTTCTTCCAAGTTAGAAACTCCAAGTTCAAGTGGCCCGCGACCTGCGTGCCACCTGTGTGACCTTTTCTCCACTGATAGGAAACCTGAGAACAGTTTTAACTACGCCAGGAAGCTCCAGGGAAAGGCGCCCAACACGATCAATAAATCAAACAAGCACAAACCAGGAGAGAACAGCTCAGAAGTCACCCGGAGAGAAAGAATCCACAGAATGCAAACGTATATCCGCCCGTATCATTATCATATGTGGGGTTAAATAAAGGAGGCAAAGGGGTGACTTAATAGCTTTCATGTCACTGTGAGAAGAATGGATTTTAGAAAAAACACCGTGGTTAAGGTAAAGGTCAGTGAGGTGCATGTGAGGAACATGTAGGTGGTCTGTGCATGAGCAGCAGTCTAGTGCTCATAAATCACGTGGAACCAGATATGAGCGCAGAAGCGAAAGCAAACATTCCTCCACTTCCCGGGGTTTGTGATCGCTCAGGTTTCCTGAGAGCACTTCCAGTAATGATGACAGAGCCCATCTCCTGTCATTTAATCTTCACCGACAGAACCTTATTCTCTCTATTTTTAATGTTTTGTACTTCCTCCTCAGGGACAGAACAAGTCAGAGCAGAAAGTTTGTTTTTAGAGCCGCGATGTGAGCAGAGGGAGGTGTCATGTCCGCAGATAAGGCAGCTGAGGGGTACCATGTGTCACTGATTACAAAACCATCTGCACAGTTAAATGATGTTGCCGGGTAACAAGAACAAGCTCGGAAGACATGAGTGTTCAGAAACACATCGCTGGCTAAAAGGAAGAGATTCAACTTAATGGATGTTTTCCAAACAGGACGGGGCTCAAACACTTTGATAAGGTCCCACACCCACATCAGACCAGATCTGGCAGACCTGTCTTCCTGCGCTTTGCACAGAAAACATCATTTCAAAAGTTTACAACCTCCCAAGAAGATAAGATCATTCCTCCTCCGGAGTCTGGAGATCAGCTACAGACCAGAATCTTTGAGGACACTGAGCACAACACAACTGGTGCAACAGGAAGTTCAGTCAAGCTTTTAATTAGATTCATTTTTATTTCTAATTTTAAGTTAGAGTAAAAGAAAAACTGAACACGAAAAAAATACTTTTAATTGTAAGGGCATACAAAAGTAACAAAGAAATCCATGTTCTGTAAAACCAAAACTGATGTTGTGACATGACATGACATTATTTCAGCATTGCGTAGCATAGCATAGCTTCTCCAAACCTAAACTTCAAGAGCCTTATCATGTACCTGTGTACCTGACATGGTGCCGGGTGAGGCCAGGTGAGGCCTCAACACCTTTCACGGCGCGCAGCAGCTCCAGTGACGTTCGTTGGGCAACACCTGACTGAGCCGCAGGCAGCAGCTGATGGACGGCTCGTAGTACACGGCGTCCGGTTCCTCGGTCTTCGCCTCGGCCTCTCCTCTTGCCAGGTGCAAAGAGCGACTGAACAGCGACGGCTTCGGACCTTTAGCCAGAGTTTTCTTCGTCACGCAGCCCATGTCGAGAAGTGCCTGCAGGGGAGGGAGGAAAGGTAAAATGCTTTTTTTTATTATTCAGTGTAATCTTATTTGTGTACATATACTAATAATGTTTAAATGTGGATCATTTTTGATTGTGTTTTGTTAAAGAAAACACAATCTGCAAATTGTGAATGTTTATGTTTCACTGTGACCAGGTGGATGCCCTCTCTTTAAGAGAAACAATTTCAACATGTTTTATTTTATTTGAATCTCATGGAAAACAAAAAGAGCCGCGTATGTAATGTGAGTCTTTAAATGGAGGCGAGTGTGTACCTGCACCAGGTCCAGCACGGCCACCGGCTGCAGCACGTCTTTGTAGTGTTCCACCAGCGCCTGCTGCGTGAGTCCGGGTCGGGACATGATGTGGTAGAGGAGGGCCTCCAGCATGCCCTTGCACACCTGCCGGTTCAGCTTTCCGTCCACCATGCGCCACGGCCGGCTGACGAAGCTCACGTTCTCGCTGCGCGGGTTGCAGACGGACACAGGCAGAGGACGGAGGTTACACGTCGTCGGCCGCGCTGATCGGAAACCTCACAGAACTGGACTTACTCAGCGTCGGCGTCGGTTGATCCCGTCTCTTCTCTTTCACCGTCTCTACCGTCCCCTCTGGGTCTCAGCTGCCTCTTCTCTTCCCGTCTCTCCGCAGGTTCCTCCATCTCCTGTCCTGCCTCCTCCTCCTCCTCCTCCTCTTCCTCTTTCACCTTTCCACCTCCGTCCTCTTTCCCCCGACTGCCCCCGCTCGCCTCATCTGTCGCCTCTGTCGGCCGCGCTTCCTCATTCGCTTCCTCTGGTGTCGTGCCGCTCGACGCTCCCTCCTCATCGTCTCCGCTCTCTTGTCTGTCCAAAGTGGGTTTTTTGGCCGGCGGTCTCTCCGTCTCCTGGCCGTCTTTTTGCCGGCCTCTCTTGCGCGCGTCGGGGACGCCGCGCCGGCTCTTCAGAAACGGGAGTCTGTCAGACGTGACGCGCGACTGGGACCACTGCTTGGAGTTCACGGTGAGCAGCCACGGCTCGGCGTGCCGCATCAGCACCCAGCGGACATCCAGACCCCCGACCCTCACCACCTGGCCTTCATCCTGCAGGTCCTGCAGGAGAGAGGGAGGACGTGGGGTCAGGAAACCACGCGCAGTATTTCAAGTGGTTATCATTTGATAGGTTTGCCGACCAACGTTACCGTGACGACATCGAACAAACAGAACAGCCAGGCGCAGGTTTACCTTCATGTACTGCTGCAGGCTCCTGGTGCGGCCGCACTGTAGCTCCTCCTCCTGAGCCCGGTGGAGGTCGCCGGCGTCCAGGCCCATCTCCCTGCTTTCATCTAAGCTCAGCCTGAGCCGGGTGCATGCTTTTATATCCTCGGGGGTGTATCCTCTTTGTTCAATCAGACGCCTGTCACACTCCTCCGCGCTGGGTGACGGAGAGGAGATTGAGTGGGTGAGGATGGAGGGCAGCAGGGACGGACCGCAGCGGGTGAGGTCGAGGGGAGGAGAGTCTGCAAACGAAGCCAAAAAAAAGGGAATAAAGATACGCTTTTTTGCAGATCAAACTTGTGTGTGTGTGTGTACACTGTGTGATGTTGTGATACTCACTCTCCATAGTGAACATGTGGTGAGCAGGTTTGCTGCGCAGCTGCAGCTTCATGACACACGACTCCACCACAATGTTATCGCTGGTGTTCAGGTTTCGCAGTTTGACTGCAAACAGAAGAAAAAACGATTTTACAAACCCGGCTGGGACGGGATGGGATTAGTTTCACTGCAGTTCCTCGGCCCGCCCCCCCCCGTACCGATGCCCGGGCAGCAGTATCCTCGCATTATCAGGTAGTTGGTGTGTGAGGCCTGGTGAGCCTTCACCTCCAGCTTCTTCCTCCCCTCACACTCTTCGCCGTCGTCATCGTCGTCGTCCTCTTCCTCCAGAGCTGCCATACTGGAAACAAAACACCCCGACTTATGTTTTCAAAGAAATGGGGCTGCGACTGAGAATAATTTTAATCATATTCCAGCAATATTAATCACAGAATCATGTACTTGTAGACATATTTTAAAATGACATTCATTAATAACCATCTCACCTCTTGACCACGTCGTTGTCCACCAGGTTGCTGTCCACCACCACCATGTGCTTGGGTATGGACATGTGCACACTCAGCAGTCCCAGGGTCATCAGGCTGAGACAGGCCATGCAGGCTCCGCCGGGGGAGTCCATGGAGAACCGCACCATGCCCGACAGATCGGGGGAGGCATCGTCCGGGATCGGAGGCGCTGCGTCCAAGGCCGCGGCCGCTCCTGACGGCTCTTCTCCGGCCAGATGATCGCCTCCCTGCTCTGTGTTGGACGGATCTTCACCGGACTCAGACTTGAGGCCATCTTCTGGATTTTTCACGTCTAAGTCCATCAACTCCTCTTCTCCTTCCCCTTGCTTTTGGTCTTCCTTCACTGACTCGATGTTTGCCCCCTTCTCGCCTTCGGCCTTTAGTCTGCTCTCTTTGTCTTTTCTCCTTGATGCCGCTTGCCTCTGCGATGCTTCCTCCATGCTTTCGGACCTGTTCTCCGTTTCATGGTGAAACGCGGCGATCGGTCGGTCGTCTCTCGTCCCGTTGCTGATCAGACTCCTCAAGAAGCGGAAGGAATCCGTGCACAGCGGGTGAGGAAAACGCCACGAGAAACACCTGGAGGAGCGGGAGAGGCGCGGTCAAACGGGCCGAGACGGATTCAAAGAAAACGTTAAATGGAGGTGCAGCGACAGTGTGTGTCCTGCTCAGGTACTCGTGTACCTGTAGTAGGACTGGGACAGCTGGTAGGACATGGGCAGGATGGGCAGCGCACGGTTCTTCTTGGGTCCGAACACCTCGCTGACGCGGCGGCGGTTGACCAGACCCCTCTTCCTGCACTGGATGAACACTCGGCACAGCAGCTCCTGGTTAAACCTACTGTACATGTGGAAGGTCTGAGGGGGAAGACGGAAGAATTGGAAGTCAGCGAGTGTTTTGTTTTGTAAAAACGAACAAACAGATCCAAAAACAGAGGAGGAGGAATGAAATCTACCTGAAAGGATCTGGAGGACTTCATTTGGCTGTTGGACATGGCCAGAGTGCTCTGAATCAAGTTGTGCAGCACTATGGCGTGAATGTCGTCCGTGCTGCAGTGGACACACACACAAACAGATGTTGACTCCCACCATAAATATCCACAAACATTCAATGGAAACAAAACTAAAAATCTAACTGAGCCATTACCAGCTGAGATTATCTTTGCTTGCCACACGCTTTCCATTGTCTATTGCAGAGACCTTAAACCTGTAACACACACACACACACACACACACACACACACACACAAATTACATTACATTATGCATGACACTCTGTGACTCGTCTCCAAAGCTCCTCCTCTTCTTACCGTGAGAAGAGCTGCCGTTTGGTGTCGGGCATGCTCGCGTCGCAGCCGCTCGTCATGGCGGAGCTGAACTTCTGCCTGAGGAGCCGGGCGTACTCCGAGAAAGCTGCGGCGCAATCCTGCGGAGACGTTCAGCCGTGAAGTCAGAAGGTCAACTTTAAGAAACGACACAAGAACAAGAAGAAGAGCAACAACAACAACTACACACCTCGGGCTTCTCAGGATCAGCAGGCTTCTTCTCCTCCAACAGTTTCATCAGAGCTTTGTCCTGGTACACCTCAGCCAGACAGATCCTGCCACCACACGCATGTTCATTGAGTGATTTGTGTGTTAAAATGTGTGTGTATGTGTGTGTTTTCAGAACCCACCTGTAGTTCAGAAGCGTCTGAGGGTTCTTGAGGATATACCGTGTGCGGCGGCCAACAGCGAGCGACGTTTTGTCCATGGAAATCTCGAACTCGGCGTGGAGCAGGTCTCTCACCACGCAGTACGGGATGAACGGCCTCTTTAACTGCAACACATCCACATGACTGTGAATGTACGCGACTAAAAAATGTTTTCCATTAATAAAATGTGTGTAAAGCCTTAAAACTGATTTAATAACAAAACTAATCATGTTGTAATTTTCTTCCGAGCGGAAAGTGAAAGAGGGGGAGAGACGGGGGATAGCATACAATGAAGGTTAATTACATCCAAAATAAAAATAAAATAAATTAGAAAATCAGAAAATAATGCAAGTAAAATAAAAAATGAAATAATAAATAAAATATCAAAAAATATATCAAAATAAATCCTCACTAATAATAATATATCTTGTCAATGTGTTTCAGGCTATACTGCTCTTCATGTATTTGTGTGTGTGTGTGTGTGTGTGTGTGTGTGCGTGCGTGTATGTGTGTGTGTGTGTATGCACCTTGCTGTTGAGCAGGTGTGAGGCCACGCAGCAGAGCATCATCAGCGAGTCTTCCTGCACCGACCAGTAGACTCGTTGCCTGGTCATCATTTTCAGCGCCCGGTGGTCCGCCTCGTCGTGGGCAGGGGCGCGTTTCTTTGGCTCTTCAAGGCAAACAACAACAACAACAACCTGTCAGCTCTCCACTTCTCCATCGGACACAGTTCGTTTTGTGTGTGTCAGTCCTGCACCTTTCTTCTTCTTGCGTGGGATCTTTGCAACTTCCTTTTTGCTCCTCTTCCTCTTCTGTTTCTTTCCACCGACCACCTGCTGGTTTCTGGTCGCAGGCTCGACGGCCACCTGGCCACAAAGACGAGGAGGGAAGAAGAAACACAAACACCTGAGCCGAAACGTCCTGAAAGATCAAGTGAAAGTGCATCACTGGCTCCGTGAAAATGACAGAACTTATACCTCGACATGCTCTCCCAGCAGCGGCCTCTTGGCGGTCACATAATGAGGCATGGCAGCTCCTCCTGTCAACATACAGACGTGGATGAGGCGTTACTGACGAGCAGGAGCAGAGTGTTTAAGGTGGATTTTTACATCAGCTCCTCTGTCTCCTCAGAGGCAACACAAGAGAAAACCTCAAAAGAGACTATGAAACTAAAATAGCAAAACCATCACAGAGACTCTGACTCACCTGTGTGTCTGGGACTGAATAGATGCGTTACGATTGGACGCAGAATGTGGTTCAATTGTGTTCAAAGCGACTCACCGGCTTTAAGAGCAATTCTGAGCGCGTGTTTACTCAGCAAGCTCTTCAGTCGGATTTTATTCTCCTTCGCTTCTGAACCAGTCGGCCTCTAAAAAAAAAAACAACAGCAAACACATGTGCCAAAATGCCAACACACTTCAGGTCAGATTTTATTCTATATATACATACGGTTCTGACAGAAAGTAGGTGATTGGTCCACAACCAGTTGCGTTTAAGATGAGCGAAGAATTCTGAATGTAGACCTCCAGCTCCTTTACCGTCTCCTGGTATCGACCCGTCGTCGCACACTTCAGAACTGCCCCTGTGTGCGTGCGGACACACATTAACTACACATTTTATACCAACTTTTTAAGGGTTTGAGTTGTCGACTGGAAAAATGAAACAATCTGACGACATCTCCCTCCGCTCCAGAAGATGTCAACATCTTCTTGCCTATTATTTTACTCAGCAGCCTCCAGAACAATCATGCTGTTCTTACTTCAGCAGGTATGCCATCCCTACGAACACGTAGCGTTCGTGCACAAAAGAAGGAGCGGTGTCGTCCTCGGCGACGTTCCTCTTGCCTCGGATTACCCCTGAAAAATGAATACAGACACGGGCATCTTAAAAAGCTGTACTTCTGTTATAAATTATCTGCCTTCATAAATTGTGTGTGTGCATGTACCCAGCGGTGTGTTGAGGCAGACACACATCAGGTCAAACCAGTAGTTCTCGACATCCTCGACGGTGTTGAACGTGTACTGGCGCCTCTCAAACGGTTTGTCCGGGGACTCTGTGACCAGCCAGTAGTGCGGCTCAGCGTTGGTGGTGTCCACGATGGTGGCATGACGTCTCACATACACAAACACCTGGATCAGTGCAGGTCCAGAGAAAGAGGAGACAATTTAACTCGGCTTGATTTCCTCTGACCAAGTAATGAATGTCTAATTTGTTGATGTGACATTAATGCTTTAAAACAGATGCTAAAAATAATCCTGAATGCAGAATTATAGCTAGAATGTGGTAGCTGTTTTGTTCCGAAGGATGTGCCAAATAATCCTAACTTGTAAAATGGAATAACGTCTGTTAAATTATTTAAAACCCCCAAAAATGTGCAGAAAAACTCATCAGACTCAACATGAAGCAGTTTGTTTACCTGGTCTTTCTCCTTGAACTTCTCCACGGGACCGAACTGCAGCAGACCCATGTAGACCAACTTCTGCAGGTTCTCGTGAAAGGAGAACAGGTATTTCCTGACGTGAAAGAAGAAGCCAATAAACCTTCAGTTTGGAACTGCGGGTCGTGACGTGTTGAGAGCGGAGAGGAAGCCTGTACCGTCTGTAAAGCAGCTGCCGGCGCATTCTGGCGGGCAGAGCTCTGACCAGGTGGTGCTGCTTCACCGGGTCGTTCAAGTATTCCTCCAGTCCGTCCACCTGCGGACACAGTCCAGTGAGTTGCTGTTCTGCACGTGCTCGCTGTGTCACGCAGGTGCGAGGTGACGTCTGCAGGTGTGTTGTCTGTTTACCTTTGCCATTATCATTATGTGTACAGGTTTTCAGCTATGACTTCAAATGTTTGTATGCACGACAGACGGCTGCATTCATGTTAAATTTGCAGGAGGGATGAGTCTTTTTTCCTCCTCAAATCAAGAGGTCAACAGTTTTATTTTCTGGTGATTTTCTTCTTCCTGTCAGAGATATAATAACCCACCTGATAGTTGATCTGTATGACCTGAATGAAGATGGACAGCGGCAGACAGAGGAGCAGGTCGCCCACCATCGCCCAGCCACTGCTGAATTCTTTGTGCACACGGACGGGAGGAATGAATTTCTTCCACGACTCTTCATCAGCATACACTGTCGGAGATCGCAGAGAGAGAAATCACGTTGTGTCGCAGGGGAAGCCTGAAAGAGCAGTAACGGCTCCACAGTCTCCACATTCAGTGCTCAGAAATCTTCCACTGGTTCAGACAGAGATGTTGTCACGGTGCTCTCACCTTTCATGTCAGACTGTGAGTGACTGGGTGGCGATTCTTCCTTCTGCTCCTCCTCTTCGTCGCCTGACGTGGCATCCATATTCAACACAGCAGAATCTGTATTTTGTGCGTCCACAGGGTCGGCGGCAGCTTTTTCAGCCGGCCGCCCGCCTGCGTCTGCGGAGCTTTGTGTGTCTGGCGGGATCTGTTTTTCGCGGTTGTCTGGCTCTTGTCTGGCTTCGGGTTCGGAGCCGTGTATGAGCGGATGCCCGTAGATCAAGTACCAGAGGAAGTTGTGAACGACGCGCAGGCGGTGCATCTTAGGCTGGAAGCCGAAAGCTTTACCCAATCCTCGGACTATGAAAACAGACAGCAACGGAGGAAAAAGAACAAAACGATAAATGGGGGACAAATATTTAGGAGAGAAAGACAAATCTAATCTTGATGGCAAGTAAATTCAGTATAACTTTGTATGAGGTGAGATTGCCTGAAATGATTTTTTTTTTCCAGTGCGGACGCTCATTGTTTGTGCTAATGTTTCATGGTGCTGAATGGGTCACTGAACAGAACCTGTGGTGGGCTTGAATTTGTCGTCGTCTCTGGGACTCGGTCTCTTCTTGTTTGGCTTGCTCTTCTGGCCCTTGGAAGCGCTGGCGGCCAACTCCTCCGCCCGCCTCTCTTGCTCTCTGGCTTTCTCCTCAGCTTGCTGCAGACTGAGGGACGGCGGAGGAAGACGAGAGACGGGTGAACAGAGGCCGAATCAAGACACAAAATACAAAACCTGTTCGTCTTCTGGACAGACGAGAAATGAAAAAAAACAAAAGTGTAGTCCCAGGAGTCAGAGCGTGGGAGGGCAGGGACAAGCTAACATGCAGTGGACTGCAGTCTGCTTCTGGCATCTGGATTGCACTCACCGTACGGCCGAGTAAGAGCTGGAGATTTTGAAGCGGACCTGCTCGATAACACGGTGCACGATGTCGTCATTGGGCTGAATGGACGGATGAACGACCATCTCAACCTGCGTGTGGGAGAGCGGCAGGCAGAGAGAATGAGAGAGAGAGAGAGAGAGAGAGAGAGGGAGGGAGGATATCAACACTTGCGTGGCGTCATCTGGGCTCGAACCTTCTTGGTGATCCCGTCCTGTATGACAGTGGTTGTGTAAAGCTTCAGCAGGCCTTCTCTGGACAGACTGTGAACCAGACGTAAAATTGTTTTCTTGCAACACTTGGAGCTGACGCCGTCCTGCTTCTCCTCATCGTTGATCATCTTCTGTAGTCTGGAAAGAGACGGCAAGTTGAAATCTTCTGTTTCCTTGTTTGCTTTTCCTGCAATAAAACATGTTGGACTGAACTTATGGAGCATTAAGGACAAACTGACGGGAAAAGGCCCTCGATGATTCTGAAGCTGCGGACCGCCTCCACAATCAGGTTCTTCCTCCTCAACACGCGGTACGTCTCGTGAGACCTCTTCAGAGACTTTTTGGATTGTCCTCGCTTGGGGGTCTGAGGGAGGTGGGATCAGGCCGTTAGTTTCATCTACTCAACTTCTTCCCAACTCTGTCACCAATTTGTCTTTTATTAACAGGGTCAATGCTGGATCAATCTCATCAAGGATTCATCTGCAAACTAGCTGGATGAGAACCGAAAGGTTTATTTTAACCTGATAACAGCCTGAATATGTTTGAAGAACACAGCCCAGTTCTAGCTGCAAAAAAACACCGTAAAACCAATGATCAAACTGACCTGCGGCTGACAAACGTCTTTAACAACCACCACGTCGATGCCTGCCGAGTCGTCGGCTGCTGCCTCGCTCGGAGCCAAAGAGCCGGCAGGAGTCGGGCTGGACCGGTCTCCCTCATCAGCTGCAGCTCGCTCTGACAGAAGAGACAAGAAACATGACTAAACTCCAAATCATACGGTATCATGTCACTGAAAAATCTGTGAATTTTATATTTACAGAAGTTTCCTGTTGCCCCCACGTGGCAAAAAAAAAGAAGTTACTACCGATTTTAGCTCACTTTTCAGCAGAACTTCAGACCGACCTCTGACAAACTGCAGGTGAAGTGCAGCTGCTGAGACATTTACCTGTTTTGAGAACATCATGTGTCGCGCTGGTCTGGGGTTCGCCACATGCTGGGTTTTCACCTGAGTGACGACAGACATTATAAAGAGCTGTGATCATGTTTTAAACCAACTCTTTATTTATCACATGTGACAGTTGGAGTCTGTTTTCTTATTTTAAAAATACTGAAAAGTGCCCGTTTAATGCGCGCTCACATTCAGTCGCTATATGTTGGATCGTGGGGACGTCCGGGTCCGTCTGCTTCGGCGTCGCTCTGCCTTTCTTCCCTGTCGTCTTTCTTTTTGCGCCTGACTTTCCTCCTGCTTTGCCTCCGCGTCCGTCCGTCCCTTCCTCAGCCACTTCAGCGCCACATGTCTGCTCTGTCTCCCTGGCATCGCCGTCTCCTCCTCCTCCTCCTCCTCGTGCTGCTGCTGCCGCTGCCTGCGTCTTCTTCGCCGCTGCAGGTTTGTTGTTTCCCTTTGCTGCCGGCTTTGATGATGATGCTGTTTTGGGGGGGGCGGCGTCCAGTGCTTGCGGTGAGGAGGAGAAGAGGAGTTTCGTGCGTTCCTGCTCCTTTGCAAACAGCTGGAGCTGATCGCTCACACCCACACACCTGTGGGAGGTGAGGTGAGCACAGCAACAGCGTTGACACGACAGTATTTCACATGATGGGATGTTAAAACAGGAAATGTAAGGATACACACTTGTGGCTGATGAATTTTGTGGTCCTCTGCCGACCCTCATCCACCATGAATCCCTGCAGGGTGAAAGACATCACAAACACTAAAAACACCTTTAAACTGTAATGTGAAGTAAAAGACGGTATCCCTGAATTAAATAACTTAAAGAAATAGAGCATTATATGAAGTTATGAAGTGTTAAGTGTTAACTGTGTTAACAGCTCAGAGCTGACCTTGATCAAACCGTCCCTCTCCAGTCTTCGGCAGATCATACGAGACTCCAGTTTACCAACGTTCATCCTGGACCCGATCCCAGACTGGGGGACTCCCTTCGTGCCACGGGACAACACTGCGTTACAACAGAAAGACACATCATCGCTGGGAGGAGAAGTTATTTGGATAATTACAGTTGGATCCACAGTTTCTTGCATGATGCTAATTTTTGTTTGTTTCTCTTTCTCTTGAACATTGGTTCTAAATAGGGAAAATAGATTCAAGGGCAAAAAGCTGTGAACAGGACAGAGTCGTTGTCCTTTCACTGTCTTGCTGCACGGCGATAATTTTTTCTGTGCATAGGAAATTAGGATTCATGAATAAATGTATTGATCTAACAAGGTGAAACAAAGACATGCAGTCAAGTCTCACCTTGCAAGACTGTGTCATGACTTTTATGTAAAACTGACTCGGGGTCTGATCCAGACATGAGACCGACATGTACGGTAAAACCGCCTTCACATCTACGTTAGGTGCTTTTAAAATGAGCTGTGATTCTTTTCCTGTTGGCTCCAGACGTGATCGACCTGAAACATCATTAGAGCTGTGTGTTGAAGTGGAAAACCCCGACATCCTGAGAAGGGATTGGTGGACCGTACCGATGTGATAGGCCTGTGACAGGATGTCCTTCTCCATGATTCGCCCCTCGGGGGGGAAAGCTCTCCTTCTTGGTCCGGTGTCATCTTCCTCCTCCTCATCGTCGTCATCGTCGTCAGCGACGCCCTTCTTTGAATATGGTTTCAACATCTTCAAACAGCGCACCATCACTTTGTTCCCTGGGAAACAATATATAATTAGTGATATTAGTTTCCTCTTTTGAAATGAACTTATGTTGCTCTTGTATTCCCCCAGTGATTAAGTGGCACGTTACCTTTTTTGTTGATGCAGGGCCCGGCGCTGGGATCCAAGTCCTCCAGAGGGAACTGGCAATACTCAACCAACTTGGCAGTTCGCATGTACTGACATAAACGCTTAAAAGAATTGTCACACACATTCTGCAAGAAAACAAACAATTATCAGCACAAAACAGACAAGAGGAAGACACACAATCCAACAGACACACACACAGATACTCACAAGTTGTTCTTTGAGCGAGCTCAGAGTGGCAAACTGACCCGGCAACTGCTGCAGAAGGTTGGACACGTACTCCATCAGGATGTCGTACTTAGTCCTCCTGAAAGAGCAGAAAGGGTGAGGAGGAGTTTCTCCCAGAAGAGATAAAAAGACAGAGAGTGGGAGTGACAGGGCGTCAGCAGCAGAGGAAAGACGAACTGAACTGCCAAACAAACTGTTTAGTACTAATTTGAAACATCACCTTGACAAAAGAAATATACATGTTCTGTACAAAAGCCAAGAAGAAAAAAAGAAAAGAGCTCCCCGACACTGAACAAACCTGTTTACGTGGAAGCGTTTGAGCAGCAGCAGTATGGAGTGCTGCTGCTGTCCTGACTTGAGCCGTGTGACGTGAGACTGCATGGTGATGAGCCCGTGTTTGACAAGAGACTTCCTCATGTAGTGCAACTTTCGAGCATCGGTCCTGTTGAAAAACAACACAGGCTGTGATGCAGAGAAGAGCGACGCGCGTAAACACAGCTCAGTGAGTGTGAAGGTGCATCTTCTTCCTACTTGAAGGAGCATCCGTGCAGGTCGCTCTGCAGCTCTCCCTGCCAGCGTGCTCGGCCCACTCTCTCCAACAAGCAGTAAGAGTCGTCATTTAGTTTTAAATCAGGATCGCTCTCGCTGCCGATCAGAGTCCGGAACCGCAGAGTCTGAGCCGCCACCACAACGAGCCTTCGGCCGTACCTGAGGAGGAGCAGGAAGAATGGGTGAGGAAGGAACTGAATGAATTGGAATGAATAATTGCTTACACCGCTGAATTCCCAACCTTTCCAAAGCCTCCTCCAAGGTGACCAGGGTGGTGAGGGACTTGGAGCGGACGTGCTTGGTGACGTCTGTCCTCTCTTTGAAGGAGGCACACGAGCCTTGTATCCCATCCCTGTTCTCCAGAAGAATATGCACCGGGTAGACCTCTTTCTTTGCGTCAGAAAACCTCTGTGCTGTTTCAATGCCCGTCTCTGGGTCGATGTCTTTGAACCTGAAAACACACACACACAAGCGTTTCATCATATACATTTACAATCTACGTTATCATCCGCAGGTGTTGATTCAACTGTGTGACCATTTTGGAAGATGTAGTTGTTGATAATTATAAACTACATGAAGGTAAGATCTGACTTCTAGCAGGTATTAGGTTGTAGTAGTTTGAGAACTGACTGTATTTTTTGTTTTTTGGAGAAAATAGTTCCACTAAAATTCCACACGTAAGACTGCGGACGCACCTGCGTCTTTCACGATGAAACTCACCTGTCGGACAGGAGAATATCTTCCCTCTCCTCAGGCAGCTCGTAAAACTTCAGGTCGGTGTTTCCGATGAGCGACTTCCAGATGAGCTCCTTGGTGCAGCCGTCAAGTTTGAGGGGGAAGCGGGGCTGCCTGTCCTCCAGTCGTGTCCACAGGGAGGGAACAGTGATCCCGTCAAGTCCCTCCAAAGCCACTTCATCCGCGGCTGCACTCCACGGATCCATAGCTTGGCACCGCCTGGGCTAGCACTGTCAGCTAGCTGTCATGCTAACATCAATAGCCGCCAGCTAGCTCGTTAGCAGCCTGTGCGGTGAACACATAAATTACCTGGCCGTCTTACATTAGAACCACCTGCGTTGCCTTCGGGTCGGATAACAGTGCAAACAGATTAAAAACATTAACGCATTATTATAAAAAAAAAAAAAACAATTTGTTTACCAAGTATCTCGTCCAACTACGTTTCCCGACTGGTGCGCGTCCGCGTACGTGCTTGCGTCACATTTCAACTCTGACCTCACGTTGTGCGGCCGCGGTGGAAAACAAGAATCCACAAGGAGGCGTTCAAATACAGTTCCTGAGTCACTTTCATGCGAGCATCAAGACACATTATTTCACGTTTTGGCGGGCACAGATGCTGCATTTTAGTTGTGCTTATTTTGATTGGAAAAAATCCCTCGTGAATATGCATATGACTCAGTGAGGCTGGATTAGCAAACAAAAGCCTCGGTTCGCTCCTGATTGTTTTGGTCTATATCTAATTATTTAAATCTAATTAATCTCTGCAGTACGGTGTCAGACGTGACGGGTCTTCCATCTTTTGAAGAGTTGTCCTTTTGATGTTGATTGATGTTTATTGATATTTCACCTCTGTCACTTAGCTTCTCCGAGCTCAGCTCAGTCAGTAGCAGTACATCATGAAGTTCATTTCCATCCTCGCAAATGCGCAACCATGATGTATGTGCACTGTTGAAGTAACTGCTATTACAATGTACATACTAAATACTGTCATCACCTTTGTGTTTTAATCAGATAAAGTGAAAATCAATGATAGTGGCTTAAAAAAGAAGCTAATAGTGTGTGAAAAAGCATTCAGTGTGTCATCAAGTATATAAAGAAAAGTAGGTGAATAGTGAAATTACAAGCCATCTGATTAATAAATGTGAGGAAGGGTTTATTCAACATCTTTATTATGAAGTACCTTTTTAAAAGAAATGTACAAGTGGAACCAGCACAGTGACATCTTGGCGTTTACCTTTGAAAAAAACAAACAAAACAGAAACACCATGGACATGTGGTGCAGGTCTGAAGACACGTATGAAATGATAATGTACATATTTACAGCAGAGTCTACCAGAACAGAAGTGAGCAAGCATGACTGCAACTAAAGTTACAACGGGACTGGCTGAAAATTAAAAAAAAAAAACAACTTACATTAAAAGCGTGGATTGGTTCATAAACATATTTCGAAATGTTAACATGATAAAGGCACTGTGTTTCACACAAAAATCGACAACACAACAGACGCGGTTGTTTGTTTTGTCCATCAAATCGTAATCAAAAGAAACAATTCTTAACAAAATGTTGTCATTTCAACTGTCCCTGGGCGTTCTTTCTAACAAAACAGATAAAATGCATCAGAGGGCCATAGCAGTTTGCACATAAACATTAAAACAAAATAGATAATTCAACTCATCAGGAAAACATTCCTTATAAAGAACATGCTTGGTGATTATTAAAATTACATTTTTTTTTTTATAAACAAATACATATCTAAATTTTTAATTTCATATTGAAGGCAAAATGTGTTTAAGTAAGGACAAATATGTTGAATGATCCTATGTTTCCCTTACTGGGCAGACACCCAGAACAAATTGGATTCGACATTCCTGCACGACCTTCTGTAGGACCCCGTAGATCGATGAACACATTCAGTTAACCACCAGCATCGACGACACAAAACACTGAAGGTAGACTCAGGCATGAATGAAGGGATTTGCTTTGAGGATATAGCAGGTTTTAAAAAAAAAAAGTCAGATTACATTCAGCTTACATAGCTGGTGTGTTCGCCGGCGCAGCGTGCACTGTGTTTTGTGACATTCGGGCCCCGAGGCCTCACTGCTCTACTCCAGTGATGTGAGAAGTTTAAAAGGAAGTGTTTCACCTTTTAGGAAATGAGCGTTTTTTGCTTTCTTCATGAGACTTAAATGAGAAGATCCCGTACCAATCTCACGTCTGTACGTTAAATGCGAAACTGCAGCTGACAGCCAGTTAGCTTAGCTTATCCGAAAGTAAAAAAACAAAACAAAACAAAAACTACTTACCTGCACGTTTGAAGCTCACTGATTAACACCTTGTATCAAGTATGTGTTAGAGCTGAATCAATTAAAATCATTTTCCAAACAGAAATACCAACACACTCGAGCTCCAGTCTCTAAACTGAGAAAATTTGCTGCTTCTTTAGGATAGAAAACAAAATATCTTCAAGTTTTAAACAAAAGAAGCCAGTTTCAGATGTCGTCTCAGGCTTTTGGGAAGTGTAATGGGGTGACAGTTTTATGGACCAATAGATTGAGAAAACACCTGGCAGATGATATCAGTAATGAAAATAATCAGTAGTTGCAGTTTAAACCCGTACAAAAGCTAAGCAGCTGCTTCATATCGGCCATACAGACGTGAAAGAAGTATCAATTTTCTCACCTAACTTTTGGCAAGAAAGCAAATAGCGCATTTCCCAAATTGTCAAACTATTCCCCCAGATTTGAAACTCACAAGTTCAGCTACAATGTTTGGGAATCTGCAAGAGGAAGAAGAGATTCCCTTCTGCCCATGATGGAAAAAGTACATTTGATACGCGAAGAAGCAGGACTGCACGGACACACGCATGTAGGCGTACGGGACGTACGACACGCTCTTTGGCTGAGACACGGGCTTTCACGCTCACCGACACGCTGCAGAATGAGCACTCTGGGTAGTAATGGCACTGGCCAGGCAGGCAGGCAGGCAGGCACCTCCGCTGAGCTCGGAGTTCCGAACGCAGGAGACTTACATGATTAAAAACAACAGGTCCTGTGGTCGCAGACGGAGCGCCTTTAGCATGCGCTCCTCTTTTTCACGACAACTTTTGAGGGCGGGGGGAAAACGTTATCTTATGTTTACAGAGGTGCAGGAGAACAGAGCAGCACGCTCACAAGGTAAACGGTACAGAACTGAGGTGCACGGATGTGGTTTAGAGGAAAGAAACAAACGAAAAGCGGCTGCCCTGAAATGACTAATGAACTAGCTTCAAAACATACACAATAATACAAAATTAAGTTGAGATATGACGAAATTAGGCTGCATTAGTAAGTAATAGTACCTGCCTTGTACATACACAATTCAAATAAAATGAAAACAAGTAAGCTAGGATACTTGTCTTATCAAAAATATGTAGCTTTGGTAAACAAGTTATGTTGAGAACGGCTGTCTGAACACGTTGATGTGAGAGATCACTACATGACATCTAGGAATCAAGGGTGAGAAAGTTTCTCTGTTTTGAGGCTATGAAGTCCATGAGAGGAGACGCAGGCGCAAAGTTCCACTCCCCAAGAATCCTCCGTCCTCTCCCCCCTCGTCACCAGCTGATGAGGAACAGAGACAGCGAAAAGGCGAGCGAGACTCCCGAACGGAACGAAACCGCCTCCTTCGCTGTCCCGAGCACCGATTGAAGAGTTTCCGTGGTAATGTAGCAGCATCGTAATGGTCTGCGGAGGACAGACTCCTCCGGAGCAGAAGTGGAAGACTACTTTATCCTCTCCCCTTCCAGCAGTCCTCCCCCCTCACCCTTTTCCATCCATCGCAGTGGAAGTGGAAGACTGGTCAGGCATCAGATTTCAACAGCCCTCCGCAAATATCCACAGTGGAGACGAGACAGGTGAAATACTTTGTTCCTTTCCTCCGCTCCCGTTTCATCTGGCCGAGCTTCTTCGCTTGATGTGGGTTTGATCCAGGCGCTGTCGCCGATATCCAGATATTCCATAAAAAATAACCACCTCCTTTAACGCTTGAGCTTCTACCATGCAGCGCCGTCTCCCCTCTGTCACACGTCGCTCCTTCCATCTTTTCCACTTTCTTTCATTCCTTTTCGCACAGCTGAATTTCCGTCCTACCCGAAACCTTCCATTCCCATCTCCTCTTTTCAAAAGAATTTTCTTTTTTTTCCTCTTTTTTGCAATTCTGTTTCGTCTTCCTGTTCCCGAATTTCAGTCGACCTTCTCCACCTTCCCAATGATCTTCTCCTCGAAGATTGGCAAGATGGCGTCGTCGTCGCGAACTTCCTCAAACACCACGCCGCAGTCGAACTCGTCGCTCACTTTCTTGAAGTAGAACCTGCGCATGAGAGACAGACACGTCCGAGTCATTATCTCTCAAGGACATCTGCAGACGGGGAGCTAAAACTATGGAAGAAATCAGTTCCTGTAAAATTTACTATTATGTTTGTGCTGATATTTCCTTTCATTCACATGTTCTCACCTGTAGTGGCCCTTTTTGGTAAGCAGCTCCTTGAACTGGCCCAAAGTCACCACGCGCCCTTTGACTGATGTTCTATACGGAATCGGCTCTCCACAGAAGTAGTAGGCGACCGTCACGTTCTCACACACCTGCCGCTTACCGGACTTATGCCTTGAAGGGAACGAGACACCAATGAGACCAGAAGGAAAAAAAAAACCAGACACAAGCACAGGTGAACGGCCACCGAGGAAGATGTCTCACCTCTGCTTGGCCTGCTGTAGTGCATTCCTCCTCCTCTCCTCCTCCAGCCTCCTCCTAGCCTCCTCCAGCTGGGTGAGGGGGTTGGGCGCCGGGTTGGGGGGCATGGCCGGGTCCTGGATGAAAGGGTGCGAGGGCTGGACCTGGGCGGACGACGAGCCAGGGAGGGCGGTGGACACCGAAGACGGGTTGTTGCGCAGCTGAGCGGAGACCCAGGGGTGCACCGCTCCGGGCCGCTCCACCGAAGTGGGACGTGGCGACTCGCTGCTGGCTCCCGTCCTCCTGGAGCTGCTGGTGCTGCCGCTGGGACGAAAACAACCGAGAAGGAGAAGGGGACGCAAATCAGTGGATATTACTAAAAATGTGTTGAGCCCGACTGAAGCTCCTGACAGAGATTCACATTCGAAAAAAAACCCACAAAACTTTTTCAAACTCATTGTTTTCTGGTCGCAACGTCTCCTTAATGAAGAGCAACAGTAACAGTGAAAGACTCACCCATGGGAGCTCTTCCTTTGTCGATCTCCCTCCATCATCCACTGCAGGATCTTCTGGTTTCTCTCCAGATCCTCCAGAGGCACCTGGGTCTCCAGACCACGTCCATTCTCATCACCTTTCCCTGACGTCTCTGAAGTCTTCTTACAACCTCGCCGCGACAGCGTGCTGCCTTTACTGCTGCAGAACCAACAGGTAACACACACACACACACACAACAAGCTACGGTCAGCACAGTGTTGGCGTGGGCCGGACAAACGTCAGCACACACGTCACCACACCAGCTCACCTGTAACCCATCCCTTCAAGCGTGCTGGCTCCGGCCCCGTCGGCGTAGTTGCGACTCCTCCCCGCGTACTGGCCCGCCGGGTCGCCGTTCCACAGGAAGTTGGGCTGGGACCTGGAGCCCGCCTCCTCCTGTCCTTCTCGCCCTCTGTGGTGGTACAGCTGCTTGTGGTGATGCATGCCTGACACGGACATCACGAGGGGATTCGTTAGTGAGGCGCCAGCCACAGGGCCCGGTGTTTTCATGCTCCTGGTACGCTGCCAGCATGCGTGGGAGTTTATCCTCGCTGCAGTCTCACCCTTTCACCCCCCATCCCTTCCTCCCCTCCGCAGCCTCTTACCTTTGACCCCGGCAGCAGGCAGACTGTGACCTCCCCCTCGGTGCGGTGGGTAGTGAGGCGGCCCGATCCCGCCGTCGGGCGAGCGCGACGACTTGGGAGGAGTGTGCCGACCCCCTCCTCCTCCTAAGGTGCTGTTGGTTGCCCCCGGCGACTGGCAGCCCGGCGTCTTCATCACGCGCGACACATGTTCGTCCAAGATAGACTCCGGGTCGTCGTCGTGGGAATCCTCCATGGCAACCAGGCCGCCGTACGTGGCGACCGTTGCCGTGTTAGCAGTGGTCTCTGAATAGCGAGCGCCGTAGAGAGGTGGAAACGACGAGGGGAGGGGGAGTGGTATGCTATGAGAAGACATGGAGGTCGCCATGGAGATGTCAGCATCTTCCCCTTCTTCTTCCTGTTGGGAATATGAGGAGTATTTCATTTTTAGTGCTGGATAAACCAGCATGAACACACAAAGACGAGGACCGAGGGAAACGATGAAAAAATGCTCTTCCTAAAACCTGATGATGAATTTCAGACAAATAAAGTCATCTACTGTATTTTCCATCTAAAAACAAAGAGACTTTATTAAACCGACTGTGGTTAAATCTGGCTGAAGATGCTCTGTCTGTGTCATACTCACTAAAAACTATTTGCTCTCGTGTTTCTGTGAGCAGCACGTGTTATTTTCACAGGATTCATTATTAGGCTGTCTGCAAAAATGACGATATGGACATAACATATGGAACTGTTTCCCACCGAGTAGCTCGGCAGCAGCTCCATCATCACACTGAACTCAGTTCTCAGTGTTTCCAGATCGTTGTAAAGTGACAGTGTCTGCAAATGTGGGCTGGTGATGATGCAACTGTGTGTCTGTGTGTGTGTGTTTAGACAGAAAATATCAACACAAGTACAGAAGACATTTCTCTTAATTATGCACATGAATGTTTTGTTTACCTTAGTGGTGGCAATCCATCATGAATAAGTTAAAACAGGATTTAATCATATTTTACAGCTTTTTTTCCAAATTGCCTCTAAGTTGCTGGTTTTGGCTGACTGGACGTGTGGAGGAGGGAGCTGTGTTTTCAGTATCACATTGGGTTTTTTTTTTGCATGCGCTCGTGGTTTCTGCTTTTGCAACACACGTGTTTCTGATTATCGTCGGCGATGTGAAACCATCAGGTTTCCACACGGTAAAAGAAATATCAAGTGTGCATCATGGCCACGGTTCAGTTATGAGATCCTGCTGCAGGATGGAGCGCCTGATTTGCCGGCCGCACCGCGCGATTACTCGTTGCTAGAGAAAAGATACGTCGGTGTCTCCGCGACATCAGCGACGCGTGAATGACCGTCGGAAGGAGGCGGTTCACTCACCAGTCGTACTCTCTTCAGCCTCTCTTCGAGTCTTTCCTGAGCCTCTCTCTCTCTGAGAACCGTCTCCAGCCTGCTGATGAGCTCTGCTGCAAACCTCTCAGGCTCTACGTGGATGTCCTTTGGCATGCGGTACGTGCGCTGCGTACAGAGGCGAATGAAAAATGGTCATTCCTACACACGTTAGCTGCTAACATTTCTAAGCTACGTGAGTAAATTAACATTTCAGATGGGGAAAATTTGATAACACTAAATGGCAGAAAAAAGAGCTGGAGTAGAGTGACGACAAACACATATTGTCATTGGACTGTGTTAAACCTGTGGTACGTGTCTGAGTCTGTATGTTGAAAATTGCTAATTCAATTAAAATGTTTATTCAGCCCCCCAGGGAAGATACTGAATTGTGGATTTAAGTATTTCACAGCTGTGTGACAAGGTAAGCAGCATGGTGATGGAGCTGCTGTTGCATGTGTGCGTCTGACTCACAGGTATATGAGGTAGGGGCACACGTCCATTGGCTTTGGCACTTTCATGCATCTCTTTACGATGCTGCTTCCGATATCTGTATGGAGGAATACCATCTCTGCACGCACACGCGCACACACACACACACACACACACACACACACACGGGCAACAGATTAACGAGCATCAAACGCAGATGTCAACAGCTCTCAACTGAATTAATAAAGGATTGTGGATATTAGTGAATGTGGCGTCTGTGTGTACTCACACGCTGCTGTCGGTCAGTGAAAGTGTGTCTGCGTCGCTGGACATGCTCTGCTGCTCGCTGTCGTTGGCGCTGGTGGCTGGAGCGCGAGCGTAGCCCATGTTCGCGTAGTACGGGTTCACCGGCTCCCTCCAGGGTCTGGGGACGTGGAGAGGGAATTTAATGTAGTGAGCACACAATAAAGAGACACACACACACAAACACACACACACACAGTCATAATGCTAGGAGTAATCCATGAATTTTCAGGGGCTTTTTCCCATGGGATTAAATACAATCTCATTACTTTTCAGATTTGGCTGTTTCTGGCTCAGCGGGTTTTGTTTGCTGCTAGTTTTTATGAACTAATTAAGACTTTATCATGATTTCTCTTAAATAATCTGATAATAATTTAACACAATGTCATGGGAAATGAACTCTCTGACATCGGTGCCTCACACACACACACACACACACACACACACACCTGTACTCCCTGCTGTCCTGCCTCCTCCTGCTGGCCGTGGCCCTCTGCGGCGCCGTCTGCATCAGCAGGCTGTGAGTCAGCCTCCCAGCTGGTGTGTCTCCACACTCCTCCTCGTCTTTCTCTTCCTCCACCTCCCTCACTCCTCCTCCTCCTCCTCCTCCTCCACCTCCTCCCCCACACCTAAAATCACGAGAAGCATTCATTTAGTATATTTCCAATGTTATGCGGGTGTTTTAAATCCTTGTCGGTGTGAGCGGGCGGGCTTGTCTCACCTCCACTCCTCATCCTCGGCCAGCGTGGGTAGGTACCCGGGCACGGGCTTGGCCGGGCCCGAGGAAGGGCTCTGATCGCTGGGGTTGGGTTTGGGGCTCTCCCCTCCTGTCCGCGTGTACTCCAGGTACAGATCCGACTTGAGGAACAAAGGGTAGGTGTTCTCCTCCATCATGGCCTGGATCTCTGTCTGGGCCTGGAGCAAACACAGATCAGGTGGTCACGTATCTGGACTCACAGCTGGTACCAAACTAAAAGATACCTTCACATTTCACACTGTTTGTAAAATCACATTCAGCGTGCCGTCTCATCAGCGAACCTTTCAGGCTGAAGCAAAGACCGATGGTCTTAACTTTGCTTCAGTCTGGACTCGTGTGACGTGAGTGTAAACACTGGTCACAACAATCCCAATAGCAAACTGATAGTGGTTACAGATCAACACCGTGAACCAGGAGAAACATTTATGTTTGCATTTCTGTAACTATAACAATACTCAGTCCGTATGACTCAGAGAAGCATCTCAAACACCCTGATGTTCGATCTGAAATGACGAGCTTTACTCAACACAACCTCCGAAGCCGGTCTGACGGCAAGTCAGACGGTATTTGGCTTTGGTGAAGCAGCGTTTTGATACCGCAGGGAACTGAAGACTGACGGCTGCAACCTTGTGAAAAAAAACTGCATTACAAGAGAAAGCCACAGAGAGCGCAGGAGAAAGCAAAACTGAAAGTATAGTCGGCAGGAGACTCGAGCCAGTGATAGCAGTCTCACACGATACGTGGTGTGAACACACATCTCGTCGTACGGAAAGAGCAGTGACGACAAACCATTTCAGAGATCGGGGTGAAAGAGGACACAGGTGGGTGAGCGACAAACCCCAATCTAAAAGTAACCCCGACCTGGTCCTTTGTTGTGGTTTACTTATGAAAGCAGGGAAAGCCATGAAAACAAATACTGTAAATCTGAGCTGAGACAGCGATGTGCGGAGCGGCATCCTTTTTTCGAGTCGTATATTTAAAATTCACCACAAGGCTGTAACAGCCCTTTACGACAACAGGAATGCTTTGAGAACACAGAAACCTTTCAGGATGCTCAGGTACCACAACTGTGTTTCCAGTGTGGGGACCGAGGGCCAGGTCTGGTTCCTAGACCTCAGTTTCTGCTTCTTCTTCGGTGGAGCAGGACTGGCTGCTGCTGACAGGTCTATCACAATCCTCACGACTGCAACAACTATTGTACACCATTCATCTGCAATAATAATGGAGTCTGGCATTTACTTCAACACCTAACAACTCTAAATTCTGTCATTCAAAGTCCAGCTACGCCAGGTGAGATGGAAGAATGTGAATGTCAAGTTCATCAAATGTGGAAGTAAAGGCCACTGACATACAACTCAACTAAGATGGATTAACAGGCGGTAACACCTGGTCTCCACATGTGCAGCGGGGAGAAGCGATTAAAGCTGTGAGGGAAGAAAAAGATGAAAGTTCTCCGCACCAGGATGCAGACAAAGACAGCTGCCGTCAAAACTGGGCGTCAAACATGATCCTGCCAACAAGCATTAAACAGCTTCAGTTGCACGTTAACAGCCTGGATTTTGAAACCTTGAGCTTCACCGGTTGAAACAGCCTGTGAGAAGTCTTAATCATCCTCTTATGAGGAGCCGTCACAAACATGAAACCAGCGTCTTAAATACCTGTTCGAACATGGCGGGGTCTGGATGCGGCCTTCCCACGCAGTCTCTGATGAAGCTCTTGGTGGCTGCTTTGATCTGCCTGGAGACAATCCCACTTCCGTCCACAATGTACTTCCTGTAGATGGCCTTGGCCAGCTTCGCCCTCTTCTCCTGGCTGGTCTTCCTGAAGCCCGAGCAGGCGAACCAGAAGTCCAGAAGGTCCGCACACCCTTCCTGGCACAGGAAGTTTCGGAACAGCTGGATGCCTTCCTGGTCGTCTAGGAGTGAGTGAAGCGACTCGGCCCATTTCAGGTAAGGTGGAGTCGGTGAAGCCGAGCCCTCAGGTTCATACCCCAAGTCCAGATCGGGGCGACGTGGCGTCGCAGACGACGAGGAGGGCGTGTAACTTGACGCATCCCCCATTTTAGATAACGCCGAGGACGGGGGGTAGCCAAGAGTTTGGTGGGAGAGGGCGTTCGGACGGCTGTTGGCCGACTGGACCGGGGGGTCCACATCAGACCCCTCCTCGCCGGGAACCGGGGGTCGCGGAGCATCCTCAGTAAAGTGGGCAGGGCCGCTCAGGGGGGCCACAACCCCGCCACCGCCCCTGTACGCGATCCCATGTAATTCTCTGACAACACTCATGTCTCTGATTGCACAAGGCAGAGGTCAGATCTTCGCCTCGAGCAACGATTCTGCTGGCAAAGGATTCACCCTGTGGTGGAAACAAGGAAAGTGGTGAGCTGCAGCAGTGGGAGGTAACACAGAGGAAATAAACATTATTACTGCAACGATACACACAATAATGCACTATACACATGCATATGTGTATACTGTATTAGTGTGCCACTAAGCACAACACATACATGACAACTTAGCAGAAAAGGGGGCAAGTGTGGATTACAATGAGGAGATCCTTGTCATAAAACTAAGTGCTAACTTTGCACGCAAGCTTGCTAACCAATACATTTTAGAATTCTATACGATTACTCCCGTCAGACACTTGGGGAAAACTCATCTGAGCCTCCACTCGAACCAGCAGCAACTCAAAGCCGTGTACGTAAATCTTCAAGCTCAAGAGCACCACTAAGTTTTTTTGTCTCCAGTTTTAACAGCTACCTTAAAAAAACAGCGCCAGCAGCTGTCAAAACAAAGCTCACACTTCGCGTATTCGAGACACGGTTTTCTAAACAATCGACCGATGTTGACGAGCTAAGACAGCTAGCTAGCCTTGCAGCAATGCCACCACCGATGCCAGTGCTTTAAAGTGAGAATCTCATTCATCTTGGCCTGCAAAGACGGTGGGGGATGGGTACAGAAACAAACTCTACAACCACACAAGACGGGCCTGCGTGCAAAAAACACTTCCACATCAGGCGCACTTTGTACATTTATCCGTGCGAAGCGAACTCGTACAGAGGGGACGGCAACTTTCCGACTGATTAAGCCCAACAAGTGAGCCGATCTGAGATCAAACAAAACAAGAAGGCGAGGGCACGTTTTCCACTCTGCTGGGCTGCACTGCCAGCTAGTTTTGGTTAGCTCGCTAGCTGGCTAGCTTTAGCTAGGTGCGTTAACGTCCCGTGTTTTCCACAAAAGTGTCCGTCCTACCGTCTCTGAAAGCCCGTTCCCCGTGATCCGCTGCATTGGGGACACTGGCGCGAACTGTGTGCTCCGAAACGCAGCATATGGATAGCTTTCTAATATTAAATATTAACGAAAATAACCCGTCGTCTTGCCCTTAACTCCCCATGGTGGCTGGTTTCAATAATACGGAGCGAGAGAATACGTGCGTGCGCGCAAACGCCGTGCGGTGTGTAGCACGTTTATAGAGCTGCAACGGATAGAAGCGACACGCAAAGTTGTCGGTTCGCTTGGGTCTCGTCTTGGCAGCGGTGGAAAAAGATTAGCAATACCGCAATGTACGAATACTCCATTAGTAAGCCTACATTCAATTTACTGAAAGTGCATGACTTTTATAATCAACGTGTACTTAAAGTTGTGCTCAGTACTCATTCTACGAGTTGGAACACTTGGTCGATTAATCGATTAGACTGTACAAAATAATCTTCAACTTTTTTGCTACCAGAATAATGTTTTCAGTCATTTCAGGTGCGCAAAATGGCATAAAACTACGTATAATTGATTATTTGTATTTATTGTATTATTATGATGTGATACATAATTGTAAACTGAATATTCAAGGTTTTTGTTGGACTTTTTGTCAAACAAAACAAGATGCACGTAATCTCCAACTAAACAAACTTTCCTGACCTTTTTTGGGGTTTTTCTTTTAGACTAAAGTTTGAAGAGCTGAGTAGCAGATTAATCAGTATTTAACACAATTATTACTGCTGCATACATGTAAGTAGCATTTAATGTTGTAGCTGGTAGCTGTCTGTGGGGCTAATTTGACTTGTTTTATTTACTGTTGAGTTATTGTGCTTTGTATGGTCCCTGCATATTAGAAATCTTAATTTGTAATGAAATTCATAAATATAGCTGTCAAACAAATGTAGTGTACTAAAAATTGTAAAAGTATGAGCACAATTTGTGCTCAAGAAAAGGAAGAGGTATGGGAAATGTACTATCACAAATGTTCAAAAGTTCCCATCACACAGATTGACGTCTCAGTGTTGTTTGTTATACTGCATTGACTGATGATATGTTTTGTAAGTGGACTTTAATATGAAAAGTGACTGTGGATGTACTAGAGTAAAAGTATAACTAAAAGTGTGCCAGAAGTATATAAAATAGCATAAATTTACCTACTCGATTAACTCAAAAAGTACCATAATGTTTCTACTTCAGTACAGTACTTGAGTAAATGTCCTTATTACTTTCCACCACTGGCGGCGCATTGAAGGTTTTTACAGAACAGATTGTATAGATCCTATCGGTTCTATGTGTAGTAGTTCTATATCAGTGGATCAAAAAAATTCGTCCAACAGCGCCTCCACCGACATCAACTGGTCACTACACAATTTGACAAAATAAAATGAATGGCAGTCGCTATCCTTTTAAACAGACTCATGAGTAATTATGGGACTGACGACAAGCTGCGAGTGCGACGCATTGCCATGGAGATAAATGAAAGGCAGGATGCACTTAAATAATTAAAATATTAAAATGAAACATAATAATATAAAAGAGACAGACACCGGAGCAGCGCCACAGACAACGTGACCAGGTGCAGCTCACTTTGCTCCGGTATAAATGCGAGACAAACCCGAGGCAACAACGTGTCGACTCACCTCGAAAGCCCGGAGCAGGCGTTCAGTTACCGGAGCCCATCTCCTCCGGCAGAGTGACCGACGGGACACAGATGGCACGCCGCCGCAGACACCTGAGCATCCCGCTTGTTACTCCCCTCTGCCGGGCTGTCAGTCAAGTCAGGAGCAACGAGCTGGCACCGGGTTGTGTGCCAGAGGTGTGTGTGTGTGTGTGTGTGTGTGTGTGTGTGTGTGTGTGTGTGTGTGTGTGTGCGTGGGGGAGAGAGGGAGAGGGAGGGAGAGAGAAAGAGAGATTAGACTCTTTATTATCTCTCAATACAACCAATATTTTAAACACTTCCTTTACAGCCCCTCCCCCTCCAAAAAAACCCAAACTATTTTGACACGTTAAGTCTCCCCGCGATGCCTACATTTACATTATACATTTTACATGAGAATTAAACGAATTCACATTTGCTGGTATGTGTGAACTAAAAGGTCAAATTAGTTTGTCTTCTGAAGCTTTCGGCCATATCACATGATCTTCATCAGCACATGGAGATTGCCCTGTTGTAAAAGGATGGAATCGTAAATACTTTAGTTTCTTTTTTGGTTGGACAGCGCTTTAATTACTTTTCATCCACGTTGGCTTCAAAGTTCAAAGTGCACTCTCCCATAACCCAAAGATATTCAGTTTTACTAAAAGATAAGACTGACAAAAGTGTCACATCCCCAAAGTGGAAAGGCTTAAACCATTAAATATATGGCATTCTCTCTTTAAAATGGACATAAATGACCATCAGAATGGTTGCAGATTATGTTTCTTTCAATCAACCATTGGACTAATCATTTCAGATTTTACGTGATTTTGCACCATTTAACGACAGTATACTGTACAAATGCAGACTCTCATCAAACTGTTGATTGTGACTGTTACGTCCAAATTGTGTCTATGTCAGTGTAAATTAGAAAATGTGAAAACGGCGCAGTAAGGTCACCGTGTCAAACTTGGCATCTGATGAGTCATTTCATCACTTCCATTCCTCGGGGCAGGATTTCTCATCAGACGATCATCACTACGGACAAAACATGAGAGATGAGCTGCCGAATATTAATTTCTGAGTGAAGCTGCCTTTCAAACTTATTGCCTAAGATGACCTCAGAAAAAATGGTGTTTACCATGCCTGCTGTGAGCTGTGGAGACTAACTGTGCTGTGTGTTGAAGGAAAGGGTCAGGTGGCTCAGGTGAGGTCCAGACACCTGTCCTCATCTCTGTCCACACATGGAAAGACTGCATCTCCATGATAATCTGAACCTGGGAAAAATATTCAGAAACAGCATTTAGCACAAGCCAATTGAACTCTCACATATAATTTTAAAAAACATTTTAGTAAATAATAATTTTCATTATGTACAATTTGAGCAAAGCAATATAATATAATACTGATGTGTTGATGATGAGACAGACACTGTCTGCTGAAGACATGCAGCAATGTTGTTTGCAGCCACGGCTTGAGAAAATGATGATGAAATGTTCAGCAGTGTGCTTGATTGGCAGACTTCACGGCCGAGGTAAACACAAAGTTCATTATGAAAATGTATTCATATCACTTTGGCTTATATCCTCGACGGTCAACACACAAACACACACACACACACACAAGCTGCAACAGGCTGGTGCTGTTGCAGTTGCTGCAGTGCCCCCAGAGACAATGAGGAGTGAAGGAAGGGAGACAAAGACAGAATACTGAGGAAGATGAACTTGACCTTTATGATGTCTTGGTGAGGAGGGGTGGGGGGCATGTTGGTACTTATGAATCTATAATGAATCTCAACTATGCGTGTGTGTGTCTGTGTGTGTGTGAGAGAGAGGGTAGAGCGTAGAGGTCTGAGCTAAAGAAAGGTCATCACATGGGGGGAGGCAGTAGTAGTACACGCAGCCATCATCTATCTATCTGTCTATCTAACTATCTCCATGTCGTCTCAAACATTTCATTCTTTTCACTTCAGGGATCAAGTCAAGTGAAATGCATGACATCATGATGTCATGTGACACCTCTGAATTACCGATTATATATATATTATTTTAGTTTACTTCACATGGACATATCAACAGCACTGGAACTGCATCATACAATTATGCTCAAACACCAGATGCACTGTATTTAGAATTCATATCAAAATGCTAATGTAAAATGCCTGTCCCCCGGAGGCCTTTTTAAAACTTGGAATAAAATAAAAATATTTTAGCACTCTGACATGTTCTAGAGTTCATACTGAAACTTCCCTTTGAGTTGAAGATAAGATAGCTAGCTGAGGCTAAACAGCTAAACGCTAAACTCAACATACTTACAATGACAATACTAAGATTGCTAATAGTACACATGATGTAGCCTATAATGTTTACCATGGTATCTATCTTAGTTTAGCAAGCCAGCATGCTCACATTTGGTAATAAACAAAAAAGAATGTTTTATACTTATCCTATATTAGTTTTTATTCAGATTTTTGTATTAATCTGATGAATTACCTTGACTTCTAAATCATTTACTTAAGAACAACCATGTTTGGCAATTTTACCCCTAGACTGTTTTCTAACTGTTTTTTAATTTCTAGAAGAGTTATATATAATGTGACATTCATCCCATATTTCATCCCATATTTGCATGCTTTAGCTAATTAGTATATGCATCAGAAAATTATATGTTTTGCAACACTTTTCAATGCAACCTGAGTGGTTAATTACAATGTCAGTCATCTATGAGGCCTCTTCCAGGATCAGGTGATGACCCTAAAGCTAGTTACTCTGAACTATTCACACATTCTCAGTAAAAGACAAAGAGCCTTGTGAATTACTCCTCAACCATTGTCAAGTATGCAATGAAAACAACCTTTTCCAGGGAAGATAAAAGTGGATTATTAATTCTTAAATTGAGGCAGCCCCCTTATACCGCTGAGATGGAGCTTTTGGTCAGTGTGCTGGTCCAGCTCAGGGTTCCCTTTGTTCCAGCTGCCACAGCAGATTTAGGCGTCTGTACGGAGGCCTGTCAGAAACAGGCTTATCTCTTGGGGGCCTCCCAGCACAAAGACCCATTTAGATGCTCACAGGGAGTGAAATCTTCATTATATACCTCTTGAAAGAGAAACAGACCTCTGCTCTAAGAAAATTAATTGGAGACAAGTAGTTTGTTCGGCTGCAAGGAAAGTTTCCCAACAAAGAATAAGGAGGATCTTTTACAGTGGAGTCTTTTATTATGTTTGGTATAGAGTGAGTAGGGTGATAACAACATTTAATGTTGTGTTTGTGCTCATGTTTACTACGAACTTACACTTAAAGATCATCATACTGCTATGAAGGAAAGTTGAAATCTTTCACCCCTTTTTTCTTTTACTTAAAGAACTATAATTAAACTACATGAAAGGACAAAACAACATCAGGAATCAAGGAGCCAAAGTATCAACGTCAATGTTTTCTATTAATTCATGCAATTATCAATCCATCTATCTCTCTATCATCCATCCACCCATCCCTCCATCCACCTGTCCATCCATCTGCTGGCCTTTCCCAGCCATGCCTGTAGTAAGAGTGTCAGTATATCTGCCATGGCGTCCCGCTGATGTGTATTGTGATGGGGCTGAATACTCCAGCTACCAATATGGCCTGCACCAATACTGGATTAGCCACAGTGGATTAGCTGGCTGCCCTCCTGCTGCTTATTCAAATATTGTTTCACGTATTGTCATCATTGGTGCTGAGCTCTGGCCCGGTAGCCTGTAAGCTACAGAATATTCTCAAAGAAAACCACAAAAAATGTCTTTGCTTCCATTTCCCCACAAAGCGACTGATTCGTTTTTCAGCGTACGTGGAATTTGGACCACTGAGGGTTGGGGGGAAAACGTTGATGCGTTCGGAGAGCGCCCGCATCCCTAGAACGGGGAAAAAAGGGAGGATGGAAAGATGACGGAAAGCAAAAACCCAACCAAGGCCAAAATCAGGCATGAAAGCGTGCCTTGATCTTTGATACATGGTGTTCGTCTTTTTTTCTCCTCTCTCCCTTTCTCTCTTTCACCCTCACACATACACTTGGGAGTCAAGGCAATTGATGTGCTGCCTTTGATGGCAAAGAGAGGCCTATATTAACAGCCAAAAGACCATGATGAAAGGGGCTGAGAAAAAGAAAGAAAATGGGTAGAAAATGTGTTATTATAAAGAACGGCAACTCATGATAAATACTTGGGATGGAGTGATGGTAACCAGACATCGGGGCGTTGAGGGTTTGATTTGGTTTAACAGCAGCGGAGGAAAAGCTAAGGTAGACGGAGAGCTTACCGTGCTAGCCCGGCGGCAGCAGTGGCTGATGTTGGCTTGGTGGTTCCAGTACATCATGCTGGTGGTCATCCTCCGAGAACAAGGGACGTGAATGCACCCGCCGCACGGCCCGGGTTCCTCCTGGTGATGCAGAGGTCCAGACGCCAGTGGACGTCCCAGAACAGAAGCGGTCGCCATCTTTGTCCCGTTGTTGTCTTGGTTATCCTCTCCTGCGTCTTCATCCCTCCCTCTCTCCTTTGATCATGCCTCCCTCCCTTGCTCTCTGCCGTATGACATCATCACGCAGCGGTATCGACAAGCATCAAAGAACCTCTGGGCAGGACTGTGTATCTGTTGGTCTGCGCGTTTGAAAAGGGTGTAAATATGGAGCATAAAGAGCGCTGGACCCCCCCACCACCACCACCACCCTCGCTCCCTGCATCCACTGTTCTCCTCTCCCTGCAGATGGATGGTTTATTAGACCAGTACAAAACTAAACACACACATGCACACACCCACACCACCCATCTCTCAGACGGGTGTATCCCGAGGCCCCCTGCTGTGCCTGCAGTGTTTGATGGTGTGTTTAGCGGCTTCATTCATCCCAAAGCTCGCTTCTTTTTTCTTCCCTGTTTATTTCATCCTCCTTATCCATCTTCCCCAAGCTGCTGCAGCGAACGCAAGCGCGCTCTTGGTCAACTTTGGGGCCAAATGACAGTTAATTCCTTCTCAAACTGATCTAGGAACTCTCCGCCTTGAGTTGCTGCCCCTCCTTCCCTTCCTCCCACTTTGACTCTCATCCTTACAGCCGGTCAGTACCATTTCCAATCCTGTTAAAGCTGTATGTCCTCTTGAGGAGCCCTTCTGTCTGTCTGTCATCTGCCTGAAAATCACACATACATGTTTCACTGTCACACTCTCAGTCCTCAGCGGCAGCTGTTGGCCAATCCAATGGGATCTTCCCCCCACAAAAACACACATAATTAACAACAGGCTGAGTAGCATTAATGTTGCAGCAAACAGAACAAAGCTGGCTCTTTACAACTCTTTACCACACGTGTTTTACATACGTTTCATTTAATGAACAGTGAACAAACAGTGTGTCTGACCCACAAAGGCATAAGTTGCGAAAAGGGGTTTTAAGTTTTCAGGCTGGCCAACACGTCAGCTGGATACAAGTGTTGTAATACCTTCATCACGTGAATACTCCACTGGACTCCAAAGCAGTTACTGCTTCCCTGCCGAGCTTGTCCATATATTTCAGTTTAGTGGAGATACATTTGAGTTAAGTGGTTTTATTCTTCATCATGACAAGTGTTAGCTCCTGCTACAGTGGTGAAATTTTGTTATGTGGAAGAAAAAACCCGAATAACCAAGATGTTGATTAATGAAATTTGATATATGTACCCTTTTCCCCTCATTGTTGTCTTCCATCCTATTTTATTTAGTTTATTATAATTATATTATAAAAATTTTCCTTGTTTTACTCACTGTAAAAATCACAGATATTGTAGGACTGCTGTATTTGATTAACATGCAAGCAAATGGAAAACTACGTGAACTATGGCGCTCCTACAATAAAAAGTTACTGTAGTTTGGATTTTACTTTTTCTTGTAGTTACTGTAAATTTACATAAAATGACTGTTTTCTCAGAAATTGTGTTCCTATACTATAAATTTTGTATATTGTACAACAGATGTCAAAGATTGATGCTGTTTTGACCACATTGTGTAGGACAGTCTTAGTTCAAACCTAACATGTGTACGGTCAAACATGTTTCCTCTACTATTTTATTACTATCATGTCTGTACTTGTAGTGGGTTTTTTTACACATGCTGTCATAGACTGTATAACTAATGCTTCATCTGAAAATAAATAATTCAGAAATCCAGTTATGTGCAACTTATTGGCTGTCTTCTGCATACAGCAAATTACATTAATTAATTAACTAATGATTGAATTAATAATCCACACCCTTTCTAATTAATGTCAGACACTGTCTTCCCATGGTTCACAGGTTTAGAAAACAACATTTCACACTGAGGCATTATTTATTTAAAGCTGATAACACAGTTAAAGGTAGTAGCCGGGGACAGGGGTTTCTAACGATGGTGTCGCCTGTAGAATGGGATTTCTAAACACTTAAACTGACTCAAATGACATTTGGAATGTTTTGGTACTTTTCATTTCAATGTTGAGCTCCTTCTGAGTGTTCAAACATGAGTGTTAAGGCTAAGATCAAGTCTCATTAGTGAAACGGCACCTTGATCCACTTCCTCTTAAGCACTGGGAATTACATGCAGAAATAGAAAAGTGTAATTAAAGCTTTGTAGAGTCACACAGCCGATGTTCCAGTTCTGCCTCCTCCCTTGAGTCTCCTGTTCCTCAATGTTTCCCAGGTTTTGTATTCACATCTTTGCTCCGCATGCTGCCCTTCTGCCTCTCTGCCCCCCACCCCCCTTGCTGTCCAACTAATTGTCAAGGTTCTTGTTTGCATTATTCTAAAATGCGCCTCTCTGCAGCAAAAGCCATCCAGTGATATGGAAAGCACCCTCAGCGAGGACTATAGCGCCGATGAGGACGAGTGAATAAACATGAGTGCGCTGACGGGAAAAGCAGCTCCTAAAAGTGTTGTTCACAGTGTGTGTTCTCTATTTTCCATCTCGTCGTTCCCTCCCTACACCTCGACAAACTGCTCCTTAAAGCCGCCCCCTTTCTCTCGCTTCAGTCACACAAACAGTCATTTACATTCAAACAGCAACTTCATCCCAGGTATTAAGAAAACTAATTTCACCACGTTAAATACATCCCTTAAACATGCCCACTTATTTCCTTCCGTAAATTACTCAACCACAATCCTAATCAACTAAATCCGTCTGCAGGGACAAATAGGGATGTTTGGATTCACTCTGAGCAACCTTGGCCCACCTGTAGGATTGTTGAGGTAACAGCTAATAGCAGCAGGCTGACAGGCTGGAGAGGGTTGATAAGCATTTCTCATTATCGAACCCCATTTAACATTGTTGGCTGCCACGCGTGCACACACACACACACACACACACACACACATACACACAACACATTCCCTTCATTGTAACAATAGATATAAATAAATATATAATTCATTGTCGTGTGTGCATCTGTTGACAATGCATGTGTGCAACAAAAGGAGGAGCATCTGGTAAGCTACAAACTGACACACAATATACAATGGCTCATCAGGAAAATACCAGTTTGGCAAAGCACATTTTTTCTCATGGCTGTGACTCAGTGGTCATTTTTTGAGGCCATAATTTGTTTTCAAGCCAAATCCACATTTTGTGCCTTTCGCTCAGCTCGAGTCACCTCAAGCAAATGTGACAGTCCTTAGTTTTTTGTATATCTTCATGGACTTTCAGACTTTATCATTCACTTTACATAAATTTGCAGTGCTTCTGAATGTGCCAAAGTCCGTGAGTGCAAAGCTTGAACCAAGAGAATTACTTGCTGCCACAGGGACTTTTGCAAAGTGCAGCATTAAAGGTCTGAATACTTTTGTGAACTAGAGATTTAAGTTTTAGGTTTTTAATAAATTTGCCAAAAAAAAAGATCTAAAAACATGTTTTTTAAATATTTTTTAATATTTAATATTAAAGCTACAATGCACGCAAATGTGCAAAAAGTGAAGGGGCCTGAATACTTTGTGAAGCCGCTGTATAATCAATCCATCCATCCAATCCCAGCTGACATTAGGTGAGGGTGGGGTACATCGTGCACGGGTCGCCGGTCTATCACGGCTGATGTGTGGAGACGAAAACCATTCACACTCACAAGTACATCAACGGAGAGACTTAGCCACAGTATAATGCGAACCAGAACGGTGATTCAGTCTGATGAGGTGTTTTTCACAGCAGACTGACGCATCCAAGCAGGAAAAGCACATGGTTTACTATCACATTAACAATGACTCAGTTCTATTCCAGGGTCCCAGGACAGAAAGACAGTCAGAGAGTGTGACAGTGAGCCAGCACGCACAACACCAAGACCCTGACACAGAGGCAGCTAAATGGAATTCAGCCCTCATCCACTGCATTATCTACAGCTGTGGTGTGTGGAGATGCCTCTATTATACACAGAGGAAGAGCACATTTAAAAGCAACTAATGTTGACCAAAGTGCCGCACAGAGATACAGTTTTGAGATTATTTGATTACAATAAACTAAAAACACACACATAAGTGATATGATATAAGTAAATTAATAAGATAAAATTTTAGTACAGCAAAATGCATTTTATGCACATGCAAAGACAAATTTAGTTATTCAAGGGCAGTGGTTTCAGACACAGACATCTGGGGGGTGGAATAATGATGGGACAGGAGAGAGTAAACAGTATGTGTCTGCAGGTAATAAAATCGATTTCAAACTTCTCCATTTTTTCTGGGACCGGGGGCTTTAATGCTCATTTTAACCACATGTGCATAAGAGAAAGTAGACTTGGAGTCCTTGGAAAACTCTGCAGTTAACAGAGTTCAACAGTTTGAGCCTTGGCGTGTTCGTTCTGCCCAGGGAGAGAGAGGCGGCTACAGTCGTGAGGGGGGTTGGGGCCATAGCTCGGGTAAAGTGAGACAAATGAGGCCCTGGAGAGCACTACTTAGCCACTCATAAAGGTCAGATATGGAGCCACACCAGTGGATGCTAATCCTGACCCTGGGGACCCTGTGCACATGCGCCCCGTGGATGCAATTGTTTCACAGGCCTGTGACATTTAAACCTGAGTGAGCGCACAGTCCTGAGTGGCAGAACAGCGTGCACGTGCTTGTACGCCTGTTTGGCAGGAGAGCAGCGGGCTTTAGCGCCCACAGCGGTTTAATTAGACGTGGCCTTGGGGGCAATTAAAACATCAGAGGCTATTTTCTCACGATGACAGCGCAGAGTGGATACCACTGTAAATATGTTCCTGGCTAAACATTCAAAACTATCAGCTTGCACAGCATGTTTTTAATGAACTGAAAGTGCTATCTTTCTCTTTTTCCACGGACCATTCAGTAATAATAACGGACAAAATGCCTTTGCATCTTCAGGGAATTTTATAACATTTGCTGTAAAAATTAGGGTTTCACCTGACAGCAGAGATATCATTAAGACGCCGCCATTGTGATATCATTACCAAGCACTGCTGTACATTAGCCATTATGTAGGCTCGGCACACAGTCTAATTGGTGTTGTACTAATAACACACTGGCAGGCTGAAAACATGGAATCCTTTCCCCCTGTGCTGCAGCTATAAGCTTGTCAGCAGGTCACAGGGACTGGGGCACCTGAGAACCAGTGGCAGTGTAATTTGTGAGTTTTAGTCGAATGCAGTGGAGATAATGATTGGAGGGGTCACAGCAACAGTTCAGCCCAAGTGTAATGAGCAGGAAAGAGAAAAAAAATAATCACAATTCAGTTAAGGCATGTGTGTGTTGTGTGGACGTGACAGAGATGTAGAGCTGTATACACTTCATGCCAGGAATGAGTATTGTTACTGTTCCCTTTCTGCTTTAGAAAAGCACATTAAAATGTGTATTAGCTGTAATATCTATAAACACAGCCAAGTTTCCTGGTAATATCTTCAAAGGACAATGCATGAAACTGTTCATGACCTTTGCAGACAGGCTCGGTGGACGCAGAGGAGCGACCCGAGATAATTCTACAGAAACAAGAGGACATGTTCTCCTTTAAAGCTGAAAAGTGAACAGATGTAAAACTCTGACAGAGTCACAGATGAACTGTGCAAGCATGAGAAATAACCAATAAAAAACAAAATAAATACAGAAAGCAGTTCTCACATTTGGCCTCACTAGTGGTCCAGGTCTACAGATCAGTCAGACTGGTTGGCCCACTGGTCTCATCCACTCTCAAGAATCTCAACTACTAGTGGATGAACTACCATGAAATGTTGTACTGGCCTTTGTGGTCCACAGGGAATAAATTTTTGGATTTTAACTCTGGAGCATATGATGAACCTTTGTAGTTTTTCATGAAATGCCTCGACAGTCAACTTTGAAGAGTGTTAACTTTTCAACCATCAGGTTAAAATTTCATTTTGCTTACTACTTTTGTTTAGGAATAAATATCTGCAAAATGAATCACATTCCCTGTCAGCCTCAGTCTACTTTGTATTTTTGTTGGCTAATAAACTATTGTTGTACAGTCTTTGTCTTATTATTATTAAATCAATATGAAAACCTTTACTCTTCACAATTACAAATGACTGTGAGACAGTTAGACATTGATTTGAATGGTGGTTGATGTAACAGCAAACACTAGAAATTTTACCAATAATTTAGGTTTTGTGACAGATTCTGAATCCATGAGCACTAATCCTATTAGAGGGGACACACAGACCCACAACGAGGCACTAACTCCATCTTGTGGTGCGGAGAAGGACTGCAAGTTCAAGGACGACGGTGGGTGGAGAGGTTAAACACAATGTCAAAGAGGTCATTTGACTCTGTTATGTGCAGTAGCAAACATAATGTGTACATCATCACGTCTATGAAGCAGCTGTCAAATGTGTCCTGAAGCCAATGACTCAGACACACTGGATCATTAAATGAGAGAAGGATAAAGTTAAAAACACAGTCGGCTTTAATTCAGGTACTGCTCAAGGAAATAACTCTTTTTTTATACAAAAACAGTCTATTACTACACGTGACACTGACCTGAACCCAAGCTTGTTTTCTTTAATTTAAAACGTCAAAAATAAAATGAGAAATTGAAAAAACGTGAGATGTTGGCAAAGGTACGCTGCAGACAGGTGACATGTACAGTTAATTCAAACTCACTGCTATTTAAAAACAGACATCTCAGTGCAGTTGGTGCGGATGTATCACAGATGTCTTCATCAATAGAAAAAAACCCACATTCGTTCATATTAGGATCCCGCTTGACTGTTGCCAACCTCATTATTGTGTCGAGTAACACTATCAGACCAAAAAAAAACTTCCCACTTAAACAAATGTACTACAATACAACTCAACTTGAGTGTAAATCTAGCTCACAACCTGTTTCTTTAACTGTGACCCCTTATTCCCCCTCACCTTCGCCCTTATCAACCTGCTCCTTGTCATTTTCCTCTTCACCTTTCTTCTCCTCTTGGTTCGTCTCAGCTGCGCCCTGTCTCTCCGTCCCCTCTGTTTTGTTTGTCTCTGTTTTTGCTGCGTTCCCATCGGCCTTCGGTGGATCTTCTTTCACCACCTCCTGGACATTGTACTTCCTGTACAGTGTATAGTCTTTCACAACGCTGATGCAACAAACAGCCTTGATGACTTCCACAATGATTGTCAGTTCTGGGTTTGTCAAATCCACTTTGTTTTTAGGGTTCAGCTTCCCCACAAGACCTGCGATGGTCAAGAAAACAAGAGGTCAATTCAGTTCTTTATTGAAAAAGTGAAATTCACTTTCATTTCTTTTTTCATCTGACAAAACATTCACATCCACATTAGCTGGATACCTGCGATGGACTTGATGATTTCGTCTCTCTTGTTGTGGCTGCTGTTGCGGGCCTTGAAGGCGATCTGATAGGTGGCACAATTTGGGGTTTTGAACCAGGGCTCCAGGAACGTGGTCAGGTACTTCACCATATCATCCTGAAAGGCCTTGCATGTTCCAGTTACCTGGATTAGATCAAAAACAAGAATCACACACTATTAAACAGTATGAAATTTGGATTATGAACTCGTGAATATATAGCTAAGGGCAAATATTCAACTTTTTAACCATATTCTTATTTTTCTATATGTACTAATATTGCTTGAACATTGATTTGGGTTGTTTGGAAAGGCAGAACTTTATTTAAATCAACCACCATATCTGTAACCTTTAAGCATATTAAATTTATGTAACTTGACAGCAAAATGTTTCCTAACATATGTTAGGTTGACCGTTGACTCACTGGAAGCATCCGAAGGATCACGCGGGACTTTTTCTTCTTGGTGGTGTGGAGATCAGAGAGGATGTGATGAACCAACTTGTCAGATTCTAGGAGAGAGCAAGAGAGAATAAAATAAAATAAAAATAAAGGCCAGCTTACAATAATCCTTGACTCTTCTTTTAATCAAATAAACACTCACCCAGATTTTGAGTTCTGATGAAGATGACATTGTTGGCCCCGCTGTCCAAAGCCTGGAAGCGCCTCTCTTGTTTTGCTCCAGATGCTTGCAGCTGTGCCACTTCCTTCTTCAGCGCTTCCTCGACATCTTCCTCCTCCTCAGCCTCTTCTTCACTGCTGCTCTCAGTATTTTCTTGCAGCTGTGGTAATTTTAAATACCAGATTAGGATTGAAACCAACAACCATTTCCATACTTAATAGATGTAAATGTTTTTACTATTCATTGTCAACAAAATACAGAAAGGATGCAAGGGCACATTTTCAAATTGTGTTTAAACTTTACTGAAGCTGTTGTTGATTGTTTCAGTGCTAAATCAGATTGACAAATTTAACTTTTTAGTAATTTCCGTCTCAGAACTGGATTAAATTTAATTTAAATTTAAAATGTCAAATGTAACAGCAGCACTACAGCCCAGCGCAATAATGCATCATTTTGCCCTGGCTATCTTCATAAAATTTAAAATAAATATGTAATCAAAATGCTGAATGAGGTAAAAAAAAAAAATAACAACAACAACGATATTATTATAATGATAATAATTTCACCTTTACTATCCACTACAGGTCACTTGCTCAACCTGCGCACAAACTTTTGGAAACAGAGCGATCGTGTAAACGATACCGAGCAGTCAAACGCAGAAACGAACATGTGATCTGCCCCGTGAGCGCAGAAGCCCACAGAAACCCCACAGGATCCCCACAGAAACCCCACAGGATCCCCACAGGAACCCCACAGAAACCCCACAGGATCCCCACAGGAACCCCCGGTGGGTCGGACTCGCCTTCTCGGGTCCGTACAGCTCGTCTGCGTACTCGCTGAGCAGATTGAAGGCCTCCGCGGTGCACTTCCTCTCGTTCATGTTGCATGTGATGAGGATCCCCTCCATGCCCACCTCCAGCTCCCGGGAGCCCTTCCATCGCTTGTTGTGGCGGCCGGCCGCGTACCGCTTCTTGCCCCGTTTCCTCGACTCGCCCTGCGCGGCTGACATGTTCGCGTGCGTAGACGCTCTCGCGCGCGTCCTGGAACCTTTGTATCTGCGCTCAGTCGCAACCTTCTTGTTTTGGTTCCTCCCCTCCGGCTTTAGTAGCCGTTAGCTTATCACTCGGCGCTTGCTGGAGCGTTACCAGGGTGTTTTCACGCTGCGGAGAGCGCAGGTCGAGGGCGAAGGCAAGTTAACGTTTCGGTGCAAACGTGCGCTCAAGTTGAAGCTGCGGCTGTGTCGGGGGTTTCGCGGAGCGACGTCTCATTCAGTCCCAGCATAGCACGCTTTTTGGTGGCCACGGTACGGCGAGAGAGAGGAGGGACAAGCGAATCGCAAACACGGTTAGCTCGCCCACACTGAGCACTTTATGACGAACACGTAGAAAAGTAGTTTCCGATGAGAAATGAGAGCCCGAGACGAAAATGTAATTTTCCACGACACTCTATTTAAAATAAATACACTGGTGCACTTGATACAAAGGCGAACTCAAATCAACAAGCAAAACAATAAGTTATTTATTCATGATCACAATTATTAATGGTTACTACGTTATAGTTTCCCATTACAAAAGCATGTATTCAAATGAAACCCCCCCCCCACAAATATTTACAATGACGCGAAATAAATAAAAGCAGACAATTTTTCAAAATAATAAAAATTGGATTTGCTAACTTTAGTGTATAAAATGTCAGTTGAACAGTGTCCTTGATTTGACTTTTGTATGCGATTCATAAAAGGAGAACTCACCATTATACTTGTGTGACAGTGGAATAAATAAAATGTCCTTTATTTTATATATATTCTATATGTAAGTTGTCTCATTTTTTCCAATATTAGAGAAAGTTAAGCGGAGACACAGGTTCGGGAACCATCTTTGTGAGAACTGTTCATTGTTTGCCCTGAAAGTGTGTGTGTGACTTTGTGTGATGGAGCAGCGTTTTCTCCAACACATTAATAACTCTTTCTTATCGTTGACCTCGGCTGTGGACGACAGGTCAGGGTCGAGTTGTTCTGACCGAGTGAAACAGAGGACCTGGCGGCAGGAGAGGCCACTGCGGCGCTCGCCACCACTGATGACTCCCATTTGAAGAACTCGCATCCTTTCTGGATCCTGCATCCGCTGCCTGACCGGCGGACCGGGCAGCTGAAGAACCCCCGGCCGTGGTTGGGACCACCGTTGGACACGACCTGTCGCTTTGCACGGCGGCCACACGCGCACAGCGGGGATGTGATCTTATGTCCTCCCATCGTCACAGAAACGGAGGGACGGCCGGTGCGTGATGACAGCGTGTTGGCTGTCAGAGAGCAGAGGACAGTCCTGGGGGTGTACAGAGAGCTACGCCAGGAAGGACGGCAGGGCGCTGCAGCCCCATTTGCTGGGTCAGTGTAGACGGTAAAGGAAGACTCTCTGTGCTTCCTGTTTTGCATGGTGACAGGTTTCAGGTTGGTAAATGAGCTATTAGGTGTGGACGTCTTTTCTGGGATGAAAGGTTTGTGCCTGAGGGGGGAGGGTGTGTTTGTCTTGGTGACTTTTGGGACACTGTCTGACTTCTCTTGGAGTTGTAGAGAGGTTTTAAGTCCTACTTTGTGCCGGTTTGTTTTGGACCTCCAAGTCACAGGCTTAGGCACAGCAAAACAGGTATCTGAATCTGAGATCGTTGAGTGATGCCTCATCTTCTTTTCAGATACAGATATTGTGGATAACCCCCTGGTATTAGAGTTGCTCTCCACACTTGGATTGTCCCTGAATGTGACTGAACCCCCTGGTAAATCTGAATCGTCAGGCTCTTCCCACACGTAACATCCACTGTCAAACTCTGATACGTACTCAGCGTCACATTCGCTGTCAGCCTGATCAGCAACATCATCGGCCAATACCACATCATCGTAGGACCCGCGCCTCTCCTCTGCCTCCACTAAAAGTTCTTCCATTTCCTCTTCCCCCATGAGCTCCGCTGTTGCTGTGGCTTTTGAGAGCTGGTTTAGTCCAGGTAGAAGAGAGAGGCAGCCGAGAGTGGTCGAACACAGAACGAGGCTTTTGTGGCCGTTGCTAACCGGTGACGAACTTTTTACCGTAACTGAGGAGGAAAGGTTCCCAACAGCTTCTGAAGTAACGGACCTCCTGCTGCGCCCCCACAGTGGTGCACTGGTACCTTTCAGAAGTGTCCTGGGTGAGATCAGGCTTTGACAGACTTTAAGGGATCCCTGAAGCAAACCTGAACTTTCCTTTGTGTCTATATTTTTCTCTGAACGTGAATTTATTTGACATGACTGAGGAGGAATCGTGGATGATGAGGGCTTGTTTGTTGGAAGTGGATTTTTTTCTTCCTTCTCGTCTGTTGTTGTGTTTCCAAACACGTGTTTGACCATTGATGGATTCTACGAGAAGATGAGAAATATAATCAGCAACTCATACAAGACTGCAGCCCCTCGACCTGCACGTTTTATCGTTTTGCTCTTCCTTCTTTCCCAGTCTCCAGAAAGATGTATTTCTGATTTTAAATTTCATGATTCATTGAGAACAATTTTTTAAAAAATTGTATCACATAAAAGGCAGGAAGACCACTGTTTATGATTTGCAGCAGGCCACTTTTATATGTTTATTCATATCAAAAATAAAACATAAAACAAGTAAAACAAATCGTCATAAATGGAACAGTCTTCATTCACAACGATCTCCACATATTGTAGTCGTCATCCACAACAGGTTTTTCTTTTGGAGACAGAAGGGGACGCCCGGTCTTTAGGAGCTAGGATGCATCGTTGGACGATGGCCACTCACCCTCTCAAGGCTTCTAGTGATCTTCATCACACATCCATCCCTCATCATCCTCGCCGCCAGCTGAGCTGTATTTCGGGCGTCATCCAAACCTGAGAGAGCAGGAAGACAAAGGCTGAGATTAAGCTTATTCTCTTTGTATAATTATGTGGAATAAAGAGCTTTTGGTCTTTTCTCATACCTGAATGTTCTCTCCCGGAAAACTGTATTCCCAGATCTTGCAGTGCTCCGTTCAGGCCTTTAGGTTTCCTGTTGTAAAAGAGCTGGAAAATGCAGAAAAGGGTTTTTCAACATGAGGGTCAAAATGAGAAGGCCATGTGAATCTGATTATCGTCCTGACAGAAAAATGTACAAATGTTATGCATGATAACAATCAAGTTAATCATTTACAGAATACAAATGGTACAGCTTCTTAAATGGAAAACTAGCTGCTTTTCCCTGCTTTAAAGTTGTAGACCTCCTGGTTTGAGAAATATTGATCAGAAAGGTTTAGCAATTTGATTACTTCTGACTCTGGTAAATTAAGTTATCATTACTATGAAAATTATAAAATGACTATGAAAACAATACAATGAAATTAAATTCATTTACAACATTTACTGTTGGAGTGAGCCAGCGTGAAAGAGAAAGCAGGTTGCACTCACTCTGTATGTGCTTCTCAGGTCGATCCAGCTGTTGAGCACGTCAGGTTTGTGGAGCTGCTTGCGTTTACACTCGTACTGCAAACAAACGCCGAGATCCCAGTCTGACACGCGACGCAAGTGGTGGCGCATCGAAATGGAGAATGTCATTTAAATGTCAGTGACTCCCGTAACCAAAATAAAATGAATATATAACTCCTGCTATCCTTGAAACGCAGTGTTTTGTTGCACATGATAACGTGTGTTTCCATTTGTTTCTACACATCCAAAGAATTCACAGGTGTTGTACAAGAATTGTTGCAGTAAGTATGAAGATAAAAATGGTCTTCTAGTTGACATTCTGTGTGATCTGTTTTCCAACAAAGGAAAGAACTAAACTTACTAAACTAAGACCTAAAGAGGAGGCTGTTAATAGATAATTATTATTACCAGTTGATGGTGGAGTGATAAAAAACACATTTACCTGACCATGTGAGGAAAGTGCACAGTTTTTGGGAAGGTGAAGGTGCAGAGCACTTCTGTTGTCTGCTGGGAAAGACCACACCCATCTCAAGCTGCAGGTTCTGCAGCCAGCGGCAGAACCGAGAAAGACAGATCTGGAGGGGGATCCCGGCCTCGACTTGCATCTGCGAGACAGAGAAATGGAGCTGTGAGCTGCAGCATGAAGCCAAATTATATATGTGGAAACAGAAATAGAAAGGGCGGTTGTATATTTTAGCCTCAGCACAGACACCTGTGTGATCCCAGTCAGCTCGGTGCAGAACTTGGACAGGGTGGGGTGCTCCTGGGGCTGAACATATGTGTGAAACTCAGACTCCACCTCTCCTGAGGAGGTGTTCAGCAGAACGGCCGGAAACTCAACTACAGGATGGTGGAAGGAAAAGAGGTAAAGAGAGTTATTGGTGGAAAAGATAAGTTCCCCTACGTCTAAACTAAATGTGTGCTACTTACTAATTTCCTGGCTGTAGTTGTTTTTCTCTCTCCAGCACGTGGACTCAAAGTCGATCACAATCAGATATGAAAATATTTGATCTGAATAGAAAGCAGACAATATATTATTTAGCCACTGGATAAAACTCATTATCAACTCAGACTCAACTCATACTTACTTGATACCAGACATTTCTTTGACCCAGAGGACTGACTTCGCTGCCTCAATAACCCGAGCTCTCTGTGAAGGGATGGAGAGATTAAAGAAGAAAAAATAAATCTTAATTTAACCCGACTACATTTTTTCCCTTGTACGACAGTGCTGCCTGAAAACATCTTTAAGTTCATGCCGTTTTTAGCCCAAACTACTATTATTTTTTTACAGAATAAACAGTGCGCAATTAGAGATGACATTTAAAGACTCGATATTCAAACATTCTTTGTCTTTAGCATTTTGTTACGAGAGTTAGCTGTTTTGCTAGTTAACAGACTAATGCCTGGTGGTTTATCGGTCACATACTTGGCCAGTTTCTTTGTAGACATAGCTATTAGTTGAACCCAGGAACCAAATAAATTGTTGTCACCAATCTTACAGGATAAAAAAGTTAAATTATAACACCGTCCTAGCAGCAGCTACTTTATTAAACGGAGCAAAAATCGCGCTGTTTTTTTAAAAGCAGGCGCATCGATCATTCTGAGCTCGGTTAGCTGGGTCTTCAAGGCTTAACGAACTGCCGATAGAAATAGCTGATCATAGAAGAACTACGATGTTTGCCGAAAATGAACGAACTACATTTCCGGTATGATGATTTTTCTATCAAAACAAAAGCACAAGCACGGTTCAAACCCATGGGACGTGTGAGGTCTAACTTTGGTTTGTAAAGATTCATTTTTTTTCATATGTTGTAAGCGGACTGACTATATTTCAGCGACATTTACTGCCTTATAGGGACTTATAGAGAAAATTAATATATGATGTTATTTTTTGAGTTGTGAATCGGAAGTAGTGCTAGTATACGGGGGCTTTATACCAGAGTGTAACGCGGAGCGGCGCCTGAGCTTTAGCCATGTGTTATTAACCTCTAACAGCGGTGGGAAACTTTGAGTTTGGACGCAGTTGGACCAAGAAACTCTGGTATTTACTCACTTTTACTCTCATTTTTTAGTCTCACACGTTCACTGAACTACTGCAGAACTGTAAATGTTTTAGTGTAAATAATAGTTACTAACGTGTTTGCTAGTTTGGTGTGCAGTGTTTCCTGTGTATTGCTCGAATAATGAGGCTTTTAAGTAGAAAACCAAGTGGGAATTTGAAATAAACTGACCTTCAGCTACAGCTGAAAGCGCAAGTTTACTGTATGAACCTGGCAGTTGCAACACAAATAAAGTAAAACCATTATTAAACGCACACAGATACAGTCCCACTTGGTGGAGGCTGAGCTTGTTTCACATTATTAGTCATCCAAAAAGTTTCCTGTGGGGCTGGATAACAAAAAAAACAAACAAACTACACTGCTGCAGTTATGATACAAGAACAAAATTATTACTTGTTTCAGTACCTCCCATTGAAGAAAATATTGTTTGAACAGGTTTGCATAGATGCAACAAGTTGATCAATAGAATAGCAGTTCACTTTTAACATTTGTTTTCATTCACCGACATCAGCTTGAACATGGAGCCTTCATCATCAGCATCATCGTCAGCCACAGCAACAAGCAAAAGAGAGAAAAGAAAAAACTGTGACCCCGCAGCATGTGAGACGGCCAAGAGACTGAAACGTGAGCAGGAAGGTGGGGGGGCGCCGAGGATCTCTGTCCCGCTCGACCGCCTCCAGCAGCCCGTCACGCTCAAGGAGCTGACTGAGCTGCTGCATCACGCCGCTCTGGGGAAAACAGGCGGCGTCAAACAGCCCAGGTAATGAGTTGTGGAGCACGACGTCTCTTTTGCTCGACACGTTTATCTCGGACTGCACGTTATGTAATGTCATTTCTCTGTCCTCTGTGCCAGCTGGTGTCGTCTCCACCGCCAGAGGAAGGTTGCAGGCGTGAATGTCGTCATCGTGGAGGGTGTGACCCAGAGCCACTTTTACAAACACTACCTCACCCTGCGACACCTGAGGACCAACTACAGCTGTGTGAGTATCCAGAGGTCGATCCGACTGGAGCCACATTAGATCACTCCATGATGACGTGTTCATGTTGGTTTTTTGTCTCTGCCGTTAACAGAGGGTCACCTTCACGCCTTCATCCCACAACGTAGCGTCCGCGATCTTCAGCAGTGAAGTTTCTAAATCAGACGCTTCCTCACTTTCCCAAGTACACCAGGAAAACCATGAAATACACAAAGGTGAGACTAGTGTGTGTGGATACGTTCTGATATGAAAACATTACCAGGATGAGACTGTGGTCCTAACATTACTTAAGTTTGTGTGTTTTCTCTCTGTGTCGTTCGTGTGAATTGGCTGCAGCGCTGATGATTCACCCAGTCATCAGCAAGTTTGGGACGCGGAGGAGAGGACTGACGGCGTACCTCCTCAGCCAGGAGGAGATGATCAAGCGTCACTACCCTGTCAAAGGTGAGAGAGAAGATCCAGATTGAGCCGGTTTAGGGCAGACTCGGCCTCGTGGCGTCCGCCTCTACCTCGTTGTTTTGCGTCTCTGGACACAGGAATCCCAGGCTTCGAGGACTTTGTGTGCACAGACAGTGTTGAGTGTGTAACTGACAGCAGCCCTCTGTACGGACTCGACTGTGAAATGGTGAGTTTCACACAAATCCATGTGTCGCCATTGTCCTGATATTATCTTGGGATATTTTTTAATTGATGTCGTGTTTCAGTGTCTGACAGAAAAGGGAAACGAGCTGGCTCGTGTTTCTCTGGTGGACAGCGATGGGAACTGCGTGCTGGACGATCTGGTGAAACCTCAGAACCGCATCTTCAACTATCTCACCAAGTACACACACACACACACGCACGCTTCCATATCATAAACAACCAACAGCACACGCTTAATGTTAAAGGACGTTTTCGGTGTTGCGCCTTCTGATAGGTTCTCTGGTATCACTGCGGCGATGCTGCGACCGATCACGACCACCCTGCGGGACGTCCAGGTGAAGCTCAGGGCGCTGCTGCCGCGGGACGCCGTCCTGGTCGGCCACTCACTGGACAACGACCTAAAGGCTCTGAAAGTGAGTGACTGCAGATGCGTGCGGGTGTCTGCTCGCAGCGGCAATGACATCGTTTGACATCGAGTTTGAGCGCGGCCTCGCGTTGTGGGATCGTTTGACTCTCTTGTGAGGATGAGGCAGGAACTTAGCAGAGACATCAGAGGGACTTGATAATAAAACGAAGCTTGCACCTGTGTTGTGTCTCCGTCCTCCCGTCAGCTGATCCACCAGCACGTCATCGACACCTCGCTGCTGTACAGGAGAGAGTTTGGACAGAGGTTTAAGCTCAAGGTTTTGGCCGAGACGGTGCTGAAGTAAGTTTCCTCTCCGTCTGCGTCTTTCTGACCCACCGGCACCGATGATTCAATTTTCCACTTGTGTCCCAGGAGACAAATCCAGACCGAGGAGAAGAGAGGCCATAATCCCATCGAGGACGCCGTGGCAGCCCTGGAGCTGGCCCAGTACTTTATTAAGACAGGACCTTGTCAGGTAACCTGCCGATCTGTAACACACACACAGACACAGACACACACGTACACACAGTTACAACATTTTTCGCGTGCGCGCTCACCGTCAGGTTGTCGAGCAGCACCTGGAAGAGCTGTGGGGATACACAATAGAGGAGGAGATGAGCGACTCGCCTGGACCCACACCGAGCCACAGGTGCAGCACCTCACACTGCATCTTCCCACACACTCAGGAGACCAGATCCTCCCCCACACACTAACCACTATTTTTTTTCCCCCACACGCAAAAATTGAGCAACATTGATGCAAAAAAGCAACCTTTAACTTTTGGTAAAGTCTATCTTTTAAAAAACGATAAATGAGGATGTAAATGTGGATACACCTTGTTTTCGGTCATTCCACAGCACAGACCTCATTTGAGTTGGTTGACAGTCTCTCTAAAGTTTCTCGTGTGATATGATTTAGTCATTTCAAGGATTTTTGAGGTTTCCAGAAAATCCAAACAATGGTGGGAAGATGCGTCTTATCACTGATGAAAGCATTTAAGTCCCATCAAATCATTTCTTTGTTACGACTGGAAAGATTCTGGTCTTCACTTTGGTTTCTGTTCTTCACTCACGATGTGACAAACTCTCCATCCTTGCGCAGGTTGGCCGACATACTACAGACGTTCGGCCGCTCCGTTGCCTTTCTGGGGAAGCGCTCCGACGTGGCCCTGGACCTGTCCAACCAGCAGTGGCACAACTCTGACAAAGAGGTGAGAAGTGTGGTGGTTTTGACTCAGGACCTTTTGCTGATCAGACGCCGTCGCTGGGTCCTGAAACGAGCCGAGGTTTCTGTCACCGTCTCCTCTCTCCCTCAGGTGTTGGCGTCTTTCAGGCAACAGGCCAGGTGTTCGTTCCTCTCCGTGCTCCAGTTCTCAGACCACCTGAAGGGGTGCGTTCCTCATCATCATCATCATCAGCAGCACCAGAGGGCGAGTCACTCCTTTAAATTTGTCACCCTTCTTTTCTCCCTGACGACTTTGCATCACCGGTCAGTTTAACGCACCGTTTCCTGTGTGATTGTGTATTTCTCCCGCAGACGTGCGCAAACCTTCGCGATATGTGCGTCGTATTCGCCGGGCCGTTCCCTGCCGGTTACTCTGAGAGGGAAGTGAAGCGGCTTTTTTGCTGTTGTGGACCAGTTCGTAAAATCAGAATGTTGAACGCAGCTGTCAGGGTAAGAGCGCGACAACGACAAACAAGTGCCGTTCCTTCTCTGTAAAAGAAGTTCTGTGTTGGATCCCGAGCGATCGGGATCTGTTTGCACGTTTGTTTCCTCTCTCTCGGACGTGCTTTAATCTTCCCTGTTCTTGACTCTGTGACTCCAGGTTCACGCAGAGGTCCAGTTCGAGCTGCTGGAGGGAGCTGTGCTGGCTTTAAAAACTTTGAACGGACTTCATTTGCAGGGACAGTCCCTCAAGGTGACTCCCTCTCCCCTTTTCTCGTGCTGCGTAAAGTTTGTAGCCCACTCCACCTCCAACATGTTCACTTGCGTGTGCACTTTCTAGGTCCAGAGGCCCGTCTACGAGTCAACGCTGGACCTGGATCTGACTCTTGACGCTCTGATGGGCGACGCTCTCAACAGCAGTCACCTCTACGCCATTAAATTAAAGCCCAGCGCGGCCAAGCGCATAAACACTTCTGCAAAGGTCAATGGACACACGTTAGGCGTGAATGGGCGGCGTCCTGTTAAAGTGAACGGGAGACGGTCGCAGCTTGGCGCCACCGCAGAGTCTGAACTGTCTGAGGAAACACTCAGAGAGACATTCGGTCACTTTGGGACAGTGGAGAGAATCGTCCTTCCCGCCAAACCTGGAAAACACGCGAGACACGCGTACATAAGTGAGCAAAAAAAAAAGCTGCAGTACTCACCGCCTCCTTCTGTGGGCGTGTCTGATATGTGAAAGTCTCTGCCCTGTTTTATGTCTGGTCAATAGAATTTGAGAGCACAGAGGGAAAACGCTCCGCCCTCGCCTCCTCTGATGAGCTCTGGGAGGAGGGCTACGTCATCTGCGCGCCCCTGACTCCGCCCCACCTGCGCTCGTGGGTCGCCGTGACGACAGCGGAGGCTCCGGTGGATGCTGAAGGGGACGAGGAGGAGAGGACGCACGTTCGCAGCAGCCCCCAGGTGAGAAACCGGTGGACTGTCACTGTCACGGCTTCGCTGACCCGTCTAAAAACAGCTGAGTGGGACAAAAAAAGTGGACACGTCCATTTTCATCCACAGGACCAGAACACAGAGCTCCTGATGGGGAAGCTGGACCGCCGTCTGGGGAAACTCTTCAGATCTCTCCCAGACTGCACCTTGTCTGTGGTCGTGCTGTCTGGACACAGGTGAGGGGTCCCACAGTGTCTGGGGGGTGTTGTGACCAAGTCAAGTATTAATAAACCATGTCTTCTCTTCTCTAGTGCTCATGGCCAACACCTCCCCGGTTTGTGCTTCATGGAGGTCAAGTGTTTCGAGAGGAGCTTTGATCCAGCTCAAGGGACGAGCTCAGACCTCCACTGACAACATACCTGCCGCTCCAGTGGACCAGCAGAACCAACAGAAATCAAGAAGCATAAAAAAATAAAAGTTTTCTGATTATTAGTATGAGTTGAATTAATTACTTTTGAATGACAGATGTGAGCGCGGCTCGGTGGACGGTGATATGATCAACGTGTTCTTGTGTTCCATTTGACAGAGGATACAGAATCAGAGATACTAAGAAACATTCTTTAATTTTTCCCCTTTTCCAAGGAAATATTTTAGGATTTTTAAACTTTATCTTATACAAAAATGTATACGTCTTAACGTTCACACCTTTTGCATTAGAACATACTTTGACATTGTTGCAGATCGACACAGTTACAAAACATTCAACACAAAAAAAGAAAAACAATTCTGTACAAAAAAAACAAAACAAAACACGAGCACCTCTTGAAGGGTCAAAATGCCACCAATAATAAATATCACATTATCATTGATAAGCTTATTTATGTCCAATAAAACTGGAGGAGTTGAGAACTTTTCTTTTAAAATGGGAAAAAAAAAACTATTTGGACTGCATTAAAATACTAAATAACCCTGACATTGTAAACTACAGGACCTGTCGAGTGGCATTTTCATTCCATCGCTCACAATTTATGAAAAATGGATTCACAGGGACACAAAGACGGGAGAGGAAGAGGCGACTCCCTCACATGCACCAACTCGCGCACAACTCACGCTCACAAAATATAAGACTTGACTCGAGGTGACGTTAAAATTGATCCAGGACTTCAGAGCGGAGGCGTCCGAACACGCCAGAGAACAGATGAACATGTGGTGCATTTGTGTGTTTGTTGTGTGTGTGTCTGTGTGCGTTCACCCAGAAGAGTTGCCCGCTCCTCTGGCGTACAGATCGAAATATGGCAGCTGTCGTTATGGCTTGTGTTCTCTCTCTCTCTCGACAGTCCGGTGGAGCAGCTCGGCCGGTGGAGCGTCGGACTCGCGGCGTCCGCAGCTTGTGAGTGAACCGATGAATTTTAGGGCAGGTGCCGCCCCCCCGGTGCAGGAGAGCCCCCCCACCCCGAGTGCTTTCTAAGAGATTCTGAGCAGGGAGCCCGGTGTGGGACAGTCGGCCTCTCGCTACCACACTTCTGGGACTTCAAACAGCGATGTTGTAGATTCAGCTGCTGCTCGGACAAAGACGAGAAGAAGAAGAAGATGATGAGCACGTGATGCTACAGAAATCTACTGAACTGGAACTTGGATCAAATGCTTTGTCATGCTGGATACAATTAGATGTCTGGAAAAAAAAAAAGAATATGGGGAAATATTGTATGAGGCTAATATTTCCCATCAATTATTTTAGAATTGATGATAATTAAGTTTGTGGTAAAAGGAGCCCTGACCCATTTCTCTGTGGATTGACAACATTTATCCACAATGGACCTCAAAAAAGTTATAACTGGCAAACACACCTTCAGATTTCTTTTTCTTGTTCTTTTGGCCTTTCCTCCCGTGGACCGTCGGGGCTTGTTGCCAGGCGACCGTCCCCTCAGCATCGTCCGCTGGATCTGCGCCCTCGGGACTTTCCTCCTCGTCCGGGACTGGACTTAGCCCCGCTGGGTCTGATGCATCTCTGCAGGGCACAGCAGCCGTTAGGAGGCTCGATTCATGTAGTGACATCATCAAGCAACCGCCTCCTTTTCACTCACGTGGTCTTCAGCCATCCCTCTGACGTCTTGCTCTCTATGGCGTCAGTGTTCGCCTGCCCACTTGCATCTGGAGAACATGACGACAACTGGAGCATGAGAATCCAGATCAGACCCGTTTTACCTCGTAATCCACAGGGCCGACGGTGCGCACAAGCTGAGGCTTAGACAACCGTCAGAGTTAGGAGGGATGGACTGAACGTTAAACACCAACCATCCACCATGTTGCATAACTCGACACATCATCGGCACTATGCGTATAGGAGTTGTCGGACCAGACTGCGCCAGCTCTAAGCAGCAGGTAGCCATAAATATTACATAAAATCTGATTTTAAACTAATGACTCATTATTCTCCCTCAGGGCTAAGTGAACCTCTGCATGTTGCTGTGCTGCTGCGGGGAAAGTAGGTATGTGTGCGCTCGTTCACGCACCGTCGGTTTTCATCTTCTTGCTGCCTGTGCTGTCCGGGTACGAGTAGTGGCTCCAGCCGTCTGTGATGCCAGAATCTCCGCTCCTCGTTTCTCCGTGAACCGGACTGATGCTGCGTTTCCTCAAACCCCTGGAACAAAAAACAAATTCGGACGTACGTTCAGTCATACATGCGACGGTTTAAAAAAAAGAAGCGGTGGATACCTGATGAAAATCAGCGACAGGTAAACACAGAGGTACCTGGAATATCCGGCATAGTGAGGTTTCACCCAGCTGTCCTCCCCCCAGGTTTTGGCCGGCTGGCCCCCGAGCTTGTCCTTCTCCTGCTGCTTGGCTTGGACGTACTCTGCATACGTCTGGATCCTGTAACTCTCTGCATAGCGGCTGGTGTTCATGGCTGCGGGATGAGAGGATGACGTCAACAGATAGCAGATCAGCAGGATTTTTGTTTATTTTGTACAGGCACAAAGTGCCCAGTCTGGTGTGGGGGGGGGTCCAACTTACCTATCTGGACCTGGTCCGTTTGACTCAGGGACACAAACGCTGATGTGTCGTCAATCCATGAAACCTGGATGTTCCCTGAGTGGAAAGTTAAACGTGAGTGATGAACTATGGCCGACACTCTTTGGCCAGAAGACCTGAAACACACAAAATCTTACCAAAGGCACTGAAGAGCTGGTAGAGGTCACTCGTCTTCCATTCTTTTGGGAAGGTGACGTGCAGGACGTGGTCGCGTTTGGGTTGTACTGTAGGAACAGAGGAGTTTAGCAGAAAAAGTAACAGTGAAGGGGGAGGTGGAGAAGTGGAAACCTGAACTTAATTAAAAGGGATGTTTCATATCATCATAATTAAAGCTGATGGGATAAATAAATCACTGATTAGAAATTAAAAGCAGCTAAAATAGTTTTTCTGCTCCAGTGGTCAGAAATCCCTTCATGCATCTCTTTGCAAAGCCAATATATATATTAATACTGCGCACTGTCTACATCCAGGCTTGCTACGTTCAGCAGATCACTGAATCTGTCAGCAGGAATGTGCTTTGTATTAAATATGGCAAGAATCCAGCTGTGTAACAATATTTCACTCACGATCTGGTCCTGTGATGTTGAGGTAGGGGATATCTATTATCCTCATCAGGAAAAGCCTTGAGAACAGAAAGATAAAATGTTAGCGGCCTCGATTTAAAGTCTTTTAACAGTTAATAAGAAGCGAGCGCATTCACTGAAGTGCATCTCTTACTTGTTGAAGAAAGGCTCAATGAGTTTGGATCGAGTGGAGATGTAAGCTTTGGGCGGAGTCAAGAAGGAGCCTGAAAAACAGCAGACGAACTGAGACAAAGTCTCCTTTTTAGATTTCTAAAAGAGGCGACCAGTGCGATTGTGTGCGTTACCCAGGAAGTTGGCCATGGAGATGAAGCAGAGGCCGGTGATGTAGGCGTCGTAACCCGCCTCGTGGAGCTGCTCCTGGGCCGTGTTGTAGCTGGGGAACCCCTCTACTGTTTCTGAGAGGAAGAAGAAGAGTGAATGTGAAGGCGATGGAGAGGTTTGAGGTGAAGGTTAATGTGCGTACGGCGTTCACTCACCGACTTGCGGGGACTTGAAAGGGCTCTCCTTCAGCTGTTTCTCCAGCTCGGCCAGAGAGGTGTTCGTGATCAGCTCCTGAAAAACAACTTGTTAATGTTTTATTTTAAAGACAGATAATCACGACCGAAATCTCTGCAGTGATGGAGATTATTCATAATATAAATCATAGCAAATTAAATCAAAGGCTTTCAATGAGCACAAATTAAGAACCATAATCAGATTTACTGGTTAAGTATGTTGATAGTGAAATCCCTTCCTGCTGCTTCACAGTGAATTTAAAGAGCGCAGAAGACTAATTTAATGGATGACACGGCTAAATGAATACAAGTTAAAATGCCAAACCTTAAACGGCTGAGTGGAAGCCATCAACTTTGTGTCCAGGAGTCTGTGAGTTAAAAAAAAAAAAAAAAAAGAAGGTGGGACAGATAAATAAAACACCTGAACAACAAAACTGCTGTGAAGCTAATCTAGCAGGAGAGCGACGCCTTACCGTGGGAAGACGCACATGGTGACCTCTTTAAAGTCTTGAAGATCCTGCAGAAAACAGCATCAGTGCAAATCATACATAAAAAAGGACATTACTAAAAAAAGCTGCATCTTTAAAAACCTCCATTTGAGTGTGTACCTCAGGAAGAGCGCAGTAGAACTGATGGATGGTGTGCATCACATCCAGCAGCATGTTGTGTCCAACCACGAGTTTACCCTGCGAGTCACAACATCACCATGATCCCACAACGCAAACGTGAATAACATATCTGCTGAACTGGTTTTCCTGATTCTCAACAATCCACATCGGTTTACTGACTTAGTGTGTGTGTGTAGCAAGAGCAGAGGCTGACTCACAGATTTAGAGATGGCGTGGATGACCCTGGAGAAGCCAACGGCATCATTAAGCTCCTCCTGGCGGGAGAAGAGAATAAAATAAAAAAAGATTCATGTGGTAGGAAAGAAGTGCAATCTCCTCCACAACATGTCAGACAGAAAAGCCCCCACTCACCTGTTCTCTCTCCAGCTTCTGCTGCTCCCTCTTCTTCCTCTCCTCTTCGTCCACTTTGCTGACCTGGATGAACCGCTCCTTCTGCAAAACGTACACAAAAGTTACATAGAGGTTACAAAACCAAACTAAACAAAAGAAAGCAGGAGGCAAGACAAGTTGAAATGAGACATGTTCTAACCTTTTCTGTTTCCATGGTTTCCACATGAAGCCCCTTGGGAAACCTGCCAGAGCAAGAAAAACCATTAATCCAACAACAAGCCAACACAGTAACAACAACAACAGTAGCCAAGTGGTAAATGGCACTCACTTCCAGTTGAGGGTCTGGTATATCAGCTTTCTCTGGAAGCTGGTGAGGGAGTAAAACACAGATGAAAATACAAAAGCTGAGACGGTGAAACAGAACGGGTGGATGTGGAGGTTTGATTACCCGGTGCACGGCTCCAGGTCCAAAGTCTTCTCTGAGTTCGTGAAGAGGGCCTCAACTTTCTCTCTGTGCGGAAAAGCAGAAGTGGATCAGAACATAAAGAGACACTACGGTGATGCTGCGTTTGTCTGACGCCGACAAATCTCATCTGCCTGTGAACTTGTGATCATGTGCGAGTCTGCGTCCTGGCAGCAGCTTTGTGAGACGAGCAGCTTACAGATGGAGTCTGACTCCGGGTCTGTTCATTAAGACCGAGGCTGCCGGCCGGTCCTGCTCAGTTTACCCTGAAGTAAATGCAACCAGGGCACCTAATATGGCCCCGTCACTTTGGGGCATTTTGAGCATCTCTCAGCACTTACACCACCCTGTTGATGAACTCCTTATGTTCCTCGGGCACGTGTGCAGGGCCTTTGGAGGACGACGGGGAGATGAAGGACGGCGTCCCGACTCCGTTGGCGTGCTGATTCCTCCTCTCCTCCGTCTGCTCCCTCAGCTGGGCCTCCTCATCTTGATTCAGGTACGGGATTCCTTTGAAAAACCAGAAAGACGGGAATATTGAGGCTGCGCGCTGACCTGAGGTTCTGTCTGTGGCTGTTATTGCGTTTCATAGAATTAAACTGATTGTGAAATAAGGAAGCTGCTGCTGGTTTCAGTCAACAGATTGTGAATAGGTAGAGAACAAATACAATAGAACCAGAAGACTCGCTGCAGTTTCCACCACACCTCTACAACTTTTACTCTGAACTATGGAGTGGCAGCATAACACCATAACGTCACCACAATGTAAAAAAAAAAAAAAAAAAAAAAAAAAAGGACTTTCCCCAGGCTGTGGAAGACAACTCGGTTTTTACAAAGGCTGGCCTATTAATCAGACTGAAGTGGCACTTCATTTTTTTCTGGAGGTCTGGGACCAGACTAACAAAAAAAACTCTATTCCAAGACTGAGTGAGGCGCTGAGGGCCCAGAGGCAGCTGCTCCAGTACTATGACAGCTGTTCTTACTCAACACTGAGGACGTACAAAACATTTTAAATACTAGAGCAAGGAAACCGTACAACAGATTCCACAAGGGTTCCTTTTTCAGAATAAAGCACAGTTAACAAACTTAGCACAAGTTAAGCAAATGTTCGTGTAGCATATGAGAAATTCAAATGAACAAGATTTCAATGTACATCTGGAGATAACTAATCAGAGAAGAAACTGACCGAGCATTATGTTAAAGTTTGATGCTTCTCGATTCAAATCAGCTGGTCATCGCTTACTGATAAGTCATTGTGTGTTGCACTCACCGTGACAGAACACCTTGTTGAAGTCAAATCCTTGACTGGCCAGAAAGTCAATACTGGAACTCTGAAACGACAACGATGACCTTCCAACTTCCAAAAACATAACAGAAATAAACTTTTCACAGCGGAACAATAGGAGCAATTTTTAAACCACCTCAAATCTGTCTCTCTTAATGCCGTTTATCTCAGATGTTCAAAAGAAAGTAACCCAGTTCCCTGAGGAAAAGCACCGACTCACTTGGCAGATGAACTTTATGTCAGGAGACGTCCTGTTGAACGGTTTCGGGAATATATAAAAGTTAAAAGGCTTTGTGATATACCTGAAGAGACATGACGAGAGGAGACAGAAAAATGAGGATAACAGCTGGATCACCTCCATTAGTAGCTGACAAATGGGGTTTTTGCACAAGATAAAAGTGACAGTAAATGTTCTGGGGTTGATCCAGCCTTGTTTAATTCAGGAAACAGCACAAGAGATAATTATTATTTGCCAGTCGGACAACACACACAGATTTATCTCATCCAGGTTCTGTCCAAAAACTGTCTCCCAGAGGACATGCATCAAGTTTCTCTGAGTGATCGTGAACCATGTACACGGCTCAAAATATTGTCTCTCTGCTTATTGTAACAACTAAGACATGAAAACACGGGCGGACGGCCACATTGGGAGAGACAGTAAATCTGATACACTGTTGGACACACAAGTCTGCATTTATTCAGCAGATACTCACATTGATTTTGCCTGGTCGTACTTGAATGTACATAATCCAAACTGGAACAGCAAAAAGTCCATGGAGTGCTGGTGGCCGGAGAGAAAACAGGCTTTAATGAGATACAACAAATAATATTAAAAAAAAAACAACAGCAAATGTCCTACATCAAGTATGTTCGTTTACACATTCGTGCAATGAGGTAAATCTGTGAATACTGGGCTGCATCAGTGAGACTGACTTGATTGGAGATGTGCAGGAGCTGATAAAAAAAAAAAAAACAAAAAACCTCTGCTGACCTTTTTCAGCTTGGTGTATCGTTCCTCTGGTGTGTCCAACCCGTTGGTTAGTGCACTGACATTAGGACCATCACTTATCCCTGAAAATAAATAAAATAAACAAAAACGCATGTCACATTTTGCAGACACTGGTTTTTTCTTCCTCCAACCCCCTAATTTCAAACTCCTAAACACATTTACCTGAAAATTCTCCATCGATGGCCAGGAAGTCAGCCTCCTCTATGGCACTGTACACCGCGTTTAAACAGTCTTTATAATCTGCAGGAATAACAAATTAACGTGCATTAATATCAGCTTGTTGGCGTGATGCGGACAACGTGCTAACCTGCACAGGAGCACACGAACCCCGCAGGAGCAGCGCTAGCTAGCGTTAGCTGCCAAGCTAGCTGCGAGGGAACGAGCTAGCTGTTAGCGAGCTGCACAAACATAAGAATTAGAAAGCCATATCCTCTGTAGAAACGTCTCCTGTCAGTACCCCGGTGACAATTTTCACAAAGTACAGAGATAACTAAACAAAGCCAAATGCGCCAAATGTGGCTGGCTACTCACTCTTTCGTGTCACCTCCATCCCTGCACAATGACTGAACCCGGCTGACAGCTAACGCTACCTAGCCTCCGTCCACTGGCTTTTTAACCGTTTGTCAAACACTTCCGGGCCGTTGCTGTGAGACGAACCACTCGCTGCCAAGCTTCGGTATATTTATAAAAACTACACGTCCGGTGTTTGCTTATTTTAGCAGTACAATTATATATATTACAGTAAATACATCAGATTATTTACTGCAGTACGCAATGGATGAAGTTTTATGGATGGATGTAACTAAGTACATTTACTCGAGTACAAATTTAGGTGCTTGTACTTTACTTCACTCTTTTCTTTTCATGCCAAGGAAGAGTTTATGAACTACTCTGATACAAGTAAAAAGAAATTTCCTCAAAGTATCAGTATGTGACTATGATCATGAAAACAAATGGAGAATTAAAAAGTAAAAATACAGAAAAAATCTCTGGTGACAGTTATGCTTTCATTCATAAGTATAGTATAGTAAGATATGTAATTAAATTATTATTTCTTATGTATTACTGTACATCACTGTCTCCTCTTGTATTATGTCATTTTGTGCAACATCATTTGATAAGGAGGATGCTCCCAAATTGCAGCTTTACTGTCAAACTATGCAGAGACATTAAAAGAACGTTGGATACAAGGAGAACTCCAGAGAAAGATGTTTAAGTGAAGAGACCAGGAGTGGAATTCCTGATATTCCAAGAGCCACTGTCTTGCACATGCTGCTCTTTCTGTGCATGACCATCATATCTGCTACATTTAGGTTTGGAGTTTAGGTTCCTGACGTGGTGGAGGGTGGTGTCTCAGCCTGGCAGTGCAGCTGCCACAGAGTTTAAAAGAGACAAACCATTTCCTGTGATTATTATCGACATTTCATATTGTGTGATGAACATAAAGAAGAATCTCTTCCTGGGGAAAATAAAAAAAGCTGAAGAGCACGGGTGAGGTTTTCTCTCCATTGAAATGCAAAGATGACATTTCAAAAGTGCAGACAATGGGATTTTTTCTTCTTTTTTTGATAAAGGAAAGCAAGAAAAGGCTTCAGCTTTCATGTCTTATGTTTTCTCCAGGGGCGTAAAACTGTAGAATAATATATTTTTTGACAGTATCTTACAAATATGGAAATCAAAGTATTCTCTAATCTTTAGCTTTAAGGCTTTTAAACACGGCATAAATCTATATCAGTGTAAGTGAGGTGTCTGTGTATGCAAGGAGCTGCATTTTGTTTGACTTTGTTTATAGAGTTTGATTACCTTTGAAGAAGACAGGTTATACACTCACTCTAGATGATTATAACTTTATTTTGTTTTCCAAGATGACAACAAACTGAGGGAAAAGTAGTTACAAATTTGCAACTGAGATCAAAATCACCATCTACCATAAAAGCATCTTATGTCAGAGCAAATAAAATAAAAAATAGGTTTAGAGGTGGTGGTGTCTCAAAGACGGGGGCATCGGGAAGCTGAGTCTGGCCTGTGGGATCTTCCACAGGTCAGATGATGATAACGGCTCCATCCAACATTGTTCAGCCTTCTTGGTGGCCTCGGTGACATCACTTCTTCTGCCCCACCCCCACCTTCTCAAAGGCTCCAACAAACAGGATGGGGAATGAAGGTGATACCTACTTCCAGCCATTGCCAGCTTTTGATGAACTCGGTGCATTTGCGAGAGTCAGCCGCACGACATTCCGGTCGTCTTTCTTTCTCTTTGCCTTCTGAATATGGATCTGGAAAGCCCAACAAAATGGCCTTCTTCTCCTTCAGCTCCTATCGATTGCCATCAAAGCCATTTTTCATGAGGACGTTGCTCACCTTGTCGGTCACATTAGAGAAGATAAGTGTTCACACTGAAGACTGCGATGGTTTTCTGCTGCTCCGATGGGATGAGTTGATGTTTTTCCATGCAGGACTACATGGATGAGGTTCCACAGGAACACACAGGATGTCAGGGCAGGTTTTGTGAAGCTGCCGCTGTTCCCGTCCTTTCTGACGACCTCCATCACCTCACAAGCGAAGATATAAGTGATGGGGAAAAAAAACAGATTACAGCAGAGCACGTCATGGTGACAAATGCTTACATAAGTGATAAATGACAGCACACACTAAACAAGATTTAATTAAATATGGTTGATGATTGGAAGCGAGCTTGTCTGTGTTTATGTGCTTCAACAGAGGGCACTTGAATCACAATTGATCGATGGGATGCCTTTTATTTTTGAATGACCTTTACAGTGTCATTTCAGATTTACTGCCACTGTGGGGGTTTTTTCTATCTCCCACACATTCAGAACAGAACAGCAGGGAAAAAAACCCTGATGTATTGCTGCAAAACTGTAAGAATCTCTCAGATTAGTCATACTTTGATTAGTCATAATGCAGTTTTAGGGTCCGTCACACCCATGAGCAGAAATGTCACCTCCAGCAGCCAAGCCAAACCCGAATGAGTTTCTACATTTCTGAGAAAAATAAAAAGGTTTTGCGACGTTCTGTTTCACCATCAGACGTCAGCGAGCCGTTCTGGTCAGTGAGTGAACGATAACACGCTCGCTCTACCTCGACTCAAGCGGCTCCCCATCAATCTCAGGAAAACACTTTCTCTAAATCACTGTTGCTCTTCTGTTGAGCGGTAAAGTTTTAGATAAAAAAACAACAATTTGGGCATTTGATACTTTAAAAGTTTATCTTGAAACAATGCTGACATGCTTGTATTGTATTGTGATGTACATTGTGACCCTCTGATCACACTGACTGCAAGGTTATCCCATCTTAAAGTGGGGTCAGTATACACGATTGGGGACAAAATCCACCATCTTTAATCTGTGCAAAAAAAGCAAAGAAACACTGTGTAAATATGGAGTGAATTTCTCACTGAAAACACTGCAACTCTAGAAGATACCCACTTTACTTGGCTGAAGCCCCCGCCCCCATCACTTACACTGAAATTGCTTGGAAATCACAGATTGCTTTCAAATCACTTCTTTCAGTTCAGCTCAAAGAGTCATAGTCACTGACCATGCAGTTTGTTTGGTTCGGATCAGCGATCACAGGCGGCTCAGGAGGCGCAGCAGTTAGTGAACGTCTTCCTCCACGGCTTCAGATCAGTTCATTATGTTGCCGTCTGATCTGAACTTGTTTGCTCCGGGGTTTTGAGGCAATGATTGTCTTTCACCGACTTTTAATATGCTTTTATCTGGGAATTAATGCACTGTCAATTAGAGCAGCGAGGAGCTTCAGAAAATGAACCTGTCCTTTAATGGGCAGTGATGGTGGAGTGATGACAGGAAATGAGAGGAGAGTGATGGGGAGAGGAAGGATCAAGGTCAGTGTTGTGTGAGTGGTAGCTGCACACGTGTGCATAATACTGTGTGTTCTCTGTTATATGATGTGTGTTTTCCAGTTGCTAACATTGACTTTTCAAACTCACACATTGAGTTTAAGTCCTTTCGGGGCCTCAGGGCAAAAAGGAAAGCTGTGTGCAGGGTGTGTGCAGCTGGACGTGCGTCGCCCAGTGTCAACCTGCACACGACGGCTTCGTTAGAATTCGCCTGGAGTCACTCGTCCAACTGGTCCCGCTATGGCGGAATATTAATTGGCCCCAGGTTTTCAGTGTTTTCAGAATTAATTTGTGGTTAATTTTACTGAACACAAACCCTTATTTGGGAATTTGCACCATGTTGGCAGTCTGATAATGAAACACAATTTCTATTTTGCTCCACTTTATTATTCAGTCTACACTTAGGCTGTAGTTGCAGTTGTTGGGAGTAGCTATTGTGTGAAACATACAGGATTTGTTATTTGTGGCTGGCTGTATCAGTTTCATCCACACCTACTGCCATTTTCCTGCCACAAGAGAAAAAAAACACTTTTTAAATTGGGGGTAATTCAATTTACTCATTGTTCTTAAATCTGGTTTTGTTTGAGTACTGAGCACTTGAGTATATCCATTTTAACACAATTTATTCTTCTGCCCCTTTACATTTATTTGACCATTTAAGATATGAAGTTGACATAAAAACACAAGTTTTTAAAATACTGCACACAGTTACTATTAGAACTTTGTTTTTTCATTATCTCATGACCCCTCAGATTTATTGCGTGGATGTTTTGGAGGGGCCCTGACCGTCACAGGGTCCCTCAGTTTTGTAGACTTGTACTTGTTGGTCTGACTATAATCTGCACTACACAGCCACCACAGGGGGGCGATATACTCCACAAGTTCAGAGGTCATGGTTATCTCGCTTCCACAGAGTCTCCCCTCTCCCTGTAGCACACACACACACACACACACAAACCATTGGGTTTCTTGACTTCAGAGGACAACACTTTGACTTAAATTAAGTCCTGGAGACTAACCTTAACCACTACCTACCTAACAATAACCCTTACGCTAACCTTAATCTAAACCTAACCATATTCTCACTTTAAAACATTTCTTACGTAATGATTTTTATTATGGGGATCAAACACACACACACACACACACACTGAGATGCTTGAGGTCACTATAAAAGCTCTCCAGTCCCTCTGTGTTCCTTTTCTTTTTCAGTCAAAGCACATCATACCTTTTACAGACAGAACGAACACAATGGGGAGGCCAGAGCACGGGTTGAGTCAGGAAGAGGATGAAAGAAAAAAGGGGGGGGGCTGTGGTTTATGGAAAAAGCAGGCTGAGGGAAGACCATTAGCATCTGTCAAGTAAGCATGTCCATGTGTTGTCTGTTTGGACATCTCCACAATCAACCTTTAAAGCAGGCAAAGAAATTGAAGGGACAGCCAGTGAGGGACAGAGGAGGTAGAACAATGGAAACTATTTGAGTGAAAGAAACATTCAGGAAGGCTGGGGGGGGGGGTCAAAGACGATGAGAGGCCAGAGATCTTTAACGGTGAAGGTTTGTATCAATAATAAAACAATAAAATATCAACGATAAAAAAGAAAGAGAACTTAAGAGGTTGAAGGAAGAAAGAGAGAGTCTGGTTGTATTGTGACTGTTACTGGTTCAATAAACATTTCCTGTGCTGTCATACACATAAGAGTGTACGTGCACGCATGCAAACACACACAGACACACACACTCATGCACACAGAGGAGCTCTCGTGTTTATAACCTGCTCAGACAGTCGTGTTATTGCTCTCCTAATCATGCGTGAGATTAGGTGGCAACACACACAGGCAAAAACCTGCTGTTGACACGTCCTCTGCCACTTCATCTCACACACACACACACACACTCTCTGTTTTAACTGGACCGACGATGAACAAAAAGTGATTTGCTTTTCAGGCCAAACAGAGGACAGAACGAGTGCAGTTTATCACTCCATAATTGTAGGATGGGAATGATGGGGAAAGGAACGGAGGAACAGAGACAAAGCTGCATGAGGGATAACAGTTTTCCGGAGCGGTGGAAGTGTAACTGATAAGTAAGAACAAAGACTAAATTGATGGCAATTCAGGGAGAGGGAGCTTTGCTGGCTGCCTCTCTCTGGTCTGGCTCTTTGTTTGAAAAGAAGTTGTGGGAGGATGAGGAGGGGGGAGCTTGACTTGCATGAAAAGAAGAAGAGCTGGACTGAATCTCAGCTGTGGGGACAAGGAGGAGAAGTCACTGTCTTCTCCCCAGAGGTGAGATTCAGAATTTGTGCCGACCACTTTGCCCAGAAACGGCTTCATCTGTCACTTTCTGGACTCTAAATACACCACACACGATCAGAGGAGCGCCGCTGCTTCGTTTCCTCAAACCACACACACACACGCACGGTATCACAACCCGGATTTGTCTCGGTAACGTCAGAGCAGAGAAATTCATTGTCTCAGGGACGATAGGGAAACATCATTTAGACGAGAGGCAAAACAGAGAAAAGATAATATCGCTACACATCATATACACAAAATTTAAAATATACCTGCAGAATGTACAGCTGGGTGAAAATAAGTAAGCTGCATTAATCAATAGTTTAACATGAACAATTACTCTAATTACTAATGTGAATCTCTCCTGCAGAGAATTCCCACCTGACTGCCGTTTCCTACAGCGCTACAAGGCATTTTAGCATCTTTGAGCTCATTGTTTTGATTTTACGGTCTACAGCTGGACTGTTTTGATTCAGTTTCAGACCACAATGCGGCGAAAAGTTGGTCGATTATTAGACTAACATTCATCAGGTGGACACGAGCACAACTCCAAATGAATGGCTGTGATACTGCATGTCTGCTGGATGTGTACATAAACAACTAACACATTCACGTTTGCTATCCATTTTAATGCCCTTTCCAACTACAACAGATTTGACCCAACAGGCCGGCTGTTTGTCTATATCAAAGTTCTCAGAGCATCTCCGACTCTGCAGATCTCAGGTTTCAAAAACTGAAATACTCAAGGGACAAAGTGGTAATTTTTTAATAAATCAGTTCAGCGGTTCTCAAAAGAGAATTTGGTTTAAAATTATGGGTTTGTTTATTAAAATTACAAATGTTTCACACCCTGGTTCTGACTCTGCAGTACAGATTCAAAGTTTAAATGGAGTGCTTTTAAAAAAATATTTCCACACAGAGATGGGGGAAAAATGGTTCTGTGTTGCCACTTCATTTAACTGAAAAATGGCTTTCAGGCACTGCTGGATTTAGATTTTGGGCTTGTTCTGACTGGATAGACTTGAGGAATTAATCAATTTTTCATCCACACACAACATTTGACACAAATTGTTAAATTTGAAAGAAGGCAGGAACAGAAATGGATGTTTTCCACATAATTCCCATTGACAGAATTGTTTTAGGTACAGCAGTCTTTCTTTATATCATCTCCAATGTACGTTTGCTTACGCAAATCCTTGAAACCCACTTTTTTAATGTTTCCAAAAGTCCACCTTACACGTTTGTCCTGCAGTAAAACTTCCACATGTAGTGTGACAGCATTGTTAAAAATTTTCGTGGTTATGTTTAGGCGCTCACAGCACTTGGTTGAGGTTAGGGAAAGATTGTGGTTTAATACAGAAAAAAGTTCACAACTCCCAACACGAAGTGTTTGACAGGTTTGTGCTTTATCCAGCCCAACCACCTCCTGGTAACTCCACTGCAGTTAATAAATTCAAAAAAAATACATTGCCTCTGAACATAATCCAGCCAGCGATTTCCTACAAAACATATTTGCAGCTGCAGCTTAGTTGCTTATAAATGTAATTTCTTGGAGACAAGGTTGGAAGCTCAGAGAAACTGATTAGAAACTTTAAGAACGCTATGATTTTTCTTTTTGCAGGAGGTGTTGCGAAACATTACACAGGTGCATTTAATTCAAAGTTAACAGACTTTCCCTGCAGTTGTGTGATTCCTTCTGGCTCAACAACCCCGTCCATCAGTTGACTATAAATCTTGCTCCAGATACACCACAGTGTCAGCCCGGACAAATCCCAGCGGGATCTGTGGGATATCAAACAGGCCAGTGGAAACTCACAATCACTGATGATGTTGATGGACTGCAACAGTCTTTCTGGGGCCTTTGTATGAGCTGATTCACGCATAGTAACAGTTCATGCATCATCAAGTCAATGAAAAATACCATGAAAACTCTATGAGTCACAGTTTGATAAAGTTATGCATATGTGTCTGAAGAGCCATTCAGTAATTAGACTTTAATTCAAAGTTGTGACCTTAAGTTAAGCTAATTAGAAACGTCTGTTTGCATTTTCTTACTGTCAGTGTTGTTTGAATTGGATTAACGTCACAATATTGCCTTCCATTTAAATATTGCCTCTTACTTTTTCCATTACACCTTCACATTGCGGGGGTGGATGATAACCAGTTAATCAAGGCAGCTGGGTTTGTGTGCGTCAAATCGGCAGGAGAACACACATTAATGAAGATGGAAGTTGTGCATTTGAGCGACGGTTTAATGAAGTCTGTGTGTACCGACGCTCGGCGAACTGCGTGTGAGGCATGAGTGTATGTTTGTGCGTGTGATGTGGCGCTCGCTTATCTTCAGCTGGTGCGTGGGCAAAGCGCGAGAGTGACACTAACAGGAAAACACCGTGCATTATTTATCAAGAACCAGAGTGTGATTTGTGAATGCAGAAAGTGTGGACGAGTGCCTTCCCACACAGTTCTGTCCGAAGTCAGACGCTGGCTCGGGTAGTGGAGGAGCCGGTCGCTTTGATGGCAGCCACTGCACCACTTAGCCATTCACTCACTTTGTAGCCACGTTAGCGGCATCTGTCACTTCACAGTTTTGATCCAGACTGAAATACCTCAGCAACCACGAGATGGTTTGCTGTGAGGTTTGCTACAAACATTCATGGTTCCCAGAGGATGAACCCTACTGGCTTCTCCTGACTTTCCCTCTAGTGCCATCGCGAGATGGCAACTGGATGGGCCAGACGACTTTTTCCACAGAACCACTGGGGAAAGTTTCATTGGAAACTGAGAGGTGCTTTCAAAAAAACACTTAGTAGGTGATTGGCTCACAGTTTACCAAAACTAGCAGCATCTATGCTAACCTCTTTGGGAGTGGTCGTTTCTCAAGTGTGAGAGGTTAGGTTAGGTTAAGATAAATGCTTTGTTACATCCTGTAGGACATCCTCTGGTGAATATATCAATTAAAATAAAATCATCATGGAGCATTAGCCAACACATAAATAATAACAATAAAAATGACAGTCCCATAACTCATCTTGCTGTGTGAAGACAAGAGCTCAAAAGAGACAATACTGTACTGTTAGACAGTCAAGAATACAAGAACCAGAATCCCTGTCAAGGAGATAAATAATGAATGAATAGGTAAACAAATAAATAATATGAAACACACACCGGGGACAAAAAACCAAATCATTCCGGGCACTTTGTCCCTGCACAACTGCTTTATTATTTCGACCACAAAGCAGATAAAAGCAGTTTTTTGTCAATATAGAGTACATACAGTACAACCAGGCTCATCTATCTGTCGGGTGCGTGTGATGAAAACTGAGAGAGGGAGGAGAGGAGAAAATTTATGGTAAATCACGCACGCACTCGCACACGCACACACATGCAGAGTTAATCTCACACGGCCTTGTGTTGGGGGAGGATTGTGAGAGCCAGTTTGAGTTCAGCGTTGAAGAGAAAGAGAAGCGACGATGGAGAAATGACGAGAGAGAGAAAAAAGAGGAGGAAATAATGAGAGGGGGATCATGTGAGGGTTTGGGGCTGTTCTCATTTCATAATTTGGCAGTAGCACACACACACACACACACACACACACACACACACACACACACACACACACACACACACACAGAAACCTTAATATACACACATTTATATTATTAAATCTTCATCTCATATCGCAAACTATAACTTCTTTTTCTTCATGATGGTTGGTTTCATTCTGTTGTGGGTTCACCCTGTGAGTGCATTCATGCATGTTGTGAGTATTCAGATGACTGGTGTGTAAATGGATGATCATGCATGTCAAGAGTTTATCACACCCTGATCAAAAGGAGGGTGGGGGGTTGATTATGTGCTGGAAACTGACACCCAACGCGTCGTGGCCTTGGCATGCAGTGCCCCACATGAGCAGGAAATGAGATTGTGTTTTACTAGCGTGTCACACAAGCGCACACGTGTATAAGCACAATAACACACACGCCCGTGCACACGCAGGGGAGGAAAAATTCATGCTCTCATTTATATCTGAGATGAAACTCAACGTTCGCTCATTAAAATCACTGTCAGAAACGTAATATGATGCACAGTGCACAAATTTGTCATTTCATACGCCATGTAAAAGGGAGAAAATGATCTCCTGCTGACAAATGCGTTTGTGTGCATGCGTGCATATTTATGTGTGTAACAGAAGCTTGTCTTGTCTGCTCCCTTTCATATTTTTTAGTAATTGCCAAACATTTTTGTGAGTTTAATTTGTGCTTGCTGTGTGCATTAAAACTATTTATTTTAAACTCCCAGAGAATTTAATGCATTTTGTCTCCCCCTGCTCACACATGGTACCACATTTTGCTCAAGTGAAAGTCTGTGAAATGAATCTCAAAATGAATTCTATTTAAAATAAATTCTAGCGTTAGTGGTAAGGATTTCTCTGATTCAGGGCCAATCAAGATCAGGCTCAGCGTATGACACCATTCGCAATAAATAAATTAATAAATAACTACAGGCATCCTCTCCAAACCAAGGCTCATTCAACATTTGAATATTTTTCCATTTAATTTGAGATTGTAGCTTTCATGTGCAGTTTCAAGTTCAATATTTGGCAGTGAGATCCATTTAAGTACAGTTTAAATAAAACTGCCCACCCTGAAAAGAATAATGTGGATCACAGTGATAATGATGGATTCTGGTACTTTTTTAAATGAATGAATTAAAATAATATATATTTAGTAAATAAATAAATATATTTAGAAAGCTTCCCGACACTGATTTATGAATGAATAAACGTCCGCTGCTTTATCCAAACTGGTTTCCATTATAACCCTTTGGATATACGGAAGATGAATAATAACATCTACAACTACACTCAATAAAAGAGGTTTGCACAGTGTGTAGTTAATAAGAAGAAGACAGCAATAAAAACTGAAATGATGAGAAAAGCACAGCAGCAAATATCAGACACAAAAAGGCAGAGGCATAAAAATACAGATTAAGATGAGAAAGGCCACTGTACAGGGAGGATTTTAAACCGTGCACACCTGTGTTTAAGCAAATTCACTTATGTTGTTGGATTACAACTTTCAAAAATCACTCCCTGCTTAATACGCTAAAATCTGCATAGGTAGGAAGTTGACAGTCAACCTTGTTTTCATCCAGACCAAGTGTTCATTAATGGAACGTTGATAACAAAGCTTCCCTAAGTTTAACAAAGCCTGACCGAGAGTTCTTTTATGCCAAATCATATCCAGCTGTGGGGGAATCAGATCAGAAACTCCCCCTTTGTGTGGTCCTACAGGGCGTGGACAAACATGGTGACCTCATCATTGCTCACCCAAAGTTAACCTGACCAAAGATCCAATTGGCTGGCAAAAGAACACCTGTATATAAATGATATGAACAGACTGTGAGGTTCAGCGAGCTGGACTGCTCTGGTCTCCTAGTTGTTGGTGTAGTTAGAAGCCTTTAGCTTGAAAGTCCCTAAAAAAACTAGTCAGTGGACCTTGAGTTGAACTGACTTTTTTTTTTCCTTTGACAAAAAAGTGATGACGCCATTCTAAAATTTGTAAGAGGTCTGGCAGCAGAGTTTTGAACATTTCAGTGAAAACTGCAAAAGTGCAGCAGACCAATCTAAAGGGACATCATGAATATTATAATAATTACAATTAGACTAATCGACAGCATTACTTCACATATCAGTCATAAAAGCACTTAAAGAAAATATCTGAGTGATGGAGAATCTGAGCTCCTGCTCACTTCTCTTAATGAAATAAGATGGCAGACAGTTACCAGCAGAAGCATTGCATCTTCAAAAGAGATTATAAATAGACGGAGATAACAAGGCGGGGGGGCTGCCATTACAACCTTGCATAGAGAAGTACAAGAATTTAAAAGATGCGTTTAATTTAAAACTGCACTGAAAGGATGGTGAAGCTCACATCAAGGCCAGAGGATGAAGCTGGGGACAGATGACGTGTGAGCAGATTCCCGAAGACTTTCTGAAATCCTGACTTTGCAGACATTGATGTGAGCTGATAAATCACACACACAAAAAGAAGCAAATTATTATTAATTGTCTCCCAGCTGATTAAATCCGAGCATATTCTGGTCCAATCTGGGCTCGTAACTCACAGCTTGCACCAATAATAGTCATGCTGAGCATGGCCGGAGGAACAAGCCTCTCTTAATTATTACACACATTGAGTTCCCCACACACAGGGCACTCGTGAGTTAAACTGTGGCTTCGCTGGTCCCAGAGCGAGCTGTTTTTCATCCCAGATGAGATGCTCTACCCTGGGCATCTCTTCTCCCAGTGGCCCCTCCTCCCAGCAAACTCATCCATACATCCTCCCCCTTGACATTTATAGCAGGAGCAGTTGCACTGCTGTTTACCGTGTGTGCACATACATGCTCTTTCTGGGTTTGTCTTCTAACATATGCGCATACTGAAAATGCACAGAATCACACTCACACAGTCATAAAAGAAGATGGAATCTCATCTGTAATCATTTTCTAAGATCATTTTTCTAAGATAGTTTGCAAAGTTAACGTTTCATGGCTTCTGCACAGTGTTATTGATATTATCCTGCTATTTTATGAAATCTGTTGCAGCCTTGACAGTTATCCTTCTCTGGAAACAAAAACAGGCACAACAAGGACTTCATCAAAGTCTGTTAACAAACAATATCAGTACAATTTAATGGCAATCACCTGGAAAATAAAGGAAACGATGGCTGACTTCCTTCTGGATTTATCCCAGTTTTAGTCAAATACAATCCTCTTTCCTCACATGCTGTTTTGGTCTTATTTCCCACAGACTAGCCACGGTAGCTGCTGCCCACCCTCAGAGCAGCCGTCATAGTGGTTTGTGAACTGGAGCGTATGCAGAGCCACATGTAAAGCTGAATTGACGAATCTAAAAAAAAAAAGAAAAACAACTAGAATTTCTGCAGAGACAGACAGAGAGAGAGATGTGAAAGCTACTTCACGAGCAGATATGCTAATGTGCTGCTTTTGAGCATCAACGTGTCAAAGGAAGACCCGGTCGGTATTAAAAAAAAAAAAATGAAAAAAGAGCAAAATTGTTGGAGGTCAGGCCGAGCGGCAGAAACTGTGCAGCAGAGAAACTCTGCTTTCAGAGGAAACACACCAGTGGAGCTAAAGAAAAAAAACACTTCAGTAAGTTACACAGGAAAATTAAATTATCATATGTCTGATGATGAGCACAGGTAATGATATCAACTCCCGTATTTTATGAAACCCATTTGAAGAGGCGGTAATGTCGCATCATTATTGCCCAATGACAACGAGATGTACTGTAGTGACTGTAAACTCTAATGTAATTTCCATGCAAACACAGTTAATGGATCAATTTGCCCAAACTACAAAACAAAAATGCTCTCATTAACTGTGCTGCAGTTCAGTTGATATTAAATCATTCTTCAGACCAACATTCAGTTCCAGTGCTATGTCCTTTAAGTACGAGCATCCTGCTGCACAAAAACCAAACGATGATGTTGATATAACTGTCGTAATTTACTACCGCAAATTCATTGTGAAAGAAAAAGCACATCACCCAGATTATGTTTGGTAATCAAGATAATGAGGAAATATTATATTAGAATATGAGTGGAGCTTGTACCTGAGCCAAGGTGCAATGTTCCTCTGCAGTCCAGCGAAGTCTAATCTAAAGTGTAACTCACAGCCCTTACAATTTTTAAACCTCATACAATTCATGCTCATTGGATCTGTAACAACCAACACCTAAAACCAACAGAGCAATGCAGGTGAAATAAGGTAATGCAGGTCAAGCGTTTTTTGCATAATCGTGCTAACAGTCAAACCATCCAGAAACCCAACCAACAAACAAAGCCTGTTAAATATGAAAAGAGCCACAGAGGAGCCAGGAGGTGTTACTTTTTTAGCATTAACTGATTAGCTGAATACGGATGCATGATAACACCTTGACGTTGATAAGTAAGCAGAACAGTTGAAACAGATATGGAGCCACGTTTGCATACATACATTCACGTTTCTGGTCCAGAATTCACTCTGGTTTCAGCTCTGTTTTTGGCTCTCTGGCTGATAAATGCTCCAATATGTTCATTTGCTTGTCACTGACTTTATGTCTGTAATTTGGCACTGGGTGGGAAGCACAAAGTGTTGTTGTTGTTGTTTTATAGCACTCTGTGTTTGGAAATGGTGCTGATGAGTTGAACCACAGAGATGAGGTTGTGGAGGTAAAACCAAAAAGCAACATGAGCTGATGCTAAAACCTCCTGTAAAGCTGAGAGGAACTGCAGAGATGGAGGATAATTGTCTGCAGGTTCATCGGCACATGGAGACATTGATTAAAACGTTCCCTAACCAGTAATTATCCTGTAGCTACCGTGGGCAGATGTGTTGCCACTGAACGTAGCCTGGAAGTTTGCAGAACTGAGACAGTCAATGAACTGTCTGAGTCAGACAGATAACTTGTGTTTTATTTGGATTTGGAGATACTGCTGACATGTAATGGAGGTGAATGCAATTTTGTTTGTGCTCTTCAAAACGAGCAAAAAATAAAATAAAAAAATAATTCTTTATTAAAAGGTATTTCAAGTGAAAAAAAAAGCAGGATATTGTGTCTGGAAAGAGATGTTTCTGTCGCAAGTAAAATTTCATTTACCTCCACTGGGCTGTGTGCTGCATGTACCAGACGTGAAAAACAAAAAAAATCTGCTGTCTGAGACCAAATGGTGAAGACGTAGTTTTTGTTAATTAAAAAAATGACTGTTTACTGCTGCTCTGGAAATGGTGGAAATTGTCAGAGGACTCGTTTTGTAAATCGGAGGCACACGAGATTCCCTCACCATGGCAGCAAGGCAAATCTCACAGAAAAGAAAATTCTGGGATAATATAATCACAGGATCCCTGCTGCCACTAATGCCCCCACCCCAACCACCACCACCTGAGGACTTCCAAGGGCTGAATGTTGAGGAATGAGTGGTGATGGTGGAGATTGTGAAAACAGTGATTTTATACTTTTCATCAATGAGGAGCTCGCGATGGGAGAGAAAACACACAGCGAGTCGTACGAACACACGAGTTCACAAGCTTAACACGTAACGGTGACCTTCAACCAAAAACACAATCAACACACCATACAGCTCATGTGATGTCATGGTTGACAGATGACCTTTAACCCTCCAATGGAAACCCTGTAATCTCAGGAACAGCTGCAGACACACACACACACAGTGTATTTACATGTTTGTTCACAGTTAAAACTTTGTGTGTGTGTGTGTGTTTGTATGCATTGTAAATGCACAAATCAATAGACGGACATTAATCAATGACTCTGTTGAAGGCTAAATGGCACACAATGCATCATCCGAGACACAGAAACAATGTTTCAAAAGACACACACATTACAGAACAAAATCATTGATTATCGTCTATGGATTTGTACTTCAAAATGCACAGATACAGACACACACAGGCTGAGTCATGCTGCTCTACATCCCTGTGAGTGCATGTAATTTCAGTAAAAATACACGCAGCTCCGTACATTATAAGCCTCTTACAATATAATTAACAAACAAACAGCGCACTGGAACAGAATATGATGATACGGCACATTTCCCGAATGTTCCCTGAGAACACAAAGTGGCCGCGTACCATTTGATAAATATGCCTAATAAAATAAATAAAAAACTCTGCGCAGATGAACAGAAACGCTGCCGGTGAAAGAAAACAGTGTAAATCTGAAAAGGCGCTTTTCTCGTGTGGTTGCAGGATATAAAGTGTTTATAGGGCAAACGCTCTAATGCACCAGATGGAGATGAAAGTCATAAAAAACTTTTCTCATGCTATGTTTCTCCTCTTTTTCATTATTGTCCCGATCACATTGCTGCACCTAAATGTGTTTTTCTGTCTGGGCTTCCCATCCTCTGCAGCTTTCGGAGGGAGAAATCCATTTTGAAACCGGAGTTCTGTTCCGGCAGAGCAGGAGGTTCCTGCTGAGGTCCTCTCTCTGGGCACCGGAACAAAAAGAGCTCTGCCATTTTAAGCGTGGCTCCAATCAGCAGGGGTCAGGTGTGATCACGGCTTAAGGCGCGTTCAGTTTCCGCGGTGTTACCTGCCATGGTTATGTCAGGGGAAATGGAGGGTCATTAATGCACTGGAATTTGGTCCTATCAAACTCAGAGCATTTCACTGATTCTTAGAGGGCTTATACCTTCACACATATTCAAGAAATACGGAATTGAATTTGCATAAACGTATTGATTTTAAGATAAAGGTAAAGCCACAGAACTATACGTGTGTAGAAATCATATTGTTGGAGCGCCGTGTGTCCAGAACTTAAATGGGTGACACTGTCTTACACATATAAAGTATCTGCCACTGAATGTCATGATAATGCAAAACTAAACAAGGTCTGTTTTTCTATAAATGACTTCTAATGGACAGATATAGAATACAAATAAGGACAAATTCTTCAAATGCAGAGTTACTGTAACCCGTCTCACACACTTACTATTCAAACTAGCCCCAGTAAGAACAGAAATGGTGCAAGAAGTGCGCAGACAGGCGGTGACTTTGCAAAGCAGCTGGAACTGTCTCACGTGTGTCAACATTTATGTTGTCATCATCCTGGATGAACTTTGGTTTGCAGACAGGTCACATGCAGGGATGCACTGATGAAACGAAAGGTTCTAATTAATAAGGCAAGTGCATGTTACAAACATACAGCTTATGTAAAAAGATAAATAAAAGAAAATAACAGAAAATAAAAGAAAATAAACGTGGAAAGAGAGGAAGCCAAAAATAGAAACACAATAGACTCCTCTCCTGTACATAAAAAGTAAAAGATTAGATCAGATTAGATTTCAGCGAACGCAAACAGAGAGCAAAATAATGTGCAGGTGTGCCCTTGATCAGGACAGTGAAGAATCAGTTAAGCCTTATTTACTGTAAATGTCTTGAAGCGTAGGCCTCAAGGTGATCATTAGCCAGCAAAGTGATCTGTTATCAGAATGAAATAACCAAACTGAGCCAGGGCACAGTGTAACACAACATAATAAATAAGTGAAGAAGCCGTTGCAGCATGAAGATACATCTGATTAACATTAAGGTGCAGTATGATATGTGGGCAGGTTTGGGATTTAGCTTTGGTGAAAGTGCACGTTTAGCAAACAAGCTCTTACTTGATGGGAAATAAATAGATGCTACCTATATTTATGGAGAAAGATAGATGCATATTGGAACGGCATCCATTAACAATCATCGGGAGAATTCACACTCAACAAATAATCTTTGAGTTTAGCTCTAACTTCCCCCAAGAGAACTGGGCACATCACATTGTCTGTGTGTGCTTTTTAATTTCCAGTATGTAAATCCACAGAGAGAGAAAGTTGGGAGTCAAGTCCTCCCCAATATTCCTTTATGAGATTCTGGTTTGTGTGTGTGTGTGTGTGTGTCGGTGGGGTGTAAGAGGGCAGCACCAGGTAAACCTCAGGGGGCGTATGCATTGCTGAAAAGCCACTGTAAGCTGGAAGAAAAGTTTCCCTAGATGCTGTTAAAAATGCTTAGCAAGGAGTTTAACTGGAGAAAATTACGCACAGAGGCACGAGGGCCACGAAGGTAAACCAGAGATACTGGGAGAATGAAAGATCAACAAGTTTCTGTTTCAAACCGCCTCATTAAAACGCATTACAACAAGTCCATAGCTGCACCACAAGGTCCATTTAGTAGCTGCTCTGCTGCTTCTGATCATGTCGTCCTCAACGCAGCACGACCCCAATGCATTCTTAATTTTAATGAGTTGAAATACGTGTTATGGTCATTTAAAATATAGTTGTGATTGTTCGTCCTTGTAACTGTTACCATTTACTTGCTTCACTGTTATATTATCTTATTATTTACTGAGATTATAATCTCTCACATAGTATAGTTGTCACACAAACCACATTATATTCATCTCTTCCGGCAAACAAGGCCGAGGCCACCAGCACTGAATTTAAACAAATTTAACAAATCAGGTTGTGTTGATTGCTGCTGGGAAGGATTTATTAAGGGCGGAGAACGGCGACAGTCTATCGCTGTCCCCTGAAGAAAGCAGGGTTTGGACGGGCTGCGGGGGGATTCGCCCGAAGCCTTATGAAGAAACAGAAGGAACGGATGTCCTTGAAACACAAGCTGCACACAAATGTCGGTGCTGACAAAGACACAGATGCGTTCGTGCAGCACGCACCGGCACTCAAACTAAGCCTGTCTATTGTTGCCTGAGGGCCCATTTTTGCAGGGAGCGCAGCAACTCCACGGGAGAAACCCATGAGGCCAGCACACTCATCACTATCACAACCTCATATCTCCTGCGCTGTGACAGGCGGCGGAGACCTCACGAGTGAGTTTTAAATTGCGTATGCTTTCTATGCACGCCTGTGTTCGAGCACAGTCACTTTTAACCCTGTAGAGTTATGAGAAGCAAACCTTTCTTTCACCTTTTGGTTCAATCGCTCAATATTACTTTCTGCAGGTCCCTCGACCTCTCCATTTGTCTCTTTCCTCTGTTTAAACAACTCCATATCTGCCTGAGAGTCCCGCAGCACTTGTTAACACAGGAGGCCATTAAATGGGTTCATTTAAAAGAGACACTGCTTAAATTGACTGAGAAAGGATAAATCAATGCGATGCATACATACATGCACATACATAAACAGATACGTGGTCTTAAGGGAGGGCATAAAGTACCGGTGAGTTATGGCGGCCATTAGGGTTTTCACATGAAGTGTCGGTTTCCGTTGCTTCCACTGAAACGGTTCCTTCTTCCCCATCAATCAGTCTCCACACGTACAGGAGATGCTCTAAAAAAATGCCATAAACAGATTGCTGTGACTGCTGGAAACACACAACCACGTGTTACCATTGTGTTTAAAACTTAAAGACCATATAAAGATGGTGATATAGAGCAAATAATAAAAAAACAAGCAGAATGCGACAGGATTTAGTCATCTTGGAAATATACAATAAAAAAGATAATCATTTCCAATACAGATGTTAACGTCTCACACATTCCGGTTCAATCCATAATCTCCAAGATCTCGAATCTTCACACTGTGTAAAAGACTGTATGAAGTTATGTACTAGCTGGGGATATAAAACTTTATCAGGCTGTGTAAGCTTTGCCAGTATCTGTGCAGAGATAATTAGAAGCCTGTTGGAAAGATCACAAGGTGATCACCACTGTAGAAAATAGTTCTTTTTTTGCAAGATATTCTATTGGTTTACTTGTTAAGGCATCCAAAATCATTACAAGTAAAACAGTGAGTGAGAGGAAAAACAGCCTTTAAATAAGCCGCTTCCAAGATGTGCAGAAGTCTTATGGATCACAAGCAAAAACAAGGTTTGGAGCTACAGTACTCAGTAGTATATTTACCTATGAAATATCCCTTTCATTCTGTACAGACGATGCACATACGAGTCTGCACATGTGAGTCTACTCATTATGAGTTCACCTGGTGTCTGAAAGAAAAGCAGACATGTATGAACAGGATACAGCACATGTCTCTGTCTGTATGCAGAACTAACTGGATTTCATACCATGTGGAGTTAGTCAGAGCACCGATCCCTGGACTGAGTATGATTGATTTGTTTATTTGTTTTTAATCTTCACCTTTATCTGTCTGGATTTAACCCTCAACTTTTCTTCTTCGCTTTACTGGTTATTTTCATTTGCCCAAAGGAACCATCGACAGTAAGTGCCTTTATTGGATTCTGTCTCGGTTTCTAATGGACCTGCGACACTATTTGGCCTTTTCATTCCCCATCCAACAGTTTTCCGAACTGAGCCAACCTATTGACAAGATTTTTCTGATTATTTCCATTTAATGTGCCTTTCTTTTTCTTTAGCCTGATAGTGTTCCTGTGCATCAGTTGTAGATTTAGTTGGTTGGTTTGATTTGTGATATTAAACTTGGAAAAGTCTCTGCTACGTCTGGTTGCAATTGTCTTTCCTGTCTCAGACCAGGTTTAAAAGTGCTTAGAATTTCTCATATAAAGACTGAATCTTCATAAAATGGGTCACAACTTGTGCGGTCGCTTTAGCCACTTTCGGCTCATTTGATTTTCCGGGCTGGAGCATTACTACTTTGGTTCCTGCTCATTGCTCTGCTGCCTGCTCTAAAAACCCACTTTACAGTACCTGCCCAGCACCACACAGCAGAGCCCAATTGGACATACATCCGTCAGGTGGACACAAATACAACTCCAAATAAATGACAGCGTTGCTGTATATCTGCTGAGTGTGTGTACTGGTTGTTTACTAGTTCGCCATATCATCTTGAGATCTGACACACTTCCCCCCCGCCAAGCAGAAGAAAAATTGCCTGAGAGTTCGATGAGGAGATGAGTCGTCTGCTGGAGTCAGCAGTCGGTCAACTTAATTTGGCATAAATACAGGAAAGGAGGGGAAAAAGACAAAACATAATGCACATACCCTCCATCCTGAAAGCTCACTAATTAGCGCCCTATATCTTGTTTGTTTAATCCGTACAAAAACGCAAGTGTAAAAATGTCAGTTTGCTGTTTTATGAGGTTTGTGTGCTGGATTATTTCTTGGCTGGGGGCAGCAACTTCCTGGAGCCTCCAGTGGTCGCCTGGTGCCAACCGCCAAGAATTAGCCCAGCTAGCTAAGGCCGGCTAATTCCCCTTGTGTCCACTCTTAATGCTAAGCTAAGCTAACTCCCACTGGGCTCAGCCGTACACATGTGCTTACCGTGCAGATGTGAGAGTAGTATCTGCCGTCTCATTTCCAAAATGTCAGAATTGTTACATGATTGGCAGCAAATGATGCAGCTACACTACAACAGCAGATACAAACACTCGTGTGAACGCACACATGAATGCACACACACATATCCTCTGGTGAATATGCATGAGCGTTGATGCTTCCTCGTGGGATGACAGACTGTTTTCAGCCCCCTTTGATCTGTATGGCTGCTCCCGTACCCCCACCCCACCCCACACACAACCTCCCACGCTTCACACACACACACACGCATGCACGCACATGCGCACACACACACACACACACACAAACAAACACACTGTCCCTTTGAACCCTGGCCAAGATGGTGGGTCAGGAGCACACAGTGTCCAAACAGGACAGGAAATGGAGCTGGTCCATGTGTGGAAAACAGCATCAGTAAACTCCTGTTTACATGTAACAGAGACAAGATGGACACAAGAGAGACATGGAGACGTGAAGGGGAGGACAGTGAGGAAGAGGAACAGCTGAGAAGAGTGTGATATCTGTCAAGTCTTTCTAGTCCTGTTACAGAGATGCTTTGTTGAGGGCTGACAGTAAATGCAGCTAAGTATATTTTGCACGTATGCGCTGTTCGCATGTGTTTGTGTGTGTGTGCGTTTGAGCACGCCACCACGAGTGTCTGTGTACTTTTTTCACTTGTGCGCCTGCATGTGTCTGTCTGTTGAATAGGCTTCTTGTCATTGACCTAAAAACAGTGTGAGAGCCTGCCAGTGTCGCTTAAATCCTCTTTTCTTCTCCATTCCCCCAGTCTCTCCGTCTTCTCGCCTGGTGTGTGTGTGTGTGTGTGTGTGTGTGTATACGTGTGAGCATGTGTGCGCACACGCGTCAGTTGCTGTCTCTATTTAAACATCATACAGACTCACAAATGGCGCTCCTGCCAGCAGAGATGAGAGCCCACTGTTCACAAAGACTCTCACTCTCTCCCACTCTTTCTCTCTCCCACTCTCTGTCTTCAGTCCCTCCTTTATACTTTGAGGGACCCATGGGATATCATTAGTGCTATTACCGCATTGAGATAAATGAGTCCATGTATGTCTCCATGTGCGCCTGCAGTTACATGCAATATGTTGTGAACAGAGCTGCTGAGATACTGTGTGTCCAAACCCACCCTGAAGCGCTGGGTGTAATTACGGAGTAAAACAGATTACAGTCACCGCTTTCAAGATTTCAAGTGTTTTCATTCCTGCACCCCACGACTCCTCCATCAACAGCAGATTCGGTTTATGCTGTAGTGTCTGTGCGTCTTTCTGAGGTTGCTGGCGTTGTATCAGCCTCTTGAAGGCAAGGCGGTGTTGCATCACCAAATCTCTCCTTAAGGAGTGAGGGTTAAGCATAATTACAAACGCTGCTTTCATGTTTCCTCTCGTCTCAGTTCATCTTCGCCGTGCCACCGCCGGCCTTTCGTTCTGTATCAAAGGAGACTTTGGTCCCTCAGGGGCGGCGGACACAGGAACACATTGACACAGTTTAACGCACACACACACATTCATCAGGATTTTATCTGGTGATTTGCATCAGTCAGTTTTTTAAAAATGTTGTGTGTTTCAGCCTTGTGCGCACGCGCGCACACACACACACACAGCAGGATTTATTTTTATTTTGAGTTATAGTAACTTTGGGTCTAAACAGACTCGGTTGGAAGTTCTTAACTAAGTTCTGTTTTTAGTATAGTGTTTAGTGTTTTTGGATTTGACTTTCAGGATGAACTCTTTGATGTATGATTGCGTGTATTTGACAAACTGTATAATCTGAAGTAACTGAATTATGATACTGCAGGATTCCATACAGCTGGCAACGGGCATCTTCATTTCTTTTCATTTTCAGCTAGCGACTATTTTGGCAAAAATATCAAGTGTCTCTGTCTAGTTTTATCAGCTGTAGCCTGGCTAACTAATGAAGCTAACATCAGTTCCATGGAAACTCTATCTCCAGCTGACTTGTTTTAAAATGAGAGTCATGTTATCAGGGTGTAAAATATGTACTCGATGGGGCTGCATGTGTGAGCCTGAAGTTAAAGGCCTTTAAACACCAACAGCGAATGAAATGAACAATGAAATCGTGAATAATTCAGTGACTTTTGCTGCTCCCTCTCTATCAGATAACGTCATTCACATTATCTGTGCGTATACCAGTTCTGAATGCCTCCCAAGAGTTATAACGTTTGACAAATACATTGATAAACTCTTTAACTGCCTTATATTTGCTAACAATTAAAGTAAAGCTTGTTTTAGAGTGTTATCAACCATTTCATGATTGAGAGCCAGACGTTTCTCTCAAGAGTTGGGGAGACCTAAAACAGAATGAAGAGAGTAAATACATTTGCCAAGTGGACAGATACACGACACCAAATGAAAGCTAATACTGCTTTTTTCATTTCAAAATAAAAGGTGATAATGTGTCAGTGCTGTCGTCAAAGCTTCTTTCCACTACTCCCAAGTGGAGGAAAAAAAGTGAATTATTCCATGTATAAAGGTAACATTTTTTCAAAAACTTTTATAATTATAATTTTTAGCTCTTGGTTTTTTCTCCACCAACTACTGAGGGTAATATATGTCTCTCTAGCTGACAAACACTCCATTATTTTCACCAGCTCATATCTAACTGTGTCTGTCTGCTGTTTGCTGCTTAGCTGGTAGTGCACACTGTGTTTTTAGATCCTTGTTGCTGAAAATGGCTTCCTGCTGTGAGTGGAACCTGAAATGCTTTGAGGACAGTGAGAGCGCACCAAGACAGTGAAGTGAAACCAAAACAATGAGCGAAAAAGGTGCCAAAATGCTGGGACAGGCTAAGTTAGGTGATAATTCTGACCATTGACAGTCAAAAATGACTGTCAACAAAAAAATAATAAATAAAAAAACAAAAACAAACCTAGATTCAGCAGAGACAACCCACAGTGACCTCGCTGTCCTCAGTAGTAGCTACGTCCCTGGGCTGTTGTGATACACTAACCACCAGTAAGAACGCCATGGCAACCAGCGCAAATTAGAAAACGGTCTGTCATCTCACTGACATTTCAATTCCGTCCATAATAACGTGATGATTCATGATATGTTCATCCCCCATGGAGAATTATCCACCAGGTCAGAGGTCAGGTGGAAGGTCGGCCGCTAACAGCACCCCCGGTGTGGATTCAAATTGTGTTTGTTACAATTCTATTCTATTCTAATACACATAAGCTGTGTGTGTGTGTATGTGTGTGTGTGTGTGGGGGGATGTTTCTGTGAATTTACGTCTCGATTATGTTTCTCTGACCTTATCTGCCTCTTTCCCCCCTAATTCCTAATTACCAGTCGTGCATTACGAGGGTCACCAGGGTACGGTTCACTCCAGTGTCAGCCATCACCTGCAGCCATGCGACGGCAGATTACCGGGTTTATATATAGTCTCTATATCCACTAATGCGACATATGATGTAAGCCAGAGAACATACAACCGCGGATTTGAGAGATCTGTGGGAAAAAGGGCAGTTAATGTGCAAGACTTTGAACATGAGCCATTTTTTTTATGACAGCACATGTGCATAGTCTACTGTTAATATGAGGGTTATGTATTCATGCATTAATTTCTCTTTTTTCCAGTTTTTTTTTTCTCCATGCTAGTGCATGTGTGCCTGTCTGTGCCTGTGCTAAAGAGGCAGTTAATCTGACCATGTCTGCTGGCAGGACATCAGGTTGCCCCATAGTGCATTTAGGCAAACGGCCAATCTCAAATAACACTGTACATCCTGGGAAGCTGCTGTAGCTTTGCCTCTGGGTGCAGAGACCTGAGGCGTTCACCGACATGAATGCAGAGAAATGCCCAAAAGTGTTGGTTCCCATCACAACCCCCCCCAATCCAAACAGTGTTCCTCTAAAGCTGTGCTGCAGGCTGTATGGCTGCTTCATTCTCCCAAAGAATTCCATACAATTTCGTCAAGAACTTGCAGTTTGGGTTTGATGGTAGCTACACTACTTATCAGGCCATCGCGCCCTCCAAATGGGAAAGTATCTAATCTAAATGGCTGCGCTTCAAGTGCAATGTAACCCTCTCTCTTCTGGACCGGAACAGCTGGCTGGCGGTCGCTTCACTTCAGAGGAGAGGCGACGGATTGAGGTTGATTGAGGCACATATAGGAAGAGAGAGAGAGAGAGAGACTGAATTCCAGCGAGTTAATCACCGTCTGTTCCACTGTGTGAGAAAGAGAGGGAGTGAAAGACATTCAAATAGAGAGAGAGAGAGAGAGAGAGAGAGAGATAGGGAGAGGAGGGGGAGTGGAGCCTGACGCAGTGTGAGAGGCAGAAACTGAGAGACCGGGAGCTGGGGAGACAGAGGCAAGGAGGCAGCGCATCACATCAGGCGCCGTTTTGCATTCAGAATAAATAAATAAATAAATAAAAATCTAGACACGGGTGAATCGCCACACCGGCAGCTGCGACCGCTGGACCACCGAGCCCCTTCCCGGTCACTGCTCTCCACAGACACCGCAGAGGAGAACGAACAGAGCTGGGATCAAATCAGTGACAGCCAAAGACTAAAAAATAAAATAAGAACATATCTAGACAGCGACACATGCTGCCAGAGGCAGCGCGGACCGTTTGGCTGAGGAGACCTGCGAGGCGAAGCAGCGCGGCGTCTTCTTCTTCCTCTTCTTCCTCCTCCACGTTGGCAACTGGATCAGGTAAAGTGAAACCCGAACATCTGTAGATTGCGCACACGAGCCCTGGCTTGGTTTCTGTGACGGCCGGACTCGCATTGCGTAGGCAACTTTGAAATACGCCAGCAGCCCTGGCATTCCTGCGGTTCTGAAAGCACCGGCACTGAACCCATCCGCGTGTGTGCGTGTGTGTGTGTGTGTGTGTGTGTGTGTCCGTGTTGCGATGAATGAGGAGAATTCGCGGGTTGGCCGTTTTCAGGTAGACTTGCTTGTCTTCATCTCCATCCCTGTTGTGTGTGTCCACTGACACAGCGCAGATGCATTGATCCAGGTTTACGTGATCAGCTCCTGGTGACCATGATCGGTTCTTGAACGTCCCGTGCTCCACAGCCCATAACGGGTCAACCCTGAACCGTGTGGTGTATTGTCATCATTTAGGCTTGTCACTCGGAATCAAATCTTTTATTTTCTTGTCCCGGGACGGGCTGCGTAACCAGAGTAATGGACCGGCATTGTTCAGCTCCGTAACCCGCACCGTGGTCCAGCGGGCTGAGACGTTCAGCACCATGGACAGCGGTTCGACGCGCTCCGCGCTGCAGGCAGCGGTCCGGTGAGCTCTTCCCGTTCTGTCTTTTAAGTGGTGGTTTCAAAGGTTTCTTATTTTAGACCGGAGAAGTCTGAAGAAGGTAAAAGTTTAACCCAAAACTACACGACTTCATATTCTGAGCTGTGGGCAGGGAGATGATATTCCTTTTAGATTTTCAGTGGAATCACGCACAGGTTCTTTTCTCCCCTATGTCTGTTCTCACCATCACAAGTGCTTGTGCATGCAAGAGACGACCGTGTGCAGACAAATTAAAGGGCCATTCCAGCGATTTAATATTGCATTTCTTTAAAGTTGGGGGAATAAAACTGAAGCATTAGCAATGGGTCCTAATGCTCCAATAATGGGAATTAAAAGCATCATTCAGTAGACATGATCTGGGTCCTTCAGATCCACAGAAGCCCTTATACAACTATATTTGTTTCCCCTTCTTCATCAGTAAAATTCATTTCCATTTTAAATAAAAACCTGGGGAAGATAATAAATACAGATGCTTCCATATAGGGCAGGGGGGGGGGATCTCTAGATCGTTTAATGAGCATGAAAATGATGCAACCAGATGTCAGCCCAATTACACACCTATGGGAGATCAGGGAGTGACGTGTTAGGCAGTTCTCTCCACCGCCATTATTGTCTCAACGACAAATGAGGGAATATCTTTGGGACGAATGACGTTTGTCGCTCCAGTGGAGCAGAGGCTCTACAAGCCCCTGCTCAGAATCATGTGATGGTGGCCCATCTGTAGTTTGTCACACTGCGAGGCAGCACAAACATCCACTTTGGCGTAAATGCAAAATGTGGCTGTGCAGCAAAGGTCTGGGCCCCGTTTAAAACATTCCCAGTGTTGAAGATAAAAGTCGACACAAAGTCGCTCGACCAGTTAAAATTTTGGCTGCTGTGCTCCGTGCTGCCTGCCTCCTGCCCTGCTATCTGTTGTAACGGATGTTGTTGCCACTTTGTCCCACAGGGCATGGACTACTAACAGAGTTTTTCCAGTGACTGACTCCGGTTGTTGGCTGAGTGCCACAGAGGGAGACAGGGAAAGAAGAGGAAGACAGAAAGATTGGTAGAAAGCGAGAGAGGGAGATGGTCCCACTCCTAGCAACATGAATACACATGAGGTCAAGCCGGTACAACAGAGCATACCCAATAACTCTTTTTGGGACATTATGTGTTAGTGTACGGCTCTGTTCAAGCCCGGAGATCCCTAGTCACTGTGAAGACTTTGGTTGTCCTGGGAATTCATTGATAACTATCTTTAGAGGTCACTCATCTTGCTTTCATCCTGCATTAGTACCGCAGTGCTCGCTGCAGCACACTTCTCCAGCGTCTCCCGGGTTGTAAGAGCAGGAGACTTCTAATCGGGCTGGAACAAAAAGAGTCCCTGAACCTGTGAACTGCTCTGTTTTGATTCTTGGGAGCTAAAAACTTCACTTAACAAAACTAAACAACCTCTTTCCACAAAGCGGTCATACGCAGTGAAAAAGCTTTTTGTGCCGCAGCAGCAGAAATGTCAAATAAACAAAAAGCAGCATGGCTGTCTAATGGTTACATCAGTAGTAAGGCAGGTAGCAACATTAAAAATCAGCTGTAATGAAAAGTGACACCTTTAGTAGAGAGGAACTGCCAGAATGTCTGTCAGCGCAAAATGAATGAAATGTGATGGGTTTAATGTCTGTGCTGTCGTAGCAGGTTGTTGCTCTGAACTTCAGCTATAAGTGTTTTTTCCCCCCCGTGCTCTTTCTTCATCATTTACTTTCGACCGAGGAGCGAGCCATCCATCCGTGGTACAATCTTCGTACCTAGAGGCATCACTGTGGGGCAAGTTCTCCAGGAATACTAAAGAAACACTGCTGTGTAATGGGAGATCCCTCCTCGCTCTCCCCATCCATTTGCTGCATTTTTCGCCCCTTTAGCTGCCACTACGACGGAGCAAACCTCGGAGTGCGTATCCGTTCAAATCCCAGGCTAAATTTCCGAATCAGCTCTCGCCGGTTGTTATTTGTCACAGCCATCCATATTGCAACAGGAACCAGCTCCCCAATTTATGCATGTTGGTGCACAGAGGGCCAACCGTGTCTCTTGTCATAATGTTGATCTTGGTTGAGGGGGAATACCCCACGATGTGGAGGCAAATCTGTCTGCATAGTTAACATGGCACCTCCCTACAGGCTGGGTGTGAGTGTGAAGAGATTTCTTACCATGCTGTTACATTTATTCATTCTCTGTATTCACAATCAGAATATAAATAAATTGTAAACACATGTTGGGATCAGGCTATGTTTCATGAGAAAAACAGCCAAACACATACACACAATAATCCCTTTTTATACGCAAACACACCCCCGCCTTCCTAACATGACATTGTGTTTTATGGCTCTGACATATGCAGCAGCACATATATGACTGCAGCATCTGTAGAGGCGGGTGAGAGGGATGTGTGCCGAGACACGCAAACAGACAAGTGCACGCACAAACGTGGGACACGCACAGTTGCGCGCTGCAGACGCACACTTCCCCAGCACGGGACGCACACGCTCAAGCGAGCACATGGATTAATAATGTACCATATTCCCTGCAGGAGGCTAGTTAGCATTTCAGGAAGATTGCACTAACACCAGGGAACTGTAATTAGGAAGTTATTGTTACAAGTTGCAACTCACACACACACACACACACACACACAGAAATATATGCATGCACACAGTATGCAAATAGTGAAGCAAGGGGGCAGTGGGGTGGTGGTGCAGGCTTCTATCTGTTACTCCTGATCTGCATTTTATTGGTGTTGTGCTATGTGCTATGGAATGGATTTTAATTCTCTCTCCTATAATGTAAATGCATGTAACACAGTTACAGGGTCAGTTCACCTAAATTTAACCCCCCCCCCCCCCACAAAAACAAACAAAACCCAAAAAACAAAAAATGATGTGTGTAATAATACACATAATATAGGCACAAGTCAGAATTACACAGAATTCCTACATTTCTAATAAAATCAGATGAAGAGAAACTTGATCCTTGAAAACAGCTTGCAGTAAACAGCACCTTGAAACAATTGCTGTCTAAAATATGAGTGACAAAATTAAATTGTAAAATACCCCCAAAAATCAGCAGCCAGAAAAGAGAGCACACGTTTCTTCAGCGCAGTACAATGAGGGTGAATGGAATATAGTTTTTAAAAAATCACATTCAAAAACTGAACATCTCTTTTCACAAACAGTCTCCTGTGTCAGGAAAAAGTAGCTCCACTCCACTCCACTCCACGAATCGGTCCGTCTGTTCGTCCGGGAATCCTGAAAACTAGAATCGTTCTGGGGATCTCGGGATGTACTTTAAGAATTCCTACGAGGCCGGTTTCATTAACCGGAGCATTTATATTTTGAGACGATGAGACAACTTAACAGTGACCTCATACCTCATGTTCGTAGCGTGAATGATGAATGAGCTGCTTAATGCTGGCGCATGTCTTGCTGATGCCAGCACGCCAGAACTACAGCTAATCCCACCCTAAACTCTCCAGCAGAGGCCCCACACCATCTCCTGTTCTTTCTATAACCCCTTCCCAAGCACCTTTCCCCCATCCCTCTTTTTCCACTCTCATCTATGCCTCCATCTTTCTAATACTGCTCCAATGCACACCCTATTCATGCAGGCTGTGTGTGTGTGTGTGTGCGCGCGCGTGTATTGAGTCAGCTAGTTTGTATGCCGGCTGCTGCTATACCAGCCTCTCTCTGGAAATCAAGGAGAGATCGTGGTGTGTATGCTGAGAGAGGGGGAGGAAGAAAGAGCAGGAGGGTGGGGTGGGGGTGGTGGTGGCGAGGGATGGCGAGGGGGGTGAGAGGTGATAGAGACACAGAGAGAGATGGAGAGAGGGATAGGGATGCCACAGGGTGAAATGAAAAGGCAGTGGGAAGGATGGGGGGCGAAAAAAAATAACAAAGGATGGAAAAGATGGAGAAAACGTTCAATAGATGTGTTTTCTTCCCAGCCGGCTCGTCTCTATTCTGTTTCATTACCTCTGCCCTCTGTTCTGGAGACAGCACCGTCCCTATGGCGGAGGTAGTTGGGAGACACAGCGGCCTGGCAGAGACTTGAAAAACCCTCTGATGTCCTGTTCTGTGGTTCTCTTCAGGGCTAAGAGGAGAAATCTCTCTGGCTGTCCCATTAACTACCAAAGGCTGGACTATTGAATTGGTATAACCTTCCCTGACTGAGTCGCATGCCAGCTCTCCCTCCATTTTCCCCGACAAAGATCTGTCGTTCAGACCCCCAAGATATCAGCATCAGGAGAGCAGCGGGGAGATTGTTTTTTTTTTCTTTTTTTTTGATTTGTCCCTCCTCTCTTATCGTTCAGGCATCTCTCTGTTTCCTCTCCTCTCTGGTGACAAATTTCTCCAGGGTTCAGCCGTCATTTGTATGACTTCCCGTTTGCGTGAAATATCCTGAGAGCAGCTCCGACAGAGGCGATGATAGAGGAGAGCGGTGCAGATGATCCTCTCTGTTAGCTAACCGATAACTTTCATATTTGAGGGACCATTTGAATCCTAAAATGTTTTCAATCGCTGCTTGAAAAACCATTAGCGGGTCCATTTCATACCCTGAAGCTCTTTTTACAACAAGCTGACAATCCACAGTTCTGTGTGGGAATAAGAAGTAAAGTAAGGACTCCATGAGGGTCTAGAAATATTTACAACAAACACTAACAGACCATATCTTTTACTTCCTGCATTTTAGTGACTGCTTCTGCAAAAGTACATATTTATCTTCCTGTTTTATGTGCTTTTTTGGCTCTAAAGGTCCAATTTTTAATCCAATATGTTTTGCTGGCCATTCAGATACGGCAACAGGCCATTAGCTAAACAACTCCCGCAACAATGATTGTTTGATTATAGCTCAGCAACTGATTTGGAACATGAGATGGATTTAAGAGTTGGGAGTCTTGTATTTTTGTTTTTTGTTTCTTTAATTGTAAGATCTTCCAAAGCAGAAAAAAAAAATACAAAAGTAATCAGTTATGGAGTGTACAAATGTTAGCATGTACCAGCTAACTACCAGCTAACAGCAGCTAAAGAATATTGTTAACTAAACGCTGTCTTGATTATTGTAGGGTAAACAGCCTAACAGGGTTGTCTCAGATTGAAACTGACTTTTTTATGTGGGACATAGCCTCATTCTTGTTGCACAATATCATTTATTATAGCCATCAAGTGTCTATTTAAGAGCCCTTTACAGGGCCTGTTTGAAACGTTAAACAGTCAGTGTTTTCAACTGACTCAGAGCCAACGAGCTTAATTAGCTAGCTGCAGCTTATAAAATCGAGTGACAGTTTTCACACAGTTGTTATTTCAGTTGTCTATCCCTGTCTGAAATCAAGGAAGAATTGCCTAAAGTTTTGATGGTAATTCTGCATACATGCTGTGCAAGAATGGAAAGTGTGACAGGCGTAGCAACAGAAACTAAGGGGGCGAACACATAATGGTCAATTTACAGGAAACTGCAAGTATTAGGACAGCATTAAAACATGAAGTCTCTGAGTAGGGCTGGCAAGTAAGCGCTCTATCTTTTTGTGTTATGGTGGAGTATCAAAAGGGATCCCTGTGAAGTCGAAGAAGCTACTTATGTGCAGTGGTGGTACATGTGTGAACTGGGCATCTGTGGAGAGAAAAATCATATTTTTTATGGTTTCAGTCTGTCAAGTCATGTCATGTCAAGTTTGTTTATATGGCCTTATATCCTATTCAATGTCTCAATGGGCTTTACAGGCCCACAATGCCAACGAATCTGAGCTCAGGCTTTTCTAAGAAGAAAGCAAGAAAAAAAAAATCACCCAGAAATGTTGCCCCATAAAAAATGAAAGAAACTTCAAGAGGAAATCGAAAGAGATTCTACCATCTCTCAGACAGCGTGTACTGTACATAACAGCAGCAGAAAACTTCAGATGTATGTAAAGATTGACTGCAACTCAAACTTTTGCATTACTGTGTGCAATATCTTGTGTAATCCAGTTTGAAAGGGGCTGAGGGATATGACACTGATCATGACATTTCAAATAATCACGTCGAACAGTTCAGCCAGGGTCAACTGTGCCATTGCTCCAACTGTGCCACCGCAGTAGTCAAATTGAAATGAATTGATTCATGATGCAGGGCTGCTGCTGGTCTGAGTGCAATCTCACTTTAGCAGTGCTGTTCACAAACAGCAACATTTACTTACTAACCAGCTCAGATGGAAGGCAGCACATAATCTTGTCATAAGAAATAACTTGAGTCACAGCTTAATGCTTTTAATCTAATGGTATCTACTATACGATCTCCATCGTTTCCATTATTGAGCCCTAAAGCTCTCCCTTCTTAAAACAAGGTTTAAAAGAATCTGAATGTGCAAGGAAATTATTTCAACTGTTAAGAATCAGTATAATCATCATGGGCCAAATATGTGCATGCATGAATCTGACTGTGGTTTCTCATGGCTCCATAGTACCAAGAACAATTACAGAACAGCTATAAACAAGAACAAGGCTGAATAAATACACAGTGGTGAGGAACACCTTCCTTTTAATGGGCCATCAGTCTTGTTAGAGTGGAAAATATTTGCAGCTGAATCCAACAGCGAAAGCTCAAATCTCACACTGGCAAAAGTCTTCAGTCACTTTGCTGTTGCAATCCAAATTCTACTCATGAACATCCTGTTAGCTTTAAATATCCTTGACATGTCTAGAACTTCACTGATATCCACCTGTGGCAAACTGAATTGATTAAGGTAAAATAGCTAGTAAGGCACACATCTGTGTACTGGACGTCCCACACAAAAAACAAGCCAAGCCAAGGCAGAATAACTCTTTAGACCTTTGTGATAATTGACCTTGGTATGATCAAGGCAACAGTATAAAATCATTTCTAGAGATTTAGGCCTAAATAACTGTCAGCTGGAGAAGTTTGGATGTGATGGCTGCCAGGCAAGAAGGGTGCCCAAGAACCCAACAATCACTCTAACACAGCTTCAGTTATGCTCTGCAGAGGGTGGGAGAACCTCCCCAAAAGGACGACCACCTCAGCAGTGCTCCATCAATCAGGCCTTTATGGTAGAGTGGCTGAACAGAAGCCACTTTGAGTAAAACCGATATGACATCCCGCTTGGAGATTGCCAGACAGCATTTAATGGACTCTAAGAGCATGGGGGAGGGGAGAGACAAGATTTGTATTCTCTGAGCAGAACTCCAAACACTGTATCTGGAGAACACCAGGCACTGCTCATCACCTGGCCCATACCATCTCTACGGTGAAGCATGGTGGTGGCAGTATCATGCTATGTGGGTCAGGGAGACTAAGTTGAGGGGAAGGATGAATGTAGCTGGATACAGAGCGGTCTTCGGAGAAAACCTGCTCCGGCTGGACCTGAGTCTGGGGCGACGGCTCACCTTACTGCCTGACAATGACCCCGATGTGTACAGCCAAGAAAACGCTGGAGTGGCTTGAGGACAAGTCTCTGACTGTCCTCGAATGGCCCAGACTGTTAACCCCGTAAAGCATCTGTGGTGGAACCTGAAGATGGCGGCTCACAGATGCGTCTCATCCAATTAATGCATCATAGGTTATTAAAAACGACATGTGACTCCAGAATGTTCCTCTGACCGATGCATGTATCGGATAGAGACTGAAATGATCTCAGTGCACTTGCAGATTTTTCACTGAAAGACCAAAAGGACTTTTAGGACATTGATCAACAATCACTTGAATTGAAAAGACAGAGAAGTAGATTTCAGTCTATGAAGGTAATAGAGGAAGCTGATGCAGGGCGATGGTGGCATTTAATGGCAGAGGTGACTCTGACTGGCTCTTGCTTCCTGTTTTTTCAGGCTCTCTGACCAAACATGGAAGATGTTTCCACATCACTGATGCTCTGTTTGGTGCATTTTTTTAGTTAGCACTCCAGTTATTCACAGGCTTTGTGAAATCAGCCAATTGGCAATCAAGACAGGGGCTAAACCATACAAACCTTTTGTCAATTAGCGCTCAGTAACACCAGGGGAAAATACCAGTGCTTGGCAGCCAAGTGTGTGCCAGTGTGTGCGCGCACGCGCGTGTTTGTGTGAATATGTCTGTTTTGTGTGAATTATCAAGTGAGTGTATGAGTGGGATGGTTTCCTGATTCTATGTATCTGAGGGAGGTCATAGGTCAAGTGTATGTATGTGTGTGTGTGTATATATTTCTGTCAGTTTGGGTATATAATCTGCTTGTGTGAGGAGACTAAGTAATATCTCTCCTTGTATAATCCTCTAATATCCCTGAGCGCTGTGCATTTTATCCAGTTTTTGTAGCAAAGTTACAGACATACTGAAGTGTGTGTGTGCTTCAGACAGAGGTGGGTGGGTGGGTGGGTGGGTGGAGGAGAGGGGGGGTACAACCAGTATGAGCATGTATTTGAGAGCAAAACCAGAAAAAACAAAAGGAAGGAAACAAGACACAAACAGCGTTCATATCTGCCAGCTGCTGGCAGTATGTACTCTAGGTGTTGGAAGTGTGACATGTTTTGTGTATCTGTGTGTCTGTATGTGTTGAGGCATAAAGCGGGTGCTAAATGCCTGAGTGAAAGCAACATTAGGTGCATATGATTTTCTAATGGTCGCCTGTAGTCAGCCTATCATTTTCACCCTTCATCACTGTCTCCTTCTCTTGTGTTGCGATGTGACATGCTGTCTTCAAGAGTTTCCATTTTGGTTTTGTTTTAGAGAGCGTCACACAAAACCTTAAGAATTTACACTTTCATTACTGCTCATCTTAGAAGATAAAAACAAGCTGTGAGTGTTTGAACTGCAGCAGCTGCCAACGACTCCCAACGACTTCCTTGTTAATGTATCTGTCAGTTACTTTCCCGATTGATTAATTAGGTGTTAATTAAAAAGTAAAAAAAAAAAAAGATATCTCACACGAAGTGACATCTCTCGTTTGGTCTAACTAACAGTCCAATAACCAAATCATCATATAAACCTTAATTTATAACAATGCAGAGCAAAAAAGCAGCAAACCCTCATATTAGAGAAGCTTGTATGAAAATTAACTTAAATAAATCACCAGTATATGAATATTTTGTCACTGACCTACAAGCTTTAGAGGTGTTGTTAAGCTCAGCTGTTTTCTGGTGTTTTCAGTGTGGCTAAGCTAAGCTAACTGGCTGCTTCAAATCTTCACATCAAACCCTCAGCAGGACAGCAAGTTGATGTCCGTCACAAAATGTTCCTTTAAAAGTTCTCAATAAATACCTCTTTGAATCTCATTTTATATTCAATGGAGAAACAGTGTGTTAGCTTAAGACCTTTGACAGTTGCTGTACTTGCACAATAAAAGTGCAGGAAAGCAAATCTATTGATAATTAAAAGTACAGGTAAACTAATCAGTGTTGCACACAAAAAAAGGAAAAGAGAAATTCTCTGCAGGTTACATAACACCTTCAGAAGGTGAGAACAAAACGAAAGAATTCAGGGAATGGCAGAGAGTTTCTAAATGTATCACAACAGCTCGATGATTTACTCCCGTCCTTATTCCTCTACCCCCCTCCCCCAGATCTCCTGCAGACATGCATTACCATGACAACCATGAGAATAACGACAAATAAGCAGCGCTGTCAACTGCTCAGGACTGTTCCAGTAATCCAGATCCACAGCAGGCATCGCTCTGCATGATGTTTCATTCTCTGCCACTTTTCTGGGAGCATAAAGTCCAAATTATCAGGTGCAAAGATGTTACACAAAGTCTTTTCTGCAACATCAAGCCCAAAAGTCATTAAATTTGTCAGGGAATGAATGTGAAATCACATTAAAACATCTTGGCCTCGGAAAGAGCAGTTGACAAACTCCTCTTAATGTGTGTCATAAAATTATATGTTCAAGTTTCCAATTTGTTTTTCCTTTGATGTGTGAAAAAAGTGCACCATGTAAAGTGATTTTACAAAATGGAAATTTGAGCATCTACAACTGCTGTGCTAAACTTTGGGAGTGACCAAAAAAAAAGAAAAGGAAAAAAAGTCAAATAACTGTTGGAAAGTACAGTCTAAGCCTGTCTTCTAAAAGTTCAAGATGAAGTTTAGGCAAGGCAAAGTTATTTACACAGCACATTTAACTGAAGGTAAGCTCTCAGTGTACTTTAAATTAAAGTGCCACACAGCCACAATGGACATAAACACACACAGCAACAACAGGAGACAGAAAAGGAGGTTACGTAATGTTTTTTTGAAAAAAATTGACACACTAAGATTTCCATATACATAATCCAAATGTCTTCAACTTGCTGCTAGATGACCCTGGCTGGTTCAGCATGGCGTACAGTACACTTCCATTTACACTGTAGGGTTGTACCTGCAATCAGAGGAGCCCAACAACAACAAGGAGCTACAGAGTTCAGACTCGACTGTTTTTGACATGAGGACAAAGACTTTGGGAAATGTGGTGCATGACTTGAATTTGGGCAGCACTTTTCCTAATTTGAGGCTTAAATGCCTAAAAGGTAGAGCATTTCAGCGTCTTCAAAAGCAGCGGTGCTGTGGAGTCGGGTTTTATTTCTAAAGAGCCCTCAAACACACAAATTTAGGGGAGCGAATAGCAAGCTGAGGGAAAATAAAACATTGATTTTCATCTCCACCGTCCACACAAAAAATATGAAGATGCAATTTTAGCTGAGCTTCCAGATAAAATCAGAGTAGCATATCACAGAGCATGAAGCACACGCTTACACACACACACACACACACACACACACACAGGCACACACCAGCATGATGATGTCAGGACCAAAGTCACATCATCTTGGAGAGAAAACAGGCCAAAATCTCATCACAGCATCCTGAAATGAGATTACCACCCCAGCCTTGCTTTTATATAGAAGTCAATATATCATTCATCCCTCTCTGCCTCCTTCCCCTGCAAATTGTATTAAATCCCAGATATGTCCCTTAGCATCAGGACCGGATTGCTGGGTGGGGTGGCCGGGCGAGAGGCAGAGAGAGAGAGAGAGAAAGAAAGAGAGAGAGAGATGTGAGTGCTGGGACTTTGCAGAGCATCTTTGTGCGTCACTCAGAGCGAGCTCAGTCAAGGACACATTGAGACGTGTAAACTCAAAATATCACACACAGGAGTTTGTATCTGTTGTGCGTCTGTATTTTTATGCATGTCACACAAAGTTGGGTGCACCATCATGTTGTCTCCCTCACACACCCGGTGCAGATTCTCTGAACAAAGCCCAAATCCCTGCACTGACTGCTAATAAGCTAACTGGCCACAAGTATATGGACAGGGGTGTCCATATACCTTAAGGTAGATAGAAGGCTTCTCCTTATCTCTTCTAGCAAGATAACAAGATAAGAGCTGCTCTACACTTCCTACTGCACACGCATATACAAAAATATACACATATATGTTCACATTCACATCTTCCGTGAAGGTTTCACCACTTCAGACCAGATCTGAACATTTCCCTGCCTCCTCTGTGTTTTCAGACAGACAGGGAGCTATGTGTCTATTTACTTTTGACCACGTGGTACATTTTATTTGATCTTTTATTTTTATCTGACTAGTCTCTTGAGATTGGGCTCTTATTTCCAGGCTGAAATGGCACTGCAGTTTACGGACAGTAAAACCGTCACAACAGGAAACACAGCAGAAATGCCAGACTCTGTTCCCAGCCACAGAGAGCATGCCCCCACAGGAAGAAAAAAAAGTCTACTGTCCTTACACTGTACCTCATCACACAGCAGTGTGACTCACCCACCCTTCCCTTCCCTCTCTGCTCTACAGTTGCCAACTCAGCTATTTAGCTCACGTCTGCCCTCTCTGACCATGCATGGCCTCACCCCTCCCTCCTCTTCCTCTTGTTCTCCTCTTCTCTGTGCCTATTGGCTTCTGCTCTTCTGTATCCACCCCCCCCCCCAAAACCACTCACGCATGCGATCGCATACGTGCCCGCACTGCACATGCATGCATTTAAGGCGTTTTATATACTTAAGATGCAAATGAAAGATAAAAGAGTGTCCTGATCATTAAAAAAAAAAAAAATCCTGAAGCCAATCACGGTAATGAGATCCTTTGGGAGGCATGTGCATGTGCAGATGTGTTCACTTGCATATGACAGCGTTTCACTATGTGTGTGTGGGTGCGCGCACTCCTGTGTCCTGTGTGCGATTGCGTGAATGGAGCTCTCTATGCCAGCCCGAACAGTGTCCGTCTGTCCACGTTTTCCACAATTAGAACTGAGTGACTGTCGGAATATTTGGCTGCTCTTCCTCCATCCTCAAAGCCCTTTGATGTGCGCAGCCAGCAGCTGTGTGTCAGTGGGCCGGGAGCCAATCAGAAGCCAGCGAGGCCTCCTCACATTTTGGCCGAATACTGCAAAACACTGGCCTCTTTGATTTGAGTGACAGGATCGTTTTGCATTGCGAGGATGATGAAATGGAACAGAAAGCAGAGTCTGCTGTCTGTGTCCGACTCGGCAGCTGGAGCCTTTGTGCATATAAAGAAGATCCATATACGCATATTATTGCACAGTTTCTATACTTTAATTAGTGGGTGGACAACTCGGACTAAATACCCACAATGGTGTTGCGGTGACCTGACAAGGCTTCAAAAACACATGCACAAGAAGAAACTGGGCCCAGCTAAATATTTTACTTGCTGGATAAATTAATGAACTATGGGGGAATGTTTAAAATTATGTCTCAAACAAGAGCCTGTGAAACACAACCTAGTAAACTGGGAACTGTCACTGGCAGGCAGTGTAGCAGTAGCTTATAGTAAAAGCGTACTTTAGTTTGTTTTTTTAAATATAACATGGGTCAAAACAAAACTCTTTCTCACAAAAACATTTTCTCGTGCCAAGTTTAAACCTCACAGAAATGGTCACTATTTGTTTGGACATGTGAGGATGTGAAGCCTGGACACACACAATAATATGTGAGTGTACTGTTGAAGCAGAGGCGCTGTGGTGAATGATGGAGTTAACAGGGTCCAATAAGCTTCAGATTTTCTCTAAGGGACGTTAAAGGAAAAGCTAAATCACACAATACAGAGATCCAAAACATTTTTAACAGTAGCAGTAGTAGCGGTATCTCTGGGTGTGATTGGTTGTACATGATCTTTGTATCAGTGTTAGAAAGAATTTAGATCTGTGTGTCTGTATTTAATTAACTGGATTATCAAAAAATTAGCCAGTCTGGTTTAATCAGTTGAATTTCTTGTAAAATCATGTATATACTTTATTATTAATGAGGTAATATAAATTACAGATAGTTTTATGATAAATGTGGTGAAGTAAAATGTAGAGTACTGATTTTGGAAAGGTGGTAAAAAGTATCATAAAATGGAAGCTCTCCAGTAAAGTACCTCATACCTGTACTTTATTACACTACTCGTGTAACTGTGCTGAGTAACATTCCACTGGGAATCCTACAGAATCCGACTGTTAATGCTCATCTCCTCCACAGCAGCTTGTTTGTGCATCAGTTTGGAAAAGGTCAGATGTTTCCTGGAAACTCACCTGTTCTATCAGCCTGTTAACCCCGCACCGCGTCGGCTCTCAAACCGCATGGTTCCAGGAGCAGGTCTCTCCTGAACAGGTCACCCTGGGCCACCTGCCGCTTGTCACCAGCTGATTACGGCGCTCGTCTTCCTGCTTTGTCTGTCACCTGGTTGCTAGAGAAACGGCACGCCCTGACTGACAGCATCTCTGCTGCTGAAGCGTCCTTGAGCGAGCCACCGACTTCCTATCGCCTCTGCGAGTCGTAGCCTCTGCTGCTGGAGGGCAACCAAAAAGAGGAAAGTCCCCTGAGGGATAAACAGAGTATCACATTATTGCTAATTATTTCAGTGGCCCTGATGTGCTGATGATGAACACCTGATTTAATTATCATTGAAGTGTCTTTTTCTTATCGGCCTTATCGCGGCGCCGAGGTGCTAACAGAGCAGGAAAATTAGGAAGCGGATTCTGGAAGTGCTGTTTCCCTGCTTAACAGCCCGGTCTCTTAACCTGAAATGATCATCTTTAATGGCACGACGGCCCGATAAATGCAAAACGCCCGACGCCCAGATCGAAGCAAATGTCGAGGAATTTCCAATCTCTGTGGCCATAATTGGAGGCAGTACTCTGAAGGAGGGGGACATAGGTCGAGCTCGGAAAGACTGGCATTGCCATAGGAACCGGCAGCACCCACGCATTCATGGAAGGAAGGCAGGCAGAGTCACGGAGACAACAGAGAGCGAAACAGAGGAAGAGGAGAGGGAGGGATGTGAGGTCTTTGATGTGACGAGCAGCCCCAGGTCTCTAATCTCTTCCTTCTAAATATTTTTCTGCTTGTGCCGTGAGATTTTCTTTAATTCCCCCCATTTACATGTTCTTCTGCATCCGTGACAGATGTCCTCGGGCAGAGTGAACACGAGGAAGCGTCAGAGATACAGAACGGCAAGTCGTGTCAGTCAGTCCACCTCTGTGTGCTGCTATGTGTGTGTGTGTGTGTGTATGGGGGTGGATACCTGCGGGGTGCCCCAAGCTGGAGGAAGCCCTCAGGGGGAGCAGAAATGCACTGTGGGATATTATGTGCATTGGACATGTGGCGGCCCATGTGTCACATCTTATCAGGCCGCCCAGAGTATCTGAGCAGCCGGTGGCAGTCTGACACGCACTGTAGCTGAAACACCGCGCTGTCATTTTGTTTGTACGCTCATCTCTCCCTCTCATCTCGCTCGCAGCGAAAACATCAAAAATTCCTTTTATCAAGTCCGAACTTCCATTAGTCACTTAACTAGGCCCGGGTGCGAAACTTTGTTTTCCCCCGCTCGGCTTTATCAACTAGTTTCGGGGTGTTGTCGGGTCGTGCTTTAGCTGTAGCGTGTTTGTACATCCAGTAGGAAATGTTTTATTCTGTTAGATGGGCGAGATGTTGGAAAACGAGACAATTTTGTAGTAAGTGAGATTGTGAGATTTCTTTAATCCCACTTTATATTTTATGGTAGGTCATGTCTTTAATCTCACTTCTCTATCTAACTTCATATCTTAAATCTCATTATCCAAATTAGCTCATTTGGTATATCACAGCTCTTGCTAATTACACTTCTTTGAATGTAATTACTCTAGTTTATCTCATTTATCTGTCACATCTCTTGCATCTCATTTCTCTATCTCATCTCATTTCTTATTTCTCTCATGTCTTTGATGTAATTTTCACATCTTGATTCTTTTTATGTAATCTCATTCATCTCAATATCATAATTTTTTTGCAATTGCAATTTCTTTAATCTCACTCTCTCACATTTCATCTCTTTAATCTCATCTCTCAGTCTCCATGTTACTTAATTTCTTGCCTCCCAGTTCTATATCCCATTTCTCAAACCTCATTTTTCTATCTCATCTCATTTCTTTAATCTAACTTCTCTCTTCTCTGTGACCATGTTTCTCTGTGATTTATCTGTCATCACTTTTTCACCTAATTTCTCTCATCTATTTCTTTACGTCTTACCACGTCATCTCATCTCTTGCTATACACCACACATCTCTTCTTATCTAACTGACTCAGGAATACACTGTGGATGAGCGCTCTCTGTTACTATAGTGTCTTCATGTGGCACAGTGTGAGTCTGTGGGACAGTCGGGAAGAAAGTGTTGAGTGATAAGGAGGATAAGAGAGGTCAGTGGGAACGATAAAGAGCAAGTTCGATGTCGTTCTGACGCCGGCGCTGACGGGACCATCTGTCAAACGCACCTATCGTCCGGCTCGCCTGCAGCCACCTCACTCACTGTCATGGCCGCGGCCTGATGGATGGACTGTTCTGTGTGTGTGTGTGTCAAGACTGAGTCAACACCAGAGTGACAGTGTGATATGGCATGTGAGATGACGGACAAAGCGCTTCCAGGGGGAATTGTCATTAGATTATTGTGCGTACTGTATGTTGTTGGCACAACAGGACACGCATGTGCTTCAGGGCAGCGTCTCCCTGGCCCTTTGTTCTCTCCTTGTCCCGTGGTTCACACCCCTTTCCTTTCCTTTCCTTTCCCGTCTCCATCCTCCAATTTTCTTGTCCCTGTCATGTTTGGAGAAGTCAGTTAAAAATGAATGCTCAGCTTCTCTTGGTGATGAAGTTTTATGCGCAGGCTTCTCTGCTTACTGATGTCAGACAGCAGCTTTTTGAAATTCCCCTCCCCTGGGGCTGGGGAAATGACAAAAGCAAATATCATGAAAAACAGAAAAAAGCAGAAAAAAGAAGCAGATTTGGGTCATTCGGCGATCACAACACAGCTTCCAGGCTGCATGTGTTCCAGCTCTGTCATCTGACCACCTGAGCCACGGTGTCCTCAGGTGCATCTGCCATGGTCACATTGCTGCAGTGTGTTTACCAAACTCCACCGCCACTGCTGTTTGTTTGCATCTGAACAAAACGCCACAAGATCAAATTGTTCTACCTCATTAATGCGCCTTCTTATTCTCTTTGACCCCCCCCCACCCCAGCTCTTTCACTTTTATCGAAATACAGCATTGCTGCCGCCGTTCCTCTCCCGCAGCTCCTCTCTATCCCCCACTCTCGCCCTCATTTTCAGCGTCGAAACCTACCTCCTTAAAAGTGATCTATACCACCAGAGGGGTAATTTGCTTTAGCTCAAATCCTAGATGAAAGCCATTTTTCACCCAACAGAGTCAGGATGGCTACATATTCAAGTGCTAAGAGCAATATATTTCACAGAACGGAGGTGCTACTGGGAGGAATAGTAAAGACCAGCGGGGGGTGATGGGAGGGTTTAGGAAAAAAACCCAACCCACAGTTCAGGGTGTGCTTTATATTTGGGACAATCTGTGCCACTTTCTTTTCTCTCCTAACATCAAACAAAATAGATGCCACTGTTTTCATGCGTGTGTGTTTTTCCGGTGATGAGAAAGAGTTAATTAATCAGGGAGTGCCTTTTGCAATCATTCGTGCGGAGAGAATAACGAGGAGGAGAAACACTTATGCATGTATTATTCATGGAGGAGGGGGGGGGATTTTATTCTGTGCTCAGATTTAAATTCAAGAAAGTGGAGCACTGGTCTGGTGCTTTTGCTCCCCGAGCCGGTCAGAGATGGACTTCCTGTGACTCTGGCGAGGAAGGTCCTCTGTCTGCACATATTGGCTTTCATTTCACGGTCCTGTTTGGTAATGTATAGGCGGTCACCGTCCGGTCCAAATCATCCTGCAGCCCAGGGAGCAGCTGCTCCGCTGCTGCGGCGAGAAAGAGTTATTACAGCCTCCTCTCTTCCTGCTCTGGTATTGGCACTCTAGACTGATGTAAGGCCAAATGACTTTACATATTTAATGCATTGCCACAGGCTGAGAGGCAACAGGCAACCCCAGCTCACATTGTGCGCCACTTGTCCCTCCTAACAGCAGAACCTAAATGGCGCTGCTGGAATGGACTCCCAGCTCTGCCCCGAGCTCGTCCGCACACCATTTAAAAAAAAACAAACAAAGACTGCAGGTTTAAGGTTTGAGCGTGAGATGACAGGAACGTTAGCGAGTGAAATGAAGAGACTGTCACGACTCGAGCTTCAAGGCACACGCTGCTTATTCGGCTTTGTGCTCGCAGTGGAAATATGACTAAACTGCCTGCGCGAGGTTTTCCACGCGGCAGCTCGATTAAATCAAGCGCCGTTGGGCTCATTTTGTCTTGCAAGCTCGGGTCACATCTCGGTGTGCAGCGTTTTGCTGGAAGATGTGCGATGTTAGCATATGGAGAGTATCACAAACACAAGGGCAGGGCCGAGGATGTTATTGGTTTCTGCTTCTCTTATCTACACAGAAGATGAATATTAGATTGCTATCTCTCTGAAGACCGTGCGTGTGTGTTTGTGTGTGTTTATGTGTGTGTGTGTGTGTGTACTGGCCTGCGCACGGGGTGTGTTACTCATCAGATCGGTGGTCCTTCACATCCCTTCACATCCACCCACCTGCCTAATTCCAGCATTAACCTTAAAAGTGACGGGGATATTTACTAAGCCTGTCACAAATTACAGGCACTGCAATCTTTCAGTTTTATTTCCACCCCCCCTCCTCCGCCTCCCATATCTCACACTGCTAAACGGGAACGCCTTAAAATACATATTGCATGAGCCCGAGAGAATACGCCGCAATTTTCAGCATTCTTCCTTTGCAAAAGCTCCCTCTGTGTGGTTCTTCAGTAAACAGGAGAATTTGACTTTTTATTGGCACATAAACGACGGTGTGAATATCCCTCACACTTAAATTTAAAGTCAAAAACTCCCCAGAAGACGGAAAGAGAACCCCCGCTGACCGAGTTCACGAGCACAATGAGAACCTGGTTTCTGCAGCTCGGGGGTACGAGGATTACAGAAACCTGATTTCCCCTGGTAGATTTCTCCTGCTCATCTCTAACATAAAGAGGTTAACGACAGGAAAATATGATTCGTGCCATCAGGATGTTTTGAAAACCAGCCCACGAGGAGCAAGACCAAGTCGGGATCACGTGCATGGTGTCCACGTGCAGGTTTATAAGAGCGGCCTGAAGGACGGAGAGCGCCAACAGACAGACGGCAGCTTTCTGTGTTGATGCTTCTTTGCACAATGGAAAAGTCAAGTGGCATTAAAGAAGATTTCGCCCCCAGAGACCGGTGCGTCGTTATTTTCAGCCATTAAGCTCTGATGTTCGGAACATTCCAAGAATTACTATGCGATAAAGTGCTGTAATTTACTCCCCCCTCCAACCGCACACCCTTCATGTACTTTTACTTCAGTTAGCAATTTCCTCCGGAGACACCGGTACGACTCGGTATCATTCAGCTGTGGATTATGCAGCTCTATGTGTCCCACGAGTGAGATGTTCTGGTCAGGACAACGTGAGAGCCGCGGCCGTTCACAGATGAGTGAACGCGCCTTGTGGCCGCGTTACGTTTCGGTCTGTTGAGGCTGCTCCGGCAACCCGAGCTGGTTTGATTTCCTCTCGTGTAACAGATTTTGTGAGAGAAATAAGCTTTTCTTTTGCTTTTAAATTCGGCATCAGCCTCATTAAAAGGCGCAGACAGCCGAAAACACTTTGTGCCGCTGAAGTCATATTAAAGATTCTTTTAAATACAGGGTATGTTTCTGAAATCTGGGTCTTTCTCCTCCATCTTAAACATTCTTGTGGACCATCACATGAGTCCACTTGGAATAAATGTGGGGTCCAATGTACCACTTCAGCGCTAACTGTTTTGATTTTTATTGTTTGGCTTGCAGTCTGATTGAATGTTTTTATCCGTTATCTGGAATTTGAGGTGCAGCTTCAGTTCTGCTCAGCGTCGCTCGTGGCCTCTGAGCGGAGCATGTGCTGAAGCAACGCACTGTCAGCGCTACAAGAACCTCATTGGGTTTATGCTGAAATGAGCCTTTTGATTCTCACTTTACAAAACCAATAAAGTGTGGAATGTGAAATCAACAATGACTTAGTTTTTATTTGCATAGATTATCATTTGTGATCAAATGAAAACTTATCTGATCAGAATCCTTTGAAAGCAGGACGATGATTGTCCTGAAATTACCGATTTCTGTGCAAAATAAACTGGTGTTTCACATTTTAGTGGAAATTTCTCACTAAAAAGTTAATGTCTAGGAGAAGCAGATTATAGTAACATATATAAATGTCACATATAAACAAAGATTTCTGACCGATGACTTTTATAGCAAGAGGAATATTCAGATATAGATTGCTGCACATGACGTATTTTGCGTGTTACTAAACAAAGAAGTGACGTGTCTTACACAAACGATAACCTTGCATGTATTTCAAAGAAAAGCTCAGGCCTCCCTGTCGATGATGGTGATGACACTATATTCTGAAGAAGTGAGGCAGTTTTGGACTTCGCTCGCGGCCGTGATAGCAGTTTGTCAGTCAGTCCACTTCACTACAGACTGAAATATCGTAACGACTCCTGGATTGATGTCCATGTCATGTGGTACAGGCCATCATTGTCCCCAGAGGATGAACCAGACTGACTTTAGTGATCCCCTGACTTTTGTGGACCCCTCAGGATTAATCCACTATAACTCAGTGGGTCACTTCACGCCATATCTAGTGATGGGGTGAAAATACACATTATGGAAACAATTTAACTAACAAAAACCTAAATATGTATTTTAGGCTGGACGGGCAGGATTTTTAAAAAAAGTGCTGCGTTTGAATTGTCAAATTGATACCCCTCGTTTCGGACGTTTTGTCAATAAAGCAGAAAACTTGGGGCAGTCACAGAAAATCTCCAAAGCCCTGACTGATGCATTTTAAAAGTAAAGTCGGGGTAAACTTTTCTAATCATCCTTTCTGATTCATTTTGGACACACTCCACTGTGAAGCACCACCGTGATGACTGCACTTGGCCCGCAGCATCTTTACATAGAATCTGAAGAGCCTCCTGTGACTGCTCCAAGTGATCCGCCACCCACCTCGGACCGGTTCTGTTTGGACAGCAGCATCATCATTCTCCTAGATGTCCCTGTTAGCACCCCCCCGCCCCCCCGCCCCCCCGCACATGTTGCTCTGTGATCTGTCAGTAATTAGTTCCTCTGAATTATGTGCTGTGACAAGAGTCTCTCTGCAGCTAATGCAGGTTGCTAAAAAAAATAAATGATTACTAATGGAGAAAGGATCAGCACTGAATGCACAATTAGGTAATTATAATAACATTGCGCCATCAGATGGTGTAATGGTGACGCAGATCAGGATATCACTCCTGCACCTCGGAGTGATTCAGTTTCATAGGCAAACTCTGACTTGTGTCCTCTAAAGACCAATATGACAGAAGCGTCCCACTCAGGGATGTTTGTCTCTGTAAAAGAGGCGTTCAAATGCATGAAAAAAAAAGGATTTTCCCAGTAAAGAGGTTACATGCTGATTTTCACATTTTGTGGCCACAGAGAAAATGGGTTGGAAATCACGTAAACTGCAAAAACATTTTTTTTATAAAGCATCTAACAAATTAGTCCCCTGAGCGAGCTGCGGCTCGACACCTGACAAATTTAAACACTTTCACCCAGCGCATCCCTGAGGTCCTCCACCCTTCCCTGCTGAGCTCATCTGGCTGTGCTAACCGGAACGCAACCGTGGACGATTCCACTCTCCCGTGGAGCGCCTCCACAGCATGGGGCTGTCTCCACCCTCGAGCCATTGTCCCAAAAGAGGCACGGTCTCTCAGTGGAGAGGGCTGATTGAACATATGACGGTAAGCGTCTCCACGTGTTTGCCGCCTGGAACTCATTTAAACTTGTTTTCACCTCTGGAAACATCCTCCACCATCTTTCTCTGCTGCCGTCTCAGACCACACTCGTCTCTTAGTGGACCAAGCATCAGGACACCCATCTGGGTCTCTCTACAGACCACGAATCACCTGCACTTCCACGTACCGCTGACGATGTAGCTCACAGTACAAGGCTGAAAGAGTTTTGTAAGGCAACTGGACTTGGGATTTTTCAAGAAAATGTTTCGCCTCTCATCCAAGAGGCTTCTTCAGTTCTAAAACTGATAGTGAGGAGTAGTGTACACAGTACACAGCACAAGGCTCTAAACCTGCTGCTGCAAATCCCAAACTGTCTCCCCTAAATCCATCACACTCCATAACATCCAGCTCAGGAAATAATCAACCTACACTGCCCCCAGAAATAATGCAGCTTCAAACACCTGATCTCGTATCTCAGTGGGACCTTCCTGGACAATTCAAGGAGAGATAAAAAAACCCCAAAAATAAGCAAGAGTTCAGCTCTTTGTTTTATTCGAAGGCAAATCTGCTGATGCAAGCATGGGCGACAAAAAGAGCTTATAATTATAACGTACGAGCACTTTTAGCCACATCTGTACATTTGCCTGTTTATTTGTACATATTTTGTTTGGAACAGCTTTATGTGAATCCTTAATGTGAGCAGTGGGCACCTTTTAGTGCAGCTACACCCCATATGGCCTGAGATCTGCCTGTGCTCAGCTCCATCCCAGAATACTTGGCGCTCAAGTCCCCATGGAAACCAGGCACGAGGCACACACAGTCTCAACACGAACCGAGGGCCTGATGGGCTCTGGTGAACCTGCACGTCTCATTACTCACAATGTAAAGTCATAATGTAAAGTGATTCTCAGGGCCCGTTGTAAACAAGAAAACACAGTAAACTGCTGCAGAGCTGCCAGTGGGCAAATCCCCTTCTCCCTCCGAGGCTGGAGCCACTGTAGAATATTCCTGAATATTTCAAGTCTGTCCTTTCTGACTCCTATTAAGGATTGTTTTTTCAAACCCTCCCTTACACTACTCGTTACTGGGAAAAGTAATCACATTACTGTAACATTATAGCCTGGTGCAGCTGACTCTGTGTCTCAGCCACTGTCTTTTCTAACACTCTCTCGGTCTTCCTCCTCCTCCTCCTCCTCCTCCTCTCATCTCTCACTATGCTCAAAGAGCTGGTTCAACAGTGCGTCTCCGGCCGTTAATGCTCGTAATTGGAGATTAAATATTCAGATTTGACAAAAGCTAAAACACACACGATGCGGCGTCTCTTTGTCCTTGCGGTGACTCGACCTGAGGGAAGAGTGGTCTCTCTCTCCCATCGCAGGCACAAACACACTTTCAGGGGAGATGCCAGCTAAGTGCCCCAGTTTCAAAGTGGAGACTCTGATGCTGATCACCAGTTGTCTCCATCATCTGCGTGCTGACACCTTCCTGCAGTTCAGCACACGCCCCCAGACACCACTAACGCCGGACTGGAGTGCGACCGAGCAGCGACTCTGCACGCAAACGCCTTTTCTGTTTCCTACTGAGCTCCTCTCAACCCTTCTGTCCTCCACCTTTCCTCTCCTGTTCCTTCTCCTCCCTTTCCTCTTTTATTTTCTCAGCATAACAGCTCGTCCGCCCCCAACTCGAGGCCCATCAGAGGGACTTGTACGTCTTTTCTCCTGCAGAGAGCGAGAATCAGAAAAAGGAAAAGAGTTTGATTAAAGTGAACCCCATTCTTCTCCTTCGCTCTCTAGTGGTGAAGAGCAGATGAGTGATTGATGAGGAAAGGTGGAAAAGGAGGGGGAGGAGAATAGGGAGGTGACAATTGAAGCACTAATTGTGACCCAGAGTGGAGGTGAAGTGGGTCTTTTCCCGCTGCGGCGCGCTGATGAGGCGAGGAAGTGAAGAAAGACGCCTGCACAACGTCGGGCACATTCCCTCTGAAAATACACAAGCTCGACACAAAAGTGTGCAACTGTGACACGAAACACTGGTTCATGTCACATTTACAGTCGGTCAGTCAGCCCTTTTTTAACAACGACCAGCGTTCTGTCCATCCTTGACTTTAAAGAATTACAAACATACCAGCTGTTTTTACAATGTTGTAAACAGATTTTATTGTTTTTAGCTGTAACGACATCTTCAAACCGAGAAATTTAGTGAGGAGATGGAGAAAGAAAAAACAGCAGAGATCTGACTGCAATAATGTGAGGCAGGTGTATGAAGAAAGGAGAGGATGCATGGATTTCATTTTTTTTCATTATTGTGTAGGGGGTGGGGGCTGGTAGCACTAGTATGTTGGAGTTTTTCTGTGGTTGAGCTGAACAACTCCCACACACGCCTGGATAAAGATGATTTACTGATACGGCGCTTTCAACTTTTTATTGGATCTAATGGGATGAAATTGTGAAAATGCAGCATTACAGCCCAGAAGCAATCGCTGAGCACGTGTCGTACTTTTCCAAAAGCCTTTGTCCTTTGATTAAGCACTTAAAGTGACTTATTTTTAAACTGGTCCTGACGAGCGTCTCTTGTGGCTGCGCGGACATGGACGGCTGGGTCACGGAAAAGGCTTGAAAATGTCTCTGTTGCTGTGAAATCCAGCGAGAAAGGATTGAACTTTTTAAATCAAAGCCATCAAAAGGATGAATTTAAACAATCCTTGAGTTTGAGCCATTTAAATAGGAAACAGTGTAGACGTGAAAGTGAGCGCAGAAGTTGACAGGAGATAAAAAAAAGAAAAAGAAAAAAAGCAAAGAAATTTGTAATCTGTTCACAAAATGCAAGATCACACGTGTGGGCGGGTGCACGCACACACACACACACACACACACACACACACACGCAGTATAAAGTGCAGAGTTGGCAGAGCAGACTAATTTATGCTTGAGTGCGGTTCAATTAAGGCAGATGTAAAGAACCGTTCCCCAGTCTCAGCTTGTACTGCCCCGTTAAACGCAATGCAGAGCACACACATCCTCTTTCTCTCCGTCACACACACACACACACACACACACAACACTGTGTGTGTTGGAAAAATCCATTGATATAATGAAGCTGGAATTGTTCACTGAGCCACAGGATGTGCACGAAGTCACAGGAATGCAGAAGATCCTGGACGTCAGCACACTTTGACTCAAACGTGTTCTTCATCTGCTGTTTTTGAAAAGAACAAAACATCGTCCTTGATTAAAAGACGGTAGAGCAGTGAGGTCAAACTCACCAGTTGGACTCACCTGGCTGTTGACGCTACTGGTCCCTTACTGCTCATGACCCCCCCACCCAAACAAACACACACACAGTTATTTCACCAGGGTCTATATGGCGTGTTCCCACTGCTAAAATGCTCTGACAACTCGACTGAGTAAATGTGGAGTGGCTTTAAGGCGCCGTTTGGATCTTCCGGTATCTATTTTTAGTTATTAGACGACTGTAAGAGCGGCACACTGTCACGGTCATCATGTCACATGGTCGACACATCTGAGGAGCATCATCATATTTTACTTTCACTGTGCTGGCACTGCCCCCCCCCGGGTTTAATCCAGGAGGATGCTGCCCCCGCCCCCCCGACAGTCAATGAAAATGATCCTCTTCATTCCCTGGATATAAATGAGTGAAGTGCTTAAAGAACTGTTCTCCTCCATCTGCATCTCGCACGTCGCAGTTCTAGTTTTTCTAGGTCTCACTAAATTCCCTGCCTATTTTCTTTTCATCGCTTCCCTCCCACATCTTATTGCTCGGAGCAAACAATTACTCGCCTTGTTCTCGAGACTCTCCGGACTAAAATAAATCTGAATAAACCCAGGGATCTCTACAGAAATGTAATGTGATCGGGGGGGTTACACAAAGAGGATGCTGAGCGTCAGAACAGCCCTGTCATTTCCTGCCTCGCACACGTGCACAAACCAACAATTATACGTGTCCACATATTTCTGAAACAAAGCTTGGTTTTTAAAGAGAATTACATCCCTACAGGCAGCGAGCAAATTGTGTTTTTTTTTTACTGGATTACTAAAGAAAACATACAGTCTCATCTGACCCGAGGGCTTTTAATTGTTTCTGGAGGAAAAAAAAATCTCATTTCTTGCTTCGCCTCTCTGCTTAACTTCCCCTGCATATTCATATTTGTTTTAGTGTGAATTATCAGGGGTCCTCTCAGATCGCTGGTCCTTGGCTAAGTGTGACCTCCATTTGAGGCTGTTTTCCCAAGTCCAACTCTTAAGATCTCGGACGAGATTTTTAAAAGAAGCTGGGAGGATTTAAATTGCAAATAACGCTCGGCGGGGCTCTTGAGGATGCGCACGCACGATTATTTAAAAAATTTATGGCACTTCTGACTTTTATTTTTACGGCATACAGTGAGATGAGAGAGGGGGAGGGACTGGGGTCTGGGGTGGGGGTGAAAAGAGCGTGGGGAGGGATGTTTAATGGTAATGAATTGGATTAAAACTTACAGTATGACACTTTTATGACTCTGAGTCACCAGGAGAAGTTTTACAGTTTATCATCTTTATAAGAAAAAAACCTCATGAGGAGTGGAATGAGCAGACTAATGTCTTCATGGTTATTTGATGCCCATGCTGCATTTCTGTGTATGTGTGCGTACATGCGTGTGCATGATTTTTTTTTTTTTTTGTCCCGATAATAGAATCTTAATTGGTTGATTAGGGAGGATTAAGGTCATTGATTGGATAGAGCTCAGGGCTCACCTGCTGTACCCTGCATCTAATTGGTTGGCTAAATAACATTTCAATGAAAGGCTGGGAGCTGCACCGGGTGAGCATTCACACACTCGCTCGCACGCACACACACACACACACACACACACACACACACACACACACACACGTAGAGCTGAGAGGGAAGGACGGAGGCAGATAAGAGGAGGAGTGGAGGGATGAGGGGAGGAGGGAGAAAGAGAGAGGGAGAGGACATCCTTTTACATCTCAGCCTTTCCGGACCACAAAAATATGGTCTGTCAATCACAAAGCAAGGCGAGAATGTGTGTGTCTGTGTGTGCATGTGTGCGTGATGCAGAAAGCTGCTCGGAGCATACAAGGTGCAGGTGTTGAGAACACACACACACAAGTGTGATAGCTGCAGTGACAGAACCAGGCTGTGGGAGATGAGACTAATAACTGATTGACATTGGTGTCCTTGCAGCTGTATCTGTGTTAGTGTGTGTCGGTCTGTTTTGTGTGTGTGTGCGTGCGCTGAATGTTGATTCTGACACAGTTAGCGCAGGTAGAGAGCAGGTATCTGTGGCTGTAAACACGGATTACGACCGCAGCCTGTATCATTACTATGGGAGCTCTTAATGATGGTGAATTATCATTACTGCAGAAAACGCTGCCCTGCACGGCAGGAGAGACGGCACATAAACAACACAAATGCACACACACACAGGAGGACGTAAATCCCACTCCAGGTATTTCTAATGCGGCGTGTGAAGTGATGTTCCTGCAGCAGCAGACCCGTCTGGCACCCAGTCAGAAAATAACTGTCTGACACAAACTGTAAAAACTCGGTGATCTCGTGTAAATTCTCCGAGCAGTGACGACAACTTATTGATGATTTTACGGAGCACGAGGTGAGGAGATAACCAGTATTTTCACTCTTTCAGACTGGGTCATTTACTGCTGAAATATTAACTGTATGTTAATAATGAGCTAACTGCAGTAACATATTCAAACCAGAAAGTGCAGACCTCCACCAACGCTGAACATTTCCCCCAAATTAAAATTTCATTCTCAACGTCTCTTATGATTATTTAATAATTTTCTTGAGAGCATAGAGATAGTGTCCTCCAATATTTCCTCAGTTCTGTATACATTTATGGAGAGATGACTCAAAATGTCAAATTTTGCAGGTGAAGTATAATAATAATAATAAAAAAGAAAGTTTCCTGGATCTGGATACTGATTCGGATCACTCCCAAAATTAACTGGTTTCCAAGTTAAAAATCTGCCCATCTCAAACAAACAAGCAGATGGGTTTGTAACAAATGTTGTTTTTAAAAAATATGAATTTAACAAATTACAGACAACTTGAATTTAGTCTCGTGCTGTTTTCAATGAATAGTTCTGTAAAATGAGACGAGCTCATCACAGCATCACTGAATCTTCTCCTCTCGCTTTATTCAGATTCACTCAGACTGAGTGTTGAGGTGTTTATCCTCTTTGCCTGGTGTCAGGTGTGAGTTACCTCTTCATGATCTAATCCCATGACGCTCCGTCTCTCTCATTTACACACATACTTTATGTATATGCGCAAGCGTGCGCGCACACACACACACACACACACACAGAAACGCACCCACAGACTACATTATGCTGCCTTGACCTTTTGCCCGATGGCAGTGTCACGCTAAGTGGAGTAGCAAGAGCACAAACCTGACTCAGCAATTTAACTGTAGCTATTTAGACACACACACACATGCGCACACGCACGGACACACAGTGTGTGTGTGTTGGGGAAAGACAGCCACTAGATTAACAGGCTCTGCTTCCTCATTGTTCAGAAGAAAGTAGTTAAAACCAAATCGCTCACACACACACACACACACACACACATACACACACGCTGGCTCTTACAAATTGAGTATGCATATTTATAAGATGAATCACTGAATTATTTAAAGGTTTGATATGGAGCCAATGAAAGTGCAGCAGTGTGTGTGTGTGTGTGTGTGTGTGCTGTATGTACTACATGTACGTACTGCATACATGAGAATGTGTGTGATTAAAAACAAATGAGCCACTCCACTGCAGGTATCGATTGCTTGACCAAGCGCACGTGAACACACACACACACACACACTCCTCGTACTCTATGGGAACCTTCTCAATAATTCAGTAGCTTGTTGTTTTTAAACACTGTGTTTTGAACAGTTCATGTTCGTCCTGTTCCAAACACTTGCAGGCTGCGTTCAGAAAAAGTTCCACCCGTCCTCCTTTAGCTCGCGCCCCAGCGTCCAGGTGTCGAGAAATATACGATCCAAGGTCGCAACGGTTCCTTTCAAGACGGAGCCCCCCACCCCCACCCACCCCCGCGGCCTGGAGTGCAAAGTTAATGATAGTCATCCTTTAGACCATGACACTGTATATTGTGGAGTTATGAGACTCTCTCAGGCTCTTAAATCTTTGATTGGCCTCAAGGATACAAATCTGCACTTCAGGCTTTGTGAGTGGAGATGTGTGTTTGTTGATTGTGCTTCCCCTCGTTCACACACAGACACACACACACACACACACACACACACACACGGACTTTGCGGGGAGGCTCCTCGCACAAACTGACATAGCCGAGAGGAGTAGAATCAAAACGATGGTATCTAAATGCTCTCAAGAAAATATCCAGATGGAGATGGGTCTCAGTATGGAGGTTTGTTTTTTGCCATGTCAGCAGCATTACTCACCACCGACTGATGGATTGTGATTTATTTGTTAGCAAAGTGTCCTGGCCCCAGGAGGACCCCCTTTTAATCTGCATCAGGATCCAGATCCAGAACTTATCCAAGGACCTAAAGCTTCAATCTGTGAGACTCCAGAGCAGTTTTATTTTTTTGGGGGGGGGTGTTGAGCCGTGGCAGAGGTCTGCACTCTTAGAGTGATTTCTAGCTTCCTGTGTTTTGACAGTTGGACAACACAATACCAGTTTGTTGTGTGTTGTTCATGTTTAACGGTAACGTAGCAGGAATGTGTGCTCGCACATTTCTGATTGGCCAACCCCAGATGTTGCCGGATGACATCACATTGCTTTGAAGCAAAAGTCAAACCATTGAAATGTGACTGGTGACTGGTTTATTGCATGTAATACCCCCCCCCCCACCCCCCCCACCCCCACCCCACACCAGCTGTCCTATTCTTAGACTTTTAATGAATACAACCAAGTTTTACATCCTCATATGAATCATCCAGCCCTCCGTCTCTTTTCACTATTAACACCCTGTGGTAGTCGCTGCACGTTAACTCTGCAGCGCGCAGAAAACACGAGCGGCCCGTTCAACAGCGCACGACGACAAACCACATCAATCCAGTTTTACACTTTCAGATGACAGACGACGATTTCAGCGTGCGACGGCTGCCGGCTGCACGGGCGGCTCGCGGTCGGGAGGCAGCGCTCGCTCGCAAATTTTCATGACAAATGAGCTGAATTCGGCGTCATTAGAAAAGTGTGTGGGCTGCTTTGCAAAATAAAACCCACATCGTCTGTGATTCCTTGAGCCCCGGGCTCAAATTAAAGCCCTCTTTACTCTGGTAATCACACTGTGAGCAGAGCACAGCCATGCGTCATCCTGATTCTCCTCTAAACTTGTCTCACGTCGTCCCCGCGCATCATCTGTCCCCCGAGAAGCCCACTGTTCGTCTGCCATTAAAAAACATGTCTGAGGCACTTACACACAAGGCAAATGGAGCATCGATGGGATGCTGCGCTGCGCTCAGTGGTTGCCATGACATCTGGAGCATCCAGCGACTGAACTGAGCACTAAATATTTCTTGTGTCGGATACTTCGCCACAAAACGTGACAGCAGGAAGTTTCTCCTCTGAGATCAGTTTCCCACTGACCAATGGCTGACCACCATTTGTTTTTTAAGCTGAACTCGATTTGTAATTCTGGCACTAAACAAAGGTCTGTTGGTTGGGTGTCTCAACCAAAGTAAAGGGTGGCCTCATGTATCCGATGTGTAAAATTACAGGTGCTGGTGTCAGGTCGACAGAAATCAAGAAAACATTGCATTATGCATTGGCAGAGAGCTGGTGTCAAGGTAGTGGGCGACCCCTCGCTCCGATCACGCCGCCCTGACTGGCTGAACTGACCTTCTGTCTGCTGATTTACGATTCCAAAGAAAAAGTGGTGACCCATGATTGTGCTAACAAGGACCACACCACTGCAATACTCTTCAACTCTTCAACTTCTGGGGCCACACTGCCGCACTCAAAACTTCTGGTTCTAGTTCCTTTCGAAGGGGTCACCTTTTGGGACCCAACCCGAGCGTTAGGTGACTTGATAAATTACACTCATAAAGCTGAAGACTAAAAATATGAAAGTAGCAGTGAAATGTGGCTGGAAAATGGTTTCCTTTGGTTCCAGGGTTAAAGGCTTAGTGGAAAAAAAGGTATTTTTTTCCCAGCAGACTTTTTGATTCGTCATAAGTAAGAAAAACTCAGGCGTTACTAACACTGCAATGACAGCTCTGTTCTGTTCACTTGTCCAGTCAAACCGTAACAACCCAACAACCTGAAATCAGCTTCTGTTATTTCCACGGCAGAAACGTCTGAGGTGGTGCAGCGGGACACTGTCGGACTCGCCGTTTGGTTTTTAAAACACAAACACGGTGTCTGTCGCAGGCGCCTGGTTCTCGTGTCTTTCCCTGATGTCCCCGGCTGAGTTGTGTCAGACTTTATTGTCCCCCCCGGTTCAGATGTCTTATCTACTTCCACTCTCCTTCGCTGGACATTTAAAGGAGCATTATGTAATTTACGACTGTTATCAACAATTACCAGCTCTCGGGCCGAGTACAGCCGCGCCCGCAGGTCTGTGTGAAAATAAAATAGGTTGTTTGCTTTTAATGGCTTAAGGAGGAAATGGGATGGTGACTTGCTTTTACCACCCACCATTCTCCATATACTTTCCTGAGGATGTGTGTGCGTTTGTGTGTGTGTGCATTTGCGTGTCTGAAACTATGACAGAAAAGAATTCTGGCAGTTGGAAATCTCAGAGCTCGCGGCATTCAAAGGAATCATTGAGTCACTGGTATCGATTACAGCCCCTGCAGATATATTAGGGTCATTGGATGCAACAGTAAAATCTCACTCAGTGCACCCTCGAACGACGACGTACATTTCACACCGCACTGCCGCAGACCCAAATGAAAATCCATAGCGCTAATATCAGAGATCCTGTATTGATTGAGATTGTTGTTGGGTTTTTTTCTGTTCCTCAGCCTCTTTGCACTTTCGGAGCAGAGCCTGTTAAACGAATCCCTGCTGCTTTATGCGAGGAAACAAACGCTGAAATATTAGTGCGATAATGCGAGTCGACAGATCTGGGAGAGACGGGAGCAGAGATCAGCGAGAGAAACCCACAATGAGACGATAAACACTTTGGGGAAATGAAGCCGTGCCGCCTCTCGTGGATAAGTGAGAGCCTCGCTCCATGTTTATAAGTCCGGGCTGAAGTGATCAAAGAGCAACAGGTGGAGTCGCAAATTGAAATCGGCCTTTAAATAAGCGGCTGAATAACAACGAGGGGAAACCGGCACAGCAGATGCCTCGCAGCCGGGCCGACCCGGCGCCTCAACGGTTAGGGCGAATACCGCATTGGCTCCTGAGCAGCAGGTCCCTCCCAGGTGGAGGGTGGGGGTGGGGGGTGGGGGTGTAAGGGGGGGGCACCATCTCAATCATTTCAAAACAATATCACACACTGACGCACTGCTCCACCAGTTTAATGAACCCAGGCCAGCCAGCAGTTGCGTGAGGCGGGACCAAAAACGAATTTCTCCTGGAACCACGGGGTGTGTGTGAACACCCACATACACACATCTAACATCCACCCGTGGTGCAGCATGAAATCACATCACAGAGTGACGGGAAAAGGCCCGTTACTCCCCCGACATCCAGCTCCAGCTCCCACATTCGCTGTCACCACCAGTAACTCCAAAACAAGCAGGACTGAACTCTTCCAAGATTTAGCCACTTTAAGGAAAAGTTCAGTATTGTGTGCAAGACTGTAATGAACTGATGCAATGATTTAATGTGTTCCTGAAATATCTTTCTCATTTTTTGTGTGTGTGTGTGTGTGTTAAATTGTTGTGCAACTGCAGCCACGTGTTTCTCCTCAGATAATCAACCAAAGTTGTCAAGCTAAACAAACACTGAAGAGAAGAACAATTAAAATCGTTGGCACTGCAGGTGCAGGTTAAACAATGCAAGTGAATGTGACATTAAATGTAAAAATGGAAGGTTGCTTCCCTCAGCTTGTGTGTGCTGGAGACACAGTCTTTGTTACAATTAATTACAGTTTTGCATCTAAAATATGAAAATTTTCAGCCGCATGTAGAAACAGTTTCAGACGTCTCAACATCTTTTGTCCGGCAAGGAAACCAGTCGATCCTGAGCCCGTTCTCTGGTGTTTATTAGCCTTTCATCTGTGCTAATAACACCCTTGTCAGGACAGGATATCATCGAACTGAAGATGATGAAGTATTGAAAAGACAAAGCTAAATTACAGACAGGAAGGTTTTCATATATTACTGACACCGACTCTTTGTTTGGCTGACTCCGCGTCTGGAATTTGCTCCATTTGTGTGAGACAGATTACAGTTTTCGTAATTGTTATGGTTTCAAATTTATTAGATCTTTTCTGTTTCCTGTTGCAGACTGTCAGACAGACAGTCATTTGCTGCAGAGCGAGGAAATAAACTGCAGAGAGGTGTGAAGGCAGGGAGCAGGTGGCATTTAAACGCCCTGTATGGGATAATGAAGATTTGACCTAACGTATACGGTTGCATGTCCCTAACCTCAGATACGACAACAATCAATTCAGCAACAAGGATTCATTAGGAGGACCCGATGACTTTCTGTTATGACATGCTAAAGTGTATGTGTGTGAGTGTGTGTGTGTGTGTGTGTGTGTGTGTGTGTGTGTTTGTGTGTAGTGCTGATGACATTTATTCACTGATGTCTGTTCATAAATGTCAAATAATTGTAATATGGTTCCTGTCAGCTCGTTGAACATTATGGGAAAAACGCAGCCCTGAGATGATGCTTGAAAGGATTATTGTACTGTGACACCTTCATGACCCGCTGTGCACACGACGTTAACCGTTTCTGGCTACTTGATCTCTTAAACATTTTCGTACAGTTTCTACGAGACTAATGAAAGATGACATGCCGCTCTGCAAGAACAAATAACTGAGAGAGACCGAGGAGCTGAGACATCAGATACGCTCACTGGAGGTCATTTTTTTCTAAACGACTTTTTTCTTTCTTTTGCTGCCTTTGAGCTTTCACACGTCTTCTGAAGAGACGGCAGAAAAAAACAAGCCAAAACAACAAGGCTGCGTTCAACTCCTTACCTTATCTGTGGAGACGTAGCGGTTCCCCATGAATCATGCAGGATGCTCTGCAGCTGCAGAACCAACAGCTGGCTGGTGAAGATTTCCTGCAGAGGCTTTTCAGATGTGCATGCTGTTCAACGACGACTGCAAATGTAAAAAAAAAAAAAGAAGTTATGTTTAGTGATATGTTTCTGCAAACTGAGACAGAGGGGAAAATTCCCCCCAAGGAACCTTTTTAATTTCTTCCTCCTCTGTCGTGGTCCGACTGTTGGACTTTACTGCCGTGCAGTGTTTCTATTATTAAATCTGTGTGTCCGCCTCAAACTTTCTTTCACATCTAATCGTGCACCAGCCGGCTTCCTCCATTACAGATACAGCATGTCAAAGAAGCCTCGGGGCCTGGGGGCGTGGGGTATCTGTGTTTAAATCTGTGTGTGTGTGTGTGTGTGTGTGTGGTGCTGTTAGGAGTTCAACCATGAGACCTGTCAAAACCTTGAGTAAACACACAGAAGCTCATTTGCTAGAGGACGGAGAGACAACGGAGAGACAAGACAAAACAAGGCGTGTAACATAAAAAGGCTTCATACAGTACAGCTGTTCCTCTGTGCTCTGGTCTTTAGGCTCATTTACAGTAAACAGATGAGTTAGAAATGCTGTTTACGTGGCGTCGGGGGTGGTGTGTGTGTGTGGGGGGGTTGTTGGAGACGTGGGAAATACAGGAGAGATGAGGCAGAGCAGCTCCTCGCATACAATGATCTATTTATCAATTCCCTCCTCTCCACCCATCCTCTCCTCTCCTCCTCCTCTTTCTCCTCCCCTCTTGACTGGCCTACTTGCTTATCCTCTTCAGAGCACTTTAAATTCAACTTAACAACACTTTTTTTTTGGCTGCTGCTGCATCGTTCCTCTCCTTCCCCCTCGCCCGCCCCCCTCTCATTTAATTTCTGTTCGATTGCTCATCTTCCCTGGTACAAATAAGATACAGTAGAGACAATTGGCTGCCTCTATCTCATTCCCGTTATTACTCCATCTGTGTGTGTGTGTTTGTTTCAGTAAGAAGGAAGCAATGAGGAGAATACAGCGAGCCGCAATAACTGTGGAGTTGTTGTTCTTCTCAACAGCGTACTGCTGCAATGCTTTAATTAACGTCTAAATATAGATCCTTAAATAAACGCTCAGAGGCCGATTTGAAGAAATACATACCGATTTCCTGTAGGCACGACGCTTAATTAAAAATGCTATTTTCAGAATTTGAGATTATGTCAGACTGTAAACGGGAACCAGAAACAGAGAGAGAGCGGGCGCTTCATCGGAACAGCGGTGCTTTGAGCTAAATGCTAACATCAACATGCTAACGTTCAGCAGGTAACAGGTAAACCAAAGCAGAGGCTGCGGTCACGGTTGTTCATGACGATAGTTAAAATGTTAAGAATTTCAAAGCTATTCATGTACGTCGACCTGCGCTGCTCTCATCCACTCTGTTTTCATGGTCATTTTCTGAGGGCGAGCTCTTGTGTACTTGTGCAGCATCAACTCGGATGAAACCACAGTTTATCGCAGCGTAGCGACTTGCAGTAGAATACTGCAAGTGTTTGTTTTCGATGCTTCGTGTAACAGCCTCACAGACGGTACTTGTTAGTCAGATCAATTCATTAGAGGTTTTGGTCTTTTTCACGGGATTCGTTGACAAAGAGAAAACCATACGAGATCACCAGACTCGATTTGTGGGATTGTTCTGATCAGCATCTGATCTGCTTCCATAAGGACGTGTGTGTGTGTGTGTGTGAAAGAGAGAGAGAGATGATAAATGTGTGTCTCCTCATTTTCTGTCAGGGTTGTACATCCTTCCCACACTGGGCTTTGTTTTTGTATGAACAAACAGTAATCAGAGCAGGAAAACCCAGTGGGGGGGCCGGGCAGAGAGGGGGGAGTGTGCTGCTGTTTGTGCTGTTCGGGGTGGGAGTGGGGGGTTGGATTACACTGAGGGGATAACTCAAAGCTGATTGAAGGCCGTGGTGGGACCGGAGCATGTGACGGGCTCATGTTGATATTACGGTGTCATCAAGATCATAGCTGGCTTCTCTCTAACACCCTTCAATCAGAAAAGCTGCAAAAAAAAACAACCAAAAAAATGGATGTGTTGAAGTGTATATTTAGCAACACTGCGCTGCTGGCTTCAGCCTGCCTTGGCACAAAAACGTCAAAATCTTCATGCTACAGAGGAAAAACTGTGGACATGAAGTGATTTGTAGGATCTGTGCTTATTGTTGAATCGTTCCTTGCAAACTACACAGCTTATTATTGCAAGAAATGGAAAGTCTTGGGAAAAGTGCATGTAATTTAGTAAATTGGCTTCTTTAATGCAGGTGTGAGTGCACGCATGAAATCAAAAATAAATTGGGATTGATGGGATCTCAGCCCGCCTCGATTGTACAGTCTGTACAGTTTGGACAGAAGAAAATCTGCCCGAGAGGTCGATGACAAGCAAGAAAAGTCGAACACTTAACCCCCACAGAACAGCAGATTGGCAGTTGTTGATTTTCATTTCACTGTTAAAAAAAGTTAAACAAACTTCTAAGGTTTGGTTCTGTAAAATTGTGCTCAAGAGTTATTAATACAAGACTACCACTGGTTACCAAACCGCAATATTAAATTGGCATGTTTTGGAAATGCATCAAGTCTACGGAAAGTAGAAAACACCAGGTGCTGAAAGCAGGCATCTCTTGTCAGATGTGCAATCTTAACAAGTTATTCAGCGACCAGATAGTTCCTGATTTAAATCAAAATGTTGCTTGTTTTTTAAAAACTCATTTAAATTCTTGTTGTTCTGTGCTTAGATAACATTTAACACACTCCACAGCACAAATTTGTGCATTATTTCTCTAGTGGGCTCTGAAACTCATAAATAAAGAATATAAATTTACAAAAAAACCCAAAAAAATCAGTGGGTAGGAGACTAATGTTCTCACCCAACAGGAGAGCCCTTCTGCAGGGGAAAGGGTAAACATGACTCGCCACAACAGCACCTTTTATTTATGGTGCATGTGCACGACGTCTGCAAGGGTCCTGGCATTATGACCGACTGCAGCTATGAGGTGCTTTCTCTTCTGGGGATGGGGGGGGGGAGGTGGTGGTGGGCTGGGGGGGGGTGAGATTGGGAGAAAAATCGAGAAAGGGGAGCGGGGTGACGGAGGGAGAGGGTGGTGTGTTTTCAGCTGATCCACTTCCTGCCTGATGTTGGCTCTCATTTGTCTTGGCTGGAAACTGAGTACAAGGCTGGAATACTGATGACTGTTACTCCACGCCCCTCCTCCTCCTCTTCCTCCTCTCTTTCTACCTCTCTCTCACCCCCCCGTTCATCCTCTCCACACATACTCTACATTCTGTCTGCTCAACTGATTTCCTGCCTCCTGTCTCTCCCCCCCCCACATTTTTTTTTGCCCTCCTCATCTCGGCTCTCTCCTGATGCAGCTGCACTTCGCCGACCCAAATTTCCCATCCAGCCCTCCTCTTCTCTTCTATCCATCTCTCCATCTGACCCCACTCTACCTCTCCCGCTGCTCAGTCTATCGTTTACTGGCGACATGATACAGCTCCATTCCTCCTCCTTCTTACTTTCTTTTTTTTTTTTTGGCTCCACCAATTCCTCCTCTCTCATCTCGCCTTTGGCCCCCCCACCTTGCTTGTCTTTTCTGCCTCGGCTCTCTGCTTTCTCTCATTTAGCGTCTGCCGCCCGTCACCTTTCTGCCTCTCTTCCTGTCTCTCTGTCTCTTTCTGGCCTGTGCGAATTAGTACCTGGTCTATGTGGGTCACGGGGGGTGATGAGACGTGAAATCGGAGGGTGTGTGTGTGTGTGTGTGTGTGTGTGTGTGTGTGTTGTGGTGACAGACAGCGAGGGGGAGCAGTGGAGGGAAGCGAACAAAAAGAAACGACCACAGACCGTACAGGTGACGCCCTGGTGGATACTGTCACAGTTTCCACACACACAAGGATGAACTGTGTGAAATGCACCGAGTAACTACACAACGCAACACGTCATCTGACCTACATCACCATGTACGTCGTCTGACCCCCGCAGGCGTGCTGGATGAACACTTTGGTTTGTTTAGGTGTGGGAGAAGATCGTGGTTTGGGTTAAAATCGGTACTTCCTTCAGGTGAGAGGACCTCGGTCGTCATGGTTACGGCTCGTCTTGTGTTGCGTCGCCTCTTGGTTGCCTATAAAAAACTTAACTACGGCCTTATGAAGAATCGTAGAAATTTTCGTTTTTAAAGTCCCAACACATAAAATAGTTTACTGTGAAATGGGAGACGTGTACAGCTCATCCTGACATTTCTTAAATATGTGTCTCTCTGGCCGTTTTAGGTTGAGGACCATCGGAAGTGAAACGCATTTCATCCGTAGAAATTGCCATCTTTCCACAGTCGGTGTTCCCGTGGTGACGGGTTTTTCATTGTCTCTCTCTCTCTCTCTCTCTCTTTCTCACCTGTCAATAAAAAAAGACATGATTTATGAAAGGTGCTGTCAACGTTAGCGCAGAGGACCAGAGCATCTCGCCCCACGCTGAGCGACTTCCAATTTATCACCGACGATCGGGGTTCTGTGGTATTCCGCCATAAAAGTGCCATTGTTTGTTGTGTTTCCATTCGTTTGAGCTTCTCTGGCATAAATCGATTCACTGATTGATTGTTTGATCGCCAGGTTTATCGATCAAGCGCAACTGGGGTCTACGGTTCCTCCTCTGCCTCAGCAGACTGATTGCGTGGCGGCAACTCAACGAAACAGAGGAAAGTTTGTTTTTTTCGGTGTGATATCCGTTACCTGAGGAGAGTTTCTGCTCTGACTGTTCAGTCTGTCTGACTCTTCTTCTTCTGCTCTGACTGTTCAGTCTGTCTGACTCTTCTTCTTCTGCTCTGGACTGTTCAGTCTGTCTGACTCTTCTTCTGCACTGGACTGTTCAGTCTGTCTGACTCTTCTTCTTCTGCTCTGGACTGTTCAGTCTCTCTGACTCTTCTTCTCTGCGTCTCGTTTCTCTGCAGAGTGCGAGGCAGAGAGCAGCCATGAGGTTCTCCCTCTCTCTTATTTTTACTCTGAACTTAATGAGCATCTGCAGCGGAGCAGTCGATGGTTTGCTGATGAGTGAGAATTTGTTTTGATCATTCGCTATGTGGAGGACTTTAAAGTCAGAAGTGTATTTTCTCCTGTACAGCGTCTCCGCAGCAACGACCCTAAACTCTAATTCTGAATGTATGGATGAATTAAAAGAGAAGGCAGAGGGTCATAAAGGTCAGGAGGTCATGCAGAACTGTGGGCGTCTGATAAACTGGCTTCATTTCTTGAGAAAAAAAGGTTTCTTGTTCAGAGAGTAAAATTCATTTTACAAGCAGAGAGGCTAATTTACAAATTACATTAATAGCTGCTGCCTAATTACTCCCGTGAATTATTTCCAATTTCACTTCCATAATTTTAGTTTGTTTCGCTTTCTTCGTGGATGTCTTGGTCGTCCTCTTCTTCTACTTTGACGGCGCTGTTTGGACCAAACTCTGCAGTGTTTGTCAGCGCGCCTCGACAAATTCATTACGAGCAGAGTCGCAGTTCTGCCTCAGAGGAGATTCATGTTGAGCTGATTTTAATCAGGGGTGGTAAACATTTTGTTTTTCAATTTAGCTTTCAGCATTTACCAAATGAGCGCCATGTTCGTTTTTGGCTCCGTTAAACGATCTTAAATATCCTTCCAAGGTGAGCCTCTGCTACCTTTCTCTCATAAAATAAAACATAAATATATTTTTCCACGCTCCTGGAATGCTAATGCATGAAATATCTATGCAATTCCTCAAGCTTCAAAGACACAAACTGTAGCTCAGTAACATCTCTTTCCAAATATAATGCAACTGTGAGAGAGACACAGTGTGCAGGTGTTTGTGTGAACTATCCCTTTAACTGATATTGGCACTGTACCTCATGTAAGTGCCTCATGCCTTTATAAATAACAATCCTCTGTAGTGTCATTCATCAGCACGCACTCGTTCATTCTCTTTGAGATCTGTCGACACACACACACACACACACACACCTACCCTCCCTCCCATGGCCCCAGCCTCTGTAATTCAGATTATTTTAATTCATATTTCATCCTCCACTGTTTTATTCCAACTCAATCTATTATTCATGGCCTGTTTTAAAAATGTAACAGAGCGAAGGTCACTGATCTGTGTTCGCTCCTCACCGGCTCATACAAGACGCCGCACACACACAAACACACTAACGCCCATTCAAATGCACATAGAAATGTCTGCAGAAATTATGCATGAGGCCGGAGACGGAGGCTTTTCAGAGTGGCCACATGAAACACGAGCGACGACAAATGAACAGAAAGAGATCAATGGAGCGAGAGAAGGTAATCGCTGCCTCAGAAAAAGGACTTTCATTACAAAAAGTCAGAGTTGAGTTCAATTCTGTTCGGCCGTTAAAAAGACAACATCCGAGAGCAAGTCGACAGATGACAAACCTGGCAACCCAGAGTAGCGGTAGAAAAGAGGGCTCCACTACAGCCGAGAATAAAGCACCAAGAACCTCACATACACTCAGACCAAAACTAAATCCAGTGGTTACTTTAAAAAAATCTCCAAAAACATATCAGAGCATCAAAGCCACGGGAAACGATACTGACATTCTTCACTTCTCTCCATCTTTCTTCTGGGGTCGTGAGGATTTTAAAAATGATTTGTTTGCAATGGCTTGTTTTTCCATATGGTAATATAATAGATATCATTCCTTGTCTTATTTCATACATTCTAAATAATGTATTCCACCAACATCCTTATTAACCTGCAGCAACAGGAAAGCGAAAACACTCAGTGTGAGCGACGGTGTCAGGAGCAAAGAAGCGACAAAGACAAAAAGAACAAGACATTTCCACGTTGTCTTTTTCTTTTCTTTTTCACTGTTTATGCGTCAAGGTCAAATAGAAAGACACATTCGCAGGTGCACGGTGTTCGGAAGTTACAGAGAAAGTTTGAACGGCGTCACGTCACGGCGAGGTGTTTGTGAGGAAAGGAGGCAGGAGGAAGATGTGCATAAGAAAGAGGGAACGATGGGGATGAGGTTTGGACAGATGCTCCATACTGAGCCAACAGATGGTTGAGTTGGAAGGAAGAAGGGAAACGGGGGGGGGGGGGGGGGTGAGAAAACTAAACAGGAAAACAAACAGAGAGAGAGAGGGAGAGAGTCAGCAAAAGAGGAGGAGGAGGAACAGAGAGAGAGAAAGAGAGAGAGAGGGAGCTGAGGGAAAGGTGGAAGGTGTTTAACAAAACTGAAAAATCAATCATTCAAAGAGTACACACACGCACACACGCACATGCACACACACACACACACACACACACACACACACACGCAGGGTGAATCATTTTAAGAAGTGAGCGCCACGGCGGCGCTCGGTGTCTCACTCTGAAGCTCTCACACATAATGTACAGAAAGCATCGGCGAATCGCACAAAGTCGTGGCAGCGAATCCTAATCGCCTCCTTTACCAGCCAGTTAAATGAGAGTATCTGTCGCCATGACAGCTCATTAGCAAATCAGCATTCTGCTTTCGGGCGGGCGCTGCGTTTTCAGACGTGTGTGTTTGTGTGGATGCATCGCTGACCGGACAGCGTCTGTGTGTCTCCCAGCGCTGCTGTTACCAGGAAATGGAGTTATTTTTTTTTCTGTGACCGTGCATGATGCAGACTGACGAGAGAAAGGCGAGCACCGGATCGAGCAGTTTTTGTGTCCGTGTATCAGACTCCATTTTTCACTCGTTTGGAGGAGACGTGAAACGCCACACCTGGCAAAACGTCGCCGGGCATCGATGCAGGGGAAGCAAGTCGGACACGCTGCCAGACAGGGAACAATCCAGCAGAGCATGCTGGGAGCGACGACTAAGTACGCTGAGGAAGTGATGGACCATCCAGTCCATCGAGTGCCAGCTCCAAGTCTGCATGAAAACTTTGCAGCTGTTTCCTCCTGTAAACGGTCCACTTGTTCCTCTCCTGGTTTGGCCCGGCTGCTCGCTCCGTTGATCCCATCAAACTCTACGCCTCCTACTGTCTATTTTTGCTGTAGATAACTCTCCGTCCGCTCCTGGTAGGTGTTCCTCCCATCCTCCATTCTCCTCCTATAAGCTCCCTCTGGACAGACTTAACTCCCCTCCCTGCTCTCTTCTTCCTACTTAGAAATGATTTGATGGCTTTTGTTGTCCAGAGTTTGTCCTTTGCAAGAAAAAAAGTGTTTTTGTTAGAATCTTAAGTGTCCACACAGGCGCTGAAGTAATCTGCGCTACCGTGGGAGAGTCCTTTGACGTCCCGCAGAGCAGGTTTGAGTCTGTGCATTCATTAGCCCTCCCTCGGCTGTCCCGAGCTCCTGAGACACAACTCAGCAAGAGAGAGCGAAGTCGTGGTCTGATTTGTCAATGTGGAGGACGAGACGGTGGAGCTGCACGCGTACGTTCACACATCTAGTCGCTCAGGGCAACACAACAAGCTGCAAATCATCGCCTCATAAAGTTGTTAAACGTCTTAGCAAACGGTGGTTTCTTTACACGTCCTCTTCAGCTCCTCTGCTTGTAGCTCTGGTTTTGTCTTCACCATCTCCTCAGGGAAATATCCAGCTCCTAAGCAGCTAAATGCTTGACTGTGTTCACCAGCTTGATGCTAAATTTGCCTGTTAGGCACTGGGCAGGTAGTGCACGGGGGGATTTAGAGCTTTCAATACTAAAACTAGAAAGCACTCAGATGAGTGCTGACTTCTGCTGAAGCTAAACATGTCCACAAAATTAAAGTTTTACCATAGTGTCGGCCAGAAATGAGACCAGGGACCTGCTGTTAAGGAGTTTACGCCCATGTCATGCGCTAAGTTAGACCAAGAGCCACATCTGGCTAAAGTTTCATGTAAATTCCTCCATTACGCCTCTAAATCCTACTAACAAACAAGGTGGAGGTAAAAAAACCTACAAGATAATACAGCGCCTCCTTTAAACAAGGGTGATGAGAGAAGCAAGGCTGAGCCAAAACCAAAACAGTGAGCTGGAAGACGCTAAAACAACCTGCAGAGGCGTAATTCTCCTGTCACAATCACATTAAACAAGCTCATTTCATTCATTCTGATCAGCTTATATTTCCTCCACCCTTTATACACACACACACACACACACACACACACATGAACTATGAATCATGTACACATGGTACACACACGCAACCCCACCGCTTAGCAGTCAGGAGAGATGACATTCAGGAGACTGCTGCGACTCGCCCGGCGCGCCACAAGCTCGCCCGCGGCCAACCTGATTTTTTTTTTTCACAACAAATCAGATATCCCACACTGCAGACCTCCCACTGATGGAGACCAGCTGAGGCTGACTCACTCACACGGCTCCTGGCCTCGCCGGTCACTGTGTTTGTAGCCTCCGTCTACACACACACACACGCACACTGAGGATAACAGTAAACACCCCCCTCCCAACCACCTTCCCCTCTGCTGTCCTCTCCATTCAAAGTCAAGGAGACTCAAAGGAGGGAACACACTGTTGATGCATAAGGAACAGCTAAAGAGCGTTGTGCGTGCGTGTGTGTGTTTATGTGCGTGTTGATGTGTGTGTGTGTGTGTGCATGTTGGTTAATTTGCCAGCAGTAATGCATCAGATTTGGTTGTTCTTTGTTTTCCTGCAGGCTCCTCATCCATCTCTCCCCTCGTGTTTTCCTCATTCACTTTTCTTTTTTTTGGTCTAATGACTCCACCGAGCCTCCTCTGTTTCCTCCTCCACCCTGTGCTGCTCCTGCTCCACCTGAGCAATTTTCATTTTTTCTGTTTTCATCCAGTTCTTAAATGTCAAATGAGGTAGATAATGGGCAAAGTCGACCGCACCCCCCCCCAAAAAAAAAAAAGACTCCCAGGAGAAAATGGCTTTCATGTTTCATGCTATAGTGTGTGTGTGTGTACAGTCTGTGGAGTTTGTCTTAATCGCCTGCAGTGATTAAAGAATGTGTGTGATGTTTGTGATGAGGAGCTGATCTGAGATCAGAGCTCAGGGATGTTGACTGAACGTCTGACTGTTTGCTCTGTCCAGCAGCCTCTGCACACACACACACACACACCATTCAGCTGTCAGTTACAATCTGCAGCTCCTCACCTGTAACAGTCAGCCATTCCACCTGTATCCAACCTCATCACTTAGGCCTACTCTCATTTCCCAGCATGCCTTTCTTCCTCATACACTATCTCCTTCACCAGTGAGAAGCAAAAGAGTGTTTTTGTATTATTGCTGTTCATTCCCATAAGACTTCCTTTTTCCTCTTGCCTGTGCGAGTAGATTAAATAAATTTAAAGTACAGTCTTGAGCTGAAGACCTAAAGACTTGAAGATTTGAAAATTGAAAGCAGAGACGTTCAAGTTTGAAGTGAGCGCTGACCCGGAGCCACGCGCTCCAGCTATTCAGCAGACATCAAAAGGTCAAGGTCTCTGTTCAGAGCAAACAGCAGCTTTGGCTGCAGCCCATTACGTGCCAGGGTACTTGAACGCACCCCTTCTTTCAAAGCCCTGAGGCGGCTGCATCTTGACTCAGATCAGCAGCAGCAGTTAAAAAGTGCAGCTGTCAGAGGAGTTATGATGTTTACAGTCATATTGTTTTAGCTGATAATAACACCATGATGCTGTCGAGATGTGATTCGCTGTTGTGAAAGTTTGCGTAGCTGAACTGCAAATTCATGAACTGGAAAATACTGACAGTATTTCTATTATATCCTGTTATTATTTTTAACAGCCTGACTAGCCTGCAGAGAGAGAGAGACATGCAAAGTTGTGTTATTTAAAAGTTGTGGGTTCTTGGCTGCCGTGCTAATGTTAGTCACTGGTACATTCAGGAGTCACCTCGTTTCACATGGAGCTGGAGGGTGTGCAACCGTTTGTCCATGTTAGATACAAGAGATGTGACGTGCAGGTGTGGGGGAGTTGTTTCAACGAAAATTAATGTAATGTACTTTTGCTGCTGAGTAAGTAGTAAAGTAATGTGACTACTTTAATGATGGGTATTGTGTAATGAATTTGACAGAAGATCCTTCTGTTGATATTTTAATAGAGCGCGGTGGAAAAACCATAGATTACTCAACAGCAGGTGTAATTACAGTGAGATTTTTCACCTATAAACTTGGAGTATCTGGCATTTGTTTCCTCGCCTGAAGCTTCAACTCGCGCTCGTGTTTGCTCGCCTGCTCTGCACGTGACGTCGGGTAAATTCAATGAATCAAACCAAAGAATCTGTAATCACAGATCACGGCGCCGCTCAGACGACAAGACAAAAGCACCTCGAAGAGAAGAAGACGAGGCAGGAAAGCGAACGCGCAGCATTAACTTTCAGTTTAGATTGAATTATCCTACAACACTGTCAGCGTTTAAATCCAAGTCATAATGCTGCAAAGACACTTTGCAGGAAAAGGGAATACCAGGCCTGCGAAAAACGCCCTGAGCAGTGAAGATGTGATCGCAGCTCCACTTTGGATTCCTCACCATGGAAGCAAAGCGTTGCATTTAAGAGCCACATCATTGGCTTTGTCTCTTTCGTTTAACTTCTGCCAAATCACAACAGACACTACGTGATTGCACTTTTCACAGAGAGTAGTTTCAGACCGTACTCTCGACCGAGACCCATTGTGTCGCGTTTGCTCGTGGGCAAACACAATGCGAGTTCCACAGGTGAGGTCATCATGTTGTAATGTAATGATACCGGCCCTGATCTCCTGCTCTTTGTTTGGTTTGGGGGAAATTAAAAACTTTGGCAGCTGAAGTCAGATAAGTTTTCATTTTCTAAACTTGCTCTCCTCCTTAAATCATCATCTCATGTAAAAGTAAAGCAGACTGTATGAAGACAAGACATTACTATGACATATGAGTCTAAATATATGCAATAGGTAAAGTAATAATGAAAACTAATTAGCAAGGACAGGATTTAATTTGATCATTTATTATTAATGAAGTGTGTGATCAGTACAGTGTTTGCTGTGATTTTTGAAATGTCCGGTCTGTAATGTCACATTGTAAAAAAGCTGGAAGGAACAGCTGGGTTGTGAACAAAATAATAGGAACACTTTATAGCAACACCAAGTTTTTCTTTTGCAGGGTTATTGCAGGCTTACTTCTTATTGTCTCGTCCATCGTCTGAATTATTGAGGTCTTTTTTTGTTGTTTAATATCCCTTCAGCCTTTTGGACACACACACACACACACACACACACACACACACACAGACACACACTCTTCAGAGGACATTGCATCGACTTAAATTTCATTTCCTGGAGACATTACTCTGATCCTAACCATATCTACTACCTGCCCAACCCCAACCTTATAATCTAATGATTTACGTTATGGGACGTTGTTTGTGTTTGTTCCCATAATGCAACTGTGTAAACAGATTTAAGTCCCCGCAACATGAGCAATACCAAGACAAAACACACACAGGTGTAGTTGAGGCTAAAGGATGAGCGATCACGTGACAGTGAGGACGGAGGACGTTGTGTTTTTCCTACAAGGCAGATTAGCCTTGGAAGTAGGAGCTCTTCTTCTTCCTCATTCTGTCCAACATCGACTGTCAGCTGTCGCTGTCATCCTCCGCCGTCCCTTCATCTGTCACTCTAATGGGAATCCCCCTGTTTTCTCTTCTCTCTGCTCTTATTTCAACAATCCCTCGCTTTTTTCTCCCCCCTCTCTTCTGTGTCCTACTTCCCCTTCTCTCTCTCCTCCCCCTCTGACACACATAGAGCTTTGAGGTGTCCTATTAATTGTGTTATATAAATCCAATTTATTATTATTATTTAACGAGTTTCACTTTACCACAGTAACCGGGGGGAGAAGCTGAGTCCAAACATAATTTTCCCGATGCTGCCTCCGTGTCTGTCCCTGTTTCGGTCCTTTAATGTGGCAAGCTGTCAGTCAATCTCTGCCGCCGTCAAACCGTTCAGACGTTTCTCACCTTTGTCATCCTAACCACCCTCTGTCTCGCCCCCCCACCTTTTCCCTCTCTTTTTGATAGTGATGTGAAAGGCGCATTGAGACGGAAGGCTCAGCTGGATTGGAGAGGCCCTACATCTGCAAAGGTAAAAAAAAAAAAAGTCTTCTTTGCCTCCGCCTGTTTTCCCATCCTGCCCTCTGCCTCTGCTTCCGTACGCCAAGGCTTCACTGCAAGGTGAGGAGACGAATACAAAAGGCTGCTGCTTTAAGTCTGCAAGCAAGGGAGGGGGGCATGCAGCAAATATTAAGAACAAACTGTAGTTCGACAGCACAACAAGGCTGCCATGCAAACACACAACACATGCGTGCACCAGACTGAACAGAATCCTGTCACATGGATGAAATCACAACAGCTTTGTCTCAGAATAACCGAGCACTGCATTGTGTAGCAGAACTATGGCAACTCTAATCTGTGAGGGGGGGTCCAGTGTTAGCAGCAGGTTAGCAGCTGTGTTTTTGTGTTGAGGTCCCCTCCAATTACCAAAATTAATGCACTCAAATTGAAATTGTTAAGTTGCCAGTGGCGCACAGTCACACCTGGAAGCTGCCCAGTGCAGCCACGCAGCAGAGACAGGGCGGGTCAGGGGCCTCGTTCCAGGGGCCTCGCTGAGCACAATGATGTCCTTTGTATTTCTTTCTGTGAATTCGAGGGTTTTAGCAACGCTCGGGGAGTGACTTCTTACATTCTTCCTTTTTAAAAAAGTGAGACTTGTTGCAGATTTCATGCGGCCTCCTGACTCCGTCTCGATCCGTGTTTTTATAAACATTAAAGAACTTATTCTCCAAAATCTTTTTTCCTGCCAGTGTGAAGGAGACTTTGAAACAGCCATGGTGTTTCGGAGCTTTCATGCAGGGAAATAAAATTTCAATGCTTAACTGAATAAATGATGATATAAAAAAAAAAAAGAAGTCCAACCTCGAGCATCATCACAGCACGAAACAAGCAAATTTGGAGGAGTTGCAAGGACAAGTTCAATAAAATTAAAGGTCGTCACCGGAGCTTGAGTGAAGAGACAAGACCTGACAGGGTTTCACAGGCAAGTTCAGCGCTGAGGAAACTAAAAGCCAAGAGGCTGAAACCTCATTCAGACAGACAATTTGCTGCTGAGCTCGAAGAACAAGACAGAGTAAAGTTACTCCAAAGTGTCGAATGGTCTGTGAGAGCAGTCGCAGAACAGATCACTAATATACACAAGATATTAAAACACACGCACACACACGATGTACACTGTAAGTATGTCCTGACCCTCAAAACCTCAAAGAATGTGCTCCGCTCACGACCGGCCTAAACCTGAAGAACTAGCTGCGAGTACCATCGTTGTCATCATCATCATCATCATCACCGCCGCCATCTGACACCGGCCCCCTCGCCGCAGAGAGGCAGTTGCAGCCATCACACCAGAGAAGTTAGTGTGATACATGCGTTCAATAATTTAACACGGCCCTCAAAGGATGTTATAAAATCTGAAACGGCTCCAGATGGGAGAAAGGGTTCCCCACCTGTGCGCTACGCTTACTCTGTTTCACCGTTTATCATGTGATAGCTCGTCCCTGCAGCACATACATCAGCCATTAGCACACTGTACCTCACACAATTTCCCCCCCAGTTCTTTTAATGTGCATGCAACAATAATGGGATAAATATGTTAATTGAAAATGCACAAATGATCAAACCTCAAACCTACTGCTGCGCGCAGATAAAGGGTCTTAAAGCAAATTTAACAGCAGGAGGATCTGCAGATCTTGTCATGATAATATCTACCCAGTCTGCCGTGATCAATAATATCTTTGCACCGCAGGAAGTTGCCAGTCAAACCTGGAATTATCACAGCGGCCATCAACAACATTATTGTGCAGCTGAAAAAAAAAAAGATCTCCAAGGGGACGAACGAGATAAAGACTGAGAGCGCATCATCATTATCGGAGTTTCATTGTTCACGCAGTCACTGCGACCTTCATCGTTCATCGGTTTAATCAGCGTTATTTCAACCTCAACAAATGCTGCGCACCGTTGTTGCGCCGCCCGTTTGTTTGCCCCCCCAGTTATTCCCGCCAAACGGCGTCTCTGATCCTCTGGAGTCACACGTGGGCGCCGGCGCTCGTCTGCCAGCGCTTACGCCAAATCATGTTTGACCAGGATTTTCTATTTCCATCCCCGATGCATGTGAATGACCCGCTCCACCATGTCTGCCTGGGCCTGTTTGTGTGCGTCTGCATGTGTGCAGCTGTGTGTGTGTGTGTGTGTGTACACGCGTAATGAGGTGATTTTTATTTGTCCTCCCTGTCCTCTTGGCCTGTCAAGACCACAGATTCAATTTGTGTTGAGATAGAAAGAGAGAGATAGTGTGTGTGTGCGTATGTGTGTGTGTGTTTGTGTGTGTGTGTGTATATGTGCGTGTGTGTGTGTTTTGTGACTGAGAAATCCCTGCCAAACCATTCTCCTCTTTGAGCCCAGAATCAGAGATGGATGCAGAGATGAATGCTATTTTTGTCGGTGTGTTTACCTTTTGTGTGTGTGTGTGTGTGTGTGTGTGTCTGTGTGTGTGCGTCTGTGTGGAAGGAGATGGAGAGCTCAAATTTAACAACTTGGCAGAGGTTTGTGTGTGAAAGATGGAGACAAGAAGAGACGGAGGAGGAAAAAGAGGTCATGAATGGAGGGGTTAGGTGTGAGGAGAGGTGTGTTGTTGTTGTTGATGTTGTTGTCGTCGTCGTTCGAGGGACAAGTGGTTTTGGGGAAAGTGGAATTTCAGATCGCAGGAGGGCAGATAAACGTGTGCGTCCTGTGAAGCCCAGCAGGTGGATGGATAAATGATGCAAACGCACAAAAACAATGCAGATGCAACAGGCGTGACATTGTGTCTCATGTGGTTGTAAACAGATGTGTTTGCTGCTGCTGAATTAAACAGACAATGAATGATAATATGCACAGAAACAATGATTTCTGATTTAATTACATATATATATTAAAAAAGCCTTCACAGCAGAAGTTATTGATTCTCTGATGAATTAATAAACATGTAGATATGTCCTTAAGTCTGCATGAAGCCTGCACTACAGTGTCTTTCACTTAAATGCACAATGTGTGCGTTGTACATAAATTTAACGCGTCATTCCTTTGGAGAAAAAACAAATGATGCCTGAACAAAAAAAGTATTAATAAAAGACAGAACAGCACGTCCCTTAATTACTTTACTACTAAGTTTGCCATGCTTAATAATCACAACATATTCATCCCATATTTAATTATTTGAGAAGCAAAAAAACAAAACAAAAATCAGCTGGTACTTTTTAAAATTTTGTGCTGCTAAGATCCTGGAACAATATGAGGAGCAACAAAAAGACCTTGCGTGGTTGCAGATGAATATTAAGAGCAGTAATTAGGTCTATGCCTCGACCGCATTTCTTCTCCGAAACACGCTGGTCACGCTCAGCGTTACAAGAGCCGACCGGCCGATCAAAGCGCGCAGTGCCGCCAGTGGTCAAAAGCTCCGCGGCGTCCCTTTAATCTTCTCACGGGCCTGAGTCATGAGGTCTCAGCAGAGCCTCGCAGGGGCGTAATTTTTATAAGCTTGATTTGTATTCCAGCAGGAGTAAATAGCTTCGCTCATTGACAGTCCAAATGTGCAATAAAACACACATCAGATCATAAATTACACCCGCGCCTGTGCGATCAATCACGAGGCCGTTAGGACTCGCGGTATGTAATGGTGCGTAATGATACAATGGCTGCTGCGAGGCCGTTAGCGGGAGCTGACGATGCAACGCCGAGGACAGAGCCGGTCTTATTTTCCGCCCGGTGACGGTGATTTAAGTTTGTGCTCGGAGCAGGTTGGGCAGAGGTGTGTCAGCAGTCATTACTAAAGGAGGCTGCTTGAGTGCATTTTGATGTTGAAATGAAAAAATCTAATGTAATATTAAAAAAAACACACACTGCTGTTTAACCAGCTGCTTTTAATTTATGCTTTTCTTTCTTAGAGGCAGCCTGCTGCATAATCAGCTGCCCTTCTTTTTGTCTTCACGTTGTACCTGAAACAATCTACAAACTATGACGAATATTGTGCATTTTACTGGGTGTGGGAACATTCACAAACACACAACTTTCCTTGCCTTAAATCCTCTTTTTTTTAAGGCCTCTTTTCAATACTTCTTGTCCCTCATCCCGAGAGACTGTAGGAAGCCAAACGAGCGGGGATTTTCCTTTCATATAACTCAGATTAATTCAATAACGTTAAAGTAAGTGCCCACAGTCTGATGCCATATCGTTAAAGCCGTCTGATGTCTCTCGGGTCGGGGGTGTAGGCTCCAATAAACATCCAAATTAGAGGAGCCGGGGCAGCGTGCAGAGCGGTTCCATCCCGGTTTATTGATAAATGACATCATCATCATCATCATCAGTGCTGAGCTTTAATTATCCATGTATCTACCTGATAGAACAGGTGTGCCATTTGTAAACATCGATACATGTTTTTGTGAAATGGACTACCGGTGTATTATGAATGAGACAGCAGTGCAGACAGTAAATAGCCTCTACTTTACTTATTTGGGGGAGTTTTTGTTAAGATTTCAAACACATTTTCCTTAAAAATTTCCTTCTGAAAATGTTTTTTTTGTCTCCCTGCCTTTTGCTGGCACATATCTGCATACATGTATTATCTCTGGATTTTCTGCAGAAGATAAAGGTGCTGAGATTTATTTTTTCTGGACGCATTTCACTCCTTCCACCATCTCCACCGGCAGTAAATCTGTTTATCTGCACTGCAGATATCTCCTGTTATCAAGCCAGTAATTATCCTCAAAGTCTTAATTTCTCAGTAAAGAAATCTGCCAGTTTGGTGAATTCATTTCAAGTGTTTCCAACACAAATTGACTGTTTTAAAACAGATTGTGTGGGCTCAAGTGTTTACTGTATTTGTCTTTTATTATGCTGCAGAGATTTGCATTAATCTAAATTACCAGATGGTTGAAAACATTATCATTTTTTGTTATCTGACCTTGATGACCTCAGCAAGTGAAGGTTTGAAATCTTCAAACATGAACAAAGGAGCAAAAGGTTAAATGTTTAAATGGTTTGTTCAGATCAGGAGACCTGATTCCTCACTTTCAAAACAGAAAAAATAAATGTGAGAAACTTCATCAATTTAACTGTTCTCTAAGCCACATTCCTCCTGCTCCTCTGTACATGTTAGTGTCTTACATTTGCTGCATTTTTTTCCCACGTTCGATGGCTTAAAATGATTTGCAAAGATGGAGATCTCGCAACGACGGCAACCTCCACCTGTTTCGACTCAGTCGACATCCCGCCTAATCCCATCCAGAAGCACATGAAGACAGGTCGATCCCCGTCTCTAAATTAGGGTGTAATGAGGTATTTACTTTGAAACACTGATCTAAGCGAGAGCAGCAGCACGCGAGGAAGAAAAAAAGGAAACACAAACCATCCAGAGAAGATCCTGCCGCCATCTGCCTGGTTCAGAGACAGAGCCCGCTGACAGCTGAAAGAAAATCAAACTCAGTCACACACCCTTCTGGTTTTTTGCCGGAGCCCACGCGTCCACACCGCATGAAGACAAGCAAAAGTAAAAGTTGGCGCTACCAGGAACACGCACACAGCTATGGTTTTATTTTTGCATTAAAACCAAAGCGTACACGCTCCGGGGCGACGAAGATTAGCCTCAAATGGCCGATTAGCTGATGGAAATTAGCATCTTTGCCTGTGTGCGTCTGAGGAAGTGTGCTTGTGCGTCTTGTCCCGAAGCCTCACAATCTGAATTCTCCCAGTGCGAACTTTGCGAGGTGGGACGACTCACACGCACGTAAACAGACAGACGTCTCCTGGGATTATGCAAAGCTGGTCATAAATCTGCAGCCGCGTCACATCTTTTCCACCCAGCACCTTAAACCATATTAAATCTTCCCCGGTACATCATTTTGTTCGAGGAAACGTGACTAATGGAACAATCCCTCCTCGTCATCGCTTTAGAGCTGGACGCTGAGCTCGCCGCAAATCCACAACAATGTCCGTCCGACAAAGGGGAAACAAAAACACAAGCCGTTAAGGTTGTGGGGAAGGCAGGTGAGGCCACAGGGAAAAAAAGAGATTGGGAGGAATGTCACAGATTTGGAACAGATTTGTATGTAAGTGCTCTGCCATGTTTCACCACATGAATATTCATCGGGGAAAGCTCTTCTCTTTAGCCAGCGCAGTTTATCTGTGATTCGGGCAAACTCTCTGGTTTCTTAAAAGCCTTTTTGGTGCGATCTACATTTGGACAGCAGTGGGAAAAGCACTCAGGTCTTTACTATTTAAACAAGCCAGATGTTTCCCTCAGGTCGTGAAGACCAAACCAAATTTGTCAGGCGGCCGGAAACACGACTCCAAACTGAAGTTGCTTTCAATTGGCAGGATGTGAGCTGTTAACTAAGAAGGCAGCACCTCTATAAAGTGATAAAGTTTTGCTGTTTCCAATGCTCCCAAAAACCAACTATCACCGGGTTCAGTAAGACCAGAGAAACACGACACAGGAGAACTCCCACTCTTCAGACTTGTGTGGGGGCGCTCGCAGACAGGTCGGTCGAGACGGTAGATTTAAATTTGATGCGAACAGCTTTTCAGCTTCTAACGTCTGTTTTAGTCGCCGAGGACGAGCAGCGCATCGCTAACGTAAATCCTTAACCAACCAGCCCGATTACATTAATGGTTTAACATCACTGTAAGAAAACTGAAATAAAATTTTGCAGCCGAATTCAGTACAATGATGTACAGTAAACAGGAAGTGGAAGTGGCTCTGGTAAAAGAAAAAGTATTTTGGATACAAAACAATCAGTGTACTTCCACACCATCTAACCAATGTATCGTCTCACAAACTCATCACATGATTTGTATAGTACAGTAAAAAGTACAATATTTCACCTTTATTGAAATGTAGTGGAGTAAAAGTATAAAGTACCAGAAGACGGAAATATGCAAGTGAAGTGCAAATACCTCAGATGTGCCAAGTGACATTAAACAGCTGCTTTTGGATTAGAGCACATTGTGTTAAATTTAGCTGCATGTCCAAACATACAGATGTAGAGTTCAACGGCTGCTACTGGAACAGTGTGAATGTGTGTGTTTGAGTGTGTGCGTGTGTGTGTGTGTGATCTGGGAGGATTGATAAACAGGGATTTGTAATACTCGGCGGGAGAGATTTTGTAAAGGTCTCTATTTCCAGCGTATCAGATGTTTTCAGGAAAATGTGACACCTCAAAGATAAGAGCAGCGCTTCCATCGAATGTAGTGGATTTCCCTGCCGTTTCCACGAGTGCTCGTGTTACAGATTTCAACCCTGTCAGGGCACAAATATGAAGAAAAACCAAGGAAATGCATCCGGTAACAGTCTGCGGCCTGACTTCCATCGGGGACTAATATATCAAGCAGCTGGTTTTATCTTCGAGGGAATAAATATGTGTTTGGTTGATTTATTGGCAGAAAACACTGATGCAAAACATTATGCATCATCAATAAGAAGTGTAACCTGATGGAGAAGATGATGTCTCATAACTATGATCACATTTGATTCTCCTCGCGGTTCTCGTTACCGAGCAACCCCTGATTTTCAGGATCGTGCTTCATCTTCGGCGGCGAGCACTTCAACGCATCCGATCGTGTCGAACGGCCCTTTTTAACATGAGCATGTTCAGTGGCACAAACATAAATGCGGGGGACGCGAGGAGATTGACACAACACAGGAGGAAGCGGCGGTGGAATATGGAGGTGGTTGAACACATTATTAGCGGCTTGTCGCGCCCGACTGGAACTGAAACCGTGGAAATGAAGCTGTGACGCGGTGTCTCCTGCCCGCTCAGGGACGTCAATCAAACCGAGCGGCTTCTTCAGAGTGGAGGAGAGGAATCAGCTCTCAACTGTTTTCAATGTAGGAGCATCTCATTCTATTTTCATTTGAGGAACCTTTTCATGATTCGCGAGAAGTAATCTGAGTGCTCTGGCCAAAAGTATGTGGACATCAGAACTTTTAACCCCACATGTGAAGGTTTCCAGAACCTTGGGCGTTCTGGGACCTGGTTGACCACAGCTGCTGATACAGGAAAGCCCGGCTCACGATCAACAAAGGTGTCGGATGATGGGGTTCAGGTGGGGGCTCTCTGGACGGCATCAAAGTTGTGGAAATTTAACACTACAGTGATTAAGTTGAGAGAAGATTTCAGGTCTAATCCTCAAGTAAAAAGTTCAGTCTCTGTCTTTGGTTTCGTCACTACGAGCCACCTTTCACCCACATGTAGTCATGTGATCTGTTAGTATAGATTTATTGATTACACAACATAAGTATGCCAATCACGGTACTTATACTATATTGAAGATTCTGTAACCAGGATTTAAAGGATTTGGTGTCTGAGACAGTGAAATAACGCAGCTGCAGACGACTAACGTTTAAAAGCTGAAATATTGATATAACATGAATGAAAGCACAGTCGGGACAGAGCCACCCCTGATGGGGACGTGATCCAGTAGAAATGATTTGCTGGAACTAAAAACAAAGAGCAGTCCAGACCGCGGCGTGTGGACAGCGCACAAACAGCCAAGTTTAATTTAGGCCTGTTGTGTTGTGAGTTACTCACAAAAAATGATGCTGGCTGTGAGTTTTCTGGTGAGTAAGTGTGTTTTTTTTAAGCACACAGATGTTGTAGCTCTGAAGCATCATTCATTCACTTTGTGTGTGTGTGTGTGTGTGTGTGTGTGTGTGTGTGATGGTGTGAATGTCAGCTTTTTATTGGCCAATTTGGTGAAGTCTGTGTCCTTGGGTCAACAGATTTTATGAGGTTTAGACAAAAGGTTTACTGAGTCCCACTGCATTGGTTACACACGCAAACACAAACACACACACACCAGCACGCACAACCTTTTCATGCAAGGTCCTTCATCTCACACTTCACGAGTCACAGTTGCAATGAGGTGACCTTGGCCAGCTTGACCTCGGTCAATGGCCGGTCCGTAGCTGCTTCGTGTCTCATCTCATGTTGCCGAGCTGTGTTCACACACGCACACACACACACACACACACACAAACAGACTCCCACCAGGTCTCCACACACTGAAAATAATGAGGCCGCTGGTTCCCATGGCACCTGACTGGGCTGACTGGGTACCCCTCCCCTCATTGCCAATGAAGTGGCAGACACGCTCTCATTACAGCTTAAGGAGGCATGGAGGCATTGATGTACGTGCGTGCACACACAGACACACACACACACACACTCACACACTTCACCTAACGCTGATTTAGCAGCACATAGCATCTGTCTGCAATGATTAACCTTTCCATCAATCACCGGTTCCGCCATTTTCCAGACGCACGTTTACGAAAGCCGACACGCCGACTCTCAGGAGCGTGAACACATGAAATAAGAAATGCTGCTTTTATTCTCCACATCTTCCACCATCACTGCTTTCTAATTTCAATTCTCATATAGTGTCGTTGGAAAAACTAGAATCAAATTTGCTTTTGTTTCTAAGCAGGTGTAAAGCCTGATTATTGTTGCTGTCTACCTCGCTACTGCCCTCTAGGTGAATTGCAGCCAGTTTCAGGTACAGTGGTGTTAAACAGGAAGTGGACAGACTCTGTTCAGATCAGCTACACATCACTGATTAACCCAGACAGGAAATTCAAAGACCAAAGCTGAAGCTTTCTCCTAATTCGTTTTTTTAACTGCCATGAATGAAAGTGCGTTTTTGAGCCGTCTGCCTCAACAACTTAGGATCGACTTTCCAACTTTCACAAAAATGAAGATGAGTTTTTGAAGTGGGAGCGTAGACCACAGAGGGCCTTGGAAACAATACACTCCCAGACTTTTGAGGAAGATGATTAATACCCAGGACCATGTTGACTTTTAGCCCGCCGGCACAGATGGTGGATGGTGGAGGAGGCTGCTGGACGTCCGGGTTTAGCTGTTCTTTGACGAGAGCTGAGCATTAGAGAACAACCCTGGACTAAGTGAGATACGAGGATTCGGTCAGTTTGAACAAGTCGTTGTTTGGGCATCGGCAGGAAAAGCTGCTGCACTCATCCACCGTCCCGTCAGCTTCAGCATCATCAGGAATGGGTTTCAAAGTGAAACAGCTAAGTGATTTACTTTATGACTTATGTTCTCTCAGCGTGACCTTTTCTCATAAAGGATTCCTCTCCGAGTTTTCAAGCAAAGCCCAATGATTTCATTTGGAGAGATGAGTCAGAACTCCACGGAGCGAAGGCTGGACTTTACGAACACGGGATGTGCAGTTAAGTGACATTATGATGCATCATTACTCGGCTTGGCATTAAAGCTGTCACCGTCGCCAGTTGGCAAAACTGCAAGTGCAACTTTAGCCCGAGCACTAAAAACTACAGATGAGGTTTAATGTTGGTGCAGCAGAGGCAGCTGCTGTAAATTTCATTCAGGAGCTGGAGCTCAGCTCCGGGGCGGGGGGGCAAAACTGTTGTATGACAAAAGTAGGCGGAGCAAATGTTCAATAAAATCAAAATGACATAAGACTAAGGGAAGCCTGGCTTGAGGTCTGTCCCACAATCTCCCTCCACCTTTCCTCTGCTCTCCAGCAATAAATCCCACTGAATTACAGCAGCACCTTCACTGATAAATCTTATCATCTGTAGCTACACACGGCATCTGGTCTCACTGTAAAAGTTTGTTCATCAAAAAAAGAGAAAAAAGAACTCCTGGTATAATAACTGCCCCTTACATCACTAATGATAAGACCATAAAAAAAACCACAAAAAAACTTTCAATGAGATTAAAGTTGTAAATTTAAGAGAAAGAGACTCAAATATTCTCCAAGATAACAAAGTCATAAATTTGCTGACTTAGAATAAAATGAATGACTTTATGGCATTAGAATTCACAATATTTTATTTGATTCAGCATCCGGACTTGGAAGACAACACTGAACACACATCAACCTCATCGCACCAGAGATGTAGCCAACAACATCCTTGCATCTCTGTTGTGTTGTTGTTCCTGACGCACAAAAGCTCTTCAGCTGAAGTCGTGGCGCTGTCTCTGCCTGGATGCTGACGATAACATGGTGATTGGCTCCCTGATTAAAAAAAAAAAAAAACACAAAAAAGTAGCTACACTATGAGATTGCACAACAACGTGAGCGCCACTCACGACAGAGCTCGTCTCTGCCTCTGTCAACGCAGCAGCAGCAACCTGGTGAGCAGGTGCGCGGCCTCCCAGACTGCTGTCGCACACAGACACACAAAAGCACACAAGTTAACTGAACAACACAAGCTGGCAGGCAGAGAAACACGCACTGACAGAGCTACAGGTCGCATGAATACTTTTCACCCTAATGTGTTTATCAGGAAGAGGCAGCGCAAAAAAGGGATTATGGCTGTGTGTGTGTGTGTGTGTGTGTGTGTGTCTGTCTGAGCATGTGCTCAGCGGACACACTGATGTCGCTTTTATAACATTTTACAGTTGGCTGCATGTATCAAGTCAGGGAGGAAATGAACAGCTTGAGGTGTCTGAGTGATGCTTCCTCAGCTGCTGCTTGCTGTGTGCGCCTGTGTGTGTTTGTTTGTGTATGACAGAGAGAGAGAGAGAGAGAGAGAGAGACAGATACAGAAATAAAGAGCGAGGGAGCGATGAGAGTTATGGCATGTAGCCCCGGTCGTTTGTCTGGTGAAGTTCCAAAGCCAAACTTTACAGAAGTTTTCAGACAGGCCATAACACGGTCCACCTACCAGAGCACATAAGCTCTGCTTTCCATTACAGAGAAATCTCACTCTCTTCAGTGCAGAGTTCCCATGATTCACTGCACGCTCGGAAGACAACACGGAGCTACAGGAGAGCTGACTGAAGCCTGGGGACTGTAAGCCCGATCTGTAAACAGACGAAAATCATTCTGGCTGCTCGCAGGGCGAACGAGCCGACGGGTTTCGCTCCTTCATGGAGGCTGGCAGCTTTGGTCCGGCAGATAGTCCGGCGTGCGGTTGGAACCAGAATGAACCGGTGGACCAACAGTTCGGAAGTTTGGGAAAAATTCCCAAACGAATGGCCCAGTCCAGGGCGAACCGGCCGGTGGGCACAGGGCATTTATTTTCATTTTCTGATGTCAGTAACCGTACGATCTGGATGGACCTGCAGGCCTGGCCCTCACTGTCACACTCAGCCAATCTAATTGGGGTGGGGGGGGGGGGGGATCGGAGGAGTCTGTGTAGTGACAGAGACAGCTCATTTTTGGTGGAAAACAGCAGCCAAAAGAAAGATGCCAGATGGAAAAGAAATGGGTGGCGCAGAAAAAAAGATGAAGAAATAGAAAGATTTTGGCACAGGATGCAGATAAACGGGCCAAACCCACAGACTTTTTTCACAGTGGAAGGAGATGCAGTCGCTGACGAGGCAGGACCCAGCGACGGGGACTAAATTATGTATATATGTATTTATATACTGAATACACCTATAGATTATATATTTATATAGATTCTAAACAACAGTTTGCAGCACACAGACCCACGTAAGAAATGCCATAACAGACGTGGTGATGTAACGAGCACATGTGCTCTCAGCTCATTTCTACCATCCGCTGCTGTCACATAACAACATATATTTTCATTTTTTGTTACTGGATAACAACTGTTGAGACACAGACAAGAAACATGGAAACATTTAGACTTTAAGCGAATTACAAAGAGAAAGCAGCTAAATGTGCACTTCCATCCACTGCTGGAGCTGGAGCTTTGGTGCCGTCGGCGCGCTGCAGATGACGTAACTAAAAAGAACCCGCTCAACCCTCCGAGGAGGACGTTTCATGGATTTACAGTTTTCTCTCCACCTCTTCTCTGATATCTGAGGAGATGTGAGACTCTCTGTTACCGTGGTTCAACAGAGCGGATTTACACAAATGAAATCTCCCTGCTGATATTTGTACATATACATCTGTCACTTTGAACAACAAAAAATTACATTTTTTAAAGGTAAACTGCAGCATGATGTATTTTGTCTCCAGTGATTTGGGAGAAACTGAGGATGCAGATCAATGGTGGGGAAATGGATCACAGTGAGTCTAGTTTGACACACGTCTATGAACATTCTGACATGAACCCTTTTTCACCTGCTGTGAATCCAGTCTCACTGCAGCCGTCTGCAAACAAACCAACAAAACAAGCTCCGAGCTCCGAGCACAAACTTTCGAGCCTTTGGGCTGAAAGTGATTGATTGAAAGATGGAGGTGAGGTGGAGTCTCTCCTCTAATGACCGCCGCACGCACGCGTGTGCGCACACACGACGGCAGATTTGTGCAGTGGATTGTGTGCTTTCATCCTGGCAGGTGTGTGTGAAGTGCTTATGGAAATGTGGCCGTGCGCACACCGGGGTCCATTAGTTTTTGTTTTTTTGCATGTGTACAATGTGGGAGCCTGACAAATCCTTTTATATCGGAGCGTGTGTGTGTCTGTGTGTGTCTGGGATCACACGTAGCTTTCAGACATGTCTATCTTCAACATTAGTGTGTGTGCGCTGAGTGTGTGTGCACGCGTGTGTGTACTTGGGAGTGTGAAATCCCATTAAGCGTGTTAAAACCCTCTTTGGCCTACTGCCTGCTCAGAGAGAGAGAGAGACACTGCACACACACACACACACACACACACACACATCACACCTGAGTGCGTTTGTGTGTGTGACTTTGTGTATCAGCTTTTTGGAGAGGAGCTATGTCAGGTGATGGTGGTAATTTTCTAATGCACATTTCACACCACCGACACTGTCGTCTCTCACACCGAACACAGGTTCTCACGTTTTCCTGGCATCTTCTCTACGGAGGCCCGAGTGTGCCAAAAAATATGCCTGCACTTTCTACAGACTCAGTGTTTAATGATATTTAATGAATAAACGGCTGCATTTCATAAACAACAAATTATGAAGTTATATGATGCATGGGAAAAAAGCCAATCTTCTTATTCATATTAACATTCATATTAAAATGGAAGTGCAAAGTATTTATTTTAAATTTGAAAGGGAGATGAATGAAAAAGCAAAAAGTCTTCATTAGTCTGAAGAAGTGCGTGCTCGTGGACGAGGATGACACGCTGTAGAATAAACGATCCCATTTTACTTGAATATCTGAACGCGTAACTTCGATTTGACTTCGCTGAGGAATTAATCACTCACGTGTGTCTTTATCTGATCAGTTTATTAACTGATTAGAATTAAACACTGTGGCACTGTTGAGAAACACTTCATTTTTGATCTGGCAGCTGTTGTGGAAGTGTAGGATATAATATATATATGTCAGTATGTAGTGTGGACAGTTATTGTGGTGTACTCGAGGCTCTGCACCTTCATGTTATTCTCATTTTCTCGTTGGCTTCTTCCCGCTGAGATTTGCTTCCTTCTCTTTGACTCTTCCCACCTCTGCTTCCCAGCTTTTTTCCCTCTCTCCCCCCGTTCTCCTCCTCTTCCTCTTCTTCTCGTCTCCCCCCTCTGAATACTAAACGCATTACGTAACCGCACAGTGTTTCGCCACAGAGGATCATCCACGGCACCTCACATGTTGGCTTCCCTCTGCAGGGGAGTGACAAGTGGAGCACGGCGGGGCCAGCGGATGAGATTTATATCAGCCGTGTCTATTATTCTGCCACAACCCCCCCACACACACACTGCAGATAGACGGACAGGGAGGCTCTGCCACTGACGAAAAGACAGAGACAAATGAGACGCAAATGTTGTGCCGTGATGAGAGAAGTAAAAGAGCTTGTTGTTGTTGTTGTCGTCACCCCCCACACAAACACACAAAGCAGTGGCAGGCCACTGGAATACTTCTATAGAAATAGAAATGTCTGTCACGCTCCGTGTTTCCAAATCTCTTATAGAAACGTCCATCACGCCGAGTCTGGAGCTCGGCTCAAACCCCCCACCCCTCACCACCTCCCGCCGTTAAAGCCCCAAGGCGGGGAAGAGGGGGAGAAAAAGACGAAGCGAGAAAAAGATATGTGGTTTTGAAGCCTTATTTCCCTTAAGTCAATCACTCTGATGGGGGGGGGGTGAAACAGATGAGTGCAGATGGGGGAGGCTGGGAGTCAAAACAAATGACATTCTCATGGATGTGTTTGCATCGTGGGGACGACAGACGCACTCGCTCTGACCCTCCTGATCGTGAGAGGTGCAGTTGCTTTCTCATCTGACCCCCCCCATCCCCCTTCTCCCTCTCCACCTCACTTTGTTTTGCTCTGTAATCTAATCTAATCCAGACGACTCACTTTCATCGATCGCACAGATCTCGAGTGCCGTTTGTGCCTCGTAAATCGTATATATTTGCGTGCATACGCTCGAGGGGGAGAGCGGTTTTGCGGAGCGCGGTTTGATGCGAAGTCCCGAGACACGGAGAAAGGATTAATTCTTCGCAAGATCGTCCACAGTTTGACATCTCCCCGTCCCGGGGAATCAATAAGCTCCACAGTGAAAAACAGAGGCGAAGGGAATTTACCATCTTTTATTTAGTTTAATTGAGATTTGACTGGATTCCACCTTCTGAGATCCAGAACCTATAACAGAGACCACACCAACAAGGCAGCGCCACCAGGTCTTACACGAATAACACGGAGAATGGAGAAGGTTCTGGGGACAGGGAGACAGACTGAGACGGAAGCCCAACGCCCTCCACCCCCCCTAAAATACGTATTCAGAGCAATGACAACTCCCACGGACTCATCTCGCACGGCGTTGACGAAAGGCTTTGAACTGCGGCGCAGAAATGAGTTTTTGAATTCTCAAGCCTTTAAGCAGACAAGTTTACTCCATGAACTCAAAGCATCATAAGGACTGTCGAGCACATCAGAGTCAACAAAGGGGGGGGGGACTGTACACTACTAACATCCATATTCTCTGTGTGACATAAATATCTAAATTATTTGGGAGCGAGCCTGAAATAGCCTCACGGATCAACATACAGCGTGAGGAGCAGTGCTCGCCTCCAAAGTAGAGTCAAGAACACATGAGAGCGCTGATGTCACGACTGTGCATCATTTTGCATTGATGAAAAATCACGGTTAGCAAGCAGGGGAAATTTATCCATAAATGCATCGTGCGACTATTACCAACATGACACATAGTAAGTGGATCAAATAATATACAGTTGACTGGTTTGTTTCCAACCTGACTGCGAGTAGGAAGAAGCCTGAGTTAGTAAGACACTTCTTTTAGTTGGTTGAGTTAAATCAGAGTTCTGATTTGTGAGAATTAGTGACTGTCTGTGCGTTAACTGCGACGACTGTGGTGAGTTAGTTTAGCTGAGCATACAGAAACAGCTGCAATCTAACAAACACATTCTGTCTTCATTAGTTTCTACAGACAAGTGTAAGAAAAAGAAAGAAAAAAGTTCAGGTTTTTTACGGGGAGTAAAACTTTTCCTTGCGTGGGAGCCCGCGTAAAAAAACGCTGCTGCCTTTACGCATTCGTTTTTTGAAATGGCAAACCGTTCGGGATCAGCATTTAGATTCCGATTTTTTTTGACACGAGGTGGGATGAATTATTCACGTGTTCCGATGTCGATGTACGGACGCTGGCTCGGTCTACGCACATCCCTCGGACTGAATCCCTGCCTGTCAGCGGACTGTCAGACTCGCAGCATTCAAAGCCGTTAAATAAAAATATTTCAAATTCAACCTCACCAAAGAAGAAAGCTGAGGGCTCATACCTGTATCCTCTACTTTTGGTATTTTAATAAATGAAGATTGCAGCAGAAACACAATGAAGACGCTGTCTGCTCTTGCAGAAGCTTCAACCTTTTACTTTGCGTTTCAATTTGAGGCGATTTTTTTGTTAACTGGCCTCGTTTGTTGCTGTTCATCTCCCTCTGACAGGCGGGTCGGCTCGCCCGGGATTATGATGAATGAGCGCGCGTGAAGATGCTCAGTCATGTGGGTTTTAAGACATCGAGACTCATTAAGTCAAACGACACTGGACTTCTCGGGTTCTGGTCTCGTTCACAGCAAACCTGGCCGCTTTCGACTGCGTGTGCGCGCTCCAACAACACTGAGATTGTTCTGCATGAAAACACACTCCTGGCGCGAGGCTCGGCGTCCTGGTGTAATGCTGCTGCAAACCCCACTTCTTTTTCTTTTTTTGTCAGAAAACACGTACGTGGACACGCTACATTCTGAAAGCGCCGCCGTCACCCGCTCTGTAAAGTGAGGTTGGCGTCCACCTCTGTCCTTCTCCATACGACAGTTTGTGCCCCATAAATCTTTGAGCGCGACATGACTGGAAAGCGAGTCGGTCATGATGCTGAGTGCTGGAATATTCCGCACGCCGCGCATGTGTGTGTGTGCGCGGCTGCGGTCGAGGGATGCCGATGAATGATGCAAACTGAAAAAGAGGCCGACAGACTCCGAACAGAGCCTTCTGTGCATATCACGTCAGCTGCGACAAGTGTATTTACTACAAAGGCGGTCAAGTGCGACCGCGTCCCTCCTGCTCTGCATTCAGGCCCTCACCTCGGTGCAGAAGGGGGTCAGACAGAAATCTTCATCTCTGCATGTTAACTAAACAGCCCCCCCGCCCGACCCTCATCCTCAACTGTTTGTTTACCCGAGCTTAACCCTTGGTCAGCAAAACGGGCACTTCCTGTGCATATGCGCGCCTGTTTGTGAGGAGCTGGCGGCAGTTCCCAGCCTAACTGGGTAGTTTGTCTCCCCGCTACGTGGGAGGAAGTCTCACCATCAATTATAGATTGTGCTGACTGTGCCGGAAAAGCCTCTGCATGTGTGTACACGCCCACAAACACTCGCACATGCCACCGCACGCTCGTGACATTTGTATAAATATGCAACTTTCAGGTTTTTTGCTCCAAAACAAAGAAAAACCTGCTGATATTTCAAAAAACAAACCTCGAAGTTGCTTAATCTAGCGCTGCATGTGGCGCCATTCAATACACTTTTTCCCCAAAGTTTAATGTCACCAGAGTTGGTGGGGAGGGGCCAACCAGTGGAGGTGCCACCAGTGCCAGAATCACCATTATCAATATGATCCTGTTTATTATTAAAAATGTGATTAATGCAGGGAGCATAATAAATATGTCATGATTCATAATGTGACGGCATCCTTTTAATTTGCACTGCGGCTGGTTGGCCAAATATCAAGCGCTTCTTTGTACCACAGAATGAAGTACTTTTACTTTTTATATCATTCAGGTACATGCAGTACAATGAATGTGGGCGCCACACAGGGACACTGATACTAAAATTTAGTCCAATAGTTAAACAATGAAAAATACCATTAATTAATCTCACATTGATACTCAAAACAAGATTCGGTATTGATCGTATTGATACCTCCCATCATCACTGGACTGTTCTACAGCTGAGTAGCACAAACTATGGTTCCAGGACAATAATGATGGACAGGTGCCGCCAAACTTCATCCTCCACATCAGCACCTCCCTGTTCACCTGTAGTCAACAAGGAGGGAACCGGAGCCAAGTGATGCCTGTGAGGAGGTCCGGACCCTTGGCTCCTTCCCGGTCCCCCTCCTCCTCCTTCACCTTCATGATGTCACATCCTGTTTATTGCTCTTAACAGCTGAGAGAAGAGAGAGCCACTATTCTAGAAAATTCCCCAGACAGAGAGCCACTCCACATGCCCCCCCCCACTGCCTCTTCATCTCCCCTCCTCCAAAACATCTTTCCTCCCCGCTCTCTCGCAGCCACTTTTTGCTCCTCTTTGTGAGCCTCTTTCCTTTTCCCCCGCATCGCTCCGTCTCTCCAGCTCCATCAGACATCAGCTGTTTTTCCCCCAGGAAGTGTTTTATTTAGAGCAGATTAATGAATTAGATACAGTATCAGAGCCATGGCCATTCTCAGCCCAGGCCGCTCAAGGCCCCAAGGCTAATGCTGTGGCACAATGTGTGTGTGTGTGTGTGTGTGTGTGTGTGTGTGTGTGTGTATTTGCAAGATTTGCAGGTGCTTGCTGTGTACCCGCACCAATGTGTGCACTAATTGGACTTGTCAAGACGGAAATGTGTGTGTGTGTGTGTGTGTGTGTGTGTGTGTTCCTCTGTGCGTGCCAGACTGTTACGTCAGAAGAAATAACTATCTCCAGCTCATCGTGTGGTAACAGGGTTGCGTTTGTTGGTATCTCACCAACTACAACCGTGTGTTTCAGTAGCAGTTCTCTTCTAACACCCTCCTCTTCCTCCTCCTCCTCTCTCTCTCTGCCTCCAGGGAAGAGTTCTCGTACAAAGTGCAGAGTGGTGAGCGATGCGGAAGAAAGAGAAGACGGCCTCAGAAGACATGAGCACCAGTCAATCTGGCGCCGGGACGACTTCCACTTGCCAGTTTGTACAAAACAAATTAAATGTGACCCCCTAATTAAAGAACTGATACAGATTACCTAGACACCCATACTGCCAGTGAAGGGAAAGATCCTGTTCCTGCCCACGTTTCCTTGATTTCCAACAGGAGTTTCACAATTTTAAAACTGATGGTACGACTACAAGAAAAGCTGACAACATTCGTGATGCAGTGACCACACCGAAAGCAGAACAGACACAAATCTGAAGACAGAAGGCAACATACAGCGAGATACTGCTCTATAAACCTCGTTCCCTCTCAAATGGCGGCAGCCCGCATGAATAAATGTTAGATGGCGAGCATCTCTGGACGGCTTTCTTCAATGGATATTGTGACAACCGAGTCCCAAATGGCCCAGAGGACGGGACGGCAGAGACACAACGTGACTGGAGGTTCTCCGTCAGCGGTCCTGTCCAGAGCCAGCTCCTTCCTCTGTTGGCTCGCCCTGCTGTCAATCATGCGGTTGCCGATGGTGACGGCCGACTGTTGGCTCATCGAGGGGGAGAAGGGCTTTGTGTGGCTGGCCATCTGCAGCATGAACCAGCCGCCGTACGAGGCCATCCCCTCCCACATCAACAGGTGAGAGACCTTCACACAGAAAGCCCGTGTGCGACACAACGCTTACACAACGCCTCTTCGCCAAACACTTGACACGTCTCCTCCACAGCACCATCGTGGACCTGAGGCTCAATGAGAACAAGATCCGGTCGGTCCATTATTCCTCGCTCAGTCGCTTTGGCAACCTCACCTATCTGAACCTCACCAAGAACGACATCAGCTACGTGGAAGACGGAGCGTTCTCAGCACAATTCAACCTGCAGGTCAGTGACGACTGTGTGGATTCATGTGCACATAAAAACTGGAACTACGCTGGGTTCTGAGAATTAAGGCACAGTAGTATTTTGATATAGAAATATAAGTGAAATATACAACAAAAAATCTGTTCTGCTCAAAACATGGTACAGTATTACAGAGTACAATCCTTGAAATGTTAAAGAAAATAATTTATAATTATCTTGATTTTTAACAAGCTGCAGCAATTAAAATGTTGTTTATATTTTAATGTATCAGTAGGTTATTAACCCAAATACATAATAGATGACAATCAACACTGGGTATCAATCTTTTTGGTGCTGACCAAACACGATACAATCAAAACACAACATGAGGTGTTTTATGGCAAAACGTGTTTATATTTTTCAGTTCAACATCCAGAAACCAAGTAAGATTTTAATGAATGACTTCTGATTGTAATCAGAGGGAGTATTTTGTACACTGTGGTACTGCTGGTATTAAAGCATCCAAATTTGTCCACTACTAACACACACACACCAACAAGAAAGACAACACCTGCTCATTATGGCTTCCAGAAACAAAGTGCTTCACCGAACTTAGCTGAGCACGGCCATAATGAGCTGGCGTGCTCACACATCCACCCCCGGCTGCTGGAACAGCACCAGGACGTAAAATGTGAACAAGAACGATCTGAGTGAATTCAGAGCGACGCACAGGCTCAGATCACCGTGTGAAACATGAGTTGTTCCGAACCCTCGTCTGTTTGTTCTGTGTGTTTCCAGCTTGTAGTGAGTGATGCCTGGCGTCGGCCCGCTCTTCGGAGATTAGAATAATCCCACTTGTCTTCATTCCTGCCCCCCCCCCAGGTTCTGCAGATGGGCTTTAACAAGCTGAGGAACCTGACAGAGGGGATGCTTCGAGGCCTGGGCAAGCTGCAGTATCTCTACCTGCAGGCCAACCTCATCGAGACTGTTACGCCCAACACCTTCTGGGAGTGTCCCAACATCGAGAATATAGATCTCTCCATGAACAGGTATTGACCCGAGTCTGTGCAGGTGCGTCTGGCGAGCGAGAGGAAGAAATGAGAACTTGTTCAATCCATTAAAGACTGATAGAAAGTTAATTGACACTCATTTTAAATAAATCAACCGTTCGAGTGACTTATATAAAAAGGTGTACTGGATAAATCTCATTTTTCCTTTTGTGTTGGACAAAACAGGCTCAGGGAAATTTTGACATTTCGTGGACTAAGCAATTTAGTGATTGACTGATTACAATCACTGCAGTAATCGATGCAGCCCTGAACTATATTTTTTGTTGGTGCATTTTAATACTGACACAGTGTTAAAGAGAGTCCGATGGGATCAAGAAGATCAGGAACCTCTTGCTAGATTTGCACTGATGTTGGGCAAATGTGAAGGAAAGAATAAAACACGCTGCAGACTACACACGCTCACTTCTCAGCAGACCATGATGCAATGTGGCAACAAACCATCCTTTCGATTAAAGATGAGGTCTCTCGCTGTTTCCTCAGTGGGAAAAAAAACGGTCTCGTTCTGACTACGGGCAGCGTAATTGGTATTGATCGCTTCACCCTTTTACTAAAAGTAAAAGGAACAGCTGAATGAAACAAGTTTAACTGTTGTTTGGGGCTTGTTGAAGAGTACTTTAGGAGATGTTTCAGAAGAGAAAGTGAAGACTAAGAAGTCTGAAACACTGCCTCCTGTGATGTCCTCTGATTCTCTGCTGAGGATGAAGATGGGTTCGAGAATTCTGTAGACTGCTCCTCATCTCTGCTTGAGGCTAAATTAGCCTATGCTAGCATAACGTACTTGAATCTCCAACTGAAGCTGCATTGTGGTTAATGTAGGCTTTTTTTGAGTAAGAACGTGTGGGACAAAGAAGAGGATATCTCCTGCACATGCAATGGTGATTTGTTGGAGAAATATTATAACGACAGATTGGCGGTGGTGTGTTCACGTAAATCACGTAACTGTGTCAGCAGATGCAGTTTAACTCCAGTACTTTCACTTTGTGTCTTCCTCAGGATCCAAGTGCTGGACGGCAGTTTGTTCTCTGGACTCTCTAAGCTGACGACCTGTGAGCTGTACACCAACCCCTTCAACTGTTCTTGTGAGCTGCTGGGCTTCCTGCACTGGCTCTCGGCCTTCCCCAACAGAACCAGCGAGAGGATGGTGTGCGACTCCCCCGTCGGATTCTCTGGCTTCAACCTCCTCAGCCAGAACCCACGCATGCCCACCCAACGCACCGCTCTGCACGTGCTCAGCATCGTGTGCACGGACGACGGCAGCAGCGTGACGCCTTTCTACGCCATTGGCGGCGCCGACTCCACCACCCTGTCCCCGGACGCCGCCTCTCCCTGCGGACTGGATGACTGTTCTTCTGGGACCCCTCCCGACGAGGTCATCAGCTTGAGCCCCATTTTCTCTGACACTGCTCCGCTCATGACGGTAAAGCAGCTGCTCCATTCAAGCGCGGTGATCACGGTTCAGATCCCTCACCCATACAGGAAAATGTACATCCTGGTGCTTTATAACAACAGCTTCTTCTCAGACATCCAGAATCTGAAAAATCAACGAGAAGATATTGAGCTCAAGGACTTAAAACCCAACACGGACTACACCTACTGTGTGGCCTCTATACGAAACTCCCTGCGCTTCAACCACACCTGTCTGACCATCTCCACTGGTCGCCGGGCGGGGGCCGGGAGGATAGCCAATCAGTCGTCAGCCACTCACTACATCATGACTATTTTGGGCTGCTTGTTTGGCATGCTGCTCTTTCTTGGCGTCATCGTCCACTGCCTGAGGAAGAAGAGGATCATGGAGGAGAAGGAGCGGAAGATGAGCAGGATCCAGAGGACTCTGATAGAGCTCAAGTACGGCGGAGAAGGAGACATAGAGGGAGGGAGCGGAGGATCCGTTTCCCAGAAGCTAGCTGCTGGGGACAGTCTGTCCAGAATGCCCTACCTGCCTCAGGGCGGTGAGATTGATCCATACAAGCTGCAGGAGGTGATAGAAACACCAGCGCACAAGCCTGCCAAACTTAACTACATGGAGGTCAGAGGCTCCGGCATCGAAAGGGAGAGGGAGAGGGAGCGAGAGAGAGAACGGGAGATGTCACCGCAAGCAAATCCCCAGGGCTCCGTAGCGGAGATCTCCACCATCGCTAAAGAAGTTGACAAAGTCAACCAGATCATCAACAACTGCATAGATGCTCTCAAATCTGAGTCCACCTCCTTTCAACAGGGGATCAAATCCCCATCTACTGCAGGTGGAGGAGCCGTTTCGACCGCAGAGCCACAGCTGGTGATTCTCTCTGAGCAGGGAGAGAGAGGAGAAAGAGGCAGTGAGTTCCTCTCCCCGGTGTATAAAGGAGGGAGAGGAGGACGAGAAGGAGAGAGGGAGAAGCTACCATCACTCCCTGCAGCGACACCACAGCATGGAGGCTCCTCCGACTTCCAAAAGGCCCAGCACCTCCTCTTCTCCTGGCTCTACCCGCAGCCCACGCTCCTTCCGCTCAGAGGGAGGTTACCATTCATCAGAGACCCGCTACATCGAGAGGACCTCACCCGGAGAGAGAGGAGAAAGAGGGGGAGGGGGAGGAGGAGGAGGAGAGGCCATCCGTACAGTCACCCCGGCAGCGGCAATCTTAAGAGCAGAAGCCCAGCGAATCCGCCAGTACAATGAACACCGCCACTCCTATCCCGGGTCCCAGCAGCACCTCCAGGAGCTGCAGCACCACCCTCAGATTTTGCAGGAGCTCCACCACCATCCCGGCCGTAAGCCCTCCGTGCTGGACCCCCTCACCCTCAGCAGGCAGGCCAAGCAGCGGGAGCTGGCCTACTCCCAGCTCTCGCCTCACTACCCACTCTCCCCCCAGTACCACAACCTCAGCTACTGCTCCAGCCCCGAGGAAGACGAGGAGGAAGAAGGGCTCCTGTGCACCCCGACCCTGGGCCTGTGGGAGAGGTTCAAACTGCACCGCAAGAGGCACCGGCAGGCGTCCATGGAGGACGAAGGGTACGTGGCAGCCGGACACGCACTGAGGCGAAAGGTTCAGTTTGCCAAGGATGAGGATCTTCATGACATACTGGACTACTGGAAGGGCGTGTCTGCCCAGCAGAAGGCCTGATCCCACGCCCCCCCCCCCGGAGACCCCCCACACACTTTGAAGATGGAAAAATAGCACTTCACCCATGACATATAGACACAGACTGATCCAAAAAGACCTGTAAATACACAAAAAAACACACACAGCCAGACAACACACTGGTTTCCACTTTACACAATCTAAGCCTTTTCTTCAGAGAACATGAAGGAGGACCAAACTAATATAGTGTACTGAACGATGAAACCATACCTTATAGAGAGTTACTTTTTGTAATGTAATGAAAATTATAGCTCAGACTGATGTAGCTGTTTGTACTAAGTTTTGAAAGGAGAAAAAAAAATTAAAGAATTAACATTAAGAAACCTTAAGTGTTGCCGGGCAACCCATCCCAAACAGCCCGGCCTTTTGATCCGCCTCGAGCCCGACGCCCATCAACCCCTCACCACGGCAGATCAGAGTCGCCGGACTGCTCCACCTTTTGTTTTTTCTTCTTCGTTTGTTTGGCATCGCGTCCTGCGATACACAGCCGCGACAGCAGACTTCTTGTAAAGATTCACCGTGGTTTGGGTGATTTTAAAGTCGTCAAGCGATGAGAAGTACCGGATGGGTCGCCAGGCAACGGAAATATTCGACTGTGCTGAGAATGAGTAGGTAGCTCTCACCAGAGAGTGAGTATAATGTGCCAAATCAACCAAGGGGGTAGTAGAGCCCTACTGTGTACCAACGTCTCCTCGCCACTGTTTTTATATACCCGATTTAAAGAACCTAGAATGATATGTTGTTATTACTATTAATTCTTCTTATTATCATTACTGGTCTTCTTATTATTCCTATGATCCTCATCATTAATATCCTATTATTTGAATATGGCATGGCTCTGTCGTGTGACTGTGTTTTGACTGTTTGGAACCTCTGAGCCGAGAGGTGCGCACCAACAGAGACAAACAGTGTGACGGACGAGACCTTTTCCTTCTTCTTTTCTACCAAGAGGAATGTGCGCTCTCTGCCGAGCCCAAAACAAACCTGTCTTTTCTCTTGGTGAACCCCCCCCCCTCGCACTACACTTGCTCCTCATCCTCCCAAAAGAGGGAACGCTGTACAGATGAGACAGAGAAGTTCTATATTTGCAACAGAGGTGACTGTTTTGTTTGTATGACATGGTTTTCGAAATCTTTCAGACTTTTCAGAAACCAGAATCCCAAGTTAGTTACCTACCTGCTCACTTACAATGGTACGTTTTTGATTTTGAAATCGAACTAAAAATTCTAATCTTCAAATGAATGTCTTCAATTCCCACAGGGGAAACATATCTGCACTGTTCAAAATCAAAAAACGACTCTTAGGAAAAGACCTAAAACTCTCAGCTTCTTTCCCGATACACTGTAGCTCCACTGTGTTTTATCAACAATTCATTTTCTTTGTTTTCTCTCTTCCCATCTCCAAAGTTTTTACTCTTTCGTTTTCAGATTCCTCTGGTTCCACTGTGGTGCCACTGTGCCAACTTGATAAATCACAAAGGAGTATTTGAAATGATTTTAAATACTACTATTTACAGACCTCTTCTCCTTCACATCGATACACATCAGTTTGCCAAAACAGAACAACAATTTGCACAAAACGATTCCACCGCCATTGGCTCACTGCTCCCTCTTCTATCCTCCAATCATTTCTAAGACCAAAGTACTGTGGTAGTAAATTGACCCTTACAGCCCCTCCCCCGACCTGGCCCCAGCTATTTACCCACCATCACCCTTACAGTTGCTACGTTAGCACACGCATACATACGTTCAAGTTTACTCACACACACAACCACACACAGATGAATGTATTCTCTGAGAAATCAATACTGTTTCCGATGTATGAGCCGTATTCAAACAGTGTCTTGACCTGTCTGGCAGGAAACTTTCCTCAGATGGCCACTTGTGTTTAAGTATTGCAGATAAAATAAGGAACATTTGGCTTTCCTCGCACCAGTTCACCAATTCAACCCAGTGTTGTCCACCAGACGCCCAAAACTGCCGCCGCAGACAGCTATTGAAGTAATGAAATCAAAGGTTTTCAACCGCAAACGTTGATGATGAAAAAAGTGTTATAGTAATGTAATTAGTATGACTAGTGTGATAAAAAAAAAAAGATTATGTGTGTATCTGCAACATCTGCAGGGTCAAAATACTGGAGGCTGAAAAGAAGAGAAAAATGAAAAAAAACAAACAAACCCTACTGTTTATACAGAACTGTGCTACAACTCATTTAAAGAAGATGGTCCGTCATGAACATTTCAGTTCAAAGATACAAAGATGTTGTATTGAGAATGTGAAATTACAAACGCTGGAGCCTGTCTGAATTGAAAGAGACTGACTCCAACCTTCAGGAGAGAACAGCTGATCAGTGAAAGGAAACACTGTATAAAACCATTTTTTTCCTCTGCTGTGATGAGTTCAGAATGCTCAAGTTGTTAAAGCCCAGTTAAAGCCATGATCGCGGGTTAGCGTGCAGCGCTGAGGCGGCACGTCCGACCGCGTGCTTTAAGGAAAAGGCAGATTCCTCCCTCCCCTCTCGCTGCAGCAGCAGCGGCTCTGATCCAAACCGATGAGCCGTGGTCCTCTCTGCATTACACGTCCCAGATTGTGGCTTTAACTAAACAACCGCCTTAAAAGATTCAATTTTTTCTTTAATCTTTTTAACGTTAGCATTGCTTTGAAAATGGGGAAAATGAATTCCTTCTTTCTTAACTTATACTTTCCTGACTGCAATTTTGTAATTGCTTGATTCTTAAGCCTAACTTGAGCATTCTTTGAGTAACAGTAATATCAATGTAGCGATGTATTAAACTACTGTTTTTGTTTTTTGTTTTTTTCTGTTTATGAACAATAATGGCCTGAATTTCTCATGTGTCAGAGAGTAGCAGAGCTCGACGGCGAGCCGGAGGGAGAGGGGTCCGGCCGACGGCCGACCTGAACCGGCGCTGCTGTTCTTTGAAAGCGCGATGAAGAGAAACTGCATCTTTGAAACGACAATGCCTAGAAAATGGAAATAAATAGAGGTCCTTCTCAGAACAGACAGAAACGACAATGGAGCATGCTGCAAGGAAATCCTCAATGGAAGATTGTGTTATATTATTCTGGTGAATGACTCAGGAGTGAGAGAGAGAGAGAGAGAGAGAGAGAACGCTCTGCTATAGGATCTCTCAGAGGCTTTCTTTATTTTCTTGTCAAAAAAATTTAAATGAGCACAATAAAATAGCCTTTATTTCACTGTCTCCTTTCCTGGAGAAACCGTACGTATGCCAGAAGTTTTAAACAGACTCAGGACTTTCATTTCATGTCTAAAAACATGGCTGTTTACTTTACTGCTTAAGTAAACAACGGATGCATTATGGGAACTGGATACCGGGCGCCAACGACTGGCACCCGCTCGCTTTCATGAAAACCGCTCACTTGGAGCAAAAAGCTTTCCAGGTTCGGGGGTTTGAGTCCGCGACGTGCGGCCGACTGAACGCGTGCCTCGTAGCGATCGGGATGACGTCACTGAAATAAAGCTCACTTTCCTGAGCTCCAGGAAAAGTTTTACCAAGTTTTAGCTCCGTGGATTAAAGCTTCAGAACAGAAAGAGTAAAAATGGATTTGCTTGCAGTCGGCGGTGTCCTGTCTTCAGTTTTACCAACATCTCTTTTATAATGGTGGTCTGCGGGGGATTTTTTTAATACCGTGAGCGGCCACTAAGGAAAGGTTGCAAGCTGAGTGCCGGTGCCGTATCCAGCTCTCTTCATACATCCAAAGGGTCACTTTAACCAAAGTAAGAAAAAACAACATATTCTCTTACCTAATTCCAGTGGTGTGTCTCTGGGGCCTTTTCACACCTGCACTTTTTTCCCCTTAATGTGACTTATCTCAGCAGGTGTGAACAGATGAAGTGAGGTTTCGCTCGGACTATCAAAGGAATGAGGTGGCGTTCTTACGTGGTTTGTAACAATGCATTTTAGTTCGTTTGGATCTGAACAAAAAACGCTCAGTGTTTACAACCAAACTGGAACAGGGCGAAACGAACGATAGGGGTGAAAAGACCCTGAGATTTCTGCTTCCACCTCAATACAATGGAGGAGAGCTGAAAATTTACGTTAAAACAAATATAACTTTTTCTCACCGTCGTCCTGCCGTGCAGGTAGCTTTGGTTTTAAATGTCTCCAGGTCATCCGCTTCCTCTCCTTTACAATGAAGGTGAAAGTTGTTTTTGCTCACAGCATTTAAATTTACACTAACGAGTCGACAGGCGTGCCAGCGGCTCGGCGAGGCCGCTCTGTGGCACAGCAGGAAGTTTAGCTAAAGTCAGCGCGTCAGCATTCTCACAGCGAGGACGTTTACCATGTTCAGCGTGCTAGCATTTGCTGAAACTGATGGGGATGTCACTAGTTTTGCAGGTAATTTGCTTTTACCAGCTCATCATTAGGTCGCGCCGCATTTGGCTTGTCTAACTTTATCGATCAGTCAGCGACAGACGCTCAAAGTTACGGGCATGTGATGCTGGAACCGCTGTTTGCAGTCCAGACAGATTGCGATGTTGAGATTCTGCTTTAGGCTAAGTGAAAAATGTGGACCTGATGGTGGCACAACAGGAAAGGTCAAGGGTCAAGTCAATAGGACTTATTCTCTGGATGTCTGCACAGATTTGGTGGGCTGACATGAAATGTCAGTCTGGACCGACATACAGATAAAACGGTTACAGATTCAGCAGCCCAGCGACAGTGTTACTGGTGAACGCTCACCTTTAATGTGGGCTCCTAACAACAAACCATTCTCTGCTGCGTTGGACTGGAGGCAGAAATCTCAGACAGACAAAACCACAACAAATTAGGCCCGACATGTCCGAACGGCCAGATACTGGAGGTAAGTGAGAAAATGTTTTTTTTTGTCATTTGGGTGGAGCAGCCCTTTATGTTGATTGTTGATTTGTACTTTAATAGTGTGCTACTATCTGATACTGGTATAAGCTGTATGTACACACAGTCACGCAGAGTTTATTACTAATAAAAATAACTTGTAGCTAATTTGTAGTTTTATAACATCACACGACAACATGACGCCGTCCCGCTGATTATTAATTCAAAGCGGTTTATCCGTGACTGACTGATATTTGTGAACTGTTTTTGGCTTGTAGTTAAATATAATCCTGTTAAATAAAATGCATAACTCATGACAAAAAAAGAAATTGGCAAACCTCTACACTTTCTCTCAATCCAAACTACATCTTAGTAAATGTGGGTCAGATTTGCTTTAGGAAAACTTGGATGAACATGGATACTGACAAACCCGAGACACCCGCTGTCAAAATACAGCTCAACAAAGACTTGAAATAAGGAGGGAAAAAGAGTAACGCCACGCTGCATTGGTGCTGCAACTGAAAGGTCCCGATGGCATGAATTATTACTTCGCTGAAATTTAATTGACAGCAGCAACTGACTGGACTGAGTGAACCATCTAACGAGGGGCGTCTTGGGAGTGAGTGAGTCAAAACCTGTTTTAGAGAGTTGCTGTTGAACGCTCCAAGAAAATGCCAAACTCAAAATAACGGTGAAGCTCTGGGCCACGCAGAGTTTGTACTGACGTCCGCGCCGACCCCAGGATGTTTGGTTTCAAACAAAATGTTTGACGTGGTTTGAGTTTTGAGGCTCAAACTGAAATCGATGATACCTTTACTTAAAAGAAGAGGTACAAGACCTCATCTCTACACACACACACACACACTTTCTACCTGGTTACACCATCAGATTTCATTCAGAGGTGGAGAACATGAAGCTTTACAGTGCGTGAAGTCTGCAACACATCAGCAGCTTTTCGCTCCTCCCCTGCTCCTCCACGTTTTACATAACATCGTCTGACACCGCGGTGACAAAGGACGGATCGAACTCCAGCAGAAAACACAAGCACTTATCCGACTGCCAGCTGTTCTATACAAGGCGGATGGGCATGTGGAACCAGTGGTGGGTAAGTACGTGTGCTCCTGTTGTGTACTTAAAGGAGAAGGCTGGTCTTACGCAGCAGGAGGAGGAGCGGCACAGGTGTAAAAATCACTAAGCTGATGAGTGAACACAGTGAGATACAAACGGAGGGGGAGGAGATTGAAAAACAAGTGTGAAGCTCAGTACGACGACACCACCGCGGTACATTTTAGGAAAAGTCGTGTTTGCTGGGGGCGAATCAGCGACGTTAAGTTAATTTTGTGAGAAAACATTTCTGTCTTCCAAAATGCCAACTCTGGATGAACTTTAGACGTCATCTGCAGCGTTTAAAGGCACAGCTTGACATTCAGGGAAACAGACCAACCTATTTTCATGACGACAGTGGGATGGTACCTCTCCCACATGAGTGAGCAAATTAGCATTGTTTATCCAAAACATACGATGACTTTTTAAATTCTGACAAACTTCTCCACCAAAGATGTTAGAGGCTTAGAGTTCTGTTTAATATATAATTCTGGATCACATGTTCTTTCTTTAAGTTACAGTGAGAACTCTCTCAGACTAAATATAATAGTATGTATAGTATAATGTCATTGTATATATACACCACTTCGATATGGACCATTTAACAATACCTTTAGCTTTACTTTTACATTGTGTAACTACTTTTACTTAGGTAAAGGAACAGAATACGCTTGCGTATGATTTTGTGTATGTATGTGTCCTCACACATTCACGACGTGTCTCATAAGTTTTATCACGGTGTAGAGGTTTTGTTCACTTTCCTCTGGTGGCACAGTCAAGTGCACAGAGCTTCAGTCCAATAAGCCTGGATCAGGGGGCTTATCTTTCCGGGTGGAATAACCCTTTACTCTCATAATCTCACAGTGTAATTTAATTCAACCCCAAACTGACTGACGGAAGATTGCAACTTCAGTACAACAAGCGGCGAGGTTCGTTAGCCCTTATCTGTAAACCGCTGCCGCTATGAGAACATGTCCTGACAGGATCTCTTCATTATCCTTCCATCTCCCACCTGTCCTGTGTGACTTTAACCCGGGGCAGGTGAGTGTGGTATGTCTCCATGGTTACATCACCCGTCTCCCACAACCTCATTTCTCTCCCTTTGTGACACCTCAGATCTCTGGCTCATACAGGCAGCAGCACTCGGTTTTTCTTTTTGTGCTAACTTAATGATTGATAGATGCAGGGAGTCACACTGTCACACACACTGAGACACAAAAAGACATAACAACATTATAATTTCAAACTTCTGAGATTTGATTTCGTGGCTGAACTTTTGAAATTATACGTGATATTTACAGGAATGCACATAACGCGGTCATGATGCCGGGCAGCTTATTAAAAAAAAAAAAAAAAAAAGGGCACTCATGGCCGGCACAATGAAAGACTTCAGTCCCATACCCGGTGGGGCAGTTGAAAAGGGCAGCCAAACAACTTGTGGTATTACTGCTGCTGCTGGAGGAGAACCTACATTAAGTCCAGTGTTGAAGCACCGTGGTTGAGAGCTGCCCTTTCTGAGACGACGTGGTCTTATCAAAGCCGTCTTGTGCCGGGCGGAGACGGAGCCTGCAGCGCCGGAGCCGGGAACACAGGCAGGTCAGGCTCGTCACAGCCACCGCGGCGGCGACCGAAATATCCCTCTTTTTTTATGTGTGTGTGTGTGTGTGTGTGTCTGTGTGTGTGTGCGCGTGCTGCCTGTCTTCCCCCCTGTCAGTCTATAGCTGTCCACGCTGACGCCTGCCCAGGAACAAAGACGGGCCTTCCGAGGCACAAACAATAACCCCTTCCCCTTCATTCTCCACATGGCATTTACAGTGACGCCTACGGCAGGGAAGGAGGACGGCGGAGATATGAGGACAGAGAGGAAAAAAAAAAAAGTAAGGAGCAGGAATTAAAAATGTGGGGCTGAGGAAGATAAAAGGGGACAGAAAGACTGGGCTCTTTGCTCATTTTCACAGTTTTGATTTCTCTCAGAGCCCTGGGGGTCATCTTTGTGAAATAACCTTCCTCAAATAAAAAAAAAGGAATGATACTCGCTCATGTCTCTAAAAGATCGTGACTTAATGCGCAGCCGGCCTGCAGAAGGAGGCGGCTCGATAGAGGAAGATGATACGGGTAATAATGGGAAACATCCTCACCACTCATATTAATACATATTAAAATTAACCAGCTACAGGGGGGGCCCTGCTTCTCACTGCAACACACACACACACACACACACAGAGATGATGATGATGGGCCGAGCAGCATTAATAATGCACGGCGTAAGTGAGAGAACACGGTGGAAAGGTCGGGGCTGGCTGAGAGGCGAGCACCGCGGCTCATGAGTTAATAGGTCAGCGGTTACACTGGTTATCCTCTCTTTGACTCGGAGGACAGCGTCTATCCTGCGCCTGATTTAATATCTCACCAGAACCAGTCGTCCAGCACACTCGACACGGAGCGGCCGCGTCGCCGGGCCGGAGGACAGGATGTGAGTGTGTGTGTCGAATGTGAAGAAGAGTGGGCCTGATGCAGAAAAACAAAAGACAAACAACAGGCAGGGACAGACAAAGTTTGGCGTTTAGCCTCTGAGCGAACTCTCACCTTTCTGACTGAACGGGACAAGGTGACACTGCACCAGCTGAAGACGCACAAACACACACACACACACACAAACGCCGCCCGGATTGAAAGGAGGCTGAGACGAGAGATCAAGGCAGTGCAAATTAAAGGCGCTCTAATTAGCCAAACTGTCACTCTGCCGCTCTGGCAGCCATGTTGGATTGTGCCTGGAGACCTGCCTGCACATTTCCACCGGTGCCCCCAACAGCCACGTACTTACTGCACGGGAGGGGGGGGGTGAGAGGCAGCGGCTGCTCACAGTCACACAGCAGTCATGAAGAGAGGCGCGTTAATGAGGGGCAAACTTTGCCCCGCTCCGGCTCGGGACGCATCGTAGCACCACTACAATCTGAAAATGATGCGTTTTAAAGCGGATTTTTAAAGGACATGCCCGTGTTTTGGCTCATAAACAGGCAACTATCTCACCATTAAGTCGAAAGCGTGCTGAGTTTATGGCACCGCTGAAATTCCTTCCACAGGTATATTTCTTCTGAATATAAAAATGAGACACTGCTGCGTAACAGTCTGTGCTTAGATTTCGCCTCACACCTTCGTCGCCGATGCGCCGAGATAACTGAAAGCCGTGAAAATTGTGCAGCATTTTCCTCAACACTTCCTGACTTTTCGGGGAAACACTGCATGCCAGGAAAGCTTGAACATCCCCCTGAAATGTTGAGTTTTAAATCCATCACGACGAACAGCTCCACAATGTTTTAAAAACACACTCACGCTGAAAACTGATATTTCAGACCTTACTTTTTTGTCATAAATTACAGTCCTGATTTACAACGTTGTCTCTTCTGCGTTCGGTCTTCAGTGACACACTGAATCTTGGCCAAAGTGTTTGCTCGGAGCTGCGTTACCAAACAAATACACAAACAAGCAGAGGCCTTCAAGTCTTCAATGTAATGGATTAACCATCTCCAGTTCATTGTCTCTGCTCATCGACTGGATCGCACACCGAGGAACACAGGAACACAACAGATGGCTTCAAAGGAGAAAAATCCATTTGCTTTAGAGAATGGCAAATTTTTTTAAGTAAATACATTGTGTGGTCCCTGAGTGGATGAAGAAAGTGTTTTTTTCTTTTAAAAACCTGCAGATTGCTTAAACTCTTTAGACTTCCATCTGTTTTTCCCAACAACAATAACACCGACACGGACCGACACAGTCTGAGCGTTCAGAGGTTCACACGGCTGTAAACAAGCCCACAGACAACGTCTGCTTCACTGAAACACTGCTAATAATCCCACACGACGCGAGCAAACACAAACTGTGTGGAAGTACAGGAGGTGGTCCGCCTGCAGACTGAGGCTTTGTCAGAATCTCGTGGTTTTTGTTTTTCCTCTGACTGTGAAACGTTATAATTCACAATAAGAGCAGACCTTTAAAGATCAGCACAGGAAAATCTTTCAAACCTTTAGAAACGTCTGACTGCTCACGTGTCCCGTCCGGCTGCTTCGAAGGCGAGCGTCACCCCGAAGCGATGCCAGGTAACTGCTGAACTGAGATCAGGTGTGTAGATTAAAAATGGCACATTACTGTACACCTCCTGACACCTGAGTTACGCAATCCTACCTCAGCGAGTTCAGTATCAGGCTGCTTCTGCTCCAAGGGGAACCCGGGGAGAAGAAACTCAGCTCAGCTGTCTCTCCCTGTGGGGGGGGGTGAGTTGGGTGAAAGACTCACTTCAGAGAAAACAATGGTACGCTTACAGTGCGATGGAAAGAACAGCGAGGGAGATGGAAGGACGAGAGATGAGACGAGAGAAGTGACAGGTCCTCTCTTTCTGTCGGGGGGGGGGCTCTCCACTCAGCAGGTCTCACTTACTGACGTTTCCCCTCGGCGGAAAAAAAAAGAGCTGAAAGATGAAGCCTGAATGCCGTTCCTATACGTCCTGATAAATTAAACATGCAGGAGAATTGCTTTGAAAGATTTAGCACTGCCTTGATGATTTCTGCAGACGCAGATTTCACAAACTTTTAAAACCGATTGTTTACTGCTCAGTTTGCGAGCCCCCGACACACCACCACCTCATGTATTATTACTGAGATATCAGGAGGTGCACTAATTGTTTTCGACTTTGAGATGACGGGCTGCTGAAATAAAGATAGAGGAATGAATAAAAGAGTGGGAGAGGCGGGAAGCCAGGTGGGGAAGGGCAGAAATGGAAATGACACGGATGGAAGGCTGAATGGAGAAGGTCCGTTCAGTCGCATCAGGAATATCAAGCAGATCCGCACAGGGCTGCTCTTTTTCCTTTAGCAATACCCACAATTCCACACTGTACCGCTGCGCTTGTAACTCATTGTGCAGCTACCACTTAATCTTCATCATGTGCAGGATTTTATTACTTGGGCGTTCGCGCTGGTGGATTGGGAGTTAAATTTACTGCAAGGGGGAAAGACTGATGATGTAAACGCAGCCTCTTTCCGCCTGCAGCAAGCGGCCATTGTGCGAGCACAATAACACAATGGTCTCGCTAGGGTAGAGAAGAAGATGATGAAGGAAAAAAAAAAATTGCAGGGCGAACTTCACTTCACTTCGCTCCAGGTTCAGAAGTTACTCCACCTTCCACTGCCCAACAATATCCGTCAAAGAGGTCGGACATTATTTCCCCTGGCGGAGAACTGTCCGTCTGTCCTGCTCCATGACCTCTTCAAACATCTGAGTGTTCGTTTCCGTGACAACACCGGCCTCTGTCTTTCCGGTCTCGTGATACTCATCTCCTCAGGGTCTGTCCCGACCCGCCCGAGGGCTCACGGAGCCCAGAACGCCTCGTCCTTCAGCTTGACGGCTTCCTCCGGGCCACACCTCTGACCCTCCGGCCGCTCTCGGCCTCGGCTGACAAACAGGTGTTGGTTTTTGTGGCTGGGGCTCAGCAGAAAAAAGGTGCCCGCCGTCCAACCGGCACTGCATCTGTGCACACGTGTAAGCCTGTGGGCTCTGTGCCCCCCCAGGTTAATCCTGGCAGGCCAACAGGCCCCACGCCCACATGACTCCAGACAGACACTCTGAAAACGGGCCACACTGGTGGTGGCGGAGCTGCTTCAGGTATGGGTGAGACAATGAAATGCGATCAGAGTCCAGGTTGGTTAATAGATCCATTAGTTTGGAGGCTTATCAGACGACAAACTACTGCAGAGTGCTTTGTAATAACATGAGGAACAATTTTCCTGCTCTGGAAAGTAATCACAGCCATTATTCATCTCTCGCAGCCACTGAGGGCCCCGCGTGCCTGTTTTTTTTCCTGCTGAGGCCCCTGCACTGTGTCGATCGAGTAACCTCATTTGGTCTGAGGTCGAATAGGCCCGCGGGTGCAGACAGGTCGCCCCCCCCCAATCTCTTGTCCAAATAACGGCTTCCTCTCATAAAGAGAAGACGCTCAGCTCGGCCGCTCACCTGGGACCCACAGCACTTGAGCCGCTACACCTGACGACACGGCGACACCGGGGTCCTGCGAGTTGTCACGGTTACGCGTGAATATTTATTGAAGACAAGTCGGTCCTTCAACAGTCAGTCAGGCACATGCTTTTATTGGTTACCAACTTTAAAACAGAAAAAGGAGGATACAGCATTTTTACAGGATGGGGATTACAGAGAGGAAGTGCAGCTGAAGCGGAGCGTTGTGTGTGTGTGTGTGTGTGTGTGTTGCCAGCTTATGTAAAACGCTGTAAAATACGACCTCCGCGGGAAGAGAAGAAGAAACGAGGACAGGGTGGCGTGCGCTGCGCTGGGGGAGATGTTTTCTCGTGGGACATATGGCCGCACCAGCTGGAGATCTACTGCTGCTGTGACGAGTTGCTTTATTCGCACTCCGCTTCCTTTCGTTTCTCACTTTTATTGGATTGCTCCCCCCCCGCACACTCTGTTTATTTCTGCCATTTCTCTTTATGGCTGCCAAGAAATTCCCCTCGACTTTGTCGCCGTGATCGTACACGCGGGCGCGGCGGTTAACTGGATTCACGGCGGGAGCGTTTCGTGGTTCATCACAAAGACAAACTCGCATCCAAAGATTCATTTCTGGGTTATGAAGTTACAGCGGACGCTGACATTTCAAACATCAAAGCATCTCATGAGTTTTCCACGCGTGCCTCCTTTGTCCCGTCGCTTCTTCATGACACTCCAGCATCTCTTAAGTTTTTTTTTTATGAGGCAAATAAGCAGAGGAATTTCAAAAAAAAAATGCACTGAGTTTTTTCCACAGGACGTCCTTTGTTTATGCCCCCAACCCCGGCCCTTGTTTCCTGAGAGAAGTAACGTGTAATGTGTTGGTAGAATGAACTTTTTCCATCCATATTTAAAATGATTCCTTCTGAAACATTTTGTCATGATTCAAACAGAACATTCACAAATCCTCCCACAGCCTGTTGCACCTTGTGAACCCGTAAGTTCTGTGAGATTATTAAAGATCAAATATTGATTTTTTTTTCCCCAAACCTTTTCCAAGAGGGGGGTGTAAATTTTGAATGTGGTCAGAGGAAGTCGAGGTCGGTGCCTTACCTCGGGGTTAACATGCTTGACCTTCTGCTAACAGAACGGCCGGACATGACTGAGACACATCATCTACTGGTACTGAGGAAAACTAAATGGAAATATTAACAATAATGATCCAGGGATCTTTAATTCCAATGGATTTCTTTGACCCGGTCTTTTATATGAGGCCGTGAGAGAATGAAAAGTCATCAGAGGACGAGGAAGCAGAACACATCCACCGCACACCAACGCGCCTAATGTGATAGGAAGTGTACGTCACACTGCACGCTTGTGTGTCATTTTCACGACGGCCATATGTCTCAGAGATTCGCGGTGAAATATTCAGCGTACAAATAGATTCTCTCTCAGCGTTTCCGAATGCAGATTGGAACGAGGCGTTCATCCTCGACGACACGGCGCCAACATTCGCACAGAGCCGCGCCCTGACAGCTCTGTGAATGTTGAGAAACCAGACGGGGAAAAAAAAAAACGGGAGGAAGAGGGGAAGCAAAAAGTGTAAAAATTAATCCCTGTGTCCAGCCCCGTGTCTGAGTGGGTGTCTGGCTACTTCAGATCGTGGTCTGTCTGCTGAAGAGGTCAAGGGTCACCGCTGACAGGAAGGCCGGGATGCTCTTCTGGTGGTGCAGATGGAGGGCCACCATCTCCCCCAGGGTCTTGGAGAACTCTGTCTCCATGAGCTGCATGCTTCCATTGGAGCCCTGCACAAGCATACACACACAAACACACACACACACACACACACACACACACACACACACACACACACACACACAGAGGCATCAATAAACAATCTCAAACAATAAGACCCACGTTTTCAACTACATCCTTCTCCACAGAGACACTTTGAAAGTGAAGCAAGATCAGTTGTAACTATCTACCGGGGATTGTCGTGTGTGTGTGTGTGTGTGTGTATGTGCACGTGCACACATTCCCAGCAGGGCGAAGGTGTCTAAATCTGTGTGGATTAATTAAAAGGAACGAGGAGCAGCTCGGGGCGACGGAGTGAAGGAGGAAGGGATGAGGGAAACGAGGGATGAAGTAATTAAAGCATCACGGGGGGGGGGCGGCAGTCCCATGACACGCCAGGGAAGATATGGAGACATCTGAGAAATGTCCCGCGTCGGCGTGCGTTGCGAAAACACAGGCCTTTATTTGAGGAGCGTCACGAGAAGGCCTGTAAAAGTGAGAGCGGATGCCGTGTCGTTACGAAGCGATTTACTGGAGTCACGACACCTCAGCCGCATCTGCTTCTCTGCCTTTAAAAAAAACCAGAAATCTCTTGTGATGGTGCACGCTGGAAAATCAGACATGCACCAAAGTCTCCAGCTGGACTCGTCGCAGTTTTGTGGCAAGCGTCTTACATCTCACACGACTGCAGGTTCAGGATTAAAGATGGATTCCTGCCTGTAACTGGGCCATTACCAAAAAGTTATGTAAGACATGTTTTTTCTTTTTATCAGAAGAGGGAGGTGATTTCTCTGATTTAGATGCATGAACACCTGGTTCCGACTTCCTTGACGCGTCTCAACAGCACGTGACGGCCTGGCGTCGACCGAGTCGAGCGGATTCACGCTGCAGCTCACTGCGGATATCTGAGCTAATGTGACTTAACAGACACATTCAGACGCGAGAACCACCTGACGCGGAGCCGTTACGCCGACTCGTGCAGCGGGTGCAGAAAACCCACGCAGACCATCTGAAGGTTCTGATCCCACCATCTCCCTATCCAACCGCCTCGCTCTGTGGCTTCATTTCCCCGACGCTCCCCGGTGTTTTCGCTCCGCCGCGTCCACCGGCTGCTGTTCTCTTCGCAGGCGAATGTGCGTGTGAGCGCGGCTCTGGGAACACGAAGCTCTCGCATCAAAGGGGGAACAGTGCGACCAGTTACCATGGAGATCTCTTTGTGTCTGAAGCGTTTTCTGCCAAAGTTTGTCGCCGGGAACAGAGGGCGTGCACGAGTGGGCGTGCAGAGAGACAACACATGTGTGTGTGTGTGTGTGTGTGTGTGTGTGTGAGAGAGAGAGACACTGCAGATGAGCTGATGGAGGCCTATGGGAGACGAGGACTCCCATAGTCAGTTGGAATAAGGAAAATGAAAGATAACTGCCTCATTGTGTGGAGAAACACTGCTGCCCCCACCTATCATTTGGATTTCAAGTGGCCAAAAGTGTTTGCAAGACACACAAACACAAACACACACACACACACACACACACACACACACACACACACACACACACACACACACACACACACACACAGGTGGCTGAGCAAAGGTTATGCAGACAACACATCAGGGTCTGTGAATGAGGGAGAGGAATGAAGTGAGAGAAGAAGAGAGAGAATCCACTGACCGAATGCTGCTCACCGGGAAATCAATCTTTCCGTCGAAAGTCGCAGGAGGCTTTCTGGTCGAATAAGATTCAACGTCATCAAAATTATTTGTGCGTTTAATTAGTTGTTAGTGCGTCAAAAAATAAGCAGTCTCAGCCGGTGACTGCGGCCCTGCATGTTTTAAACCGTGGCTGCATGAAGCGTTCATTTACAGAGCGCCGCCTCCAGCAGAACGCTAACAGGCAAGCTAACGCACGCTGACGCTGCTGCACTGTTGCTGCGGCCCGTTTGCTAACACCCGCTAATCAGCACACGATCCGAAAGCGCTGGTCCAAGAGGAAGAGTCGGGGAAGCACCGAAGGTGTTCAGCGTTCCCCGCAGAATTTCACGAGACTCCGGTTGTCGGACGTCAGTCACCACATCACTGCCACCAGAGCAGCAGCACTTCTGTGCATTACAAGATAAACAATAAAACCTTTGAAGAATACAAATGAGGAGAGCTTCATCACAGTCTTCCTCACGTGAGCGGTTCTGAGAGCGGAGCGCAGGAAACCAACTTCATCATCTGGTGACGCCTGACGTGCAAAGAGAAACATCCCACGCGATCGCGACAGCGAAGGTTGTGACTCAGCGCCTCAGTCTCCATGTGGACCTCGCACTCCAGCCTCTCTGTTTCCTCATAACAATTATTTTTTTCCCACTGTCAAATGTATAATTTTCTTCAGTCCTTACACCAAATTACACGCGTTGCTTTGGTTAAAGACGTGTGGGCGAGCTGGACTGACGGAACATGACTGAATGTCCCCTCATTATCCGACGGTGAATGTAGAAATATCAGCACATTATTTAAACTGGTCAATAAATACACAAATAACGTGGCGCGCTTGTTCCGTACCTGAAGTCCTTGGCGGGATTATTAAGCGACTCTGTTTGTGTTTGTGAAAAACATCTCCCACAGACGGAGAGGTTGAGTCACGTCTGCTCGTCAGCGCCGCAGCGACCGGACTCACTCACACAGCGATGATGAGAATTAAACGTTGTGTATTATATCAGGGCTCCTCCAAAAAGTTAGACCGATATTCCAAAGTGAATGTGATGGACAGGGCCACGCATCCAGCATCACCGCAAATGGATTCTGTGCAGGGACGGTTTCAAAAGATGTTAATAAAAAGGTCAGTTTAAAAAATAAATAAATAAATAAAGCCTGCTCTATTCAAATACTGACCTTATCAATGGGTTTTTGCATATTCACGCTTCCCTAAAACGTGTTTCAAACAATAACTGACCTTTATAAAAAGGAAAAAAAAACAAGGTTCTGTTTACATCGGGAGAACAACTGGATTCCCCTCATTCGCCTGCTCGTTGCGGTTAAAGTAAATGCCGATTTCATAAGTCCCTCCCTCACGGGGGTCATGGCACCTCAGATCAGGATCCAACGCGACAAAGCTCCACACGAAACGTAAGACGGACAGACCTCGGCGACGGAGGGGAGGAGTGCTATGCCGTTCGTGCCCTCTTTTCATTTGTCTATCCAATTAAAGGAAATCAATACCTCCTGGCTTGAGATGCAGGGCGGGGCTGTGCGAGTGACCTCATCCAACCGAGGAGCTGCGCGCCGCCTGAATGACAATCGGACGGCATGAGAGCGAACGCCCACGCCCCGGCACATGAAAGAGAGGGAAGGCGAAACAAGCGAGCAAGCAAGGCCTCCGTTTTCCTGCCGGCGCCGAGATGAGAGGCGACGCCTGAGCCCGCCGCCTTTCCTCCTGACCTTGAAACGAGCTTTGCCGCTGTGTTTGGTGTTAAGTGTTGTTTGGCCCGGCGCAGCTCGCGTGGCACAGAGCAAAAGACACGAGCAGCACCGAAGCACCAAGAATCTGACAAAAACAAAAAGTGACCGGCTAACTACATCACACACGTGTGCGATCAAAGACACACACACCGCACGCAGCTACAGGAGCAGTGCCAGTAAAGCAGTCTACACCGAGCTGATGATCTGTCTTTGTCACCCACTGATTCACTGACAGAGCACAACCAGCACCAGATCCCAGCAAAACAGGCACCCAAACGTCCGCGCGCACAACAGATGGCCAGATAATTGCTTGAAATTTCTTTGCTACCAACGCACTCCTCACTGTTTCCACACTGAGATGCTCCCAGACAGCTTCACCGACCTGGCATGTTAGAGCAGCGGGCCTTGGACTGTGTGTGTGTGTGTGTGTGTGTGTGTGTGTGTGACAGATGGCTCTATACTGAGGTGGTGACATGCAGTTCACAGATCAGTTGACCCCTGTCTCCGCGCTCCACCACTAATGAGGATCCCTTTCTTCTCCGGCTTGTTCTCCCGTCTTCTCTGCGTGGATCTCTGCCCACTTCATCTCAGCGCAGTGACACCGATGCAGTGAAATAAAAAATATATAAATAAATTTTAAACCTTAATTCGATTCTCACTTTGCCTCTTTCCTAACTCCACCACATCCACGCATGCATTCAGTATTCACACACCGACAGCAGCGTCGTCGGCAATAAACAGTCCCGCTGCTGATTGGCAGGGGGGGTGGGTGGGGGCAGTCGGCAAATTAATTGAATAATCAGAAGTATGCAGATGAAAAGCTTTCAATTTAAATGCAGATTTGGCATTTTTCTGCAGTTGGGGAGGAGGAGGATGTCAGGGAGCGATGGGGGGGTAAACAGGGAGAATAAATCAATCAGCAGCTATTCGATCCATATTTATATTCTAATCAACTTTTTGTTTACTGTTTTTAAAGTGCTGTTCACTTGAGCGATGATGACGACACCATGTAGGTCCAACAGAAAACGATCAACGTGCTTCTCACGGCCATTAATACAGAAATCATGAGTTTTACATTTAGTTTCAGTTGTCGGAATAAGGCACCTGCTGGTTCCTAACTGTAATTTTACTGTTTACTGTGACTTCTTCCAACATGGAGAGGAGAACCCACTGACGGCCAATTGGATTTGTCAAAGTCGAGAGACTGACGAAGCGCAGCGGCCCGAAACAAAACCAGGACTGGATTTCCGCCTTTTCAAAAATCCACGCAGCGTCTTCTGAGCGAGGAAGAAGAAGAAAAGGGGGTGCATGTCGTCAAACCGGGTCGGTAAACACAGACCCGGAGACAGAGACACACAGACAGCCGGTCCACACAAACCGAAGTTGGCCTGGATTTTCTCTCCCCGTGACACTGCTGTCCCAAAACATCCGTGATGGATTACAGCTGCAAAACAGCTGCCTGTAACGCCCTCAATCCGCTGCAGAAATATTAATGAACGCGTCAGACCCGTGAGCGTTAATCATGACTTAACATTATCAACATGCCGATTAGACAACAGCCGCCGTGAAATCGTGCGCACAGTAAGCCAGTCAAACAAAACAACTACAAAATCCTGGGGCCGACGGAGTGTGAGTGAAAGTTACGACAACGACATTAATGAGCGAGCGGCCGTCTCTCGCTCAGGAATATTCATGACCTCAGGTGGATTTATGTGTGTGTGGCTCTGAAGTATCGTGTTACCATGGAGACAGCAGGCATATGCTCCCAACATGGACGAGAGGAGCTTGTGATGCAGACACACACACACACACACACACACACACACACAGGCATACACGCCCTGAGGGCAAGCAGGACAGGAAAGTGTCAGGAGAAATCAGAGTCAACACGTTCCCTCTTTCTCCGGATACTTTACTCTGAGATTTCTCCCCGAAAGTCACATCCACGCAAGACGCAGTTCATCTGTCCGCTCTCGCGTTCCCATTGGCTGCTGTGTTTGTCGTTCATCAGTGCTCAGCTTCAACTCCGTCGCCGTCAGCCAAACATCGGCGGCGAGCGTTACGTTTCAGTCGCCGAGCAAAATGAAAAGTCGGTGCCAGCAAGATGAAATGTTCAAAATACTGAAAGCACCCGCTCGTCTATTCCCCGTCGTTATTAACGTTGTACGATCGTTTTGCTGCGCTCCATCTTCTCTCGTGCACGCGAGCACACACACGCTCAAAGGGATTTCACTGGACTGGAAAAGTGCGAGAAGAGCGTAACACCTGATGGATCTCAGCGTCATCTTAGTTTTCATACACCCGGCAGTACGCGCACATGTTAAATGAAAACTGGGAGCGATGATCGGAGTGTAGACTTATGGTTGAATCAGACAAGTTGGCTCTGCAGTTTGGATGCTCGCCCGCGGCTGACGACACAGGAAGTGTCCTCCTTTTTAAAATCAGCCGTGTCCTTACATTTTCACACCCTGCCGAGCGACATTGATAGCGTGGCTGTGCTGTAACATAAAACCAGCTCCACTTTCCTCTAAAATCAATTTTAAAAAATAATAATAAAAAAAAACACCTCATCAATTTAAGCACCAGCTGCGCTGATGTTAAATCTGATTGGTCGGGGAAACGGGAGAGGTAAAGATAATGGGCTGATGGCTGGGTGGGTGAGGGACGCGGCGGGCGCGCTGGCCCGGCTGACGGTCGGGCTGTTGTGTTAAAAGCTATTTTAAAAATTGAGCTGTAAGAGCGAAGCGCTCGAGCAGCGGTGACGTTAATCGTTCCCAAGTGGCTGGTAAAACAGAGACAGGTCATTAACGGGGCTCATATAACGTCCTCTCCCTTCACACAAATTATTTTTTTCCTTTTTAAAACGCATCGATTCTTTAAACCGCCATCGTTGGGGTTTTTTTTGTTGTTGTTGCTGTTGGTTTTTTAGCCGCTCTGCTCCGTCCACATGTCCCCTCCCCTCCACCTTCTCTCCGCACATTCCCGACATTCCCTCCATCTCTCCGCGGTGAGACGGGCTGACAGTTAATTGGGAAGTGTGTTTTAACGAGCTGGCCGGGAGATTCTTATCTTTTCTTTTCATTAGGGGGTCACGCAAGCAGAGGAAGAGTGGGAAAGGGGCAGAAAACACTGTCAGTTTCCATTAGCTGCTTTGTGTTTTTGTGTTTGCTTATTTGTTAATGAGCTAATCAATAGGCGGAGGAGGAGGTGTGCGAGAGCCGCAGTGGATCTGCTCTGGGAGATCACGCCCGCAGACGCACAACACGCAGGACTTGTTGTTTGTTGGGTTTTTCTTACCGCTCTTACTCAACTTTAAGTTTCTCAGGTACTAATTAGAGCAACACGTGTCAGCTCTCAAGTCAATGGTTGGAGCCAATGGCCAAATAAAATAATTTCATAAAAGTTTAATACCTTCTGGGAAATTAAAAAAAGATAAAAACAAGCAAAACGTGTTGTCTGTGTGTGTGCGTGAGATAAACTGCAAACAATCTCTCTGTCCTTGTAATACCAGAGTGACTTTTTGGACTCGGTGTTTATCTGAACGCTGGGTGTTAATAATGGAAAATGTCGTGCCACCCTCTGCTTTCAACTTCTGCGAGAAAACATTTGAAACGAGCCGCTCGCGCAGCGAGGTGTTTATCTCGCTGATTAGCAGAGCCTCATAAATACCTAATCACTGATGCTAATCAGCCCTCTCACCTAGGGGTGAGCTAAAGATATAAATGACACGCACACGCTCAACTTGGGCTGATACGCACAAACGCAGTCGTTTTAACACAACACCGCATTAATCCATTATTAATTGATAAACAGTTTTTTTAGACGCAGCTATGACTAAGTAGCTTTCGCCCTGACCTGCTTCTTGTTTGCAGCACAACGACCACGCGGCTGCAGCCGAGTCTGACACGCACAACCTTGGAAAAACCAGGATGACAGTCCAAATGTGAAATTCTGCCCAATGGTGAAGAAGCCTTCAAAAAAAATCCTGGATCTGGATACTGATCCGGATCACTCCCAGAACCACCTCTAAGCTGGGCCAGGAGCCACCTCTCATGCAAACCCATCCATTACATTTTGCATAATCATGCTCACAGGCAGACAAATGACCAATTACATCACTTCCTTGGCAGAGAGAAAAAAACAAACGGACCTAAAACTCTTTAGTTCTGATATATTCTATAGTATTTTCTGATAGATTTGTGAGAGGTTGGACTCTGCGGTCATTTCTGAGGGCGTGGTTTGTGGCGCTGCAGACAGATTCATGTCGAGCGGGGAGTTTGAATCAGACACAAAGTGGGAAATAAACACCCTGCTGTGTTTGTTGCTCGTGACCCGTTGACTGCACATCTCTGGGTTTTGGATTGTGGGCCAAAAAAACATGTGATACATAAAAGACGGCAGATTTGAGGAGATAATCAACTTATTGTTAGTAGATACTTTTCTTTAAACAAACCCAGCTGAAGCTTCTATCAACATATTTTTTCCTCGAGTTATGATCAAATAAATATTGTTTTATCACCCCCTCCTCAAAAAAAAACCCCAAACCCAACCCCTAAACAGTGTTTGATTGTGCTGACGCTCTCCACGGATGAGATGAAATGAGGAAAGCGTGGTTTAAATAACAGCGTCTGAGTGAAGTTAGCGGCAAGGACCGGAGAAACAAAACATTTCTTTCAGTCATAATTACCACTGTCATCATCGCTGAGACTCTCGCAGGACTGAATGACTGCGAGACGACAAAAACAACACAACAAGAACAAAACAATCTGAAAGCTGAGCCGTCTAAATGAACAAATTAAAGCTAAATTTAAGGGCTGAAAACTGAACATGAACACAGGATTGATTTGAACGAGAGTGCGACTTAATGAACGCGTGAAAAAAAAAAACAGCAACAGAGAGGGAACGTGACAGCTGCAGGTTAAACAGCTTACACCACAGGAAGGGGGGGGGGATTTGGGAGCCTCTGCTGTAGGGGGATATTAGCAGGATTATCTGGCAACCCTGTTGCTGAGGTGAATAACATTAGAATCCTATTTGTTAAAGACTTCTGTGCTTCCTGTCCCAAAAATCCCACATTTTCTCTGCACTTCATCCTACAATTAGTCCACTTCTATTCTCCTAACCCAGATTACACACACAGGAGTGCGTGTTTCTTTAAGTGCGTGCGTGTGTGCGGTGTGAGTGTCGTACTCCATTAGTACTACAGGCCTCTGTGCTCCCATAGGCCACCAGGCGTGTGTGTCATACACACTCAGACAGCGGAGAACACCCTGAATACTAATACTGGAGGTGTTAGCATCTGTTTTCTGTGTGCGTCTGTGTGCCTCTGTACATGTGTATGCACGTGCACCCAACAGAGTGTGTGTGTGTGTGTGTTGCGCTGGAGAGTGTTTTCAGATTGTGTGCATTTGTGCGTACTATGAGGGTATTACGACTGCGTGCGTGCATTGTGCAGTCTGAGGTTAATAAATATTGACAGTGAATTATCTCTTCTGGCAGGGTCGCAGGTGGGTTCGATGGAGCACATTGGACACACCGGCGAGGAGGAAACACACGTGCGCACACACACACGTACAACCCGCCCCCCCGAGCTCTCTTTCCCGCGTTACCCGCGACTCCACCTGCGTTCCAGCGAGTCCTCATCGCGCCGCAGTCTTCCGCCACTTGACCACAATAATTAGCCTAGCGAGATAATACCGCTGCCTTCTACCTCACCAGTATGGATTATCCGTGGCGCCTGCTCTAGCCGGAGGCCCCTATCATAACACAGCAAGGCTACAACACGGCGATTAGCCAGCGCTACATCAGAGAGGAACAGAGAGAGGGGCAGATAAACAAGAAGAGGGAGATAAAGAGACAGGACGGGACGGAGGGAGAGAGAGAGAGAAAGAAAGAGACAACGGGATGTTTTCACGGTAATGCCACTTAAGAGAGGGATTTGCTCGGCAGCGAGGGGACGGACGCAAACGCGGTTTTTATTTAGCCCGCTCAATGAGCGTATGGGGAGCGCTGATCGATTAATGCAGCCCGGCCCTGTGACACTGCCCAGTCATCACTCTCACACACACACACACACACACACACACACACTTCCTGCACATGTTCAATACACACAGCAGGACGGAGCCTCCGTCCCGCACACTGTTCCTCACACTGCATGGCCGAGCTGTGCACACAGCTATAACCTGGCGTAATGGTGCATAAACATGGATGTGTGTAGCTAAAAAAGGAGGGAGAAGGAGAACACCTTACAAGGTCAAATTGCACTTCCTGGAGCAGAGATCTCCGCACTCGCATAGACGCCGCAGCCTGCGGGAAGTTTGACGTGTGTTCCACGTGCGTGATCGCCGTGCACGTGCTAACAAAAACGCACACCTGCAGGCCTCGTGTGTGATCTCACCAAGTGTGCAGGTAGAGACGCACGTACAGCTAAAAGTATATTGATAATATAGATTTCCTTTGGTGGGATTTTGTTGACATGAATGTTGTCTTTCTTTTGTGCATCTTTGAACATACAAAATGTGACGGTATGCCCGTGTATAAGTAGTGCGTCCACGTCGACCAGCCCTACGTGTGAAGCATTCGCACCTTTTTGAAGAGCAAGGAGTCGTCCATGTGCTCCGCGTACACCGAGGTGAGCCGGTACTGGTTCTCAGTGGTGATATCGATCTGGTAGCCGGTCAGGACGTAGCAGACGGTGCGAAACTCCTGGATTTTTTTCTGAAACACCTCCTTCAGCCTCTGGTTCCTGAGCTCGGCGCTCTCCATCTGCTTGCGTAGATCTGCCACACACATACACACACACACACACACACACACACACTAGTCAGGGGAATGCATCATTGTGGGATTTAGTTTTACCGGCAGACGCACGTATGCACGACCCAGGAATCACGCTCTAAGATTGCGTCCCACGTGCGAGACAACTTCTCGCTCGACTCACTGAGCTCATGCAGCATAGATGGACGGCTCCGTATCACACAAACTCCCCGCGGCGCTCCATCTGCTCGCTCAGGGTCTACACAACACCATCACGCCCAGATCTTAGCTGCGAGCGGAGAGAATCGCGGAGCGGAGAAAGCACGGAACGGGGCTCGACTTTAATTTGTTCAAAATCAATTTGCGATAATTACTTTCATTTGAAGGCTTGATTTGAGAAGGCGAGGGAAATTAGTTTGTCTGAACAAAAAAAAAAAAAAAAAGAGTCATTATGGAGGGAATTATTTACAATGTTACCCCTGCAGCAAATGTTAACAGGGAGAGGAGTGTGTGAGCCTGTGCAACTGTGCATGGATATAATGTAAACTCAGAAATGGTGAAGAGAAGTTTTTGGTGGACAGATGGCTCTACAGAAAAGCAGCAAATATTTTGATGTAAATTGGGACAAGAGCTCTCCTTGCCAAAATAAACAATGATGCTCAGTCTTGTTCCTGGTATTTACCTGAAAGAAAATGACTGTTTTTCCATTTCCTTCAAAGTTAACTTTTAAAAAGCTTGACAAAAAACACAGCTAATAAAAACAGACAGGAATTATTAAAAGGCTGATAAAATGCTTACCTCATACCCCTGAAAAGCTTCATTTGCCCCGATTGATATTTTCAAGGTCAAAGGCTTTTCACTCGCTCAAATGCAAATCAACTTTGACAAGAATTATACTTTAACCGAGTTACAACTTCTCCATTCTCCTGTACAATCTGTCTCCCGCTCACAGATGATGTTGTGCAGTTATCCCTGTGGGACCACTGCACTGACTTCCTTTCACTGTGGACAACTTAAACCCAAACCCTGAGCGCAGAAATGTTTTCTGAAGCACTTAGAAATGACGTGACGCCACATTACCACACACACACACACACACACACACACACACACACACACACACACACACACACACACACACACACACACACACACACACACACAGTTATTAGTGACAGTGGAGCACTCGTTCAGAGCCCAGGCTGCTAATTATTTCTACTCATCACTCCGTTTGCCCGTTACATTTTTAGACAGTACAGACTGAAGAGTCTGTCTGTGATTCTGGGCGTCTGTCTCCGGGGTGGTTGGGCTCCTCTTCGGTGTCAGTCAGTGCCGATAAATACCGATTCAAGACTTTGAGATTGTGACAAAACTGTCACTTTGCGACAGCTATCAAACTGCTTCTGAAAATGGCCATCAATCCTCCAGTGACAACAGGAAGACGTGTCTTAAAGTTACTGTAACATGCAGACACAGGGACATGGAGCGTTATTGAATCTGCAGTCGCAGAGATGAACATGTGTGTGTGTGTGTGTGTGTGTGTGTGTGTGTGCGTTCGTCTGAGGATTTGGGTTAGAAGATTTTTACACCATCTGTCAAGTTTAGAGGAAGTTGGGGACTTCTGACTTTTGGCCTTAATTGGTCTCTACGGGTCTGGTCTCTTGAAAGCTGTCAAGAAAATACCACTGCCAACACAAGCTTCTTATTAATAGATTCTCATTTTGCACCTTCAACAACTCCCATATTATGAAAAACAGCTGAAAACACACTCACAACTCACACACAACTCTTTGTTCTTTTTTGCTTTACAAGAAAAAAGTAAGTGCCATGTGGTCCTGACGTTGCTGCACCGTTTATCGGACCTTCTGATAATATGATGCACTTGTCATTAAAGGGAGAAAGGAAAGTTATTCTACAGTCAACAATCTGGAGACCATCATGCAACAGGATCCTCCATCACATCAGACCACTCAGGAGTCCATACTACATCCTGACATGAGTATTGATGGGTCAGATCACCCCCGTCGACATCATGACAAAATTTATCCACACACACAGACTCACAAGGTGAAAACAACAGCAGCCAGGCTTGCGACAGGTCATAAGAACTCGACTGAGTAAGTAAATCACCGTCACCTTTAAAAACAAACTGTCTGTCAGCGTGGAGATGAAGAGAGATGGGTGATAGCACTACGGCTGTGTGTCTGTGTGTGGTGTGTGTGTGTGTGTGTGGGGGGTAATCTGTAAGTGGCACGGTTCACTTTCTGGCTACATCATGGTTCGCTGACAAAATGTTTCACTTAAATGAAATGAAGCCCTACAGCAGGACGACAGGTGAATTGAGTTCAAACTCAATATGTTTTCACTCCCGACTGCAAAATAAACCCTCAGGATGCTTCCAAGAAGGAGCAGAAAAAAATCCTTCATTCCCCCAAACGCAGCCATGTGTAACGCTTGGAATAATACTTAACAACTACAGCTCAATTCACTGGTTTCATTTAATTCTTTTTTTTAATTCTTGATTTGTATAATGGAAGGATTTCTAATCTGCTGCAAACACGAGCCGTATCAAAGAATAACTCCTGCCACTTTAATTCTCAACTGTATTTTAAATGTTTTTGACATCATAATGGTTTATAATCTCATTAAACACTGCCAAACCTCTGAGGTCTCTGGTAACACTGCTCATCTACACACACGCTCACTCAAAAATTACAAGGCTGTCATTAAAAATCTCCTTTGTGACTGAATGTGGAAGATGTGTGTCTTCTATTTGTTCAAAATGTTCCAGTCGCGACACCAGTGTCAACGACTGCAACCCAAAGAAGGATTTTTGTCATGCTGAAATATCAAGATTATTCCCATACTCAGCTCTTCTTTTTGTGAGAGATAACCTCTGGAATAAATCTGTAACCTCTGAATTGTGCACATTAATCTCGTGGCGAGGGTCTCCCATTACTGACAGAGGGGTTTACAATTAATTTAGTCAAATACTTTTCTACATAAATCATCTCTGAGACATTAAAATTATTCAGTTCCTCTCTGATACTTCTCCAGACATTCGACTTGCACTGGCCCTGGTCATGAGATAAGAACGGATATCACACACCGGGTCTGCGTTATCTGCTCGAGCTAAAATTGAGCCAAGTGGTAAGAAACTCAATCATTTCACCTGGAAGCAAAAAAAAAGACATGTGGAAGACGTGCGGGTCAGGGGCAGGCAGGGGAATATTTAACGACTGGTGAAAATGATATAAAGAAGACGAGAGAAAGTGTAAAAAGGAAAATGAAGGGTGGGAACTGGCAGATGTGGGAAGGGACGAGTTTGGACTGTGGGAGACCAAGCGAGAGAGAGCTGTGGTCCTCAGAAGACAAATTAGCCGACAGACTTCCAGCGCTGAACTGCCCCGAACCCCAATTAAATATTTAACCCTGTCATAACTACACTTCCTCCCTCTGACTGTCCGTCGTATAATCGCACAGAAGGAGGACAAAGACCTCAGAGGCCTTCAGTATCAATGACGCTATTTTCTACGTCTTACTTTGGTTGGGGAACCGAGCCTCCAGAAGGAATAGGTTCACAGTCTCACTCCTTTCATTTTTACACATTAGTCTGGTGCCAGTTACAGAGGTCCGGCTTCAAAGATAGAGCTTTCCCAGAAAACAGAACTCCATATAAGAGATGCAGGGAAATAAAGTAAAAAGAAGAACATTAAATTGCATTTACCTGAACGTTGTTAGTAGCGCACAGGAGAAAGTTATTTTATGTTTGTGTACTTTCTGTGTCTACAGTAATGTATTGTGTGTCGGTCCAGATTTATTTTCTGCAGGAAAGTAAAGAAATGATGATCATTATGATGATCATGTGCTACGGCCTTTGCAGTCACCTGATCTCAACCCAGCCTGAACAGATCTGTTCAAAGCACCCAAGATCTTTACTCAGACACGTGTTGTATGTTGGTTTTTTCTTTATTGTGTGCTCAGCTCCATAAATTTGACAGACAACAGAAAAGCCAATGCACCTGTCCAACCCTGTTTTATTTACTACAAGGCTAACAAGAGCTAATGTGTAAATCTCACCTAGCACCTCCTTCGATGGCGGCAGACTGAGGCTGAGGCTGGAGCTGTGCAGGCCGGAGTCGTCTTGGGACTGGACCAGGGCGCCCCCATCCTGCAACGAGCGCACGAGTTCCCTGAGACGTGCCACTTCCTCCCGGAGAGCATCCACTTCCTGCTGGCGCTGTTGCTTGGCAACAGCAGTGGGGTTCATTTTGAGGTGAAGAACTCTGGTTTTGACTGGATCGTAGTCTCCCTGAGACAAAGAGAGGCAGGAAAAGAAAGATGAGACGCCCATCAGCTGTGTCGGTCCTGGGTCGACTCAAAAATTCATCCAGCTTTGAAGAGGACGTAACTTAATAATGGTGTGTGCTTTTAAACAGCAGAGTCTAAAAGTCTGAGTCCTCCACAAAAACTCCCCATCCCCATCTAAAACAGCAGGTGATGTGGTACGAAAGCAGGTCAATGACAATCTGAACATTTTATTTCTTGTTGTCTGGCATGCAGTTTTCAGGATTCACTTTGATACCCCACACTTTAAAGGATTTAAAGAGTTAATATTTGTTTTGGAAGAACCATGCAACTCTGATGAACTCAGTAAAGCAAAGACAATCAATTTACAATAACACAGAACAGACAAAAGCACCAAATCCTCTCACTGGAGAAGATGGACGCAGAGAATGGTTCACATTTTGGCAAGGAAATATGATCAAGACAAATTAGGCAGATTGTTTTTTGTTGATCGACTTGTTTTTGTTAGACTGAGACGCCTCTTCAGCCCCAGTATATTCTAATGTGGACCGGTTCTGTCAAAGGCTTCGTTAGCTGAGTGAGCTCTCCCTTTAACCAATCAGAGAGGGCTGAAGTCAGACGTGGGAGGTCATGACTGTTGATCAGCCCGTATGAGGCGGATATTAGCTCCCGGCTACTGCTGTGGTCGACCGCGTGGCTACAGGCTGACTCACAGGCTAACAAGCCCTGGATTCCTGCATTAACTGAGACAGGGAACACGACGGCGGTGAAGATGAAGGGCTGGGAGGAGCAAGGGTGGGCGGAGGAGTGGAGTGGGCTGCTGTCAAGACTCATGTTAGCACTATCTTGCTTTCCAATAACCTGCATAATGCAGCTTTAAGGACCTTACAGAGCAGTCAGATCGTGTAGCCAATTCAGGTGTGGTTTCAGTATGGATGAAAAATAACACAGGGCTGTAAAGTATTGGGAACAAGGACAGTGGACAGTGTCTCTCTCTGTCATTCCCCACTGACTCACAGTGCTTCAGAACATATGTACTCCACAAGGTGACAACACCTGCAACTCTGGATACATCTGATTTGGAAGTGAAGCCATTCATTGTGCTGATGTACTTCTGTCAAGTGTGTAGTAAAAACATGGACAAGAGGTTTATGGAAAACATCAGTGTATGTGTGTGTGGGTACGCAGATTATGATTTAGGGGAATAAACAAAAGTGCTTTTCAAGATATGAGTCCATACTTACAGTCACCTGCACAACTGAAGTATTGCATGTTTTGTTGCCATTCATCATTTAACTGTGTCTCTCTTCTTCCATTATGCCTATTTAAGCTGTGGCTGCTGAAGAGTCCAAGGATAATAAATATCTTCATTCTCTTTGTTTGGCACGATTGAAACTTTAGATAGTGAAACACAAATGGATTGGATTTTTAAATAACATTTTATAGTAGGTTACTTCATTCCAAGTGCTGTGCAGTTTATTGGTATCTGGACTTGGCTGCTGAAGGCAGGTGAAGCAGCCTGACCTTTACTAGCTGTGTGATAAAATAGCATCACAGAAGTAAATGTACAGTTCACAATTGGTTTACTACACCGGATGACTGAGAATCACCTCGTCCAGTTCTCTAACTAATCACAACCCTCAAAGGGAAGGAAAGTCAAATGCAAGAGTATATGGATGCTGCACAGTGCACACAGGTTGTCTTATTCAGTTTAACAGGGACATGCAGAGAGGAATTCAAACATGCAGCTTTATTTCTAACTTTCCTCGCTGAGAGGTAATTATTTTCTGTGTAACCTGTGGCTGCTCTGCTCCAGCTGGCTTGTCAAACTCTTCCCTGCAGAGGCTGTGGGGAAATACAGTGAAGTTACCAACAGCAGACCTGCTGTATTTCTCCATGTATTTTCTGAGCAATGACTGCACTGTTTGCAGCACAGGAAGTACGTCTGACAGATGTGTGAACAAAGCTTTCTTGTTCTTCAGCACAAACAGAACTGTCACAGTCGCACTGATGAGTAGAATATGCATTATTTCGCCGTTTTCTTTGTACCATAACATCAAGTTGAACAAACCTGATATATAATGTCATAATAAATAAGAATATTTTACTAAATGTTTCTTAAACTTTACATATACTTGATACAAGTTCAACAACAGAAGAGTTTGGTAACTGTTTCCTAATATATTCAGTGTTTCCCATTGACTTATTGACTTATGTATGGTGGTCTGCCACAATGGCCCCACGTATTGACACGCGCACACACACACACACACACACCAGCTTCGTCCGTAAACAGCCAGTGCATTAAATATGTAAATCAGAGGCCAGCGCAGGTCCCGTAACGTGGTGCTTAAAACTTATACGTGCTATACAATTTCAAATAATTTGCATGATATAAATATTACAATAAGTATTGTTTGACCACTTTGTACAACACACACAATTCCCACATCTCCACATGGGGCTTACAGCACAATCCATCTCTCCACTGTCCACAGGTCTATCACTGACAACACTGCTTTTCGCATCGTCCACGCGCAAAAAGTTAAAACAAAAAGGATCTCCCGGGGATTTTCTTAGGGTAGCCCACATCTAAACGAATTAACAACATGAAATTGCCTGAAACTTGAAATCCTGATCTGTTGAATATTGTAGCTTAACTAAGTCCAAAAGGATTCAGACTATACCTGAGTAGGAAATATGAGGATGGATGTTAGCAACAAGAGAATAACATAAACTGTAAATAAATACTAAAGTAAAAATGACAATGATGTTTCCTGAAAACATGAGTTCCTTCTTTTCTGAGGTCTGGGTAAATCTGAGTCCATCACAGCTTAATGCCAGAAAAGAAGACACACACCAACATCAATATCAGCCCTTGATTACTGGCTAAATTAGATTTAATATGCCCCTGAGCGATAGTTGCCAAATAAACTAGATGTAGGCGTGGAGGGGTATGAAGATGGGAAATGGTGAAGGACAGAGAGGAGAACATGGTGAAAACAAAAGGGTGGATGGGCGATCATCAGCGTAGGGAAAAAGATACATGGATGAAGGGGAAAAACTGAATCTGACGTGCTTATAAATAACGAGTTGTATAATTTAAAAGGGATAGAGGGACACAGAATGTATGTATATTTATCTCAGATCCATTTCAGCTGGACCACACATACCGTCAGTGTCCTGGTTTCTTCTCTTCCTGCCTAAATCTTTCTAAATCTGCATGTGAGTTTATTCAAGGTTGCGTCTGTATGTGCGTTGTGATAAACAACGAAGGGAGAGCCAGATAGTGTGAGACAGATATGTAGATTACAGCTGTAAACCCTGCACAAAAAAAGAGTAAAGTCCTCAAAACGCAGCCAACAGCTACGTTCTGTCACAAAGTGAAAACTCTCAAACATACTTCTGCAAAATTAGGTCAAGCTAACGAAAATTAGAATAATTTGGCCGTGGTGTTCACTTTTCGGATGCCCGGACTGAGCCGAGGGGCAAAGTTTTAATTGACTGCTCGGCTGCAAAAACAAAGGAAATTTACTTCTCTTTGGCAGCAAAACACATCAGTCTCAGAGTTGAGCCAAGAAAATAGTAATCATATTTTAATTGGCTGGAACCTCCTCACAAATCGAACTGAGGCCGACCTCTCAATCTGGTTTACCTTCAGAAAACAACAAGTGCAATAAATAAGCACGAAACACGAAATCAGGAGATTCTCAGACGCAGGGTCGATCACCAGTAAAACGCAGAAAGGTATAACCACCTGCACATGCATTGTATGTCAGCATTTGAGAGGAGAAAGCGGAGCAGTGTGCGGTTATAAATTATAATTTAATTCACTGCTGCAACAACAGAGAACCTCAAAGTGGATGTAAGCAAACTGCTTAATATTACAGTATTTCAGCTGGCCTATTTGTGTGTGTGTGTGTGTCTATGTGCATATATACAGCCCACTCGTCAACACCGTATTTACAGTGCAGCAAGGTGGAGTGCCCGAGGCTACACATCTCTTATTCATAGAACAACAATAACAACACGCCTAATACCAGGGAGCAGAGTCTGTTTTAAAAAAGAGAAAGAGGCAAGGAGAGAGGGGGACAGAGTGTGTGTGTGTGTGTGTGTGTGTGTGTGGGGGGTGTCCAAGGAACAAAGTCTGTTTCTGAAGCAGCTGAACAAATCGCTCTGAAACATCCACTTATACACTCGACACAGCTCTGACCACAGGGGACGAATGAGTCACTGGTGGAACAGGTGACACACCGACGGTGGGGGTGAGCATGCATGAAGGTGGTGGTAGTCCCAAAAAAAAATAAAAAAATAACAGCAAAACACACACACACACACACCTTTAAACCGGGCGAAGGCTGAACAGAGACCAGAAACATGTTTTAGGTCTCTGCTTTATCTGTCCTGAGGAAATCACAGACGCATTTAAAGGATCCGTCCGCCCAAATTACAGTTACACGGCACCGGCCCCACAGACTTTGATATTCATCTCCAAAGGTTTGGTGAACTACGTTTCTTTAGTGTGGGTCACAGACCTCACTGTCAACCGTTTTCATTGAAACTACTCTCAGTTCAGTGGCAGCATCTGATCTGTCCATCTGCCCTTCATGATGGAGAGCAAACAATCTTGGCAGCCCACACTCTTTATGAACTCCGCAGTTTTAGCGGCACTGCCATGAAGGCAAAAAGCTGGAAAAAGAAAATGTCAACCTCGCAGCTTTAAACATTTATTTATGTTTTGAGATTTATTATTTGAATTGTTGTCAGGATTTCAAGACTTAACGTATCTGTTTTATCAGTAATTTTCCTGGACTTTACTATTGTCCTCTTTGTTTTTATTTGATTTCCTTACCTGGTCTTATCTCTGTAATATCCTATAGTTTTATTTGTTCTGTATCTACCCGAGTGCTGCTCTGTCTTAATAGTTTTCCTTACCGTCTCTACTTATATTTAATCTGCTCTGTTTTTATTGCCTCTTGGACCACTTTGTAACACCTGTTTTGAAAAGTGCCGTATAAATAAAGATTAATAAAAAGAGTCCTACATTAAGACTGGGGGGGCTTACTCAGCATGACATCCTCCAGAGAAAATATCAACAGCTGTGTCCCCTTCTATCTGAACACAATGTAAGCAAACATGATGTTGCCACGTGTGTCTGTCCAGACACCGACATGACTGCAGGAGCATGACGGCACATCTTTTTATTTTTACTAAAGCAGTCAGACCTCTGTCCAGGCTGGAATCCATACTTAAAACTCATCTTTACACCTTAACTTGTATAACCCAGTATGAACAGAACAGTGTGTAAGTGCAGCACTGTGTCCTCCTGCCTTTCTGGTAGCCACTGTGTCTCTCTAACCTTCTGCTTGTTCATTTAATCATGACCATTGTCTCTTTTGTCCTCTCTGTCCTCTCTTTTCACTCGTGCTCTCTGCGCAGGACAATCACCCGTCCTGGGACTTCTCTCTCTCCCTTGGCTGTTGGTGCCACATTCCAGATGTTTTGGATTTGAATATTCGTCCTCCAGGAGTCCCAGGACTCCTCCTCCTCCTCCTCCTCGCCTCTCTCTGTCCCTCTGTGTGTTTGCGCCCTTGTCACAGACGTGTGAATAACGTGCTCATTTTTTTTGCCTCTCACATTTTCACATACGACATAAAATATAATGTCTGGTGAATCATTGTGGGAGGTGTGTACTGGACGTACTGTGCCTGGTCGAGGCGAGGGGTGGAGGTCATTACGCTGACTGATAAGTACATGGCTGCAGCGCGTGTCTGAAAGCAGCTTTCCTGCAGTCTGTCACCCTTTCCTCGTCTTCATGGCAACGACGAGGTCGTGTGGCTCTGGGGCTTATCTGTTGGCGACCACCGCAAGTCGTCTCGGATCATATTCTTCATTAATGAGTACAATCTATAATGTCATGCAAAGAGCAAAAGTACAGCTAGTCTGTCCATAAAAAACATGGAAATGCAGCCCTACTGAGCCAACAGATAATTCACACAGGCTGTTAATTTGGCTAATCTGAAGTAAGTCTTGTTTAAAAAACATTTCCTCCATCGCTGACAGAGGCAAACTGACTGCGCTGATCTCTCCTGTTTTGTGATGACATCATGACACCAGAACCCAAACCCAAAGTCAGCTGGGTAACCCACGAGCCTGGCTTCATGATCCAGGACCCCGATGAGGACAGAGACCCTCTATGACCACAAGCGTCCGCCATGTGGAAACTAAACCATATTACACTGTTAACAATGTGGTAAAACTGAGCCGCTGACAGACCGCTGGTGAGGATGACTGGGTCTCATTACACTGGCAGAGAGCGGCTGACAGTCAGTATGATCTCAATATAAAGACCGAGCGGAAATGATGGGTTACGCCACAAGGATCTGAAGTGCAAGCTGATACGATGAAAAGTCCTGCTGTCATTTTACTCAGGCTTTCAATCCAGGAAGTCACTCACACTCCTTTCACACAGCCACGCATTTCTCCTCCGCTCAGTCACTCGTCTCCTCGCTGGGCCTGATGTACACGTCTCTTGGTGGGCATTAGACCACAGAGGTGTCATAAAAGTTGACTCCTAAGAACAGACCTGATCCATTGACCGTGCAACCTTGAAACCACACACACACACACACACAGACACACTCTCCCACTGTCAATTGCCTTAAAAGTGGCCGTCATGCTCGAGAACACATGGATTTCATTCACCCCCACGGCTAAATGGAACCAACACGCTTGCCCACACACGTTTCATTAAAGTGCCCTAGTAGACTTAGTTTGGCACGGTGTGAGTCCAGGGAGTTAGAGGACCTGACTGAGATGACACACACACACACACACACACACACACACACACACACACACACACACACACACACACACACACACACACACACACACACACACACACACACACACACACACACACACAGAGAGGGCCAATTTATAAAGGAGAAGGGATCAGGTTTGACTGAGTCAACTTTGCAAGATGAAAGTAGCTGGATTAGATGCACGCTGTCAGGTGTGTGTGTGTGTGTGTGTGTTTGTGCTGTTAAGGTGACTACCAACCAGGATTCATTTCACTTCATCCAGGAGGGTCTACATTTAGTTTGACCCCCCCCCCCCAACTGTTCTGTCCCTTCTAATCCCTTCAACCAATAAAGGAGGACTCTAAATCAGCCACGGGTTCTACCATTTTTTTTTTCCACAGGACGCTGCTGGAATCACACCTGGGTCCAATTGCATTTGAAAAACTGTCAGATGTGGGAAGCGTTTGTGTGAATCAATCTGCGGTGTCGTACGGGCCGGGCTCCTGCCCTTGGGGTGATTAAATTGGTTCCTTTGTGCCAGACGAGTAAATCCATCACGGCAAACAGTTGGAGGGAAGTTTTGGCGCCTACCTGTAGGTTGTGTCTCTCCAGCCTCATCTCCAGAATGTTGTTCTGCTCCTCCAAACGCTGCCGCTCGGCCTCTAAATCTTCAATTTTCTGCCTGAAAAATATACACACACATACACAGCTGTGATAGATATCTACAATGCAGAGCAGCGACTGTGCATGTTGTTGCCTCAATACTTTAATCCCAAAGGTGCAGCGCCGCTCACAGCCCAGCACGCGAGGTCCGGGTGAGTTAATCCACCCCGAGGTATAGACATGAATCTTTCATGCGCCGCTTGGTGGTCTTTGCAACAGGTTTTGTGTGTCCTGTGTGTTAACTACCTGAGTATGCCGACCTCTTCTTTGGTCGTCAAAGAGCTGCCGTCAGCGGCGGAGGCCTGCTGCTTCTTCAGCGACTCCAGCTCCAGCTCCACCTGAGGAAGACAGAGGAGAAAATGGGCACGGGGCGCTAACGTCCGACGACCACCGCTGGCCTCGCCGAAATCTTTTCCCCTGCAGATAAATCTCCAGTGTGCTGCTATCTTCCCCAGACAGACTGCTAGACAAACAGATACTTTCCTTTTACACCATTAGTCCACCAACACATCTTCCGTTTCACAATGTGCTGTTTGTTTTTTTTCGGTCTGTCGACGTCTTCCCTAGTTTCTCCCTGATCTCGCTCTCTCCTCTCTACAATTACCCCTCATTTCCATTTACAAACCAATTCTTCCCCTTTCTGACAGCGTCTGTCCGTCTCTTGGCTCATCCTCGCTCCCAGTCTTCCCAAGACGGATTAGTAATTACTGCTACACCAGACAGGTGGATTTCATGCGTCAATACTCATTGCTGTGGCTATTTAGATGTTTCCTTGGCAACAAGGCACCACGAAAAAGGAGGGCGATCACGGGATGAATGAAGACAAAAAGTGTGTAAGCGAGGTCGCACCCACCAGCTCTTTGCTTTATCCGGGTTTATCTCATATCTTAAAGACTTCTGCTCCTCTTGTCCTTTTTCTCTTACTTCCATAAGTAAGTAAAAACTTCCCAGATCAACCGGCTCAGCCTGCGTTATCCTGCCGCTGCTTCCTGGCAACCACTCAGGTTACTGTTATGATTAAAGAAGGGGGTTCTAGTGTGAGTGGTACACTTTCTGTCACCTGTCAGTTTGAGGAGGAAGTCAGCACTCAACACACTAGATGTGATGTGAACACCTACCTGCTATAAAAAAGGACTGTCCCTTTAACAAAGTCTGCAGGTCCGTCATTCATTGACGGGCCCGCTATGAAAAGCGATGTTGGTCAGCACGTCAGAGGCACTGAAGCATCTTTAACTCGTATACGGATGGATGGGTAACAGCCACGGCTAAAAAGGTGCATGAGACAGCTGAAACCTGCAGAGCGAAGCTGCCCTCTGGCAGTGAAGGTACCTTATGACGTTTGCCTTCGGAAGTGCTCGCCACTCATCGCTTTCTTTTTCAGACTGTGATCATTCCTCTGAATGCCGGGTTCTTTTTTTAATGTTTCTAATCTTAACTGCTGTAATGTACTCCCCTCTTCAATCATTGCTAGATGAAGAAAAATCACACAGAGCGGGAATGTCTCCAGAGACACCAGATTTAGAAGTGTGACAGATTTACCTGAAGCTGATAATCAGCAGTGTGTGAACTCACCTGGCAACAACTTGAATGTTACTGATGTGAATTTACATGCAATTACAGGAGTGCTAATGGCTGTGAACATTTGGCTAATCATTAAGTAGTGATTAAGGCTTGTGCTTTTTGCTCCTGGTTATGGGTGGGATATGAATGGAAGTTAATTAGGGTCAAATATGTCAATCAATATGTATTTTCAGACAAAACCCTACTAAGAGTGTCCATGGGAGTTTGTGTGTCCATGTATACTGACTGTTTGTAGCTGCAGCTTGAGTGTCCCCGTCTCCTCCTGTGCTCTGGTCAGCTGGGCCTGAGTTGACGGACAAGATAAAGTGGGGAGGGCGTTACAGACATGAAAAATGACTTTTTGTCATCATCCTACTGATTTATAGTATTGACAGAAACAAAGAAGGTGAGCAGAGCAGAAGCAGGGAGGCCATATTTTAACCAGAGTGTGCAGTCGCTCAGTTCTCAAACACCTGACACCGCAGCCTTCTTTTGTTTCGTTCCGGCGTCGCTCTCGATGCCCCCGTGCACCGCGGGAGCAGTTTTATCAGTTTTCGGTGCAGGCATCTGTCAACCTGGCCACTAAGCGAGTGCTGATTGAGTGGACGGGGAGCAATGATCGATGTGGCATTCCACAACATCCATACTAAACTGACCAGCAACTTAAACTACTTTGGATTCAACTAGAAAGCTCTCAGAGAGCACAGGCCTCCGCGGAGGCTGAACATTTCCCCCAAAACCAGGAGACGATCCAGATCTGGTTCAACATGTGATTTTTTATTACATTTATTTCAAATCTTTATGCTCTTATGGAGATATGACTCAAAACTTGAAGTTTTGCCCTGTCATGTTTGGTTTTTGAGTGTATTTTATATTATGTGTAATAATTATTGTACTTCTACTGACAACCGCGTTGTAGTGTACAGCTCGTTCTGTTTACTTTTCCAGTTCTTGACTTTTTTCTCGTACTGTTTGTGTGTTTAAAGCGACTGGATGTCTGCCTTTCCTTCAGAATCAATAAAATAAATATCTATCTATATCACAACGGCAAAGTATCCTTAAAAACATTTCTGGATCTGGGCACAGACCCAAAACATAACCTCCTCAATTTTTAATGTCCTTTGTGTTTTTGCACACACCCACCTCCATCTCTGTATTGTGATTCTGTGTCTTCAGCAGGACTTCCTCCGCCTCTCTGAGCCGCTTGCTGAGCTGAGGCGAGTACTCGGAGGGCGCCAGCTCGCTGTCATAGGACTCCAGTATCGCCCGCATCCCATCACGCTCCTGTAACACACACACACACACACACACACATTAGCATTAGCCTACAAAACAGAAATCCTGCTGTATAGTTAACAAACTGTCATGTCAGCAAGAAAGAAGAAAGTCATGACATGACAGAATATTGTGCTATCAGATAAGGGATGTTTGTGCGCATTTGCGTGAATAAACTGGAAGAATCAAAGCTCTTTGATGTTTCCCTGATTTGTGTGTTTGGTGTGTTAATACGACAGGCAAATGTCTTCGTAAATGAGGAACAAAGTGTGAGACGGCTGAGAAATTCTCATCCCAGCTACGACAAGAGAAGCTGGGGGTTATGGTCATGCTTATTTATGGTTCTCCACATGCAACGATCAAATCAGAAGGCGACAGTCTTTGTAGACGAAGGATAAAGAAGAAATCGAAAAATGAAATCGGAGTCCTCGCCAATGAAGCACATTATATTGCGCTGCTTCATCTCTCTTATCGCAGATGTGATGAGACTATTTTTTTTTTCAAATCACATTTTTTTCCTGCTCTATAACATGAGAACGTCCTCGTCATTGTTCAAGTCCAAGCAGCACTTTCTCTTAGAGAACAGAGCGTCACGCAGACGGTCGCTCTCAGTCGGCCTGCGTCTTTAAGCCTGACCTTCGAGCAGGTATGTTCATTCTAACACGCAAAAACATTAGTGTCCCAACATCTAAAGAGAAGTCGGATGCCGAGTTAAAAAAGAAGGGGGGGGCTCTGAATTTGCATGTTACTCCAGTCTCTTGGAGGCTTGGAGCATAATGCGTAGGTCTGTTTGCTGGAACAGTCACGTGGTGTGAAACAAGACAATCTGCCCAGGTTCTGGCAAAAAAAAAATGAAAGAGAAAAAAAGACGCGTGAGGAGTGAAATTTGTGGCTGAGGAGACGAGTTAAACAGATATTTCAGGTCATATTCTCCCACTAGTTGTAACGTCTGTGTTTCTGTGGGGAAAAATTGCAGACAAATTGTTGGATATTTCTGAAATTATGAGACACATTGCAGAGAAAAGAAATTCCAATCATCTCCCGAACGAACCACGCGTTCAGACCATTTAATGGAGTTTCTTCAATGAGTGGTGCGAGACGAGTGGCAAGAAGAAAAAGAGCAGAGATGTTACAATAAAGAGGTTATTTTTATAACATACGCTGGCAGTGCCGGCACAGTCATCCCACTACATTCAATTCACGCGTTACCTGGTAAAGCTGTACCGGTTGCCAGGTAACATGATGAATGGAAACGATCTAATCTGTTTTAAAAACTGGCAACCAGCCCCATTTATTAGCACAGGTTGGCCATCAGTCATGATGTGAAGATGATGCATCTCCTCGGCTCTCCTCAATGCGCTGGTCCACTTTGAATTGTGAAGCCAAGCAGGCGGCGTTTTGTGGCAATCAGGCTTTTAACAAACAGCCAGGCTGCTCAGAACAACCCTTGAATGTTGAAGGTCATTGAAAGCTCAGTGGCAATTTGGGTTCCAAAAAGTTTAACTTTCATATATTCTATAGTCAATACAGGTAAAGTGAAATATTCCAAGCCTTTTTTGTTTTAATTCTGATGATTATGGTTTATAGCAGAAATCCTATGTTTCAAATGATTAGTATATTTCCTAAAATCAATAAATGATTTACAATTCAGAAATTTCCTATTTCTATATATGTATGTTCATTCTTACACTCAGTACACGATGGGCAGTTCTTAAATAACTGACTGTACAGGAGCAGATACCGCGATGCAACATTCTGTACACTGATTGCTAAGTAATTTTTTTTTTTCAGAATGGCTTAAAAGCACCTTGTAATTCCTGTTCCTGTACAATTCTGTGAATAATGAGCTGCAATTGCCCTGTCAGATTAGCTCATGGGGTAGCATCAGAAAACAAACCACCATTACCTTAATCAGATTCAGGCCGTGATCAAAACCAACATAATCCATTTAAAGATGACTGAGTCGGCTTCTTTATAAAACACCATATGCAAAATTCACCCTTAATTCAACCTTATTTCTTTTGGCGCAGCAGCGGCAGTCATTTGTCACACAACATTAAACAACTGCCTAATACTGTGCATACTGTATATCCCACAATAGGCTTGGAGAGGAGGGAAGAGGAAGACGGAGGGAACAGAAGTCAAAACAAACAACGACAAAAACACATTTCGAGGTCAGCGTGTATGTGTTTGCTGCCGATCCTTAAACAGAAGGCCCTCCGGCTATTTACTGTCCATTAATGTGCAATGAAATTCACTCAATCTAAATCAAAAATCTGTCAGCTCTGCTCTGATAGAAACTCTCATTTTGGAAACGCACAAACAAACGGGAGCAGGAGGACAGAGTGATAAACCCATCATTACTGTTTTCATCACCTTCTTTCTTTTTTTTTGGAAATTGCTTTTATGTCAGCTGTTTTATCCGCTGCATGAAGATGCGACTGCACCTCTAATGGATCAGTGAGTCTGTCCCACTGAAGTATATGAGGAACAAAACATCCGAGCAGGGCGACAGCAGAATAAAGGAGACGCAGGGTTATGGCTGAGAGGGAAGGATTCATTTTGCCGGAAAGATCCCGAGAAGTGCTGTCGAGGTGCGGCTGAAGGAGGCACTTCATCATCGCCGATTTCTGAGCCGGTCTGAACATCTGTGTGTCTTAGTGCTCGAAATATTAGCTGATCAGTGAAAAAGAATTAGCAGATATTTTGGTAATTGATCAATAGTTTATGTGACGATTAGCTACTGTCCTCCGTTTCTTTTTTGTCAAGGTTCAGCGATACATCAATATAATAAAATCTTTTGTCATTTCTTGATATAGAAAAATGGAAATACACAAAGTGTCTTTGTTGCAAAGTAACACTAATGATGATAATAAACAAAAAAAAAGTTTATTGGTTTGGTTTGGTGTAGTTTTCTCAGAAATAAACAAAATAAAGGAAAGAAAAATGAAAAATAAAAAGCTAAATGTCCTCGGGCAGTTGTATATATGGTTGAGTGACAGGCAGTAATATATACCCGTCTACTTTCATTACCTTTGAGATTATTTGCCCAAAAATTGTCCCCAAAAAAGGGTCAACATTTCAAAAACAGAGCATTTTCAGCGACAACTGAAGTGGATCATTTTTAAAAACATTGCAACTCGAAAACAATTAAAGTGTAAATCTGTGAATGCAATCTCTGCCACAACAGTCCCGGGCCAAGTCATATTCCCATCATGCCTTTAGCTGGGCTCAGTTGTGTTGGAGGCAGAGCGTGTGTGTGTCTGCGTGTGATTTGTGTACTAAGAGACTGAGCATGTTGACCTAGGGAATAACACACAGAGAGGAATCAATATTGCAGGGAGGTCTAGTCAGGAACTGCAGAGGGAAGCAAGACATACAAGATAGGGTGGTCACGTGACATCCATCGACCAATGGGAGGGAGAGCGGGGTTAAGGGGACATTAGGAATTCTGTACCAGCCTTGAGACTCAAGTATCTACAGAGTCCCCCCCCCACCCTGACTGTTTTGAGTAAAACTCTGCAAAGGTCACGTTGTGAAGGTCTGAGCGTCTTTACCTTTGTTAACAGCAGCACTCTCTTCTGCAGTCGACGGACGAGGGCGTCCTGCGTCTCCCTCTTCTTCTGCTCCTCCAGCGTCCGGCCGCACTGCTGGGACAGCTCCGCTCGCAGCTCGGCCTGCGAGCGCTCCACGCTCCTCACGCTGACGGACCGGGATGGAGGAAGAGGTGGGAAGCCAGGTGTGTGTGTAGGTTAATCACGGGGGAGGGGGGGCATGGAAAGAAGGAAACAGGCACAGTATTGTGTTGAGCTCAAACAATCCTAGAATGGCAATTCGTTTTCAATTTAGAATAATAATCCCGAGCAGACAATTTATCTGACACCAAATAATTCCTACATGAAGAAGATTTTTTTGTGCCAGGTCTGATCAATAGGACAATAATTATACCAGAGGACAATAATTAACACCACAAGCTCCCTCCACCCCCTCCTGTTCTGTTGTTTCTAATATTTCATAATGAGCCCAATTCGCTCGGCAGAGGAAAGACATTTGTTGGCTAATGAAAGCTTTCTTAGCCAGAATGAGCTGCGGCATGAAAATGCCAGAGCATGCGTGCCGCCGTCCCCAAAGACATCACCTCTGTCTAAACAGGACATGTTTAATTAGTGAATTCACACACACACCAGCGGTTACCATCAGGAGTGGTATCAGAATCAGGACCAGTTTAATTAACTTTGTGACAATTACAGACTTTTCAGACATACGCTCTAATAGATACATGGGGGGGGGTGCACGCAGGCAGAACTGTAGAAAAGGGATTGGGATTGGGATTTTGTGTGTGTGTGTGTGTGTGTGTGTGTGTGTGTGTGTGTGTGTGTGTGTGTGTGTGTGTGTGTGTGTGTGTGTTACCGGCTGTGTAGTAGTTCTGCTCTTTCAGAGAAATTTCTCTCTGCTGGATCTGAATCACCTCCCTGGACAGATCCTCTGGTTTCCTGCAGACAGACACAGTGCAGAACAGTTAGTATACACATGTGTCATGCATACAGACAATAAAAAAATCAATACGACTGAGAAAGCAGAGAGGACGGAGAATGGATGAAAACGACTGTGTTTCCATATTCTTTTGTTAGCTGGCCCGTGGGGAGACGGGAAATAAAATACCACAAGCAGCAGAGGGAGAGATGAGAGGAGGAGAGTGGGCTAAACACTGGTCACAGATCTACAAAACAAACTCACTCCATGGGAGAGATTGACAGATTACAAAACTCACACACACACAGACCCAATGGGAAGGCAACGACGCACACAGACAGAAACACAAACTAGTCTACCAATCTCCATTCTGTTTTCAACAACAGATATTACATTAAATTTGACTGTTTTCAACTGTTTCTGTGAAGTCGCCACTTTCACACAGCGATCATCAGCAGCCGCCGCCGTGGACCACAACACAACTGAGACGTGCGCTTTCAGATACAGCACATGTAAGTTACTGACTAAACCCTGAACACATTCGCAGGATGCTGGTGGTTTACAGGCAAACTCACAGAGAGGACGTTGTTTTTCTCTTCAGTTGTGATGTATAATCGATTCTTTACCTGCACACTAACTGCTTTTTTGGAGTAATTATTTTAGCTGCTGAGCTCCATTCATTGAGGATGAGCTCGGACCACCCTGTGGGTGAGCCGCAGCCAGTTTCAGGTACAATGGTTAAACGGGAAGCGGACAGGATCGGCTCCGGTTCAGCTCTAAATCTCACTTCTGCCGCCTGGAGCAGTTAAAATGACACACCTGGAAAATTGATGCGGCTTGCTCGGCGGCGCAACTCCACATCGTTGTCGTGTCATCGTTGTTTCACTCCAGACAGTCGGGGGCAACCTGAGAGCTGACACTCGGCGCTATGTTCAGTCGTTGACAAGGCCGAGCAGCCGAGGTTAACACCAAGGCTGGAAAAGGCGGAGCGCGCCGTGTGAAAGTTGTGTGGCGTGGATTTATCACCGCTTCCTCTGAGCCCCGCGGAGCCTTAGGTATGGAAATAATCTCATGACTAAAATATGAGTTCATGAATCATATGATGGAATAACTGTGGAACCCAAAGTGGGTAATTCCACATTGCCCTGAGCACAGAGGGATTAGCCTTCTCCTGCAGACCATGAGCAAGCCATCTCCGTTGATCTTACAAGTAACGGGCCCAGCGCATATTAGCGGGTGAGATGTCACGAACGACTACGAGGCGTGACCCTGCCGAGAGTAAATGCGCTGTCAGGGCGGTGCAAGGCTGCCGTTCAGAGCACACGCCGGAGTTCGCTCAAGTGCTGAGAGTTCAACTTGGGGGAAAACATTTGTGAGAAACCTTGAGACAAACCCCCTCGTCCTGCTCAGCCATAAAACTGTCTCACTTTTGAGAGGAGAGGAAAAACATTCCCAGAAAACCTCCCAACATATTGTCCCTGCGTACATTGTTCCACACAACAGCCTAATTTTAAGAAAATATTTTCATTCTGTTTCTGTCAATTTTCAATTGTCGACCACATGGGTAACAGGCGTGAGCCAGCACAATGTTATCGCTCTAAGAAACAGAAGGACAGGAAATAAACACCAGCGACCAGCCAACTGCCGGTAAAACGGGGCCGCGGCCCGGAGGCCTGTCTGCTCCACCAGGCGGACGCACCGATTGTCGCCGGGCAGGGTTCACTTCTGTCCAATAGACATTTGCGTCTGGCACAAACGGCTGGTGACGAATCGAATCTCGAGAGGAAGGAGACAAACTCGTCAGCTACGGCACCGGTGTGTTTCCTCCTCAAGTTCAGAAAGTAATTATAAGATCTTAACTAAAGCCGACACCGGGTTGTTTTAAAAGCTGATTAAAAGGAGAATAATTTGGAGAATGAAAAAAATTATTTTAAGATTATGATGGATTGACTCGATGGAACATGGTGGATGCATGTTCTTCTGTTGCCTGTTCCGCAGTGCAGCCGCCGGCCGAGTCCGACCCGGAAACGACGGATCGGTCAAGCGAGCTTGCAGTTATAAGAAATGACTTAGTGCCCAGCAAAGTTAACTAATCAATAATACAAAGGCACAATAATGGGGCAAAACAAGCCAGCCCAGGTGATATATTTCATATTTAATGACCAAACAAGAAACAGCGTTGAGCAGGCGGTCTTGTTCATGTCATGTTCATGTCAGACGCCGGTGCATCATCAACAGAGCTGTGATATTATCATCCTGTCGATGCAGCGTCACTTCGTCGTTCTTAAACTCCTCTTACAAACTTTGACGATTGGACGCCTGAAAGAGATGAGACCGCTTAACAGCCCATCAGGCAATCACAATGTCGGCCGACTGCTCGCGTCTGCGTCAATACTCATTGTGGCACACTGCGATGCTGAGTGCAACACAGGTGAGCTGTTGCTTTCTGTTCAGCTCCACATCACATCGCTGCGCCGGGAAACAAATGTCCCGACAATTACAGTGGACGTTTAATAAAAACAGGAAAAACCCCTTTGAGAGCTTTCTCAGGGTTGATTTGCAACCTGCTTTACTTTGGATCAGGGTGAGCGTCGCACACACACACGCGCACACACACACACACACACACACACACACACACACACACACACACACACACACACACACGGCTGCCCTTTTGTAGCTTTATGTGCAACACAGTTCATTCTTTTTGTTTCCTTTGTTTTTTGGAATCACCGGCACTCAGGCAGCTGACGACACGACGGACTGAACACTGACTTGTAACAAGGATTTCAGCTTTCGACTCAATCAACTCAAGAACACGGCCCAGGCTGACTTTGATTTTTTTTCTGGAGAAATGATGGACAGCACAAATTATTGCAGCAGAGGTTAGTGTTTTATCCTCCGAGGTTTTTTTTTAAACAACTGTGAATTCAACAACTGCTGTCAGGTCCCATAACACACTGTGTGAGACTGCAATGAAGCCTGAAGCATGAGGAAAATTTTCATTTCATTGCATAATTTTCAGTGTCCAACTTTTCTTTTGTGCCATGTAGGAAGTTGTAACTCACACACACACACACACACACACACACACACAGATAAGAAGCATCAGATATGCTGTGTGGATGTGTTTGATTTAACATTCTGTAATAATCGCAGCCAGAGTTAATCACAAAGGAGATGGCATGTGCGTTTTTGTGCATGTGTGTGTCAGATCGTCTCCACTGCTCTTTCTCCCTTTACCAGTTTTGACTGGATGCACTGAGACACACACAGCGCACATAGCAGCCATAAAACAAGCAGACACACAGCGATACCTGCCGGTGGAATCAACCCAGAGGGGTGAGACACATTCATTCTGAGTAACCACAGCTCCACCTAGTGGCACTTCTTCTGGATTCTGTCATTAACAAATAACATTCTGGAGATAATGCACACTTGTCTTTTTGTGTCTCACAGTCACGCGATGTCTGACCTTATGTTGAGTCCAGTAGATTGTCCCAGGTTTTCCCAGGCCTGAATCTTCTCAGCCAGCCGCTAAGGAGGGAAGAATCATCAGGCTGCGTGTTTGTCCGTGTACAAGAAACACACAATATCAGACAACGCTAGCTTCTTACACTTCACATCAGGGCTTTAAGCAATGATCACTGAACTTTGCTTTTTAAAAAGTAGTGATGAGGATATGATGCAATGCAGGTGGACAGCACATTCTGAAAAGGAGATTTCACTGGAAACTACATATTTTTGAAAAAAAAAAACAGTTCAAATATGAATGTAGAAAGGTCGATCAAAAATACAAAAAGTGCAGTGAAAAATTCTACCTGCTAACATGGACGTTAATGAAATATAAAGGTGTAGTCCACAGTTATTCTATAGCTGTACCATGCGGTTTTAATCTCTCAATTTCATGTTCATAGAAGTGAAAAGTGAACGTCGATTTAGCTGCACACATCTCACCTCCTTCTCCAGTTCCATATTGACGAGCTCTTCCTTGGCCTTCTCCATCCTCTCCAGCTTCCTCCTCAGCCCTTCGACCTCCTCTTTCAGCAGGCTGCAATTCTCTCTGCTCTCCCTGGATGGAGTGAGCAGAGCAGAGACAAAACAAACACACAAAATTAACTCAAAAAGCTGTGATCCAGTGGCGACATTCACACGTGATTTAAAACTAGATGTGATGTGAGATTAAAGTGACTATATCTGATATATAACCCACTAAAATGTGTTGCATGAATCTGCTCTGCTCAGTTTCTCACTCAGAAGGGGATCGGGCCTGGTTCTTTTCATGGCACATCTGTTTATTCTGCATATCGAGTGTAAATCAGGATGTTGCAAACAGCAGAATGTTCTGTATTTCTGAACTTGATCTGTAGTGAAGACAGTGTTGGTCAACATTTATTACATGAGACTACTTTTCTCCCGCTCATCTTTTCCCAGCGCACACACTGCAAACCTGAGCAAGCCGCAGATCCAAAGAGACAGCTGTCTCCTGATGCCTAACGATGAGCCTAAGTCACACTGAAATGTCAAGAAGTTTGACTCCAACTTTCTGAGCACTGTGGGACTGCACTGGGCTGTAGTCTTTCTATTCCACTGCAAGCTGAAGGTATTTCAAAATGTAAATATGGATTCAACCTGAGGAAGGCGTTATCATCTCTGAGGTGCTTCAACTCCTTCTCCAGATCGGGAACCTTGGCCACCTCCAACTTAAAAGTCTTCACGATGGCAATGTCTTGCTCCTGGAAGGCAAGGCGTCGCTCCAACTCCTGCCAGAAGCGGAGGGTGAAATCGTCCAAAAGAAATGACAACAGATTGTAAACACAGAATATTAGTCATGTAAAAATCACCTATAATATATACATGAGTGAATTCTGTGACAAACTGAATAACTGAGACTAGAATAAAACAATTTAAATTGATGTAATTTGGAAAAAAAGAAAAAGCTGGAATATCCAAAAAAGTTTGACTGATGTGAAACTTCTTTGTGTATTTATATGCATGAGGTTGTCTTGTTCTAAGTTCAAACCTGGTTTTGATCATATGTGGGATATGATGCGAGACTGTGATGGGGAGAAGGTGCCTCAAAAAACACAGTGAGCTTTGTAATCACACAAAAATATGTTCTCACATGCTTAACTTTGCATGAGTTAAGCATGTCAACCAATTCCTACATCCTAAGAGAAAAAACTGGTGTGCTACAACATACCTTAATCTTGATGATGTGCTCTGAACAGGACGACTCAGCGGCTTGGAGACTTTGGCACAGCTGAGAGACTTCCTGATGCTTCCTGGTTATAATATCAGTCAGATACAAGTGTGCAGTCAGCATTCATCGTATGACAAAAAAGGTAACCGTGCATTTATAAAACACAGCTTGGTAAATAGTAGTTTAGTGTGTGTACGTGTGTGTCTGTACCTGCGCTGTAAATCTAGCTGCTCCTGCAGTTCTTGGTTTTCCAGGGTTTGAGCAGAAATTGTTGAGTCTTTGTTTTGAATCTTCTGCTTCAGCTCTCTGATCTCGTCCCTCAAAGAACTGACGGTCTGAGAGCAGATGACAGTGTGGAGCCAACATTAGATAAAAGACTTGGGCAGAGTAGCAAAGTAAGCGTGTGTGTGTGTGTGTGTGTACCTGGTTAGCAGTGTTCAGTTTAGAATCTCGCTCCTCCAGTTTCTTGTTCAAGCCGTCCAGGTTCTTGCGAAGAGTACGATTTGCTTCCATCTGGTCCGAAAGGTTCTTAGCTGCCTCAGTCTCTCTCTCCTCCAACTTTTTTATTCGTCCCAAGAGTCCCTGGTTCCGGTCAACCTCGTGCTTTAATATAAGAGTTTGAGAAAGGGTTGTACCCAGTGTTTTCTCTGATCCTGTATACTAAATCTGTGTAACGTGTTTGTAACGTGCCAGGATGTTGACCTGTACCTCCAAGTCCCGTGCACTGTCAGACGCAGCCTTCTCCAGTTCAAACCGAGCTCGCTTGTGACTCAGCTCCATCTGCTTCTTCTCCTGATCCAGCTGGAGGTAGCGATTCTTCGAGTGAACCCTCTCTGCTGCTTCCAACAGCTAGAAGGGAAAACAGAGTCAGTCAGTACAGAGGCTGCATGTTAATATCACCTCCACACATTGAGCCCATGGTGCTGTCAGTCTCTGAATACCTCCATATTGCGTTTGTACTGAGTTTGCAGGTTCCCACTCCCTGCTGGAGGATCTGTCAGGCGCTGTGGATGTTCAGTGCAGCTGATGAAAGAATTGAAGGACTTCAAGGTTGTTAACACAGTAGTGTCGTCTTCCAAATCCATTTTCAAGCTCACCGTCCCTGCAGTGCACAAATGGAAGGTTCTGAGTAAGAGCGAGAGCCAGTAAACAACACAGCTTAGATGTGTAACCTGCTAACATCAGGATACAGACAGGGTACAACAATGTGGCTCGAGTTAAGAGACTGAGACAGATACATACAGTAGGTATCTTAATTCATCTTTATTCATCTTGCTAATTGAAAAACGTACTGTGTCAATGCTCAAATGATATGTCCCAGATCAGAATGATAACGTTAGCAATCAACGTTAAGTAAGAGGTAGCTACAGCTAACCTAGCAGCTAAAAAGCCAAAGCTAATACTGAGTCGCTACATTACGACAAATTAATTGTTCTTCACGTCTCTGGTGTTTAGCTTTTTCAATTGTTGCAGAGCTCCCGCAACTCTGCGTTACATGCTAACGCGAGAGAGAGAGAGAGAGTTCCGGCCGTTGTCTCTCAAGCTAACAATATTAAAGGAATCATTCAAGTCTTCACGTAATTAGAGTCTCACTTGGTGGCAAAGTCCTCACCACGGAGCCGACTTGTTTGTGAAGAGTAGTAGTAAGTTTGAGATGTTGTCTTCGCTCTGCTAGTCTGTTAGCTCACAACACTTCACACACACGCGAACACAAAAATCCCTCCAGTTGAGCTCGAATGAGACGCGTGTGGTCTCGCGAGACCGCTTAGCATATCGCGAGACCACACGCTTCTCTTTCGACTGTCCGCGGCAGATTTGTTTTATGGAGAAATTCAATTCAACAGCTGTAATTCGAGTTGTTATATACAACTAAACACACGTTTCTCAGATAGTGGGTGATTATTAAATAAATTATTTCATGTAATAGACTGTAAGTTTTTTATACCTCAGACCTCGGATAGCTGTGTAGCTGTTTGTTTTTTTTCTTTTTCACTAGGCAGCAGTAAAGACGTTATGTAGCCTCTTTTTGCACACTGGTTGAAAAACATTCACCAATCCACCAATGTAATACTTGTATGTACTTATTACGTGTACGTGTTACTCTACTGACATCAAAAAATGTAGTTGCATACTTTGTCCCACAGAGAGCAGCACTGCTGCAATTATCAGTCTACATTTTCCACAGGGGTACAAGCGGGTTGCCCACAGTCCAAAAAGCATGATAAAGATATTGCACCCACATAACAGGCTAATTTGGCACTGATGTCATTCATTTGGCACAAGTGTAAAGCATATGGGTCCACGCATGCAGCCAATGGTACAGTTTTATGGATAGCAAACAGGGTATGGGCTAATTGTTGATGGGACTATTGCCATGGGTGACATGAAATAAAACCATTTGGACCACAGTGCCGTGGCCAGAAGCATCATGAACCATGTTTAATTAACAAAATTCTACAAATGATACTGATATAATTTAACAACAAACAACCAATGTTGCCTTTTTAAAGAGTGATGTCACTGATTCTCACAAGGAAATCAATCCTCTACATTTGCCACCCACAGCGTAGCACCTCAGGACCAACTCTAGCTCTGTGACAGATCTGACAAGTCTGGTCTGAGACAAATGGCTACAAACTATTTGTTATGTCTGAAATGCATGTGTGTCTTTATTCATGGGATGAAACTGGGAGACTAAGAGAAAACATGTTAACAGTTTCTGAAAGAACCAGAGCCTCACCTGTAAGATGAGAGTGTTAAACACTGAGCTGCCATGCCACCCAGATAAACAGAGAAAACACAGAGCAGACATGACATCCACCAAGAATGGGGCATTTTTTTCTGGTTTTCATCTACAATAGTAATTGTCGTGATATGTCGTTTTGGGAATTGACCGATGTTCTTATGCAGATCAACAGCAACAGTGGAAAAAGTTGTAATTGCTAAATTATCACATTGTGTTCCCAACAGAGAACAAGAGGTCAGAGTGGTTGCTCTTGCTCACCACTATTTATGTGAGAAAAGAGGTGGAGGAACATAAAATAAAAGCTAGGGGGAGCCACAAGGGGATTTCTTTTTAAAGGTTGGGTGAGATCCAAGACGGAGAGGGTGGAGGGGTGTGAATTCTTCTGAAAAGGTCAGACAGAAGACATGTCCTCTTCAGAGTGACGCGAGAGCTCCCTTCCTCTCTGTCACTGTCTCTTTCTTTCTCATCCCTTCACCCCCAAGAGTGTTCCGCTCGTTCCGGTCCACTGTCCTCTCTCCCTCCCCTCTTGTTGCCTTTTCTTGGACCCCCTCTCTCCCTTGTTCACTGACTACTAACACTTCCTTTCTCACTGTCCTTCTTTATCTGTCACAGTGTGACTCAGTCCCCCCCCCTTCCCTCTCTCACTTGGGTGACTCTCCTCACCATCTCCACCTGCCCTCGCCCTCCATAGGTCGCTGTGATTGTGGTGATCTGGAAGATGACGTAAATGCACAGAAAAAATTACACATTCAGATGCACATACGCACACACACAAACACACACACACATGCACACACGCACGCACACACACACGTGCACACACACACCACAAGAAGTAAATCAGCAGAAGTGCCTGCAGATGTGCCCTTCATTACCATCTGTTGTGAAAAATGTAAGAGCAGTTCACAAAAAGCCATCGTACATTCAGTGGCTTTTCCACCCACAGCATGCAAACATCACAACAAACATAACTATCCCACTTCTAAAGGGTTAGACACAGCTGACATTGAAACTCAACAATATTTTTTGTCACCTTGTCTTGTCGGCAGCAATGTCAACCTTTACATCTGTACAATTAACTGCAGAATGTTGAGAGCTAATAATCGTGATTCACAGAGCCATAAAAAATGCTTTTAGCATCAAAAGTCATCTGAGGCAGTGCAGTAACATCATTAAACTCAGAGAACAGATAATTACTAAAGACTATTAAGCTTTTTTCACATTTTCTCGCTGCTTCAGTGCATTCGAATAGTCTTTTTTATTGCCAGAAAACGCTCACATTCATGCCTCATAGTCAGTAACGACAAGGTTTCACGTTTATCAACATTACTCCTGATTTCTGAGTGAGTGGAAGGCATCTTAATGATGCAGAGACTACACCTCTTGGGGACGCAATGTGAGGGCCCGAAATAGAATTGAAGTCAGTCAAATCAACTTTCAATCACAGAAGACGGAGAGAGGACACGTCAAGGTAAACCAGATACAAGGTATTCCCTCAGTAAGCTCAATGGGGGCGAAGTCAGAAGAGCAAGATTGACAATTAGAAAAAAAGGATATTTAATAGATAAGAGAGAGCAGAAGGTGGGGGCAGAGAAATGAGAATTTGGACGGATGGGGGTTGGAGAAAAACACAGAGAGAGGGACAAAAACAACGTTAGAGATCAAATGAGGCAAAGGTTAAAGAGAGGAATCGATACGATAGTGATTTTATACTCTCCTAATGAAGGAGGACAGAGTCAATAGCTGATTCAGGCTTCCTGTGTGCCTGTGCCCCAAGGAATCCTTAAACAATATTAGTTTATGGATGACGTGCACATGAGCGTGCATGCACACACACACACACACACACACACACACAGGGTGTAGCAGACCCAAGGCACCTTGATGATGCATAAAGAAACCAGTATCAGGGAAGAAAGTAAAAATAAATTGCTTTGACTAATTAATAAAATAAGTTAAATCAGTGGAGCAGGCAAGATGGTGTGTGTGTGTGTGTGTGTGTGTGTGTGTGTGTGTGTGTGTGTGTCACATGATTTTTTTCCAACAGTCACAACATTTCTGCAGTCCGCAGGGCAACCCTCCAGAGAGCAGAAATGCTGTCAACACAGGACACAAAATACAAAACTATCTTTCTTCTTCATGACTCTGAAGACACAGAAGCAAAATGTGATGCACATTTTGTCATTTGAGAGAAGTGTGCATCATATTTCATGCCATTGTAAGTGTTTATGTGTGCAGTCTGCATCATACTTCCATGAACTGCTGTCACTCACCTGTTTTATCCATCAATAATCTACCCAGCAGCTTTCCACTGGGATTCACCTGCTGTGTTGTGAGAGACAGGACTTTGTGTCACTGGGTGTGTGGTTGTGCTTGTGCAGCTGTGTGAGCCATCAGCTGGAATGCGACCAATCGCACAGATGTGTTTTATCAGCAGGGCGGCTTGATTGGCAGACGAAAATAAGAAGCGTGGAGGTGTCGGGGCAGGTGGGTTGGGTGGAGGAAACAGGAATATGAATTTTCTTTAAAAACAACATGTGGGGGGGTAGATGATGGAGGGAGAGGAGGGGAGTATAAAGATGTGCTGGAGAAGGGCAGAAGAGGTGGAGGTAAGAAAATGGAGGGAAGTGACAAGAGGCTGAGAGCGAGCTGTGGAAAAAAAAGAGCTGCAGCCGGATAAGCAATATTACAGAATTCATTCAGTATGGAGTGACGTGTGTTGGGAATACTGTGTGCTGATACTGCACTTCCATGACTGGACTTTAAAGGCTGATATGAATGCCAACATCTACAGAGTCAATAATGGATGATCTCATCATCAATAAACCCAGGGTAATGAAATTCTTCTCCTGTTCTCATGTTCACGCATTTCCTCGCTTATTCAGCAGGAACATGGTTTCCAGAGTAACAGTACACACACACCTATAAAAAAAGAGAAAATTGAAACAATTGAAGAAGGTGCAGCACGTGAGGTTGATGATCTGGTGGCATGTTTGTGGTGGGTGCAGTTGTGTCACATACAAATATGTCAATGCTCATCCGCAACTGTGGAGCCACTGAACGCACTTTGCTTGACAGTCTGCATTCATCAGTGAGGACTTCTACTTACACCGGTCTGGCATGTTAGCCTACAACCCCAGGAGAACTCTCTTCTTTCTTGTGTAGCTTTGCAGTGGATGCTGGTGCTGCTGCACTTTAAACGCAGACTTGCCAGGACCATCCTTGTTAATCAGCGAAGCCTCAAAAATTGCTTCCGCTGCGCTCTGTGATCTGTGTGACACCAAATAGAAAATGACTCTTTCGTCCGTGACCTTTGCAGATCTGATAGCTTTGGCTGGATAAGGCGCAGGGGAGATAGAGGCTGACATCTCTCAGAGTCTCACAACAGGGAAGAGGAGTGAGTTACTGTGGGAGGGACCAACTTCTAACAGAAGTGAGCCCCCCCGTACCCAGAGTCAGTTCATCAATCAGCGTTTTTGCCCTATTGATTTCTCTTTTTCCTTCCTCCTTCATCCTCGATGAAGACCGTCACCATGTTTTGCCTTTGTGGTGAAACTTGGGCTATCTTGGGCTGTGTGTGTGTGTGTGTGTGTGTGTGTGTGTGTGTGTGTATGTGTGTATGTGTGTGTGTGTGTTGGGGGGGGCTGCTTTACAGGGGCTGTGCAGTAGAGACAGCTGCTCTGGTCACAGTCCTCACAAAGGCAATGAAAAACCTTAATGAATGAATAACGATAATGGAATTGGATGCCCATTAAAACACATGGACCCAGCCGCTGTTTATTACAGTTGTATTGATATGTGGACGGCTTGTTAAACTAATAAATTACAAATCACAGCACATGAAAACAGAGGAATAAATCAAAGAGAATATTAAGATTGCTGGTACTCTTCTGGCTTACACTGATGTTGTTGTTTTTTTCCATGCTGACATACATTCTGCAGGGCACGTGTAAATCCCTCCATGAATCAAGTAAAATGGAGTCATACAAATCAAAAAGATGCAGATCTCCACTTGCTTTTTGTATGTCATTGGTAGGTAATTAAACGCAGTTTGAAGCGAGGCCTGGAGGAAAAGGGCTTCAAAGTTTTAAGGGGTGTTGATTATAACAAGCGGTGAAGCTACAGGAGACAGTCATTAATCCACACGTCATGTCAAAATCTAAAATCAGAAAAATCCTTTAAGCCCTTTTTCTGAAATTGGATCTTATCAAACATACACCTAAATCTACTCAAAGCATTCTGAGAAAAAGCATTGATCTCACTTTTGCCCTGACATCCAAATATTAAACCGTGAGGGAAATATGCGGCTTATTGTAGCTGCTAAACGCTCGCCTCTCTTCATCAGATTGTTGCTAACATCGTCACGCCTGCTGTTTTGTGCTGGAGAGGTCATGTGTCGTGGGTTCGTCAGAATTTTGCCACCACGGTGCAGAGGTGACCAGAGAGTGAAGCACAGCAGAAGGGCTGCAGGTCATAACACCAAAACAATGAGCTGAAAGACGCTAAAGCACTCTGTGGCACTGGGGGGAGCTACAGATTGGATATTTCCATTCATCACTTTGAGTGAAGCCTTTAATGTTATATGATGTTATTTTTACACTGTTAATATAAAGCTATTGATCCGTGCTGCTTTAAGATGTCTAAGAGGAGTGTGTGTGTGTTGCTTTATTTCTGAATGATGCACCACTTAACTCTGCCATCGGTGGGTTCGTCCATCATCAGCACACCCCAAAGTGTGTGTTGAAGACTTAAATGGAAAGACTGGATTATTACTGGGGTTTGTTTGTTTGTTGGTTGCAGTATTACATAGGGGACACTATTTAATTCATATAATAAAATAATTTAGTCATTAAATAATATTAATAAAAAAATAATAAACTAAAGCACTACATGCTGACTTAGTGCAGATGGAAATGTCTGTTTGATGTAAGATAAAGTGGTGAAATTAATAAACTCACCAATTGATGTTGGACTTTTTTATTAGGTAGGCATTGATTCAGGTTGTTAAAACACATTTTTCTCTGATCATGTGACTGTACATCAATACCTCATACAACCCCTCCTCAGATAACCCAAATTATCCCTTTAAGTGGCTGATGGCTTGTCTTCTGACTCAGTTACTCATTTCACCGAGGTCAAAGAAACAGCTGGAGAGATTATCTAACACCTCATCAAATGAAATGTGTCTTTTTTTATCCACAGACACACACACACACATACACACACACACCCCTCCATTTTCTCTCAACATGCTGATGATCATTTTCAAACTTTTCTCATTACCTTCCTTGTCAGTGAAAGGAGAGCAGAAATGATGATAGGTGGAGATCGCTCAGCATCGTCTGAAGGCTGGGAATCATTGATTTTGAAATATGGGCCAGACTTTCAAAAAAAACATGAATATGTGCTCTCATATTCATCTCCTCTCACTAATCAAATATAGGTCAGTTCAAGAATTGTGCGATGTTTGTTTTGCATGTGTCTGTGGGTTTTTTTGCTAGCTGTGTGACTCTTGGGGTGGAAATTGTACCACTTTCTTGCAGATATCTCAACAACTATTACACAGATGGCCAGGAAATTTTGAACAGATATTTAGGGTCTCTAGAGGATGAGTCCCTGTTTTCAGTTATCCTGTGAGATATGTGGAGAGCCACAAGATGGATTAACACAAAGTTTTATTAATGGTTCCCAGATGATGAACGCTCTTGTCTTTCTTGATCCATTGTTTTCTCTCTACTGCTCTTCTGCTTTTGTCTCACTTCCTCTGGGAGCTGAGCCAGAGGGCACAACTTTTGATTTACTTTCCAACACTCACCCACGGTCACAAGCTTTGGGTAGTCACCAAAAGAACAAGATGGCGGATACAAGTGGCCAAAATGAGTTTCCTCTGTTGGGTGGCTGGGCTCAGCCTTAGAGATAAGGTGGGGAGTTTGGAGAAGAGCTGCTGCTCCATCATGTCAACAGGAGTCAGTCGAGGTGGTTCGGGCATCCGATCAGGACGCCTCCGGGGACACGGAGGTGTACCGGGCACGTCAAACTGGGAAGAGGTCCAGGGGCAGACCCAGAAGTCGCTAGAGGGATTGTGTATCTCATTTGGCCTGGGAACGCCACGGGCCCCCGAGGAGGACCCGGCAAACGTTGATGGGGAGAAGGATGTTTGGAATACAGCTCAGCCTGCTGTCGCCAGATAAGCAGAAGAAAATGGATTGACGGATGGATTATTGAAATCAAAATGAACTTAAAACATTAATGAAATTCAAATTAAATTTAAGGTGGGAAGGATATAAAGATTACCAACTTTTTCACATTTCCTTTGTGATTTCATCCAAAAAAATGAGTAAATACACAATTCTTTAAATAAACAATTATTTTTACTTTGAATTCTATCTGCATTTATTTTATCGTGCTACCACTGTGAGCATACTGATGACTTGTTAGCATTTAGCTCAGAGCGTTTCACATTATACACAAAGCTGCTCAGTCTTGTTGTAATGAAATACACAACGACAGAGTCGTAATCATCTCCAAACGACCTACTGGGATTTTCTTTCTGTATTTTGTAAATTGAAGCAATCCATCACATACCCTTTAAAATGTGCATGCACAGTGTTTGAGCCAGTCATGATGAATTAACTGTCTCTTTTTCAAATGTACTTGGCCTCAGATCTGCTCCAGCATGACACTAAAATCTAATAAGAGTGAAGAAAAAGTTTTGCTTGTTAATGTTTAGTTTGTTCACTCATCTGCTTTTGTGCATTTCCACCTTCTCGTCTGGCATCATAAACCCATGCAGGGAAGTCATACCCGCTGAGCATCAATTATTATTACACATATCAGGACATCACAACGTGGCCACGCGTTATGGAAACCAGTGGCCTGTGGTTATAAATTAAAGTGCAATGTATGGTGGTTTTTGCTTCACTGTTTTCTAATTAGGTGATATACAGGACAATTATAAAGTCAATTTGAGTCAAAAGCAAAACAAAGATTGTCATGGCACATATTTGATGGATGGTAGAGTGTAGAAGGTGCTATAGAATTGTCAGAGTATGACATTATGGCATTCAAATATGCAGATGAAATTAGGTTGGAGAAGATTTTCAGGTAGCAATTTTGCAAAGCAGGATGCAGCAGATTTATTTACCTCTGTATCTACTGTTCATATTTTTAGAATATTACTATATTTCCTGTCTTTATTTATAAGGCTGGAAACTCAAAGCAGCGGTGTCAGTCCAGATCAGAAGTGTTTGCTGGATTTGTTGCTTTCAATTCTCCACCCAGGCTCTGAAGACGAAAGAGAGATAGAAGAAAAGGGAAGGATAAATCGGAGAAATTTGAAAAACTTTGTCTGATAGCTCGACCTATCTCACATGAAAGGCCTCTAACATTAGCTGAGGGGTGTGTGTGTGTGTGTGTCAAATGTTATGCAATTTTTCTTGCGATTGGGGTTTCGATTATTCGCTCTCCTTATCCAACACGCACTGATTCGCACACATGATCCGCTGTCTGTTCTCTTCAGCCAGAAGGTTCAGTTCATCAGTTTAAAGTCGGTCCTGTCAGCCGTCGCCTTCTGTGCTTCAAACAGTAAATACTCAAAGGGAGCTGATCAGACAACACAGATAGAAAGTGTGAAAGATATAAATAAAAAAATAAATCCCACAGGAAGGGAATAACGTTTGACATATTATGAATTCTGTGCGTCTCTTTGAAGTCTTTCCGAGCTGTCCATTCGGTCTGCATGAGCTGACTGGAAGAATATTTAATACACTGGGCACTGATCCAGAACCCCAGGAGAATTAAACACTGTTCTACATGTGCAGACGCAATGATGCAATTACCAACGTACTACAATCAAGTTCATTGTCAAAGTACTTTACTTGAGTATGTCTTCTCCATTACATTTATGAGGAATAATGTAGCTCTAGTTATTTTTTACTTTTGATTTTATGTACAAAACATATGGAGCTTTAATAACCAACTGTTGAGGAAAATTAGCTCCATCTTGATCAGGTAATGAAAGGCTGATGAAATAGCAAATATATTATAAATCCATTGTAAATTAACAAGTTGCAAACATTCACATATTAAAGAATTGTGAAGTTAAGTTGCAAACAGTAAACAATTTACTGTATTCATAATAACTAGCATTGTTTGGAACTAAGTTTCTGAGGGAAATATCTGGCTTCTAAAAGATCCACCATGTTCACCAGCTGGTTGCTAACTTCATCTGGAACCTGTGTGGTGATGTGACAGGTAGTGAAACCAAACACTGAGCTGAAAGATGTTAAAAAATCTTTGTTGCAGGGTGTGATCATAATTTCATTTAGTTCATCATGATTACAGTAGCTTTAATTACACCACCTTTCCTTTTCCTTTCCTTTTCCTTCACGATGATGTATTTTCACAGTGACTACTTCATTTGTATGTGCTCCACCTCTGCATCCACGCATGTGTGCATGTGCAGGTTTAATGCTCACGTGTTGCTTTATTATGCTTCCTCGTCCCACAGAGAATAATGTGGCTGTGAAAATAACACAAAGCCATTATATGGTATTGTGGTGTGCTCCATTGTTGGACTAAAATGCTGTGGACAGCATTGAAACTGTACATCTGGTTAAAACGTGGACATCTATTCTGAGAGGCAGAGAAGGATGTCGATCTATGTATTTTCTTTTCACCCCAACTTCCTTTTTTCACATTCACCTGCAGTCAAAAGCCATTTCCAACAAGGATGAACACAATGTGTTCTATGTCCTCATTTCCTGTGGTATTTTCCTTAGAGCTGCGAAGGCTTGTTGAGCTGTATCATCTGCGTGTAGTTTAATTGCAGATTCGTCTTCATTTTTGTCAGACTGATGACATTACTTGCAAAAACAACAACAAGGTTCTTGTCTCAGCGGGGAGAAATACTCAGAGCCATGCCAAAGCTGGCGCTAACCAGTGTCACTCCATCTATTGTGTGTGCATATGCTTTGTGGGTTCTGTGCTGTCTTTCTGGGCGTGGGTGTGTGTTTGGGGGGTTTTGATGCCACCTGCACTTATTAATGTTGATCCCATTTAAGCCCTTGCCAGAACTGCACACCATCTGCAGTGTGGACCTGATCGGTCAGCACGGCTGGATAAACCTGTTATTGGCCCCTGCGACACAAATTTACTGCCGGGGCCCCGCTGACCCCCTGACCAGCTCCCAAACTGTGCACTGTGTATCCACACTGTCATCTCCCGTTAAGACCAAAGAGTACAGAAGCTTTATTATTTGTGCAGAGACCCAGAAACCAACAAGCTGTGTTGTTCTTCTGTGGTGATGAACCCAGACACGACTTTCACCCGACACTGCTGTCATTTTTTAGCATCTTTTGGCTGTTTTTTTTTTTTCCAAGACAAATTTACTGTCTTTGTCCACCCATTGCTCTCATCAGCAACATTTTCAGACTGCTGCTTTGTGCAGAAAATGCTACCTGCTCAGCACCAAGTGGAAGTACAGTTGAAAATTTAAAGACACGCTGGTAATTGCAGTGCAGCATTTAGCCACCTTAGTTAGTGGAGACACAAACACCTCTCCTAATGCATGCTAATGGGGCTCTGTAATGATAAATGGATGATTAACCCCAGTTCATTGACTTTAAAAGTTTAAATTTATGTCAGTGTTGAAAATTTCTCCGCTGCTGCCACAGTAAACTGCTTTGACTCACGGTCTGGCAGACACTCAGCCAGCTGATAAAAGAGCATGGGGTTAGAGCAGAGGGGTCACAGAGGTCGCCCGTCATTATGAGCTGGCTGCTGCACTGGAAGCTTGTGCAGGAGAGATCTCCAAGGACCCGGCAGCCAAGAGGATGATGAGCTGGGTAAAGGATTGGAGGTGCGGCGGGAGCTTCGGATGAACAAAATCAAACTTTGTCTCCATAATGGAAGAGTTCAGTGTCTCTATTACAGAGAGGTCACCTCTTCCCTCGGCCTCTCCGACTCCTCATCTCCCGCTACAGCCCGGAGTTAACTCAATCGCCTTCCTCAAAGCTCAAGGTCCCCAAGAAAACAGCACTAAAAGGCTGCAGAGGAGGCAGCCAGCTGTTTGTGGTCAGTCCCTTTCTGCTCTCTCAGTCTCAAGACAGAAAGAAAAACATGGACTGTTTTTCACCCTCACTCAAGATGAAAAAAGAGACAGAAACATACTTTTCCCAAAGACTAAATATACTTCCTCTTTTTTCTTTGTTTTTGAAGCCACTTCACTTAGTGTTTAATTAACCAGTGATGAAGTTGCTCCTCTGTTTCTCCCTCCAGCACCGCATACCGGGATAGTCATGTCAATCAATACCAGAGTCATTGGTAAATACAATTTAATACGCATAATGAAATTCTGGAGTATAATTAATCTTGTCACTCTTCCAGTGCGGAAGCAGCACATATATCTAACCGTGTGGGAGTCGGTGTACAGAATGGATAAATGAGCAATGATTCACGGCCCGCGAGGTCAGATCGTCAGAACACCACTAACTCTTAAAAACAAAAAAAAACAGGTAAGGTTCACACTCACACCCACGCAACGCACGACATAAAACTCTGATCTCTACAAGTCCCAAAAAGGAATCTGATTTCCTGCACACGTCTGTGGTGAGATAAGATGTATTAGGCTGCTGTTTCTCAGCGATGATTTCGGGGATTTGTGAAGTTGCCAACTGGATGGAGCCTGCGGCGAAGAAGATAGTTGTATTTGTAAGACGGTGAGTTGTCACAGCGGGCTCCAGCCGGCAGAGGCAGATGTGTCCCGGCTGCTGAATCCTGGTGGCGGAGAGGGTTCGTTTGTTTCATTGACATGGAAGACGACAGAAAAAGAAAAACAGATCGACCGAAACGGTGATTTTTATAGAGCTCATAATCCCCAGAGTCTAACGTAGCTAAAGTAACCACAGCTTTTAGGATTTACGCACCATTCTTTGATGTACTGAGCTTATTATGGACAGTAACTGAGCAATCAAACAAAATAAGGCAACAAGAGGCGTTAAAGTGATGTACGAACGTCCATAGTTTATATCTGTGTTTAAGGAGGTTATCAGAGTGATTTCAAATGAGGATTAAAGTCACGTTAATCAACATTTTTATAGCTATAATAGATCACCTTTGGTCCACCCACTGTGTGTAATGAGTCTTTTGGCTCCCGATCTCCTCAGCAGAGACACAGACTCAGTGTGAATGTACCTGCTGAACATGTAGTACAAATAAAGGGACAGATATTCAACTTAACAAAGAGCCAGCAGACACACCACTGCAAATGAAATGTGTTGTTGCATTACTGCAAGGCGACTGTATGCTGAAACATTTCTACTTAAAAGTAATAATAGTAATATGTCTGCTGCAAAACGTTTAGGATGCTTTAAATATTAAATATATTATGTTACGTTATATTACGTTTTAGCTGACAGTTAATAATTAACTAATAATAGACAAGCTAATAAAAAAAATAATTTGCTAATATAGATCAATTGTTTATACACATCATTATAAAATAATTACAAATTACACAGTAATTTCTGATGTGTCAAATCGTTAACAATAGCTGGAAGTTTTTTGTTTGGAAGCAATACTTTAAGATGCTGTTTCACCATTAACAAATGAGTTGTAAAAAAAATAAATAAAACTGAGCACCATCGTAACTTTTGTGGATCAACATTTAACCCCAGTTTTACAAAGGCTTTCATTTCTAAATCTAAAATGACTGAAGCCACGGGCACGTTGCCAGCAGCGAGCAGCTTTAGAAGATTGGTTTGAATGAGAGCCAGCCAGTCCAAAATATTTCTCTTCAAGATGGTCATTGTCCAAATTAGATAATTATACCCCATTATACCTGCTGCCCCCCTTTCTTCACACTAATTACTGTGCGCTCACTTCAAAGTGCTGCTAAATATTCCAACGCAGGATTACAAGGAATCACAACGGCGAGCATACGGAACGATTACATGCAAGAGCTCGGCGAGGTGTGAAATTGCTTCAACGTTGTTAACTAGAAATGCAAAGAAGGTTGGATTATTTTCACCTTAAAAACAATATGTCGCTTCTTTCTCATCCCTTAAGTAGAACTGGTCAGAGATATTTACCTTCTGCTTTCAGAGGTTTGAGTCTGGCATGCAAAGCTTCTTATCCTACGCCTTTCTTTCTTATCCGCCATCAACATATTGAACAAAATATCGCTACCGGGAGCTTTTACGTTGTGTGAGACAAGGCCACCTGGCACAAGGCTCCTTAATTAAAACTTTTAATTAAAGACCAAAGAAGACGTCAGCAAATTCAGGAAAGTGCCCGACTGCAACATAAGCCAAACAGGCAGATGAAGCATGAGTTTCATCTGCCTGTTTTGTTGTTGTTGTTGAATACTTTGATCAAACCTTGGTCAAAGTACTTGCTGGGAAATAATTGTTTTTAGATGAAATGTTTCCTCATTATCATGAAATAGAATCAAATATATTCTTAAGATTAACAGATAAGAACCAGTTTAATGATTCAAATGCCAGCGCTACTGTAACAGAGGTTTGGTGATGATGGATGCACTTCCTCACTTGGACAGAAATGTGGGGTTACATTACTATAATTCTTCACTGACAACAAACTAGAAATCACTGTGAGAACGCAGTCCTCGGCCGACACCTCAGGGTGCCCCGGGAGGAGCTGGAATATGTCACTGGGAGAAGGACATTGGGAATACTCTGCTCGGCCTGCTGCCCCCGCAACCCGCCCCAGATAAGCAGACATGGGGGAACACATCTCCCCATGTGACTGAGGGGAGTTCACTGCATCATCTAATCACATTATCCCTTTTGACATGCGTCAAGTGCAAGTCAGAAGTTTTGGCTCAAGAGGGAAAAAAATAATTGAAAAGTACAATAACACCAAACTATGTCCTGTGTATCTTCATGTATTAAGGATGTTTACACCTTTACATGTGCACACAAGTTCTATACATGGCAGCAACAAGGAGCAGGATAAATGAGGGATAACTGAAAGCAGTGTTGTCAGAGCTCACAATAGTGTAAGGGTAATTAGTATTGTAATAATAAAAGCACAGTTCAATTTTAACAACAGCTGAGAAGGAAAACTTTAGGAGAAGAATGACAAGAGTGACAGGAGCGATGACCACAATAAAGGCAAGAAAATATGGTCTGGATCGAGTGTCTAGTCAGAATCAGTTAGCTCAGGGGCACAGCCTGATCCAACACAGAAGGGGGGGGTGCTTCTTTGAATACAGAATGGCTAAGCTATATCAAGAAAAAAAGAAGTGATGCACCAGCCAGAAAAACAACTCAGCCACTTCCATCAGCAGACATCTGTCGGCTCAGTCGGACCTGCTGCCAGCTCGTCTTTCTGGACTCGAGCATGTGCCAGGTTGCATGTGACAAAACAACGTGAAGGAAGACGGAAATCAAGGTTGAGAGCTCAGGCAACAAAAAAAAAGAGAGATGCACTGATGACACAGCAGGAGTAAACAGCTAATTCCAACAAATCAGTCAAACGTCAGCCAGCGACACACACCAGACATACTTCAGCTGGATTAACTGACAGTGAGTGTCATGTGTGCTGTCACGCTACTTCTTCTGAGTGTCAGGACGGTCAGCTGTAAATGATTCCTGCTGTAAATATTCTCTCAACAGATGTAAAATAAACGGACCCAAAGAGATGTAATGTCTCAGCTTCTGCTAAGTTGTCAAACTGGACCTTCTTAGTGCCCCCCCCCCCATCCGCAGCAACACACCCACACCTGCAGACACTGTTGTGATTATTAACTGAGCTATTTTTGGTCTGAATGCAGCCTTAGGGAGAAGCTGTGAAAGCCACAGCAGTGTGTGGTTGGGATGGATAAATTGCTGCAGGGGTCTGGTGAACCCTGAACCCAAGAGACTAATGGACCAGCTTTCACCTTCTCAACAAGCTGAAGATACCGTCTGAAGGACGTCAAGGCTGCCTGTTTATTTAAGGAAAATGGAAATGGTTTGTGATCTGGAAGCCACACAGACACGTTACTGACAAAGCAGAAATGTGTTCTCGAAGGTCGAGTAAATATTTCATTGTAATAAAAGAATTCAGACAGACAGGGACTGGAGCTGCTGGGGAGGGAAAAAATACAAAACAAACAAGTGGAAACTACTGAAGCATTAAGGTTTACTACGGTGCTTTACCCCACATGTCACTAAAAAGGACTGAATATTCTAAAAACATCAGCAAATCTTAAAATACCTACGCGCTGTCAGTCTCAAAATAGACTAAACTAACTATTATGACGCCCTGCTCACTGATAAAAACACACTAAATAATTACAATTCATAAACTAACAATAAAAAGGCAAAACATCATGCAAATATTTTGGGGTTGTGACCCTAATCTCCACTGCTGGCTTGGGGCAGACATGACTCTTTTTTGGGGGGTGTCCAAATGGGTTCCAACACAAGACATCAACATATAAACACGAGCTGGAACAAGAATAAGAACAGAGTAAATCCCAGCAGGAGGTGCTTTATATAGCCCGGTCCTGATTAGGGGCGTGGTCAGGTTAACCCCACCTCCTTCCTACTGGGGGAGCGTCCCCAATCCACGACAGCGGCTTCCTCATACTCCTGGTAACCCCAGCGTCAGGGCGACGTTACGGCAGGCGGGTCTCAGTGATGTCGACTGTGCGTTTCGCATGCTGCGCTCTGTCTCTGGTGCTTCTCCACACCATGATCTGCAGAACATCTTCACAGCATGCCAAACCCTCTTCTCCCTTCCTTTCACATCCGTCTTTTTGCGCTGCACCGTGAACACGCTGACACGTGGACAAACACGCTCACACTTACACACTCACGTAACGGGGCTCACAGCTGGAGGTAATGTCACTTTTTCTGCAGTCATTACATCTTCATTATTTTAAAATTCACGAGGCAAAGAATAACAACTGCCACTTTGGCCTGTTTTGGAGTTTTTTAATAAATAATTTTGAAACATTTTTGACTGATTTCCAGCTTTCTGTTTATTTTCAACAGCCTGCCAGTGCTATGAAAACCAGCTTTTAGAGACTACAAACATGTTGATGATGATAATCAAAGCATGTGGGACCACTTTTAGCTGCATCTCACAGGTCTTCATTCAGCAAACAGAGCCGACTGGGGCACGTGATAATTAATGTGATGCATCAACAAGCGGCTGTAAATGGGCTGAAAGCTTCAATGCCGAGTAATTGCACCACCGCCACTAGTGCCACCACCTTGTGCTGAGACTATCTCCATCAAATGTTTTTTTCCCCAAAGGTGAAGAATGAAAATGTTACATCTCAGATTAGTCAGTCCTGTCTGCCAAGACCTGCTCATGCTGTAATGGGGAGAAATCACAGGACGGCTCGTGGAAGCTGAGCTGAATCACTTATTCACTCATCTACTTTCATCTACGAACAAAAGGTTGCTTCCCACTGATTGTTTTTCTTTTTACCAACAGATCACACACTAGTAAACACCAAAAGAAGGACTCACTCCCCTGCAAAATGTGCATGTGCATTTCTGCAGCCATGCCTTTGATCCGATCTTCTCTGCCCTTTATTTTTAAACCTCCCTCTGATCATGAGCAAGGAACATGTTACCAAAGCCTCTCCCAGGTCAACAAGGTCTGCACCACGGAACCAGGGCATACTGATGGACATACATGGACAAGGGCTGAAAATGATGAATCAATGAGATGCTGCTATAACAAGGACAGAACACATGTCACATATGTGGGATGAGCAGAAGAGCCACAGCCACACTGAGCCACTGGTGCTGACGTCACCAGGAGGCAGCCTGAGATGGAGAGGCTCCAACAGGATGAGAATACATCAGAGCACATCAAGATGGATGAGTACCAAGGGCAAAGATGGATAGATAGATAGATAAATAGATGCAAAGTTAGGTAGCTCATCTAAGTCGGCAAGAAAAATGACAACCCAAAAAGATAAGCAAAGAAAGAAACCAGATAAGCAACATAAGGCAAGATGAAACTGAAGAACAACCAGAAGTGGAAGAAATCTCCGAACACGAGGTCAACGAACATGAGGAAAATGAGAAAATCAAGAAGACACGGCGAGGCAGAGCAAGCCGGGCTAGCTGCTATTAGCAAAGACATTAAAGAGCTTAAACAAGAATTAAGACATTAACTAAGCTCCTTTAAGATGAGCTGAGAGAAGAGACAAAGTAGTTCCAGAACCCTCAAACTCCAAGGCCTCTGGTGAAAGACCTGAACAGTGAATCCTGATTCAGGATGTAATTTAAAGACATAATGTACATGTGAAAATTCTCTTACTGTGCAGTTTACAGTAAGATATGCAAATTTAAACCACTGTTAAACCCAGATTTCGAGGGATTTTTACACTAAGCCAGTATCATTGAATGACTGTTGGAGGAAGTATATTCCTCTTTGGCTTTTTAGCTGAAAAACAGGAAATGGCTATTCCTGGAGCTAATTAGTCTCCGTTACTGTGTTATGGGGACTGGCTGCACCGGGTCGTCTCTTTCTTTTGGCGCCAAGTCAGAAAATTCTGTGGTTTCCATGTCATTTGATTTGGATATTGAATATTGGAAATCGGTGACTGGGGTGACACACACCATCTGGCGTGCTGATGAATCGTCCACCATCCGGGCCGGGGGGGCACAACCCTTCACTCCAGGTTAACGGTAAATTTCCATCGAAGAGGACAAACTGTGAAAGGAAAATGTAGATATTTGTCATTCACAGTATCTGGTGGATCTTCAGATAAAAGGACAAATGCACGCGCGCACGCATGCACGCACGCACACACACACAGACACACACACACCCAGGCAAATGCACAGTTTCCATCTTCGTTGCTGCGTTTGGGAAAATAAGAAAACCTTATCTGCTCCTCTCAGGTTAATGCTCTCAGTGCCCTGCCAGAAGTGAATTTTAAGGCTCATTTCTGATTGAATGAGTGTGTCTATCTGTGTGTGTGTGTGTGTGTGTGCGTCTGTTTGTGCTGATGCGTGCGTCGGCAGGGTTTGCATTGCTTACGACCTCACTTATGTCCTTCCATATGTGAGCTTGTTCAGCACGGCTCACAAAATCATTTCACACTGCCCAAGTCCACGTGGGGCTCGTGTGCGTTTGTCCAGACTGTAAACGAGAGTGAGGAGATACAAACAGGAAGATTAAAGGTCAACGCTGTCGTACTCCAACGCACAGCTCAGTTCTGATTGAGGTGAATCAAGGCCTGACAGAGAGGGGATATATGAAGGTTCAGTGAGAAAGAGCAGAAAGTATGCAGTCATGCGGGTTCACAGAACGCCTGAGGTGAAAATATGTGTGAAGGTGTGTATGCGCATGGTTAATGCACCTGGGATAAGATCACAGGAGCTTGTGAGTGTGTAAGGCAGAGATGATAATTAAGATGCAGACTTATCCGCCAGTATAGTTTTTTTTTTTAAAAAAAGGGTTTTCATGGTCAGATTGCAAAAGTTGTAAAGAATTTGAAGTGCAGCCTCCAGTTTGTGGCTTTAAAGCTTCTTTATGTTCACAGGTTCCACTGCAGACGCCTCCAGCTCAGTCGTATAACCAGAAGAATGTAGACATGCATTAATTGATCGCTTTGTCACTCATAGGCTGCAGAGGTCCAAACCACTCTGGAGCTGTTTGGTGTTAGTGGGGATAAATCAGAAAACACTGAGCAAAGTGATGCTGCAGTTACCAGAGTGGTTTTGTACAAAACAAGGTGATAAAACGTCGCTGGAAGCTCAGACCCCAAAACTACTCTGGAGTTAAATAGATTAAACCATTAGATTGTTTCATAAGTTCTGGATCTGGATCCTGATGCAGATGTGCAGTTTAAAGGGGTCCTGCTGACACGGCTCCGATAAAAACTAACCATTTTATCTATGCTATACATCTTCTTCACATTGAATCTATCCTATATCAACAACAGTCTGATTGGACTCAACCTCTGTTAGTTAAAGTGGGAACAATTCAGCGGTGATGCAACTATACTCTTTCAGCATTTAACCAAAACCACAATCCTCCACAAAACCCGAGCAAAGATGTTTTGCAGAAGCTTATACCTAATGTAAATACACACTGGATACAGGAAGAGAATCTGCTCTGCTCTTTTCCAGTTAATATCGAAATCATAATCGGTAAGTAAACCAATGAGTAATACATTGGCTCTGGTTATGTGCTCAGTTAAAGTCCATTTGTAAAGACACTTTTGAACAGCACCAGAAAAAGTCCAAGCAGAGTAAAAAACTAAAAACGAGAAAGGCCGCCCTCTCAGCCCTTGAGCCAGACGAATCCATAAAACGTACAGATGGGACAATAAACTTCATTCAGCTGAAGAGACATCAGTCGGGACGTCGGGTGGCGGCTCTCTAATGGTTTCCCTGTCACTCTGTGTCCCCAGGGACTCAAAGTAAAACACCTGAACTAGACGCACACGGGTCGGGCTGCGTTCACAAGTCCACCACTCTGGCTCAGACTGGAATATATCAACAGCTGCTGTCATGAAATCTGGTAAAATGCACGAAATGACTTTGGTGATCTTCAGACTTTTCCTCCAGCGCCACCATGAGGCTGACGTTTGGGCTCGACGTGACATTTTCCCAGCACCTTGGCTTATTTCTAAAACCCTCACTTATCCTCATCTTGTCCCATTTGCCCGCTAAATTATACAAATGGGAATTCACCTGCACTGGATTAGGATCATAAGAGCTTGTCTCAATTTCCATCTCAAAAAAATATCGACAAATTATATATGCTTGCTTCCAGGGACAGGAACACGGGTCTGCAGCTGGCAGCGCAGCTGTCGTGAGCCAAAGCTTTACGAGCTAATGGATGAACCTGTCGATCACAGTGATAACATCTGGGAGTTTGTCTGGTGGAATGAAGAAATGAAGAAGCAACTTGAAACCACTGGAAGTTAATGACTGACTAGTCAAAGACCCAGTGAAAGAGAGTATGAGCATGAAGTCAAGGTGTTGTTGGCCGTTGCTATGACGATTCCAGTTGTTGAGGCCGACAGATTACAACACGATGCTGCCAAATGGCCAGGTCCAGTATCCGGCTCTGCAGCAGAGGTCACGGCTGGCTGCACAGAAGGCCTTCCATGTTTTAATTCTTTATAATTACAGTGATAATAGTCCTGTGCAATCAAAGACCATTTTTCATCAATTTAAAAGAGAAAGACATCATAAACATTACAGTTATTATAGCTTTAATCTCTGCCAGACTGAAAGTTAGCATACTAAATTTAGCAAGGCATTGTCGTCTATTCTAAATCACATTTGGCAGGGCAGCGACCTCCTGCTAGTCTGGCCACATCTCTAATGTTTCAGCTGTGGCCTGAATAAATCTTTTGTTTGGAGAGGATGCGACTGTGGAAAAGCAGAGAAAGTACCTCCGCTGTGTTTAGAAGCTTTTCCCGCCCCTCCTGAGGCTTTGTCGCCATCCTGCCAAAGCTCATCGGCCTCTTCAGGTGTGAGGAAGATCACTCTCTCTACCAGTGCTTATGTGTCAGTTTTGTTATTTTCCACCGGAGTAAATCAATATCGCAGCAGCAGAGTGAGGCTGGAGACTTCTTAAAAACCTGCAGGGACAACAGACAAATGATTGACAGCGGTCTACATTTAGTTGTCCAGGGCAACCGAGCACCCGTTACCGCTGAGCCCTGAATAACAATTAATGTTCGGATTGAGGCGTTTAAATCTGCATGGGCCAAACTCACCTGCAGGTCCTGTGCAACAACTAGTGGATTGGTTGAGGGTGGGGGTATTTTCCAGGGATGTCATAACCTCTTCCTCGCATGTCTGCAATCTGTCTGCAAAGAGAGCCCAGTGCTGCTTTTTTTTCAGATTTTATGAGTTTATTGTGTTCCCCGGGCCCTAGAGGGGGTGGGGGGTGGGGGGTTGACTCACCCGAAGCTGCATCACCCACGTGACACAGTGTCGTCCCGCGAGGCCAGCAGTGATGAGAGCGGCTGTGGCTTCAACCAACCCGCTCCTGTCAGCAGTTCAGGTTTTATTTTGGATAAAAGGGTGAATGGCGAAGCTCCAATGACAAAAAACAAAACAAAGACAAAAACCCCCAGTTATGTTTCATCAAAATGAAAAATGAAAAGCTCGCCGGACAGATAGGTCGCATGATGGTGGGTGCCGGCAAATGGGTTGCACAGCATACGTTTTATGACAACTTAAAAAAGTGATGGCGACACTGGCGACACCCGTCATTTCACAGGCTGCTATCAATGTTTCATTTTGAACTATGGTCTCTAAATGTTTTAAGCAAAAGTAATTCAACATCGTGTCGACAGCACATTGTTTCCTTGCATTAAAAAAAAAAATCTCCCTTCTGTAACCAGCCTCTTCAATAAAATATAAGTGGTGTTTTTGGCTCTGCAGTTGACAGGCTGTTTCCATCAAGGGTCTCAACATTATGATTACACAGCTTTTTTTCTGTTTCTGTGCCTCCAGGGATGCTCCCTCCCGTGTTAAATGGTCCTTGGTCTGCCTGCCAAACAAAGAGGGAAATATGGGAATGGTAATGAAGTAAGAGGAAGAATCAGGGGAAAAGGGGTTCTGTCAGCGAGCATTTCTAACAGCAACGACACGAAGGACAGAGGAGACGGCTGAAGCAGAAAGAAACGAGACAGGAAGGGAAGGCAGAGAGAGAGAGAGAGAGAGAGAGAGGTAAAACAAAACAGGGTGATGAGATAATGTAGAGGAAATATCTGAGTGGATCAGAAAAAGAAGGGATGTCTGGAGAAATGAAAACAATCATGAGTTGAAGTGCCTCATCATGAGTCCTCGGGATATCTGAAATTGTGGAATGAAATTGTGTGTGTGCATCTATCACATCTCTGTGAGTGCATCAAGAAGCTCTTCAAGGTCCCCGCGAGCCAAACATTACGTGCAGCTGGAAAGCGGCTGCAAATTTCTTCATATAGGCGCTTTGTCTTCGCCGGGTGCATCCGGCGTGTTGGTGATGATATTTTCTGGTTGTGACTGAGCTGCACATTTTGTTCCTGCGAGAGAAGCAGAATTCAAACGGGGACACATTCGTTTGATGAGACCTCAGTGATACAGACGGCAGCGGTCGACATTAACAGAACTTCGTTGGGAGAGTTGATTCTTTAAAAACTTCACCCAAACTTTGGAGAAAAACTGATTTCATTTTCTGAGAAGTGTTCACTAACTTCTCCCCACACGGCGACCAAGTCCAAAGCAGACATCGTGTCCTGAAGTGTCTAATCAAATTCACTGTGGAGTGACATCCAATCCCCCGAGTGAGTGATGAGACTTCAAACTTCCCTGTACCTCCTTTAATAAAGGATACTCATAACCAAATTCACATCCCATTAAGATTTAATGAAGTCCAGGGGAACAGGAGAAGCTCGGACAAAAGGATCTGAGACCTTTTATCTGTCTATTTCAATCCACTCACCACTTTTTAAATTATTTTATCAAATAAAGTTCAGAGGACAGCCGTGTTGCATGTCCTGTTTTTTTCTTTCTTTTTTTTAAAATCGTGGGATGTTTCAGTGGCAGTGACACGTGACCACAGACAGGCGTTTTGTTTTTTTTAATGGCACATAAATGCACATAATTTAGTTCACATGCCCTCCATTAACACAGAGTGATAGAGAGAGAGAGAGAGAGAGAGAGAGAGGTAGATGAAAGTAAAGAGAGGAGAGGTGAAAAACAGTCACGGCGTAATGGCGTCGTGTAGGTAGAAAGCAAATCTCACCCTCTGACAGAAACACAACAGTTTGAACACAGTTTTGAAGCCTTGAGTGTCGCGCCGCTGCGATGAGGACGAGGGTGTGATGAGCAGCTCGTGATGCGTCGTTCACCACCTCCGTCAGAGACGCACAGCCCGCCCGGGGGCGGATCAGATGGTGCGCGTGTTTTAGTTTGTTAACCTTTAAAGCCATCTTCACACCAGGGGTCAGTCCTTTAGTCGACGAGGCGGGCGCTGATTGGGCCAAAACCCGGAACTCCGGATGTCAAAAAACCGAAACTGCTTCTGCTGCTCGGGGTGAGATTTTCTAAAGGGTCAATCCACCCAAATTGTAAGCAAACATTTCCTCTCTTTCCCTTGAGGTAAATTTGAATCTCCACTGGAACCTTCACCCGAAGAAACAGTCCGCAACAAAAGAGCAGAACAGGGATCAGTGGATTACCCATACGACACCCCGGCTCCAGATCTGTGATCAGTTCAGTGGTACCGATCTGGTGTTGTGGTTGGAAACCCCTGTGGCGATTTTTAACCACTAGCAATGGAGATTGTTTGTGCCGCTGTGTTCACACCGCTCCGCTGATCTGAGTGACAGTCACGCCACAGAAAAAGGCGGCAGTGATCCAGCAAAGTGTGGAAGAGAAGGAGATTACTGACAAGCAAAGTGGATGTAAACCATGCAGGACAATCTTAATACCTGAGCAAATTAACCCAAAATGATCTCCAGTGTTAAAAACTGCTTAATGTGTGTGAGGATTAGTATTTTTTTTTCTTGTTATTTGGGTGAACGGACTCTAAATTTCCTCTGAATGAGGTCAACTGCTGCCTGTCTTGGCGACGTAGTTCAGACAACCTGCTCCAGAGTTATTATGAGCTAATCAAAACCGTCGGTGTGTTCTGGGTTTTTTCATTTTCTGCTTCATGTACACTGTACATCCCATTCCCTTCAAATCACCTGTGTGACTGCACACGTGAAACAGCTGGCGCGAGCAGGTGACATCAACCCGCGAAGATCTGCCGGAACCTCTCCACTCAGAGGGCAGCAGCAGATACAATCCAAACCAGCGGCAAAGCAACAAGGAACGAGCATGAATGAATAAAACTCCTCCCACGTCCTGCTGGATTATTATTGTCCGAAGTGCATGTGAGACAGACAGAAGAACTGCGACTGACTTGATGTGACTTGCATGTAATATGCCGCGAGCCGGCCTCCCGACTGGCTGTTTTAGCCCGGGGCTAAATAACTGCGGCTCTTACCCCGCAGCGATCAGCCCGTCACGGCTTCCTCTACCTGCCGCCCAGAAACCAGAACGGTCCTGGGTCTGCCGCGCAGACTGCTACACACAGACAGGAGGAAAGTGCAGACCAGATCAGTTTATCCTCAAGACAAACAATGGCTTTAACGAGGACTTAACCTCCAATGTCAACTGCAAACTGTCGGTCTGGAGCTGTGTGTGTGTGTGTGTGTGTGTGTGTGTGTGTGATTTTGCTGCTTGGAGGACAAAAAGAAATAGAGAAATTCCTGCCCGCGGATACATACGATAACATGTAGCTCTCACAGGCTGGTCATATCGGTCGTTTCATCCTCCCCGTCTCCAGCAGCAGCGTGGGTTTGTGATGTTTTGCGTCTGTGCTGCCCGGTGGAACAGAAAGCGTCCCTGCTCATGATAATCACGTCTCTCTTATCAGCTGACAGACCATATATCCTGTCCCCTGAATGCCTCCTAGGAGGCAGCACATCTACTTCCATGGCCTCGATTCTTAGAGGTAATGATCCAGCGTTCTCGTCCACAGAGTGTCTCCTTGTGGGCGGGAGCGCCGCTCTTTGTATGTGGAGCTGGCAGGGGAACAAGGAGCCGTCGCACATGCTGGGACTGGACCGGCACCAGTCTGAGATGCTGTGGTTGGACCCCGCTCGGCTGTCTGAACTGTCTCCGACCCTCTGGCCCAGCCCCTGGCCTCGAGCCAAGCTCAGCAGCCTGGGGATCGTAACCATGGACGCAGACGCTGCCGCGCCGGCAGCGGAGACGCCGTGGTGCTCGGTCACTTTGATGTCTGTAATTACTGTGGTGGGAGACGCCATCGTGGCCGAGCTGTTGAACGAGGAGGAGTTGAAGAGAGCAGCGACCTTCTGGTAGTATCGCGTCCGTATCACTTTGGCCGAGCGGTACAGGTCCCCAATGAAGCAGTAGCAGATGGGGTTGAGGCTGGAGTTCGTCAGGCCTAGCCACTGGGCGAACGGCCGCGCCTGCAGCAGCCAGGATGGCGGCCTCTGCTCGCAGTCGATCCAGAGGTCGGTCAGGTACAGCGGCAGCCAGGACACGGCGAACAGCAGCACCAGGCACACCACCATCTTGGCGATCTTCTGACGGGTCTTCAGGCGTGAGGCGTGCAGAGCCTGGCTGCGAGGATCCAGATCGGCGAAGGTGGACTTCTTCCCTCCCCAAAGCCGCCTGCCGGTCAGGAAGCTAATGGTGAGGTTAAACGTCACCGGCAGGCAGTAGAGCATCAGGAAGAGTAGCACGTTGTACCTGTGGAAGAAACGGGAACACTCAGCTGAATTATCTTGAAACACTAAGAAACGACGATTTAGAAACGCCTCGTGAGTCAAGGATATTTTTATTACAGCAACAACATCGCTCCATTTGAAGTTATGGATTATCAGGAGCACAACGAGCTCTTCTCCAGACAGTTTAATTTGCTGCTGTTTTCATCAACACAATACAAAGATCATTATGACACTATTATAGCCAGAAGCACCGTCTCTGAACTCCCAGGAGCATTAGGTCGGAGGGAATCTGCAGATAAGTGATTCGTACAATGAGGCTGTGATGGCACAACAGCGGAAAAGATAAAAGTACAGACCCACAAGTCATTCGAAGCCATCTGACACATCGTGATTAAGGAAAACCAGACGGGGTAATACAAAGGGATTAGAAAAGGCAACTGAAAGCTTGTGTTTTAAAGTAGAAAATAGCGTTTTGTTTGGCTGTCTGAGCTCCTGGAGCACAGAATTTTTATAAAAAAACCTCCCAGGATTGGAAGGCGAGCACATCCACGTGTATGAGAACCTGAAGAACTCAGCATGCAGAACCAAACTATGGCCTGCAGCTGGGACCAATGGCGAATCACAACACAACGCAAAGAGAAGATGCTTAAAATGGGTGGAACTGTTGATTGGCTCATTGGCTACCAAGAGCCAATTACACCCAATGGAGCTGAGGAACCGTAGCTCAAGAGCGAGTGAGGGGTGCTTCAGAACCCTCAAGTGATGGTTCCAGAGCTGATGACGTTCATGATTCTGAACCCTGTAACACAGACGGGTCATGCACATGAAGAACTGTCAGAGCACCTACCCCTGTTTAAGGCGATGCTGACGCCACTCCTCCTGACAGACCAAGATGGAGAAGGTCCCGAAGCTGATCTCTCGCCGCCGGTTCACCACCACGATGGGAGCGCACATGATTGAGGACACCATCCACACCACGGCGACGGTGGCCAGGATGCGGCGGCGGGTGAACATGGAGCGAGCTCGCAGAGGCGACTGGACGCTGTAGTATCGGTTGACGCTGATCACCGTCAGCGTCAACACGCTGGCCGAGACCGACACGGCCTGAGTAAAGGGCACGGCCCGGCAGAGCAGGTCGCCGTAAACCCAGGCCGTGTAGATCTGGCTCCCCAGCGTGATGGGCATGCAGACGCACACCACGGCCAGGTCGCACACCGCCAGGTTCACAAGCAGGCTGCGCGTGGCGCTGACGCTGGCTAGCCGCCGGCCGCGCCTGTTGGTCAGGACACGCAGGGACATTAAATTCCCGATGAATCCCAGAACGAAGGAGAGGCAGTACATGATGGTCAGAGCGATGGTGCTGGGCTCGTGGAGGGTCCAGAGCAGCATGCTCTCCAGATCTGCCAAGTCATTGGAGGAAAAGGTGGACAGGGGCAAAGGGGAGGATGAGGAGGAGGAGGAGGTTTGTCGAAAGGATGAGGACGAGGTGGTGGAGGAGAGGAGAGGAAAGGGATTGACGGAGGAGGTAAGCACCGGGGGCAGAGGTTGATGAGGGGAGGTGGTGGGGGGGCTCAGCGAGACATGGAGGCCGTAGGTGTGGTTCAGTCTTTCCTGAAGCAGAGGGGAGAAGCTGGGCAGGACCGAACTCCGACCAAGAGGCCGGTCCGGGGACGGATCCATGCTGCTTCCTGTCAGGGGTGGGAGGGTGGGCTGGGGGGGTAGTGTGAAAATGGACTGAACTGTAAAGCTTATGGAACAGGTCTCCCTCGGTCCTCATTGAAATCCATTCATGAACGCACGACTGGGAAAAAGCAGAACACTGAAATCGGAAGTCGAAAAAGGTGAGAAATCCCAAAACATGAGGTTCAACACCTCGGTCTCTCACTCTGCAGGTCCCCGTGCTCTGTGCGGGTAAAAACAAATTTCCGTGGACAAATGTGAATCATGGGCCCCGCATCTTATGAATCATGAAGTCATGACGCTGCTCAGCACTGGTCCCAGTGCAGTCGTACGTCTTACGTAACGCATGTACATTCACTCCTCCAGGGAGCGGCTGTCTGAGCCTGATAATCCACCACCAGCCGTTAACAGACGTTCACACCTTCAAGAAAGGTAAAGCTCATGCTGACCCCCACCCCTCCTCTTCATTCTCTCTCTTCCTCCCCATGCCTTCAGTCCACCCCTTGGGTTGCAATCAGATACGTAGCTCTTTGGCAGACCAAACAGCAGCAAATAAAATAAATCCTAGATGGAAAAACACTGATGTTGGTGTGTTCATCGAGAGCTGCGCCCAGTTAAACCATGGAAACACTGAGGGGAAAAGTAGGGAAGGGTAAAAATTATATTCTGTTGTTTTTCTGTAGTATTCTGTAAAGAAATATAGCTTTGAATCAATTATTCATTTTTTAAGTGCATGCAGCAGGATATGTCTTTGCAGTCTATGTTTTTGCAGGTCGACTTTGCTGCCAATCAGAATCAAATTATTGCCATTAAAAAAGGGCAGAAGTTAAATATTGCATTCGAGAAACTTAAAAAAAAATCCACCCGAACCTCATCCTAAAAACTCAAACACATTTCAGTCCTAAATGGATAGAAGGCGAAGAGGACCTGCTGTTTGTCAAAAATTAAAAAAAAAAAATGAAATAAGAAATAAGAAAGAAGAGCTCACCCTCAGCGAAGATAAATCATCGCACACTGACCGTGTGCGGTGAAGGTGTGAAAGCAGCAGCCAGGTGCTCGCTGACGATCTGCGCCCGGGGAAAAAAAGTCCGTCCATGCGCTTGGCACCGGTTCTTTTGAGTCCCAGAAGCGCCGGAGGAATTTGTTGCTGGGAGGAGGGAGGAGGAGAGAGAGAGAGAGAGAGAGAGAGAGAGAGACTCTTTTGTGTTCCCGTCAGCTTCTCTGTGGCAACGACCGACGGGCTCCCCCGGTCTCTGCGCTCCGGACGCACCGAGCGAGCGCCTAACGCGTCCGCCGCAGCAGGAGAGAGCAGCTCTGAGTGAGAGAGGAAGAAAGTCAGTGAGGGAGCAGCTGCGCGCAAACACACACACGCGCGAGGGCACGCACGCGCGCGCGCGCGCACACACACACACACACACACACACACACACAACCAATAATCGATTCAAAAGTGACTCACCTCACTCAGTGGGCTTCTCCCCAACTTCACATTAAAAGAAGAGGAACTGATCTCTCTCCTCTGATCGATTATTGGAGCCAAGTAGCCAATTGGCTCGCAGCTCATTGTCCTGCCACTGTTTTGACAACAACGACGGGTCTCTGACGAATTGGATCAAACACGTTAATTCATTATTAGCTATCACGTTTTCCTATGAGGAAATGACATGTGGCAGGAACGACCATCCCATTAAAGGAATTATGTGTGTATATGAATGTGTGTATACACGTTGTTTGTACAGTCTGGATGTTTTGTATTGTCACTGGTGATGTGAAAGGAAACATACCTGCTGTATGTAATTCAAGGCACCTGTGCTTTACTTTGAGCCCTCTCTTTATTACTTCATCTCACCATGGTGAGATTTACCTGCCAGGAAGCATTAGAGCCTAAGTTTGTCAGGTCCCCCTGGACGCCACTACTCAGGGCAGGTTCATAATTTCCCAAAGCAACCAACCAGCGCTTCTCTGCTGGATGAACACTGCCATGGATCATTTGTATGTTGACTGGGATGACTTGCATTTCACAGGAAACATATCGCGCTTTATCAGTCGGCGCCAAGGTTAAGATTTGACACACAAAACATCCATCCTCATATAGAATAGGATGCATGTTATATATCAAACTGCTCAACAGTGTAAAGGCTACAGCAAGCCTGCAGCCTACATGACCATTACGTGCGTTTGTTTTTGTTCCTACGCTCTGATACGACCCATGAAAGTTGCATGTTACCTGAATGAGCAGCAGATTAAACTTTTAGAAATCACAGCCAAAAAAAACCCCAACAACAACCATATTTTATGTGGTGATGATAAAAAGGTTTGATCAGGTTCAGGGAAAGATCACAGTTTGGTTAAAATGTGTACTTCGAAGGTCACAGGTCAGATGACCTTCAGTTCTCATTTCAGTAATTAGGGAAACTATGTGGACTGTCAGAATGAAACAGCAAACAAACAGTCTCTTCCATTCATCCAAAACATCACCTGCTTTGCTCCCGTCATACCGAGTCCGCCCACTTGAGGGACTTATCCATTTGAGATGTAAACATGTTGTTTTCGGGTCATGTCCTGAAAAGACTGATGCTGTCTCACGTGGCTTCAGAACAAAAGTTAACCATGGGGCGGAGTCGAATAATCTGCACAAACAACCTATGGGGCCACTTTTAATGTGAGGACGGTCTACAGGCCACAACATTAAAGTGCTGCTAACACGTTTACGCATTACAGTCATTAGCTATTTACTTTTATTCACTTCAAGGAAGTCATCTCCCCCCAAGAGTCAAACCGGACACCTGCTCATGTGGTGTGCACCCTAACTGTTCCGCTGTTGGGTCAATTATTCCTAAATCTCTCTGTATTTATGGAGAAATGACTCAAAATTTGAAATTTTGCCTTTTATCTCACAAAAGTGAAGAGTCGTTTCCTGGATGTGGATACTGATCCGGATCACTCCCAGTATTTGATGGTTTCTAAATTTGATAAAGAGACACCTCTGGTAAAGATGCAGTAAAAATCCCTCCATTACTTTTTGCATAATCCTGCAAACAAACAAACAGACTGAGCCAAAAACAGAACCTCTCTGGTAGTTTGCACATAAATCCTCACAACATTCATCACATACGATTCTGCTTGTTATGAGCCTGTTCGTGCTGAGCAGCCTCTGATCCAGCCGCATGCTCTAACTGCTGAAAATGTATGTAAATGAATCAGATGGGATGGTGTAATTGGACGGGGCAGGAGCATTGACCCCCATACCACACCTTCTTACTGTTAATATTGATGACCACTGAGCTCGCTCCAACAGCTGCCGTACTCCCACGCACAGACCCTCAAAGAAAAGCTTTTCTCTGCTGAGCGTGAGATCATACATGGAGGAATACATTTACACCCAGTTAACGTGGACGGTTAAATTAAAATCTCACGGTCCCCGACCACCGGGACTCTGCTTTTTCAGCCCAGTATCGGTGAATTAATAATTCCCTGTCATGAGGCATTTTGATCAAATATGGTTCCAATTTATGCATCCCCTGCCACAAGAACCCACCTCTTCACAGTGGAAGGTTTTACTTGGTCTCAGGTCGACAGGTTGCGTCTCTTGTCTAATTATACACAGTGAGTTTGTGGCCGATGGCAAAATGTCCAGTTCTCACATTTGCAATGTGGGATGAACCAAGCAACACATTTTCTTTGACACGTCTGAACAAAAAAGATGGTAAATTTAACTCTGGTGTTTCTGACCTGCTGCATGAAATATTTAATTTTAAATGCAATCAGGAAGCTTTTGATATAGTCTCACATATTATGCAAGATAGTTTCACAGTAAAGAAATGTCTTCTCATTCGTTAATTTTGACCGCTAGTGTTGAAGTTATGAGTCAGCTCGAGATATTTATTATTTATTTCCACTTTAAAGTCTGAATCATTTATGTTTTGTCCCTTTTAATGTCCCCCTGGCTGGTGAATCTCAGGTCTGGATCCAAAACAGACAAGGTTCATCTAACATTTTGTTATTAAACCACTTGGTCCAGATTCTCTGTTAAACATTTATCCATTCTTTCTGCATTAATCCACAAGATGAGCTTGGAGCATGCATCAACACTGAGCTCCTTTATCCAGATTTCCCCTCTCTGCAAATAATACACTGATGGCAATATAAAGAACAAATGTAGTGTAGGTATTATGCAGTTAATGAAGCAGGAAATTAGAGAAGGTGAACATTGTGTTTCCAGGCGTCTCTGTGAAGGTTACAGGGTTAGGTTGTTGTTTTTCTTTTTTTCATTAAGAACAGGAAGCAGAGGTGTCTGCTTTTATTAAGAGGCAGAAAACATTCATGTGGCCTTGAACGCTCTCAGCTGACTAATGTCATCGGCGGAGGAGACGCGAGTGTGTGCCGGGTGGGTGAAATAGGCTCCACATGCAGTGGGAGTGCTGCAGAGTAAAATGCCATTCGGTCCCTGTTGCAGCTCCTCTGCTGATGTGCGTTAGCGGTGCCTTGTTTACAAAACTCCGCCTCTGTGCTTCAGCCTGAAAAGGGCAGGGACAAACAAAAGGGCAGCGGCGTTCAGCCGGCACCTCCTCGTGATCACCTGTTTGGCTGGAGTCTGTCAGGATGCACGCCCTCACACATCAGGACGATTCTGAATCAAAGAGCTCACGTTTGTTGTTTCTTATTTTATATATAAAAGATTGTTCTGATTGTTAAAGTTACTCTGTGGAGAATTCTAGATGTTCCGGTTTAAATAAACATTAGGAGGAGGTTACGCCAAAAAAAAGAAATTCCAGGAAATTTATGAAGGAAGGCAAAATTTCACATTTTGAGTCATATCACCACAAGTGCATAAAAGAAGAAACCAATCTCAAAGCTCTGAAGAAAAGATCAGAAATTGATCCAGATCCAGATACTCTTCTGGACCCAGGGAAGAGGTTTACACTCACACACATATGATGCTATTGTGCAGTAACTAACAGAGGTAGAGTCCAACAAAAGAAAACAGCAGGAGGCACCAGAGGAGCCAGCAGGAGTGTGTGGTAGTGGTGGTGCTTTTCTAACACAACCCAAAAAGAATGAAAGTCTGAAATGACTGAATCCCAATCAGTCATTTTCACCTAAAACCAAAACCTGTGAAAAAGAACATGCAGCTCTCACCTCTGAGCCAGCAGGAAGACAAACTGATGCTCAGGACCCAGAACCCTCAGCCGACCACGGGTCGTCCTCCTCTGTCCCGGCGCCATCGGCTCTACGTCGGTCGGGGAAGCAAGATGCGCGTTATCAGTGGTGACAAACATGACTGAGATGTGAATCAGCAACATGTGGAAACACAGCAGCAACTAACGTTTACCTGCTGCCAATTATGTCTCACAACTGCATCTGTTGATGGCTTCCCCACAGATTTTAAAAGTGCAATACACGAGGACGGGGCACAGGTGGAACAGGTGAGGGCGGGGCAGACAATCCCAAAGACGGGAAACACACAAAGACAGGAAGTGAAAAGACCAGAATCCAAAGAGAGTTGTTTTCAACAATAAATAAGCAAACACACCGTCTCATATGTATGTTAGATATATCATGACACTGGGGCAAATTTTAGACACAATGCAATCGCGTGTAAAACCAGCGAGAACCGAACCGAGGCTTCCGTCGCACAATCTGCAGTGACATTTGCATCGTGACTTTCTGAAAGTCAAACAGATGTGACATTGGAGTAAAAGCTGCAGAACCGTGGAGAAAGAAACCGGGCTTTCTGAACGTGAACAGTTAATTGTAACACAGATAAATGTCCCCCCGCTTCAACGTCCAAACCAATCCACAGGCGTCGTCCATCAGCCAGTAACGACGCAGCGTTTGCTGAGCACAATCTGACTGCGCCGCTGCAGTCGGTGGCGTTTCACCCTGTAACAGCACATTCCTGCAAAAACACACACACACACACACACACACACACACACACACACACACACACACACACACACACACACACACACACACACACACACAAAGCAGCAGAACCTAAAACCCTGGGTTTGTGCTGGAGGTACAGAGTGGTTGGAGTCACTGAAAGGAAGATGTGGAAATTTTAAACGAGGCAAAAGAGGAAAATAATTTATTTAATCCTTCCTTTAACCAACACATTTTCATTTGGGAGGGACTGCACTGCAGGGGCTGCTGTGTGTGTGTGTGTGTGTGTGTGTGTGTGTGTGTGTATGAGACAAATTGTTCCTCCACGTGTGTGTGTGTGTGTGTGGAGCTGATTCCTTTTGATACTGTATGGTGCCCCGCTGCTCTCCAACGTGAATACATGAATATGTGCTTTTGAAGTTTCCCAAAATAAAGGATGTAGATGTACACACACACACACACACACACACACACACACACACACACACAAACACACACACACACACACACCACACACACATACAATTAGAATTGTTTGGAAATAGAAAATGAGTGGGGAAAATGTTGATGAATTGATTCGATTAAGTCGTGAGTAAACAGATGTTTCTTCCACCTGTTGGTTCATTTGTTCGCTCCTTTGTTCCATTGGGTGTGTGATGTAAATCACAGTCACACAACACAACAGAACACAACACAGTGGACCAGCGGTGGCAAACAGGCCTCTCTCTCACACGCACACACACACACTGAGCTCATGACATGATGCGATAATGACAGCCGCAGAGGAAACGATCTCACAGTCGACCCTCCGCTGCACACCATCACTCTGAGGCTGCACACGACAAAAAAAACAGGTTGGTGGGGGTGAACATTTAAAAGTCTAATGACACAAACAACATCTGAATCCCCTCGACCCCCACCCCCTCCCCCCAGTCTGCTCTTCTCCCCCAAAACAAAACAAAAAATGTTTGCAGCGGGAGGTTAAACACACACACAGACACATCTGAAGAAAACAATCTTCACACTCCATTTACTTGCTATTGTGGAGCTTTCAATCACATCACATGATCCTCTTCGGCCCACAGCGTTAAATCTTTTTTTCTCCAGGCTTTAACTTGAGCACTGAAGTTAATTAATTAAAAGTTAATGACCTTGAGAATAACAGTTCGCTCATCCACATGTTATATTACGACATTTCCCATTTCCCTTCTCTTGACAATTACAATTACTTCCCAGTCCGTCCTGACCTGAACCTTAACCACAGCGCGAGCCCAAAACCCCAACGGCCCGTTTAAAGGTCCGGTCACACCAGGAGGCAGCACGGCCAAGGTCATCACAAATCAGGGTGCCGAGGCTCGTCGGTGACCCCCTGTAGCCGGCGGACTAACTGAAAACAAACTAGCCAGGCGGGAACACAGGGAGCACCAAGTCACCGCCCTGTCAGGCGTCGTGCACAGTCTGCGTTGGCACATTCGAGGACGCTGACAACAACACGGTGCAGCAATTTGTGGACGCATGAAGTTTCAGCGGATCTGCTCTCTTGGAGGATCATGGCTCTTTTTAAAAACTGTAACAAAAAACAGAAGATGTGGGAGACAAAGGACGGAAGAGGCACAACCAACATGTCACATCTCTGTCACCTCAGACACAATTACAAAAACGTCTTCATGTTTTCTTCTTGTGCTCAGTGGCACGTCAACATGCCCCCGCCATGAAGACTGTTATGGAACTGTGACACAACCTGAGTTCCATAAAATACACTCTCTCTCTCCCTCGCTCTCCCTCTCTCTTTCTGACATCATATTTTATGTCGCACTTCCTCTGGGGACAGGAAGTGATTATCGTAAATCATTAGAGCGTCTTTCTTTCTGTGCGGTAATGCTGGGATCCCTGCCGAAGGCACACATGAATCACGCTCTACAGTCACACAACCGACGCACACATGCACACACACACACACACACACACAGATAGATATATAGATATATGCAAATGCGCACACAGACTGATCTGATTTGTGCTATTAATTGAATATCTGAAAGCGTTTAACGAACCATCTCAGCCATCAGGATGCATGTATGAGAACCAATTTCCTCAGGCACTGCTACCCCCCCCCCCCACACACACACACACACACTGTATAATGTGCACATGTCTCTCTCACACACACACATATATTGTATAATGTGCACGTCTCTCACACACACACACACATATTGTATAATGTGCACATGTCTCTCTCACACACACACACACACACACACACACATATATTGTATAATGTGCACATGTCTCACACACACACACACACACACACACACACACACAAACATACTGTATAATGTGCACATGTCTCACACACACACACACACACACACACACACACACACTGCTTGTAAACCTTTTCTTCTCTTCACTCATCTCAAACACTTTTTAATATCATTTCAATTTTTCCAACACACAGAGCATGTTCCTGTTCCGTTCCCTTTTCTCACTTCAGTGAAAATAATTTGGTGCAATCTTGTCATGACCTTTTAGTGTCAACTGTCAGCTGCCAGAGCGGTCAACATCCCGACACATCTCAGACCCGGTGTTCTGTTATAAATGGTGTATGGTAAAAAAAAAAATGCTCAAGAAGATGGTTTGACTTTGAAGTGGACTCTGTGTTTGTGCAAACGGCAGGTGAGCAGAAGAAGCTTTTAACTGGGATCTTTTGCACAGACGTTACTGGATTAACTTGGTGAAATCTTTGGCTACAGATTACATTATCAACCAACATTATCTATTCTCAGCTCAAATGTTTACTAAATACCAAACGTGCTGTTGAAAAAGGGGTTTGTGGTGGGTACAGTCACAATCAGGAGGGAAACAGGCAAGTTAAATGTTTATTCTGTGATTTGAGGTGAGACTGAAGATAAAATCGGATTTTTGCTCCCAAAAAAATTTCCCTCAATTCTGATGAATTCAGCTGGATGAACGATTACTAACTAGAGCTTCTATCTGCAGAGCCTGGGACAGAAAATGTTTTTGTTTGCAATGTAGCACAATGCACAAATTTGCATCTGCATGAAACAATAAATAAATTAATGATAACTATTGTCAAAGCCAATTATGTACTTGTGGTCGCCATTGTTTTTGTTCTTTTCTGTTGCCACAGTTCTCATATAGGGCCCTTTATGTTTATTCTCTGCTAACAGATTAGTTCATGCATGTTCTGAACTCCACATGCCTCAACGCCGCAACATAATCCGAAGGGGAGCATGAAAAAAAGGGGATTATAGTTCTCTGGAGAGGAAAGCTGGTTAAGAGATAATCATGAACCGCATTTTGGGCATTATCCATCACCGCCCGTTGTCATTTCATCGGCTGGTCCTCCAGTTCACTGATTGATGAGCTCGCCACTGAAACTGAGCGGCCTTTGTGCGGAGCAGCGAAACATGAAGTGGGAGCAGAATAGTGCGCGAAGCCTAAGGCAGTGCCGCTGCAAGGCTGTCATCATGGGACGCACACGGCTCAAAGAGATCCCGAACCGTAATGTTCAAAATGCTCACATGCATTATAATGGCCTGAATATTTATAGCAGAATAAAGATGAAGGGGCGTACGGCACGCCTTGACGTCTTTGCATTTTGTAGCTTCATCCTGCGGCGTCAGCATGTGCTCAGCAAACTGTAATTTTACATTTGCCATCTCATTTTCTGGCTCATGAGCAGGTAAAGTGACCTGTCGTCCTCATGGCGGATCCAATTTCCTGCAGAGGCACCTTGGAAGCTGTGTTCATTGTTGACTGGTGGGTGTCCACCTGTGCGAGTGTGTGTGTGTGTGTGTGTGTGTGTGTGTGTGTCAGAGGTTTCTGAAATGAAGTGAAGCTACTCATTGAGCCTGGGGCAATTCCTCGCTCCCAGCCCTTTTCTTTGTGTCATAAATATTTCATGTCTTCTTAAGTCACCTTTGTTCTTGCCCTCTCTGCTTTTGTATGTGTGTATGTGTGTGTGTGTGTTTCTGAGAGTATGACTCCTGGATTACCTTTTGCTCGTCCTAATTGGGCTACAGTTGGGAAATATTCATGTTTAAATAATTTCCTCTGCGGTTGATTTTAAGATGTACTGTACTGACAGCCTTTGCACTCAGCACTGAAGGAAAAGGAGAGACTGCGAACGTCAGATGACAGAACCGCTCGTATCGGATCTGAAACCCTGAGACGGTGAGGTGACCCTAACCCTGCGTGCAGGGTTCATGGGAATCCATCCGTGGGCCGGAGCCGTGGAGCTGGTATGTTCTGAGTAACATGGACGTATCGAGATAATTAATGCCTGATGTACAGATTGTAAAAATCCACACCTGCTGGCTGCAACAACAGGTGTGGGCGTCACAGGCAAACATTAAATTAAACTGATCCACAGGGTAACAGAAAAAAAACTTGCCCTCCTGCACTTGGATGGTACAAACACTTTTCAAACTTTTGAATTTGTATTGGACTGTCATATTATGAGGTAACTTTGTTTTATTCAAGCATGGTTTGATCCTTCATGGTCCCCTGAGCCACGCAACTCAAACACAAATCAATATTCTTGTCTGAGTTTGTGATGCTCAGTAAATGTCTTTACTGTTTTACAGCTGTTTCTTTTTACGGTGGCTGCATGCAGAAATAACAATAATAAAAAGAATAAAAAGCACATCACATGACGTGCAACTCTTACCGTGGCCACGATGTCAACCTGGTCCCGTTCTTTGGTGCGGAGCTCCGATGCCCACCCCCCAAATTTTAGTTTTAGGTCATAAATCATAAATTACATCGTCGCAAGTGTGGCCAGTGAGCGCACATTCCAGGTAGAGGGATCATTTTCTGGGAAACCATTCACTTCAACTGAAACTCGGCTTCCTGGATCATATTTTATGATCTGACCTGCAGCACATCATTTGAACACGGGGCACGAGGCCCTAACCCGAAACCTAACGCAGTTTTCAGATAAGGTTTGTAAAATCCAGGTCGCTTTCAGGAAGCCGTCACATCTTTCAGGAGGTTTTCACTGCACTGAAATGGGGAAAAGCAAATACTTGCACTTTAGTCTATTTACCGCTCACAATATTGTTACAAGAGAAACCGAGCGCTCGTTGATAAAAACTGAAATGGACTCACAGCCCGCTGGCTTGTTAGACAAAGCTTTGACGATCAATCATCCTGTGCTCTTATAGATTTTGGCAGAGCCGAGTCCAAAAACAAATCTGATTCCAGATCTGTGATGTCAGGGAGCCCCAGTGGACTTGATTGTCTGCCTTCTTCTTTCTTTTTCCCCCTCTGGCTTCTGTTGTTTATCGTATACCTCCAGTTATTTTCCTAAAGCTAGTAGCACAAACAGCATTTTCACTTTTCATGTCATAAGCTCCACAGCGTTTTTAAAGAAGCCTTTAATCGGATGTTTCAACACAAACTCCACGCAGGACTTCCAAGAGAATTAAAGCCTCAAAAGCAGTTTGAAGTGAAATAGGTTTGTACCTCTGGACTCTGTGTTAATTGAACATATGAATTTCATAAATATGAAATGGCACCATACATTAATTTAAATTATTTCTTAACCACAGATCAGGTCATTCTCTGTGAAGCTACCTCAGGTGATTGTGCGTCACCGTCGGTTTTCGCAGACACTTGCTGTGCAATAATGAGGGTATTATGGAAATAGAGGGAGACTCATCTTCTGCCATCTTACTCGTCTTTGAACTGAGGCCCATCTCGTCGTACAGTGCGCGCAGCAACTTACCTGTGACGTCACAGGAAGAGCGCGGGCCTTTAATCTGCTGCCCACAGGCTGTAGGTTTTTCCACCCTCGTTTCACCAGGCACTTTCTGGAAGAACAGTGACACAAACAGCCAGGAGGCGTCGTTACAAGAGAAAGGATGGAGAAAGGGAGGGAGGGGGCCTATATGGATGTGCACACGTGTGTGGAACAAGGAGGTGGGGGCAGAACAGACAAACTGTGCCAGTGTAATTCCCCAGGGCGCCACAAGATTAATTTTTCACTTGTGATTTTCTGTTACACGTCGATGAGTCCCTGTCCGTTTCATTGGGAAGATGTATGAGTTGCATCATGACGAGATCACATCAGCTGCATTGCCCCCACCCCCCTTCCTGCCCCCAGCCGGTGTGAACCATCCATCCCCGGCCTCCGCGGTGGCAGGATGAGCCCGGGGCAAAACGTGGCGGGAGCCTGGGGAGGTGCAGTCTCTGTCAGATTTTCAGAGTAATAATAGTGGATCCAAAAATGCCTCCTTCCATACATGTGTTTGTCTCTGCATGTGTGTGTGTTCTGCATAGAGTGTGTGTGACGGAGCCAAAAAAAAAACCTAAACATGGCTGGCTTTTAAGGATTTCTGCACATGGTTGTGCTGCTGAAAGAAGCCACAGCACCATCTAGTGTTGAGAAACAGTCAGTCACATTTACTACATGTGTTCGACAGCAGTCAAGCTAAAAAAAAAAAGGATTGAAAAAATAAATAAAAAACCAAAGCGTGAGACAGACTTGTGGCCTGTTACTTTTCTTTATTTGTTATGGGCGAGCTCCTTTAGGGAGCCACAAATTACAAAAATGAAAACAAGAAGTGGGAGTAAGATAAATAAAACTTGCTGCAGAGAACCAATTACTGTGGACTGTGGATCATAATGGGAGAACGTTAGTGCGGTGAGTGTGCTTCACCCCCCATCTAATGAGGACAACATCTGTCTCAGCTGCTGTTTCTAATACTGTCTGACACACACGAGGAATGTGAGGAATTTAATACGGAGCAGGTGGCTTGCGCATGTTCTACAAGTTAAATACTGAATTATTACCTCCGGCAAGCAGGATATGTTATCTGTCATGTTTGTTTAATAGCAGGATTGTGCAAAAAGGAATGCATTATAATTTCACCAGCAGTGGCTCACTCTCACACTCTAACCATTAAATTTGGTAATGATCCGGATCAGATCTCGGAAATTTTTAGAAGGGCCAGCCGGACCATAAACTGATCCAGATCCCCCTCCTGGTTCAGCCTTGGTGGGAGTCAGCACTCTCAGAGTGCTTTCCAGTTTCAGAAGCTAAATTACACAGAAGGTCTCCGTGTGATTGGACACTTAAGCCTTGATTACACTGTGTCTCAGATTCGCTGACACTAGGCTAACAAGTTAACAGGTTGGCTGATACCTTGCTCGCCACAAGCAGCAGATTCAGCAGAACTGAGCCAGTGCGGCAGAAAAGCAAATAACACTGCTTGTCTTCTACAGCTGATCAATACCCGGAGCTCGTCTTCTGCTCCGGGCCGAAGGAGGCGGCTCAAATAAAACCACTCAGATGTATTTCACAGGATTGCAGCAGATTTTGTCTGCAGGACAGTAACGTGCCTGCGACAGACCAGATATGGTCTCGGGGACAGTGTGGATTAGTTGAATCACAACAGAGGGTCTGGAGCTCAAAGTCATCCTCTGATTGGTTCCCATTGATTCTTTCTGTCATGTTCAAGGGCTGAGGAGAATGAAACCCATAGATGGCTTCATCTGGTTTGGCTGTGGGTCTTAGGCGAGGGTTGGATTTTTATGGCTTTAATGTACACACACCCTACACACACACACATACACACACTTGTGTACAGTTTGGATGTGTAAAATCACAGATAGTTAATCAAACATGCAAACATGCACAGAATGCTAAAGCAGCGCTAAAAATGATCCAAGTTGTCCCCTGGGTTGTTTGCTTATCGGTGTCAGTGGAAAGTGTTGCACTGTAAGGGCAGCTGATTTCGTGTGTGTGTTTGTGTGTGTGTGTGTGTGTGTGTGTGTGTGTGTGTGTGTGTGAGAAAGAGCTGTTCTTCTCACGCTATGATGACTCACTGGTGACAACAGACTCCGTTCTGATTTATTTTGGTATCACTTACCCTTGATTTGATTTGTTCTCTCTAGGAGATTACACACACACTTTCACACACACACACACACACACACACACACACACGTGGACTGTCACATTCACTCCCCTTGCATTAGAGGACACTCAACGCTTCATCATAAATAACCAGTGTAGGACGGTCACTCAGAGTTTGGTTTAAATGGATTCCAGAGCTTTCTTCCACAGCAAACGAAAGATAACTTTGACAGAAACTTCTTGAACCTACCTCTCTGTCACTCATGTGCTTTATATGTTAACAGATGGTCCCTCAGTTGCAGTTATTTCAACTTTGTTTCTGAGAAATCCTGTTCAATCCATTATTTTGAAACTGCAGACTTTATATTATACTACAGTTTCATGAGCCTCAGATCAGAGCATCTTAAAAATGGACTGATTTAAGATGCGATTCTGAAATGTGGTAGCTTAGCTTAGCTTCAGCCTGCCCCTGAAATGCACCATGGGAAACGTAGTTGACATCTCTGTTTTACATGCACAAGCTTGTCTTGTCGATTTTGATATGTTATGACAAAAGTGACAACTGGGCATCATCGGCATCGTCGACTTTTACTTCCAGAAGCAGGGGCACCCAAAAATAACGCACCCCCACCACCCACACATAACACACACACACACACACACACACACACACACACACACACACACACACACACACACACACACACACACACACACACACACACTTAGCAACTTGATACCAAAAGCTCTGTAATCCCTGAAAGAAAACATTTTCATTTGTACACCTTTGACGGATTACACAAACTGGATACAACATGCTCATTTGTGAGTTTTAGAGATTTCAGCCCAGGTGCCGTGCCCCCCTCCCCCACCCCCCATCCCCTGGCTCCAGCTTCATATTTACCACACACACACGACAATTTGTCTCAATGATGGCAAGAGCATAACTTAAAAATAACTTTAACAATATCAAGCTGTCCCTTTAATGTTTTATTGCCACTCTTCAAACTCAGATTTCTCATTTAGCATAACTCTCTGTAAACTTGAGATAAAAAAGCGGGAGGACATGGCGCCGGCTAATGTGTGCGGCGGATGTAATTGGTGGAGATTTGCAGGTGTCAGACTGATGCGACGCACCCCTGCCGCGGGCCTGTTTGTAGTGCGCTGATAAGATAAGACCGTGTCTGTCACTGTCACGTTCACACAAACTGAAAGGTGTCAGCTCCTTTCATCCTGACAGATTAACACGCTGCCATATTTGAAGCATTATTGTCACACACACACACACACACACATACGCACACCAGCCATGAACACATTCTTTGTTTGCCTATGCTCGTGATGACACTGCACTGACTTCTAACTTGGGTTTCACTTGTTTTCATCTAAAGGGCAGCTTCACTGAAATCGTTCATTCTAACTGTTTTGCTCCATTATGGAGACATCATGACTCATTACTACAATACTTTGGTATTCTGTGTCAGGAAACAACAGGCTGTGCAGTTGAAAATGTCTTTTTAATAGATGCCAGCGTTGCATTGTGGGCACTCAGCTCATTCTTCTTTCTTTTTTCATTATCACCAAAAAACCAACAGTGCATTTGTTTGTCTGTCACTACTTCCCCCGCCCGTCTGTGGCACCCATTCATCCCCCATTAAAAACACAAATAAAGACTTTCTTTTTTTAAGACTCAGTAATTCCCTCAAACAGCTGGGAACTTTAGCCTCGAACCAAACTATTTGCATCTGCGGATTAATAACATCCAGTATTTTTGGCAGCATTTCACTGTGATGCTGGAACACGACACCCAGTAATTTATCAGTTTAACACTGATCTTGGTCCTTTCATGGGATTTGTTGACAGTAAGAAAGATCTGGGTGAAAAGTCTGACATTGGCACAGAACTGTGTGTCAACCTCTCTGAAGTGACTGACAGGACAGCAGCACGCAGGGCCATAAATAAACATGAGCCAGGAATCAAAGTAACTGCAGATAATTGTCTTAATCTTTACATTAAGTGAGTTGATGAAGTTTCACCAGATCCATTCATGAGCTTGTCTCAGCCGTGTCGAGTCCTGAGGCAGCATATCAAAGGTGACGGCAGGCGAGTCCTCATTTTTTACAAGGTGTCCAGTGGAGTTTTCCTGTAAACAGACAAAGCGAGAAAGTGTGTTTAATGTTTTTTCTTACTGATGAAATATTCGCAAAGCAAGTTTCACTCATAAAGTTTGAAACTTTTACTGGTGACATCCACTTTTACCTCTGAGCAGCCTTCTTCTTCCCTGTTTTCTTTGCTATATTTCTCAGCTCATTACCCCCACCTGCAGGTCGGACAGATAATGTGCATCCACTGCCAGGCTTTTGTATTTTTATGTGTCACCTGTGTGTTTTCACTGTTGTGCACCTTTGCCCTCCTGCACAAGGACTGTTCAGCGACAGTACCAACAGCCATAAACCTCAAAAGGGTTAAGTCTGACTCAAGTCCAAGTCACGAGTCTACAGCTCTGACCCAAAAGCAGCGAAGTTGACGAGAACCAGAACTAAAACCAAAAAACTGCAACTATAATTGTCCACGCAACAGCAGAGACATCTGACCTTCACAGGCTCCACTACAGAGGCAGAAAGGGGCTCCTACCTGTTTCAAGTTGATATCAGCTCATTAGATTCAGCTTCCTGTTTCAGACAACGACCGTGACATCGTGACCGGGCTGGGGCTCCACACGCAGACCAGAGGCTCCCCTGCATTTGTCATGGTTTAGGTTGGGGCTGGTTAGATTACACAGAGCCTCAGAATGGGGTTAAAGTGGCTGAGTGTGCGTGAAAATCGGGGCCTGCCGCAGGAGGTCGGGGCAGGCAGACGGTATGAATTTCAGGGACCAGGAAAGCAGGGGTTAGGGGTGAATCACCGGGGGAGGGGGAACAAATCGGCCATTAGATTTCAGGAGGGAAAACCCTCAGTAAAAGCAACAGGGATGAAGTTTTCAGTTAAAGGTAAAGACAACAAATTCGACCTCTGATAACCTCGCTGCCCAGACGGTGAGTCTTGGTGTGTAGCCAAACTTTGTTTTAAACTTCTGGGGGAGATATGTGAAGTTACCAAACGTCTGAGAACTGTGCTGCAAATTTTTCTTTTAATTTGACAGGAGCAGCCATTTCACTGATATCGTGTAGCTTCAGTGAAGAGCTGGAACAAGCTGATACTGCCATGGGTCTCTGACAAACAGTTCAGTGCCCAGAAGTGCAGCAACGCACAAACAAATGCGGTGAAGGAGAAAACTGCGTGGAAGCGAACAATGGTGTAAGCGATGCACAATTTAAAATATTATATGTAAATATTTAAAATGAAGCTTTCACAAATGTTTTATGAGGAAAGAAATTAATTCATCACATTTATAATACACACAATGCAGGGCAATGTGAAGGAAATCTAACTGCCGAATAGATAAATTCTTTGTTTGCTGCTACTTCCCTGCTGCAGCTAAGATGCTGCTTTCTGCTTTTGTAAAGGAATCGCCAATGTGTCTGTGTGACCATTTTAAACTGGATAACTGGAAGTGACAACTTGATTAAAAGGTCAAGGCTCAAGGTAAATTGCCAGTAACCTAGTTGTTCACCTTCACCTTCATGGTTTTTTTTTCCACAAAGTTCCATAGTCAAGAATTCAACATGGAAAATGCTGGTTTATCACATGCTGTTGGACAAACCATAGTCTCTGTCTTTTTAAATAGCACTTTCTAAAGCTGATGAAGCTGTGTGGTCCAAGCTGAAAGGATGATGCGTTTAATCTATGTAATTATCTGGAGCTGAGTCCTGGGAAGTGTGTGTGTGTGTGTGTGTGTGTGTGTGTGTGTGTGTGTTTGCCAGCAGACACATGAACCTCTCACCTTCATTTTCATCTATTTTCTTTTCATTCGTTTTTCACCTGAACCCTTTCCCCTTTTCGTGAATGTGTGTGTGTCTCTACGTGTGTGTGTGTGTGTGTGTGTGTGGCAATATGTTGGCTAGGGCCCAAATGAAACAGCAGTTAATTTGCCCTATACTACTCTATGTCATTTGTTTTTCTATAGCCCCATTTGTATCTATCACCCTCAGAGTCAAACACACACACACACACACACACACACACACACACACAGTGGGGTTTATCATCACATCCATGCCTTTGATGTGAGTTATAATGTAGAGTTGTTGTGCAGGGGGAGTTGCTGTACGATCGTGGGAGAGGTGATGGCAGGAAGTGGGGAAAAAGGTGATAAGAGGAAAGAAAACAAAGCTCGGCCTCCACGCTGGATCCTCTCTGGTGTCGTGCGTTGCACCACAGGGCCATAACAACCCTGTCTCCTCAACCTCATTTCTCACTCAGCGGCTCCATTTTCATAAGTGCAGAGTGTCTCACAGGCTTGTTTTATTACAGCTACACAGTCTGAACAGGATCATACACACACGCAGACATCTTCAGACAAACTGTGTGAAAGTGTTCGACACGAGAGCAAACATACTGCAGTATCTGCGTTTTGGGTTCACGGTCGTCGCCATCTTGGCATAACAATTTAAAGGTGCTACGTAGCCAACGTTAGCGTCAATAGCTGTTCACTTACATTATAAGTTCAGCATCAAACTTCATTCCTTCACTCCTCGTCGCCAAGAGCTGCTGTCTCCAGCACTTTTGTTTTGGATTCTATTTCTGTCACATTCTTTTCCTCTACTGATGTTAGCATAGTAGCTAGCTAGCCGCATGTTCAACTCATGTTCAGCTAGCAAATCGCTGACAAACCAAATTAGCATGTAGCTGGCGAACACAGCGGCACATTTGGACTCTCGACTGCTTCCTGTTTCACTCAGGAGTTGGCAGCGAACAAAAAAGATCTGAGAGGAAAATTGGACTTGGCTGGAAACACAAACTCAGGTTGTGTCTGCTGGATGTGTAGCTGGCTAACTGTTTGCAAACATGTTTTCATATTAGCTTTATAAAGTGCTAATATCAGTGTTGTGTCCATAGATTTTCTTTGGTGGCCCCAAGTGGTAACAAAAATGAAGGAAAAAAAAATGTCCTGGTTTAAATCCGGGATATGATCTTATCCAGGCTTCTGAAACCAGGATACAATGTTGATATAACTACAGGAACCCGATCATGTGGATACTTGTCCTGCATCTCTGTGTCACTGCATCTAATATATAATCTGTCTTCAATAATTAAAGCAGAAAAGATCTATTTTTTAAGACATCGGCAATCATCTGTAAGTATCAGACTTCATCTGTCTGTCTCTGCCTCACTTTGCCTCTGACACACACACACACACACACACACACAACTCATTAAGTTAACTGCTGTGAAATCTTGTGATCGGGAGTCTTCGCTTCAGATCATACACTGTCTACAGCTGCTCGAGGGCGGTTCCTACGACCAACACACACACACACACACACACACACACACACACACACCCGTGTTGGGTGGTATGTGCAGTTGCGATATCATTTAATGGACTCACATGGTCCGAGTTAATCAGCTTTGCTTAAGTAAGCTGCCAGGTCATCCATGACGATTTATTTCTGTTTTTGATTCATCATATGATGATGACTAGCTTTTTTTTAGTCTGGAATGGTCTGGTGCTCTGAGCATTTTGTCATCATCATCAACATCATTATAATCATCAGCATCATCGTAATCAACAGCGGCATTACCCTTACAGCACAATTATCTGCCGTATAACAACATGTCAGGCTTAAGTACGACACAGCTCATTATTCCAGGTGAACTGAAACAATTATCAAGGACTTTGACCAACAATAACAGTAAGATGGTACACACACACACGCACACACACACACACACACACCAGTAATTTTGTCACTGAACACACTAACCGTGCAGAATCAGTCCCTTTATCTAAAACGGATGGAAGTATTTTAATGAGAAGCACATGACTGTACAATCCTGGTTAAGATGACAAGGCCTCCTGTTGTAGCTGCACACGCACGCACACACACACACACACACACACACACACACACACACACATACACACACACTGGAAATTGTTAAACATCCTGAACATTGAAATTTCTCCTAAGAAGGTCTCAGATTAAACACACACACACACATATACACACATATTTCACTGTAAATGTTGTTGTAATTGTATGTAAACAGGCATTTGATGTGAAATACAACCAGGGAACACACACACACATGCGCACACAGTGGAAAGCACCGACACACCATGGCACCGCACCACAGAGATGCTGAAGGCACGGACACGAGATCAGACAATGAACATGCTTGACGAAAGTCTGTGGAAGGAGAGAATTGAGAAAAGGGAGCAGGACGAATAAAAATAGAAAAAAGAGAGAACGGAAAAAAAAGAAGTGATGCGAGCTGAGCCAGCTGAAGCCCTGTGTGCTCCATCCAGATTAAACTATAAAAGATATGTCTGTTTCTCATTGCATGCCCTTGAGTTCCAAAACACATTTGTTCTGTTAAATGTTAATTTTATCCTCTTACACACACACACACACACACACACACACACACACGCACACACACACACACACACACACACACACACACACACACACACACACACACACACACACACACACACAGACAATGTGGCTGCACAGGTTGTTCCAACAATAAAACAAAACTCATCCCAGTCTGACGAGCGTCTGTTTGGCTCCGTCTGTGCGGCCTCTTTCCATGACTGTGCAGTAAGTCAAGTCTTAAAGGAAACCTCCACCAAAAAAAAGTCAGAATTAAGCCTGTCATATTGCGGTGAAAATATGTGGATATTAGCGTGTACCATTAAAGTTATATCAATGACTGATTTAAAATGACCCCTAAGGTTTTGGGGCCTCCAGGGGTCCAAAAGCCTTGAGCAGTTTCCAAGGACTATGCAGCCGGGAACAGTTTGAGAAGTTCAAATGGGCTCTTTGACAGAGAATTTTAAAAGCTGCCGTGAATCTGAGCTGACTACATCAGCAAGGACTCTTTCAGATCTACTCACAACACCTATTTTCAGTGAGGTGTTTCTTTTAAACACACGGGCACAAATGCACAAGATGAATTGTTTCCCGGTCCTTGCGTGTTTGTTATTTTTCTTAGAAAAGCTTTAATCAATATCATTGTCATCCAGAATCCCCTGAAACCGTGACTGATGCCACAATAACCGCAAAGCCCCCCCCCCATGCCGATCACTTCCACCCTCCTCTTTTTAGATGTGGTCTGACAGCGATCCTTCGCTCTGGCAAGAAAAAAGAAGAAGAAAATGTTGTTTGTTCTCACAATCACACAGCTCTACAGTTTCTTTTTTCTTCACAGGAATAACCACATTTAAGCTGGAGTTGATTTTCAATTAATCTAAACGTGGAGTTGAAAGTGACTTTGAAAGCTCAAGAATGTGTTGTTTCTTCTTCTCTCTTTTTATGTGAGTGCATGGGGTTTGTCGAATGAGAGGAAACAGGGGGGCGGGTGGAAAAGTCCCAAGTTGTGGCTTGGAAAACTGTGACCTTGCACTCTGAATCCTGCAACATATTGACAAGATGTAACAGGAGAGGGGAGAAAGCAAGGAGAGAGGGAAAACAAAGACACAAGGGGAGAGAAGAGGGAGATTTTAGGAGCAGAAATCAAAGACGGGGGGATTAAGCGGTGGGAGAAAAAAAACAGGGGGGATTTGTGCGGATGAAAGAGAAAGGGAGGGAGGAACAGTAAGAAGCACGACCATCATTGCGTGTTTCTGTCGCACATATTGAACGCACACGGAGCCATAGAAACCACTGCTTCGCTCTGAACACCAACAAAAGGCAAAAGACAGCAGTGCACACAAATACAGCTTCTGACAGGACTATAAATAGAGGTTCTTCAGTCCACATCCATACAGCAACCACAACATACTCCAGATACATACATACACACACACATGCACACTGTGGCTGCACTGATATGGTCTGAGAGGAAATGAAAAGCCACCATAAAGACGGGGACTGGAAGTGTGCGGGTGCATTTGCAGTTCAGCTGTTGTTCACTTTGTGATCTCCACCAGGATGAAAGTGAAGGCGCTGAGCTGCTCTTATCTTTGATAGAAAAGGGATGAGAGCCTTTTGTCAGACAGAAGAAGGAGAAATAGCGAGTGGTCTGGCTTTTCTCTTCACCTGTCGATTCTCTCAGCACGCGTGTGTGTCTTTAAGTCAGCAGCCGCGTTTCCTCTATATGTCATGCAGAGCAGGAAATCTGCCTCCCCTGTGATAAGAGATTCAGAAAGGACACCCTTTTGTTTGTTTTTTTTGGGGGCCAAAAATCACATCCTATTCTTATGTGTTGAAACAGATGAGGTCTAAGAGTGCCAAGAGCAATATTCAGACAAACTGTAAGCATTAAACTACTGCATTGAACACTGGGAGCATACACAACCACAGGTGGTGCAATTAATGCTGTTGTATAGTTTCACTCTTTCTCTTATGGAAATGCTCAGTTACATGGGTGTTAGGCCAAATCCTTAAACTGTGGACCAAGACTGGTTTTGTCATAAACAGAAGGTACTAACATTCATATCAGCCCTCAGCATTTCAGAAATATGGCTGTAAGGAGTCACCATTTTGGTCCAGACAGAAATATCTGGACAACTCCTGTAACTGGCACAAATATGCACAAAACTCTGAAGCAGTTTTCCAGTCTCAGTTTATGCTCTTCTGCAGTCTTCCATATTATCATACTTCATTGCACTAAAGCATCTCTCTAAATGTCCTAAATGGACTCATAGTCTTGTTGTGGCATTTGTGTCTTTTCTAAAATGTAATATTACACTGACTTCGCTTGAGGGATCGGCACAGATATGCAGCACAGACAAACCACACATTATTAGAGAGGAGACATTCCTCAGATGGTTGGTGGATCTGGCAACCTGGCTGCTTGGCTCGTCTTGTCTACTGTGTGTGTCTGTGTGTGTGTGTGTGTGTGTGTGTGTGCGGGCATGCGGTTGGCAGCACTACACACAGTCCTATGTCACGCTCTTTTTCAACATCTGTCCACTTGCAGAATGACCCACCAGGCTTCTATGCTGAGGAACTTGTGGCATGTTGCTTTCCTGAAGTTAGAACTGCCGCTTTTATCTTCACTAACTCAATACGCCTGTAATGTGCTGCTTTATCACACAAATTATTTTTGATGGATTAAAAAAACCCTTCTATAAAGACCACATTTAATCCTGGTACCATTGGGACGGTTGTCCAGAGGTAAGATCATGAGAGTGACCTCATCTAATTATGTGATACATTAATAGAAAAGACAAAATAAATTAGTTACAAACATTTAAAATGCACGCCAAAGTGGGAACTGAACGATTACTGAGGTAATGTATTTTGGAAGAATGCAAGTCCAAATCCTTCCATGAGATACAATGGAGCTTTATCGTCACGGTCTATGGCAACAAAATTGCAGTTGCCTCTGCAATCAGGTGCCAAGTCATTTGGAGTGTTTTGGAAATTCCCAGAAGAAGCCGTGACAAGATGAAAATTATTTGGAATTAGTCAGAAGAACATGCTTTTTTTTCTGAGAATTCCCATCACAAGGGATGCGGCATAATTTAGAAAGGCTATAAAAGTGTCAACAACAACTAATGTAAAAAAGGAAATGCAGCAATTTCAGTTAAAAAGGAGATAATGCCATGAGGTAAGATATGAAGATTAACATAAAAAGTAGGTTATATGGTGAGTTCTATGTGAAATGGTGGGGTTGCATAAACTTACTGCACTTGGTCTCTATGCATATTGCCCTCTGTGCACACATTTCTATTGCACATAAGTAGAAATGGGAATTGTTGATTTGCGTCATAGAGGTGGCCCCATGCACTTTGTGTTTATAAAGGATTAAACCAACCATAAAACGGTTTAAAATAATAATAGGATGCTGTTATTCCTATTCAAACGGTTCAGAATAACGGGATACAGTTATTCATAAACCAACACTAAAAAAATGTTTCTTTAAGATATTTAATACAAGTTGAAAGAGAAAGTGAAGTCCATGTGGAGAGCTGCAGACCCCGCTGTCGTTTTGCTGGTTAACCCCGCCCACACCGAGCGCTCAAAACGCCTATTGGTTGAACGTCGACCGGCCCCGCCCACCGTTGGAGTTTATAACTTCAGCGTGAAGTAAAGCGGCGAATCAAACAGCTGGAGATCGGCCGCTGAAGGAGACCGACAGGCCGTTCATGACTCGCATCTGCGGCGCGGAGATGTTGTGAACCGGCGGACAAACCGTCCACACACAGTCACGATGTGGAAACCTACCGCCCTCACCTCAGCGGCGGCGGCGGTCACCTGCCTGCTCGCGGCCGGGATGCTCGTCGTCACTGTGGGGCACCCGAGCAGCGGGAGCCCCGGGGAGCCGCCAGCCGCGGCGACGGGCGGAAAAGTTTTCTCGGCGTACTTCAGGAGACTGGCCCGTGAGAGGAGAGCGATAAGCGTGACCCCGCTCAGCAGCGGCGCTCCCCCCGGACCCGTGCAGCATCTGACCCCCGCTGACCTGTTCATAGCGGTGAAAACAACCGGGAGGTATCACCGTCAGAGACTGGAGCTGCTGCTGGACACCTGGATCTCCAGAAACACGCAGCAGGTGAGCCAAGGCGCCACAGTGGACACTCTGACTGTCACTGGGAGATCCGTGACATGAAAACTTAACATCACACACACACATGTAATCTTAACTCAACGATAAATATATTAAACCTGGTCTGAAACCTGAAGCACTGCTGCATGCTTCATTCTGGGGGTCGAACCCCTTCAGACAGTGAATAATCATTTGTCTTTTTATTTTGTGTAACACAGTCACACAGTTGTGTGGTGTTGATGAGATTTATCAGCTGGTGAGAGGTCACATGGAGGAAAATGTGTGATCCAGATCAGTACCGATGATCTGAGAAGCAAATTATCCCACCTCATGGAAAGCATTGTCCTGTGTTAACAGTTCCTGTATGAGGGAAGTAAGCATCCTAAACGCTTCCTTCATCTCCTCCTGCAATTGCAAGTGAGCTGTAAACCCCCTGTAATGTGCCAGGGTCCGCTGGCTCTTTGATCCGGCCAGCCGGTGAATTGTAAAACAGAGATGGGGGGCCTTTGTAATGCATGAGAGGGAGATGTGAGACCGACCACACTGAGGGAGGACTGTGCTGCGAGGACTGCAAATGCAACAAACACGGTCGTAGTTCAGACCTCGTTGCAGGGAGCTGCTGTAGTCTGCATCATAAAAACTGAGGAGGTGTGTTCCAAAGTACTTCTACTTTTATGTTACCTGAGTTTTCCATTTCCATCTTCTTTTCTGCAGCTACTCCCCTACATTTAAATATCAAATATTTTTAGACCACCAGTTATTTAACGGTGAAAGCTGCTTAGCAGCTGATGGATTCAGCTTGTTGTTCAGTTTTTACTCAAGTTGTCACAAGTTTCCAGAGTCTTAGATGATGTCTTCATGTGTCCTTTATCATCCAACCAACAATCCATAACCCAATTATATTCAGAGCGCTATCACAGGGGATAACTGAGCAATCCTTCCACCACTGATCATGTTACAGACCAGTCTTTTCCAAGTCGAGGATTAAAGTCTGCGATCTGGAGGAAGTTACAGCACGGCGCGACAACTGGAGATGTTGTTACAGTTCCAGTTGCAGATAAATATTTGAGATCAGACGAGAAGAGGTCGTTGGTCTGAGTCACGGTGGTAAACGAATCCGCGGCTATGAAACACATGGGACTGCGGTGGACTGCGCCCAGCGTCTTCAAAGCCCGTAATCGAATGCAGGCGCGGCGGTCGCTCTTATTTCCATCTGAACCTCAGCGTTCAAGGCTCCACGCACGCTGACTGTTGCCATGTAAATACAGCTTGTGTTGGGGAAATCAGCTGGTGTGTGTGTGTGACGCATTCCTGCATCTGCTCTCACGGTCAGGTGTGTGCAACTCTACCTGTTTCCCAGACACGCCTCTATACTGTAAGACTGCTGAGTAATGGAAATACTGCAAGACACACAGACACACACACACACACACACACGTCGCGGTGTTACCTTCACAAACACAGATGCCCTGGGAACTCACCAGATTTCTCATGGGAAGTTAAGAATGTGTCTGATCACAAGAGTAAACACAGAGACACACACAGACACACACACACACACACACACACACACACACACACACACTTCACTTTCTCCTGCCTCGGTGGTTGTTGTTTTTGCCGCCATTTCCTGTGTTGTAAAGCTCAATTCCTGGGCAACCCCCCCCCCCCCATGCCACATTTTCCCTCTTTGCCCCCCCCCCCCCCCGTCTTCCCGGCTCAGCGTACACTAGTGCCACAGACACAGAGTCAAACACTCACACAGACACACAAACTGACTGCTCTCAAGAGGCTTAAGCGGCTCAGAGCAGAAAAAAGGACGACTGACAGAAAGTCACAGCTGGCTGGACGCTCTCTCCACCACAGGCCCTGATGTGATCGCACAGTACTTAGACCAGAGATTTATTATTGAATTTGTGCCGCATGGCAAGTGGGTTGCAAACTGGAATCCCTCAGAGCTCTTGCTATAGTGCGTTTGGTGAAGTCACATTTTCTGTTCTGCAGCTACATTGAGTTTTCTGTGAAACAAAGACTGTGATTTTACTTGTAATTTGAAGGTGTCTACGACAACATCAGATGAATTGCGTCCCAGTTCGACATCTTTCAGGGGTCAGACGTGAAATACAATGTTAACACACAAGGTGACAAGTCTCTTGCAGTCACAATAACACAAATAGCAACTCACTTCTTGGCATCTTTCCTGTTGATGTTGTGCCAGACCTGGACGGCAGCACATCTCAAAAGCGATGTGAACGTAAACAGCCTCAAGTTAACTTTAACCTCGCTGTCATTGTTTGACTTCTAATCCACACTTCAGGCAGACTGCTGTGTGTGTGTGTGTGTGTTTACTTCCTGTGGAAAGTTATGGGATCTGCATGGCTTCCTGAGCGCGCAGTGACCCCCGACCCCCGTCACTCATCACATAAATACTCACAGCTACGGGACTTTGACCAGCTGCTCTGCTGCTGACGGAGTCCAGCGGCGTCCCTCCCTTTTGTCCCGGCCTCCGTCCGGCACCGTCGTAGCTTCCTGCTGCCGCGTGTCACCTCGGAAACAGGTGGAGTCTCACCTGAAAGCACAAACAGTCAGCCATGAGGGTGGAGCGGCGACAGCATCCGTTATGATGGTTAGTGAAAAGTGCTCGGAATAACATGAACTCTGTGTTTTGTTTTGTTTTCCACAGACGTATGTGTTCACTGATGGAGAGGACAAAGAGCTGAGGAAAAGGATGGGTGAGCATGCGCGCGCACACACACACACACACAGACACACACACAGACACACAACAGGCAGTTTCGCTGAGTAGCAGCAGTGTTATCTGCAGCGTGAGAGGCAGGAAAGCAGGAACCCAGCTGCTGACTGGGCAATATTATGTTTCCATGAAGTGCGGGAAGTCACTCCAGTTTAATCAAGAGGCCTTTCCTCATCCTACTCATGGAATTGTTTTACTTTCAATGAGGTATTCTTTTCTCTATCGGACATATTGTGCAATCCGATGCAGAAAAACACGCAACTAATGAATTATTGTATTTATAGTATTATTTCCTAATTATTTGGTTTTGAAGCGGTTGGTTTTTAGTGAAATCCAAACTTTCAAACAGCTTCTAAACAAACCATTTTGTCCTTTTCATGTATAATTCTTATAAACTACAGTGTTGTGAATTTATATCTGCTGTTGATCCTCAGGAGCTCAGCTGATCAACACCAACTGCTCGGCGGCCCACAATCGTCAGGCCCTCTCCTGTAAAATGGCCCTGGAGTACGACACCTTTATGAACTCTGGCAAGAAGTAAGACACGGTCCCCGCAAACAGCGACCCGACGTGCATCGCGGTGCGTTTTAGTAACTCTTGCGTGTTGCAGGTGGTTCTGCCACGTCGACGACGACAACTACGTGAACGTGGGCTCCCTCCTGAAACTCTTGTCTCGGTACAGCCACGCGCAGGACGTTTACATCGGCCGGCCCAGCCTCGAACGACCAATAGAAGCCACGGAGAGGCTCGGCACCGCTGAAACGGTAACCCGATCTGCTTCCCGCAGCGACCCTGAACGCCTCGCCTTAAAATCAAAACGCTGTACATTCCAGTCATGGAGCGATCTGGTTCACAGGCCTTGAAATGTGCTACATGTGTCTGGGAAATGGTGCTTAAAGAAACATCAATGCACTCAACATTCACTTTCACTCATTGTGTGTGTGTGTGTGTGTTTGTGTGCAGAAGCAGGTTCGTTTCTGGTTCGCCACAGGAGGAGCGGGGTTCTGTCTGAGCCGTGGCCTCGCGCTCAAGATGAAACCCTGGGCGAGGTGAACCCTCACTTCCATAAATTCAGGATTTTTTTTTTCCCACCGTACGAGCAAGTCTTCCTCACGCTGTCTCCTCCTCTGTCTGCCCAGTGACGGCACTTTCATGGCGACAGCCGAGCGCATTCGCCTCCCCGACGACTGCACGGTGGGTTACATCGTGGAGGCGCTGCTCGGCGTGAGCCTCATCCGCTCGGCCCTGTTCCACTCGCACCTGGAGAACCTGGGGCTGGTGTCGGACGTGCACAGCCAGGTATGCGCTCACACCGGTGTACAGACACCATGCTTCTGACATTTCCGATCTCCGCATATGAAAATCTCATGTTTTTGTCCTTCCCAACTGACAGGTCACGCTCAGCTATGGCGCCGTGGAAAATGGCAGAAACACTGTCAACGTGAAAGGCCCGTTTTCAGTTACTGAAGATCCTACGAGGTAAAATTTGCGCAAGCGTGTCTCTGCATAGCAATGAGCAGAGTCGGGCCCATTTGTTGCCTCATTATGCACCACAGACAGCTCGAAACATCTATAACAAGTAATAATGAAGACTAGAATTAGCAGAAAATTGAATATCCACGGGAGGGAAATGGATTGAACCAAAGCTGCTGTGACATTACCGGTGCTTGCTGACCCAGCTCGCTGCCTTTCTGGACAGACCCCACACCAACACACACAGAACCCACTGACTTCCTTCTTTGTTTCCACTATGGTTAATGGACTTTGATAGTCACATTAAAATAGAACCACACCAGTTTATCATCTCACTGCTTTAACACTGATGGAAGTACGATGGACAGTTAAAAAAAAGTATAGTTATAAAAGGACCAAACTTTTGTTTTTCCATGCATTCTTCCGAAAGCTGGTGCCTACATTATATCTTGGGTCTATAGTTTAATTTACATATATGTCACAGTGACAGGTTTATCTTCCATTCTCCTGTCTGGTGTATAGATTTTATTTTGATTTTATTACCTGCTGATTCAAAATAACACAAAAGTTCACCTCCACTGTAAATATTTACAGCTCCAGGGCCATAAAACGTGACGGAGAGGAGACAAATTCACGCTGACATAACAAAACAATGCACCAGTGGATCTTATCTCAAATCTTCCTGACATTAAGGACATTTTGTTTCTTTTCTTTGTCCCTCTTCCCTTCTTTCTTTCCTAAAACCTCTGGTCAGTGATTGTGTCACTGTGTATTGAATTGTCGTTATCGTACCTCGTCAGTAGACGCTGATGGCAGCATTCCAGGAGGGTGGGAGGGGCTGGAGATAATGGAGTGGGCTCGCTGACCTGTTGGTTCATGGAGAAAAAAACAACATCAATTAGTAACACACACAGTATATTACCGTTTTTTATTATTATTTTTAACAGTCGTACAGCTGCTCAGGCAGCCTGACTCAGGAAAAGCTTCAGTCTTAAAACGTGTACTACAATCCTCCTTTATGTAAGCACGTCTGATTGTGTATGTTTTACAACTATGACAAGTTTCCTGGCTTTGTCCATTGTGTGTTTGTGCGTGTGTGTGTGTGTGTCTGTATGAATGCGTGCACGTGACTAATTGTATCCACTGTTTTATTTTGAAATTCCCAGTCGGCGGTTTCCAGGCATTGTGACACTCACTTCCCCCTCTTTCTCAGGTTTAGGTCGGTCCATTGTCTGCTGTACCCCGACACCGCGTGGTGCCCCAGCCCCTGGCGACTTTAACGGCCACCCGGAGACGAAGAGGGAGGGATGGACTCAAACACTTGGACATCATTTGTCTCTTTGGGGACTTTTTAGGAATGAGTGCTGCTGCGTTCGTTTGACACCTGAACTCCGACCCTTTGAATTCTCACTTGGTGACAAAAAGGCCAAAAACTGCATCAAGAGAAGGAGACGAGAAAAAGAAAAAGAAAATTCTTGGATGGATGAATAATGGAGAGAGAAACTTTTTTTATTCTTTGATCCCAAAGAAAAGAAACACTACAGTTTGGCCTAATGTTGGCGTGGACAGCCCCAGACGTAGAGCTGAGCCCCTCGCTCACCTTCTCCTGTCTAATCTCAACATCTACGTCCGATGTGATGACGGTTTTCACCACAGTCACTGCTGAGAACTGGCAGTTTCACTGTTACACAGTTACACAAATTTGCTGCATTTAGATAGAGCCAGGCTAGCAGTTTCCCTTTATTCCCAGTCTTTGTGCTAAGCTAAGCTAATCGGCTGCTGGCATGAACCTGTCTAAACTTTATGAACTAATTCTCTTCTTTTTTCTTTTAGGGATGTCGCTGAATTTAGATCTCAGCTCTTGATTACTGATTAGAATGATGGACAGAAAAAAAAAAGAGTCGCAAGTCACGATGCAGCGTCTTTACCTGAGGTGCGTGTGAGGTGGGAAATTTAATCAGTATTTTGGGTCAGTCGTTTCTCTTATGATGTTACTAGAGAATCCAGACCCTTATCTGAAGCTTTATGTGATGAGTGTTCAGTATTATCCTCTCTGAAGTATGTTATCATAACTGTATGATGGAGCACTTTGCTTTTATTTCTGCTGTTTGCAGTTCATTGTTTGATAAAAGAACATCAAAGGAACAGCTTGAGAAATAAGCTCACTAACTTTCTTGCGGAGAGTTAGATGAATGTCGCCACATCTGGAGGCCAAATATGAAACTAGCCTGCTCTGTCCAGAAGAAAACCCACAAATTTATATTTTAAGTCTGGCTTTGTATTGATTAAACAAATGCTGAATAGTGAGTTGGAGTTGTTCCCTTCACACAGAGCCAGGCTACCTGTCTTCCCTTGCTTCCAATCTAAGCTAAGCTAACTGGCTGCTAGTTGCGGCTTCATACTTCATCTATCTCTCAGCAAGAGAGCCAAAGAGCACATTTACCGAAATGTCAAACTATTCCTTGAACAACTCTGTGTAGACTATGAAGGCCACTGTTACACACTATTCTTCACAATACATCACCTGTTGTCATGATTGTTAACGATGTTCGACTGCTTGTAAAAATGTTACAGCAGTGTAACAAAGATTTTATCCCCTTTGAGGTTTTATTGAGAAATGACTCATGTTGGGTCGTCTTCTATCTTTCTGTGCATTGAAAGCCGTTGTAACTGAATGAGAGTCATTCAGTGAACTCCTGTCCCTCATTGTAAGTAATTGTATTTGATGAAGCGTATGTCCTCTCTCCAGTATCTGGACTCTCTGTAGACGACGTTGTGGCTCAAGTTAATAAAAACAGGTTTTGGTCAAATACGTGAATGTTTGTATTGCTTTGTGTGTGTGTGTGTGTGTGTGTGTGTGTGTGTGTGTGTGTTGCTGCTGGAACACCTTAGGGGATGTCAAAAATGAGGTTGACCAGCTTCAACCTTTCAACTGTGACCTTGTTTATGAGCTGCTGGGTTCCTGTCTGGAGACCCCCCCCCCCTCACTGCACCTACAACGCCACAAAATTCCACTGACAAACGCACAGACACACACACACACACGCGCTGAAACAACAGCAGTCCTCTTATCTGATTGAGTCATGCACAAAGCCGTGCAGAGATAAAGACAGAACCAGAAGATTAGCAGACTGCTGTGTGAGCATGTGAGCTTGTGTGTGTGTGTGTGTGTGTGTGTGTGCGCGCGTGTGTGCATGTGCATTTGCGTGTGTGTGTGTGTTATGACCTCCCTCCCACCCAGAGACTGTGTGTGAACCTCAGGGAGCACTTGGACAAACAACTCTGCACAGTAGTGAGTCTGTAGAATTACAGTAGCCTGTGGTTTGACACGCTGCCGGGCGAACACTGACACCTGCTGGTCTGCGTGAGTTGTTGCAACAAGTGAACGCTTGCTCAGAATCAGAATCACAAATACTTTGTTAGTAACAATTTAATATCCCTACACACTATGCTGGACAGAGTATAAAATACGTGCATTTAAAAAATTAAGCATCACCAAAATCTTCTCACAGTACCACAGGTAAGAGTGCTTGTTACGTATAAGGGCCCGTTTAAAAGCACTACATATGATATTAAGGATGGGATATTGTGAGTATAGTAGTAACAGAAGCAACGGTACTAACAGGCCCTACATGGAAATGTATTTGTTGATTAGATATTGTATTGTCATCTACAAACTGGTAACTACTATTACAAACTTAATGTGGTGGATTAAAAGGCACAACCTCTGAATTACAGTGGAGCAAAAACTTATGATAATAGTTAATAAGAATATGGAAATCTTACAAATACGTACAAATATCTACTTAAAGTACAGTGCTAATTCTTCCACCACTGCTGTGCTTTGTTTATTTATGAATAATTAAGGGATTACGTGATGCGTTTTACCTCTTGGACGTTCTTTTCTTTCTCACTGTGTCCTGTTCATGGTGAGGGACATTAATAAATGTTTATAGTGGTTTTATATACTGCAGTGTATCTCGTGGATGTAAAATGACATTATACTGAGTCAGAGCTGCTGTGACCTCACGTCGTTCAGCTAATGAACGCGGGTTAGCAAACAGTCAAGTCATATCAGCTCCCTGTGAATACGAACTATAATCAAAACAAGTGGTAGAACCACCGACAATAAAACGCACCGTGTTATTCTAGGGGACGTGTTTAATATCGTTTGAAATTACCGAGTCTTTATCCGGTTTCCGTCGACGGTCACAGTGAGTCTGGCACGGTCCAAACGGTTTAATGGAGTCGGCGCTCTGGAATGTACCACATATATGCTTAGTGTGGAGGGGTGTTTTTTTCTGACAGTACCGCAGAGACCCTCTTTTAAGGGCATAAATACGTGTATACCTATACAATCGTGATATTTCTGTGTCATGGTAGACTGAGAAGTGTCCACAAAGGCGTTTTTATACATAAATGTTGCCAATATTTGTGGATTTATTTCAATTAACTTTGGTTTGTCTCGTAGGAGGGGCTTAGCAGTATATAGCTGTGGTAGAGACACTCTCCTGGAGACGCAACAGTTGAGCTGGGTTTCTGGACACTTACAATTTTTTTTCTTTTTGAAGTTTCTCACAGTACTTAACAGTAAATAAACATTACAATAAATTACAATGAGACACAGTTGTTTCTTTTGGGTTGAGAAGGTCAATTTTAGTTTTTTCATCTGCTGGAGGATCTGAGAGTAAATCGAAGTATCTTCAAATGAGAACTTAACTTTAAACTATTCATATATTTTATTGTTGCTCTCTTTTATATGTTTCAGTTGTTTTACTAATTGACTTTGTTTTTCATTTGTCTCAAGTTGTTTTTTCTGTTTGCATTTCTTGACTCAACAGTAAAACCTGTGAAGATTAAGTTTGATTACATGATTCTTAATCAGCTAAAATAAAGATTATAACTTTAAGACAAACTGAACACATTCACCCTGTTACACTGCACTTTGCACTTCATTATCAGGTAGGTGCCTTTGCTTTTACTCACACACTGAACTCATCTGCTGACATGAATCAAAACTAAAAAGAGAAAAGTGTTGTATAAAGACATAAATCAATAAAAGGTGTTGGTGTGAATATACCTACTACTAATACTGTACTGGGTTAAGAATAAGTTCACCAGCCTAAGGAGGATTTCATTTACAGCCACACAAAGGGCTCTGTTGTTATTGACCAGAGAGGAAGGGGCGGGGGGGTTGCAGGGGCTGCTGATTATCAGAGCGGGGCGCGCGCCCAGTGTGTGTGTGTGTGTGTGTGTGTGTGTAGAGAGAGGGAGCCAGGTTGAGGTTTCGTACGTCAGCGACGACCCGGTCAACGTCAGATGCAGATAAACTGGACCTGCAGCTTTCACTTCTTCTGCTGTTCGTTTCCTCTCAGGTCAACATGGCCGACACGCACAGGGTGACGGCGCAGGGCAGGAAGGTGAGTTTACACACCTGATCGGCAGACGTCGGGTTCAAAGATTATATAACGCGCGCGCACACACACAAAAGCGAAAAGGAAACGGTCAGATCAACTGCTCCACGACTTCGCTCTCGTTTTATTTTTATTTCCGCTCTGCTTTCTCAGATGATTGGACTGAGATTTAGTTTTCTGAGTTATGTCAGAACTTTTGATCTGTCGTCATGCGAGTGTCAATGCAACTTCCAGCCAGAATTAACAAAATGAAAGTTGTATTTGATAACGTCGCTGTTTTTTCAGTGTCTCTGTAAAGTAAAATATAGTTAAAAGCATGGAAGTATGATTACATGATGCTGGTTGTTTCTAACTTTTTTTCACCGAGGGCATGCCATTGTATTGTGTCGGAATTTTAACATCCACAGTAGGAATTCACAAATGTATATGTAATTACACACGTTATACTAACACATACACGTTACATATACAGCCAAGGATCGTCCCCTTTTTCCAGCTCAGTGGTTATCTGTGAGCTTTTCTCAGCTGCTTTTATTTTGAAGGTAGAACCTGACTGAGAGACTTGAGATAACACGTGTTGGTCACAGGATGTTTGAGCTTTTTTCTTCTTTTTTACAAATCAACATCATTCTGGCAGTGGGAGCAAAATACAGAGGATATTATCATGCTAAACTTTTAATAAGTTAATAGTTATATATATTTTTGTCTTTCAGAAATGGGGTATTCCACAGAGAAGTGGGGCTGATGAAAGTAAACCGAATGAAACTGACCGAGACGCTCAGAGAAATCTGGTAACATGAAAAAACACTGGAGTGATTCTTATATAAATAGTAATGATAAATGAGAAGCTTTTAAATGGAGGGGTTGGACTTTTAATGGTAATTTTAAACAAAAGATACAGCTGTGCAGATATTTTTTCACTGCTACACCAGTCAGATCCAGGTTGAATAATTCATCACAGGAAGCGCACATTATATTGTGTACATGTAAATGTGTGTGCAGGCGGTTCCTTTCAGAGGTCACATCACGGGTGGAATGCAGCCAGGGAAGAAGGTTGTGGTGGTGGGTGTCGTGGATTCTCATCCTGACAGGTAAGAAAAACATGTTTGTGTTTCTTCCAGCTTTCCTTTAATCCTCCATCTCCCTCGCTTCAGTATTGCTTTTGATGATTTTCATTATTTTTAACACACCACTCTACCTTTAGGCCTTGTCTAAAGATTCAAAGGTAGTGATGTCTTTCCAAACACTAGTCCAGAGCAGATATAGCAGCAATAAAGCTCCAAAAAATTGCTTAGGAATCATAACAAAAGGTTCAGAACTTGCCTTGGTCTCATTATTGTTTAATTGTAAATTAAAACCAACCAATACTGGTTTGGATTTTTTTTTATTAATGTAGAGAAATATGTCCAGGATTTATGTATTAATAGACTGTAGCTAGTATCAATCAAAGTTCCCTAATGCACAATGTTGTTTGCTGAGAAACCACTGTTTCTGTCAGGTTCTACATGGCCCTGATGTGTGGTTGCGGGACATCCAGGGAGCCTCCACCTGATGTGGCTCTGGAGCTCTGTGTTAGATTCAGGGACCAGCAGGTCCTGCGTCGGGCCTGCGTGTCTGGATCCTGGGGCGACGCTGACAGAGCTATTCCATTCTTCCCCTTCATCAGAGACCAGCCGTTCAAGGTAAACGGCAGCTACTGTAAATGATTTGGACCACAAACAAAACAGTTCAGGTCATGTGTCCATACATGAAATGTGTACATGAAATTCACCCGAGACAGTGTGTATAAACATTAGTGGTATGTGCAGTTGAAGTACGGCAAAAGTGTATTAACTGATGGGTGATGAAGATCATTCATTGCAGAATGTCAAAGGTCACATTTGTACAGGAAAGAATAACAACTCTCATAAGGCCATAGCAACTTAACAGGGCCAGTGCATGGGATTCAGGAGGAGAAATGTAAAAGTTATGATTATGTTTTCATAAGTGTATAATCACCTGAAACTAAGACAAACTGTGTTTTCGTTACCTAGAATGAGGGGCCAGTTGTGTTTTTTACGTACATGAACGCCCCCGTTGGTTCTCCCACACACCTGGTATTAATCTGTAACCTCACCACTAGATGCCACTAAATATCTACACACTGGTCCTTTCAACAGTCAAATGATGTTGGAGCATCGGGTCTCTTTTGTCAAATCCCACTTTAAGATTTTCACCATGTGTAAAATGAAACTTCCACGCCTTCTCTCTCTCTCCCGGCAGATCGAGATTCGCTGTGAGCTGAGTCGGTTTCGTGTGTTTGTGGACGGCCAGCTGCTGTTTAACTTTTACCACAGACTGACGTCGCTCGCCGACGTTGACACGTTGTGGATCAAAGGTAGCATCACCATCACTAAACTGGCTTGAAGTAGCCCAAAGGACACTGGCCCCTTCTCATGGACATGGATCTCAGTCAAACACAGTCTGTGTTCACGCTGATGTTTTTACATGGACAAAAGCTACTTGAGCTACTTGCCTTTTACTTTATTAGTATTTTTTTATCATGCTACTTTCTACTTATTCTCTGCTACATTTCAGAGGGATGGGTACTTTTTTACTCCAATACATTTAACTGACAACATTAATTAATTTGCATATGAAGACTTTTTCACAAAAAACATGTAAATATTATGATTTGTTATGGATTAAATGACCCGGCACTTAATACAATTGGAGCTGAATTGTATTTGACTGGCAGAATATTATTTGGCCCCTATTCTTAACACTGTGGAACCCGACTGACACATAGATTGGCAGCGGTCTCTGAGGTAGTCAAGCAAGTCAAGCAACAGCAAGGTGCCAGGTGTGGATGAAGTTCGCCCTGTGGAGCTCGAGGCTGTGAACATTGTTAGGCTGTCTTGCTTGGCCAGATTTTAACTGGCCAAATCTTTTTAAACAGGATCGTCTCCACCCAAACTGCTCAGATCGTGTTCTTCGGTGTATTTGGTCATGAGGTAAATTAGGTGTTGTCTCTGATTGTGCTGAATGTAGCTGTCTCTCGCCCACACAGCTGCAGCCTCACAGAGCCTCCAGCTTCTTCAGTTTCATGGAGATGCTGCACTGTTATCAACTGCTGCCTCCCCTCATCAAATATACATCACAGATACAGTTCACTGACCCGCCATACTGCCCCATCAGCCTTCCACTGTGTGTATGTGTGTGTGTCAGCCTGCCCTGTATTTACTCCCTGTCACACTCCATTAAACCTGGTTTCATGTTCTTGATTTAAGATGCTGAGTGCACCCCACACACACACACACACACACACACATCACCACCACCACCACCACACACACACTCACTGCATCGTTTGTAGTTTGTTTAGTTTTAGTTTTGAACTCTGACCTTCCCGGCCTCCCTGCTTCACCTGATGTCACAGCTGATGAAAAATTCACAAGTATCACTGTCCATTAACCCCACCCTCCACCCCCCACCCCCCACTCTGGTACCATGGAGACATCCACAACATGGCATGGTAACTGTCTGAAAAATGGGGAATGGTCAACAGTTACTCTGAATAATATGTGAATATTTGGGCTGATTTTATTGAATGAAATGAAGCAAAATATGTTTGAAATGTTTCAAAACAAACACATGTATTCATTTTCATTTGCAATACATTCAACCATTAATTCAAAAATTTACAAAAACAAAGCTGTCAGTTATAAATGGTTACATTACAAAAACAAATCATCATTTACATCCTGGTTCCATTTCAGTTTCTGATCAAAATGGATTTATTTATTTTTTTCTGGTTAGTCTGTTTCTAAAAGCAGCCACATCAGACCCTGTCTTTAATCAGCTGAAAGAAAAAAAACAACGATATAAGCAAAGTGAACAGTTATCCACCAGACCATGAAGCTACATGTAAGGATGGACAAAATAATAGAAACCCTAAGAAACACCTCTGTGGATGACGGTAATAAATTGTAGGGTTTTTTATGCCTCTCACTGTTGATGTTCAATTGTGCAGCTGTAGTTTAACACGTTAACAGGATTTGTGGTATCAGGTCTAAAAACATAAAGACGTTTTGCTTGTTGCAGTGCCAGTCAGGGCAGTGGCTGTTAAGGCAGCTGCAGGCAGTAAAATGTGGCACCTTGATAACATCTTGTGGCTGCTAAAGTAACCATAACAAGAACTTTTTCAGGATCAGCTGTTACCAAACAGAAAACAAATGCTGTAGATGATAACACACGTGAGGTCATTTAACCAATATGACTAAATTTGACCTGGACAAGTATCCACTGAGCACAGACTGATTCGAGTGAGTCCAGCTCGCAGGAAAATCTAAGTTAGCATGTCTTTAGTCTACACACCTGTTTATGATCTTCAGCAAACCGGATTACACTGTTATTATGTCCACCTGTTCTCTTATCATATCCATTGTGTCCACGTCAGTATTTACAGCTTCAGTAGGAGCAGTTGCTGTGTGTAATTTATGTAAGTAGTTATACTGTAGTCTGTTAGCAGACGAGCTGAAGCAGTTCTGTGACGCAAACCATCAGGGTCAGCTGGCCAGTGCTTAATCCATGACTATCACTCATTGATTTTAGATCACTGAAATCGCTGTGGAGATCCAGATGTTGCTTCCAGCCACAGCTTGACAGTCTCCATCACCGGCAGCCATCCCTTCATGTGTGCGAGCAACAGCTTTGTGTACAAGGGTATCTGAATGAAAATCAGTTCTGTTGTGGTGCCGATCACGAGGCTCTGCAGGGGTGGAAACCTCTAGAAAGATTTCCATCGGATGGCAGACAGGATGGTGTGGATGAAGTAGAGCAAAGTCGCCACATACGAGAAGACCTGGAGAGACAAAGAGAATGTCAGGCTTCATCCTCTGAGGACCACAAATATCTACAGGATAGCCCATATTGATCTGGCCAGGAGAACCCCAGCACCATAGAGGCATTTCAGCCCATTGATGACAAATAATTATTACATGTCTGCCATTGTGTGTTCCAACACATCTGAGATGTTCAGAGATTTAAGATTAAGGTACTGTGCCAAAGTTCAAAGTTTTAGTGTTTGTTTAACGATCGTCACTCACTTCGCCACCAGTTCAACACGAAACAGCCTGACTCACCACAGCAGAGATGTCCAGCTGGTAGTTCTGGAAGTTGTCCCCATCCTTCATCTCCAGGGTCACTTTGGCTAAAGCAACTGAAGCACTGAGGTAGAAGAAAGCGGCGATGCCGTGATACACAAAGTCCTACAAGAAGAAGAAGAAAGTAGGTACTTGTACTGTACTTGAGCATTTCCAATTTGTTACTTTATACTCCTGCTCCCCTACATTACATAAATAAATATTGTAAGTTTACTCCACAACTTTTGTCAGATATATATATATATAACAAAGAGTCATCAGTTATATACATATGATTCATTGAAAATATTGTGTTTTTACTTTTTTGTTTTTCTACATTTACTATGATCTGACTACTTCATCTATCACCGGAAATCAGTCCACAAACTGATACAGGATCAGGAGTGTGATGAACTGGAGTGAAGGCTACCTGGATTTTGGCTAAATCAGAGATCAGTGCAAGTCTTCCAGAGTGTACTGTAATGATGAGTTTTTCACTGTGCAAAGTACTAACCGCTGCAGCCCAGTTGCCTTTGTTGTGGTGTCCCCCACAGGCGAACACCACCATCCAGATGAAGGTCATGATGAAGCAGAAGACGGAGACGAACATGACCCAGCCCTGAGGGTTCTGCGGCACCACTAGCGTGCACGCCACCAGGATCCACACCAGACCGCCAAAGATCTGCAGGAAGACCAGAGACACATGAGTGGAGGCCCTGACACAGCCATGTCACCCACCAACACTGCAACTAATTATTGTTTTCATTATCAATTAATCTGCTGGTTAATGTCTTGATTGACTAATCACTTGTTTAAAAAAATATCAATAAAAAATATAAGTGACATGTTTGTATGTCTTTAAAACTGTCTGAAACCCGAAGATTTTCATTTTAACTAATATAAACAAAGAAAAGCAGAAAAATCCAAACACGAAAAGAGATGATGACATAAATTATTTTTCTGTTGATCAGTGTTGATCAGTTCAGCTATAAACTGCATGATCAGTACATCCAGCGAAAATCTGTCAGATCAACATATTTATTCAACTTAAACTGATGTGCACTCTGATCCTGAACTGCAGCAGAGCTTTAGGTTAAGTCGCTTTATGTCTGCAAAGGTATTACATTTGCAGATTTTTAGATCTTTAGAGAGACATTGTTTCAATTTAAAGTTAAAACTGATAAAATAATAAATTGATTTTAAAAAAGACATAGCATGTAAATCAGACAGACTTGGACTTGCACAGAGATGAACGTGATATCTTCTCATATCTGACTCTGAGTGTTCATTTCATTTAAGTCCATGGACTATCTTAAGGAGTGCACGTCACAGCCTTTAAGAGCTGTTCAGTAGATACTCAAAATGACGTGACCTTTTTATTATTTCAGTCTTAAAGTCTTTATTGGCAAAGATGTTTTTTGATCATTTTGTCGATCCTGTCTTTCCAGCTCGGACTGTAGGAGGGCGTTCCTGCCTTGTTCACTCTACCCCTCTGATGATTAACAGTCTGCATTATTCATGGAGCTCCACCCTCCTCCACCTGCTGCTGTTCCTGTCAGACTCACACACCTGTTTGCACACCCTGTCTGATTGCGTGTGTGTGGGTAGTGTGAGTGAATGCATGAATTAGTGTGAAAACACCTGCAGCATTCCTCCTCTGTTGGGACTGTGATGACGTTTCTTTGACGATAAATCAGAAAAAACATTCCCTATCAGTTTGAAGATCACTATGATCGCTTCTCCATCAAGCAGTTTCATTCTAAGAATAACCATCTGCTCTGTCTTAATGCCATGGCTGCTGTAAACTCTGACCCCTGACCTCCTTACATACTTACTTAGCATTTATTTTATTTGTGTTTATGTTTGCAGATGCAGTAACAACTTTAAAACTGGTTCTCTGGTGGTTATATTTCCTATGAATTCCAGGCTTTTGGCCGAATCAGGCAAACTCTGGCTGAGTGGCACACGTGGCACTGCTAAGAGCCAGCACTGGCCCCAAATTTTACTTGTTTTAACTTGTGCAAACGTGGGCTGAGAATCAGTTTCTCTTTCCAAGCAGCACTTGGCTGGGACATAATCTAGGTATGCTGCATTTACACCACCATCAGTCCTCTTAAAACAGTTTTGGATCAACCAAGAGGGGGCGTGACCCATCACTCCACTAGAATAAAACAATATTCTTCTTCAATAAAGAAAAGTATTGACAATTAATTTGTATTTATGAAAATGTGTCAGTGGAAGATGAGGCAAAACAAGTACGTTTACCCACAATCCAGTCAGTCTGGAGCGATCACACAGCGAAATCGCGACACATTTACTTTTAGAAGATTTTATGGTCTTTAGTGCGGTGCAGCCCAACTTCTGTGTAGCACGTTTCCTAATTAAAAATTTAAAAAGGGCCCTTAAAGGAAGTTTTCAAGTTCAAGTTTTAAAAGTGGTCGCACCTTGCGTCAAACAGAAAAGTTCCTTTCCTGATGGAAACTTTCAAACCTGCTGTTCCTTACCAGTTCTGGCAGGTAGAGGATGTCGGGGATGGTAGTACATATTCCGATCCCGCTTGGGAGGTTCCCCATGGTGGCAGTGTTGGAGGCCATCCTGCTGCTGCTGCTGTTCGGACTGAATCGGGACTCAGATCTGCTGCGGTTTAGACCAGGGGGGAGCCGACTGGAAAAACCGGAATCCCCATCAGCCGGGCGAAGACACGCCCGGCGCGGCACTCGACGCACCGGAGAGCTGCTCAGAGTTGCTGCTGGCCGGCTGAGCTCCGCTGGAGGTGTGAAGGTTCAGCGTGATGGAGGAGTGAGCGTGAAACAGACACTTATCAATGTTTGACCGGCGTGACTCATTTATCACCATGACAACCTACAGCAGCTGTGCTTCCATCAGCAGCAGCAGCAACATCAAACAACAACAACAACAACAATAACAACAACAGCAAAAACAGACAGAAAGAGTTGATAGTAATAATATGAATTGCCATTACTGCCAACTAGTACTAGTTAGTTAATAGTATTAATTGTGTTGTGCTTCTATTTTTACAAAATACTGTGCCTACTTTGTCCCTACACTGTAGGTACTGTACCTACATTTAAAAGGAACCTCAGAGTTTATATCATTTTCTCCCTGTGCATCCAGACCAATGACTAAGATGTGTTTAGCCTAGTTTAGCACAAAGGTGTGTCACAGGTGTGGAAAAAGAGGAGACATTGTTGTTTTAGCAGTAATTAGCTGTGACTATGAGACAGCATCCAGAAAGTCTTGAGCTCACTGTGGAGTTGTTGGTTTGTCCTCTGTCCTGTAATGTCTGATAAACCCAGCTGTCTACAGGAGGGACTACTGACTAGCTGGTTAGCTAAGATGATATAATGTAAATCACACAGACTTGGAAGTGGTTGAAACTGAATCTTTCCTCTTTTGAGGAAATACCCATTTCACGTTGTCACTCGTCAGCTGGGCCGAGGTGAGAAGGCATGTTGGCTATGAACTTGCCCCCCACCCCTTAACCTTGACCACCGCCACCTTCTGATTTCCAAACATCTGAGCTCAGTTCAGTTTGTGACCCTGTAGTCTTTCACACCTCACGCTGTAAACAACAGAGCCATGGAAACAACAAGCATCTCATTTGGCAGCACGGGGGCTTATCGAGCAGGTGAGCTGTCGGACAAACACCTCAGACAATCGTTGAGCCGGATCTGGTTTCCCGCAGCTGTCATCCTATCCCCCTGCCTGGGAAACCTACTCCTGATGGAGACAACACTCCTGTAGACGTGTGTCAAGTGTGATAAGGACTCCCAAGATGGAAACTCTTCAGAAACCCCATCTTTACAAGGACCAGAAAACCTCTGGAAAACAGCAGCTAAGACAAAACCTTTCAGATAGCTCCTCTACTGTATATAGATTAACAGAGTCAACAGTTTCTTCTAATGTAGTTATACATCCTGTTGCTTGTAACACAGTATAAAACATTTTAGTTGACACCATACAACAGGGGTAAACAACAACTCCGGCCACATGTTATAAATTGGCTATGGAGGATGCGTACTCTCCTTTTTGCTCTGTTTTTGGTCTCCTCCAACTCCTACGGGATATATCTGACTGTAGTTTCTGGATGATTCACTTTCTTCACCAGTTGAGCTACATGTTGTTGCAGAGTCAGAGTCAGAGAAATTCTCAAAATATTTCTGCTTGTTAGCCACACCAGCAGACGTCCACCAATTTAGTCCGCTCTGACATATTTCAGCATGGCATGTCAAAAAGAAAAAAAAAGATTTCAGATGATATAGAAAAGACCAAACTGATAGATTTGCTGCCAAAGTACCAACTGCCAGCAGCTAATTGGAACCTAAATCCATAAAATTTTAAACATATGTATCGGTGACATGCAGCTTTATGGGCTCAGTTTCCAGAGTCAATGAAGGAAGCTGTAAAAGAGAAAATAAAATTCAAATTGCAAGATTTCCCTCCTGGTCCTGGGCAATCTAGCTTTCCCCATGCCATCACCTATAAACTGCTGCTCCAAGGATTCAGTTTCTGCAAAGGGGTGCAACCTGAGCTGCAGGCAAATTCCTTCTTTTCCCCCTGCTCTATTGTCCCTCTGATAGTGTTATTAGGTAATGGGCCGTCTGCCTGGGAGACACTGTGTTATCTAATCTTCTGGTCAATCAGCAGAGCCTGAATACTTCATGATAAGATGATAAACGCTGCAGTCCTAGATCAATACCCCTTTTACAGTATGCTGTATGGCATTTACTCTTAGAGCTCCATTGAGTGAATTTTGTATTATTCTAAGATGCTTTTACATTAAGGCATTGGTGTAATGTGCAGCAATGTAAGCAGTGAAGCTGAACACAAGAAGCGATCACTTTAGTCCTGTTAGCAACTCTTAGAGGCTGCACTGTTAATTACAGACACTGCATCAACCAACATCTGAATCATTTATCTTTTCTTTTCTTCTTTCAGGCTTATGAGTAGTGAGGCTAAAAAATGTAAAGTTTGTCATAAGTGTGGCACTTGAGGAAAGATCACAAGCCATCAAGATGTAAAGGGTTTATCTTCTGAGGAGTAGGAATGGGATCATCAAGATCTCTCCAGCAGCTGTTCAGATTTAAGTGATGGACAATAGGATGGAAATTGGCAGCTAAAATGTATTCTCGTAATGAAACATGTTCTGGGTATAATATGTTCCAATAATAATAACAATATATGCCTAAGAAACATCTGAAGAACTTTTTGATCTGAGATATTATATTAGCGTTATTGTTTGTTTTGACCGCAGCACATCAACAGACTGGCCACAATGTTAAATGTTTGTCCTACCAACAAGGAGTGTGTGAACATGATGCTATCTTATTCCTCTGAGCCATAAAGCTTTACTGTTGTCCACAAACTATTAAAAACACATCAGCTAACCAAAATACTCTAGAGTAAAGAGCATCAAAATTATTTTTTTAAAATTTAATTTAAAAAATAGTCCCCAGCCAGTGCACTGTTTTGTTAAAGTGACAGTGAGCAACTTTTTTTTTAACAAACGAAGAAACTATATCTTTATGATGTTTTGGTGACTCATTAGTGTGGACCTCTGTGTCTTGCTCGAAGACACTTTGGCAGCAGCTAGTTAGGCAGGAGGTTTTCGATTACCAGACAGTCTGTAACCAATAAACCAACCAATCAGGAGTCTGGCCGGTGTGTAGGCTGTGGAGGTCAAAAAGACCGATGGTCTCCATTCTGCCCAATGGACCAGCTCGGCTCAACCTGGCACAGCTCAGTAGGGAAACTGTCAGCATGTTGGTGTCTACCTGTTGTTCCTGCTGGATCAGTGTCAGCTGAGCTTCTGTACACGGGTCATCTCTAGTCATAAAAAGTACAGTGTGAAGGCATACAGACAATGGTGAAGTACTTAGATCCTCTTCTGAAGTAAAGGTGATGATACTTACAGGCACTCATCACAGGCTGCAGGCAACAGTTCCACTAATCAGAAGGTATAAAAGCATGTTTCTGTAATTGGTTTCTGTATTTATTGTATGTTTTTTTTCTAAGAGAGATCTAGAGATCTACATTTATGGACAGATTTCTAGAAGTTCTAAAATGTGTCATCAGCATAAAATAGTGGCTCTGTTTTTTTGTTATATTTTTTGCTGACTTCAAACCAATTCTATTTGCATAGCACCAAATCACACGATACATCATCACACTTTAGGCACTTTACAGAGCAAGGTCAAGACATGGAATAATATATAATGGTGAAACCAAGAATGGAGCATTGCTCTAAATGTTGCTACTGCAAATGTGGGACAGAATTATTTCCTTTCCTTTTGTACAGGTTGTTCCAGTGTATCCTACGCTAAAGGGGATAGGATAGGAAGCACAGAAGCACCTTAGATTAGCATTTAGATAATTCTACCAGCTCTTATCCTCTCTGTCTATGAAAGACGCACTATCATTCCAAAAAAGCTCACGTACTCAGAGTAATGAGCTGATGAAAATGCAGCTGAACAAGTTTGAACTTCATTTCAGGGTTGACCACAAACAGACTACTGTCGAGGAAACAACTTTAAACACCTGACTGTTGCACCCACAGGCTGAACTGTTTCATAATTCACAGAAGGTGTTGCTCATGATCATACATTAGGAATTAAAGACCAATCTGAGTCATTATTTTATCATTTAACCAGTCACTTCATTAAGAAATAAATTCTCTGTAACAAGAACACCTTGTTCTCTTAGTTTTTTCTACTGTCACCACAGATCATCAGATCAGATAATCAGTCAGAAGTACGTTTTGTGCATTTGTTTTGCTGGTTAACGTCACCCTGACATCAGACACCAATTCAGATCAGAGATGAGACCTTTAATAGAAATTATCTCCACATTCAGGATTAGTATAATATGACCTTCTTGTTACTGTGCTAAAGAGAGTGTGAGTCAAGCGAAAGACAGACTATGGCAGCATTGCAGGGGATAAAAACCAGCAAATGGTCTGGAGCTTCAGTTGATGTTCACATCAGAATGGCTAAACTAAATGCGAGGAGATTAGCTCAGATAACCATGCTTTACAACAACAGCAGAACCATGTCAGGTTCCACTCCTGTCAACCAACAACAACAATCTGAGGCTGCAGTTGGACAAGATCCACCAAAAGCAGACTGTTGAAGAATGGAAGAACCTGGTCTGATGAATCTGGATTTCTGCAGAAATCTGGTCAGAATTTGATTTCAACGGTATGAACTGAGGGACCCAACCTGCCTCATGTCAACAGTTCATGCTGCTGGTGGTGTTATGGTGTGGGGAATGTTATCTTGGCACATTAACCCCTTAAATACCAGTCAATTACGGTTTGAATGCCACAGCCTGAGTCACATGTTGTTGCTGACTACGTATCCCCTGGTGGCCACAGGTTTACACTCTTCTAATGGGTCCTTCCAACATCTCTCCATGTCACAAAGCAAAAGTCATCTCAGACTGGTTTCATAAACAATGACAGTGAGTTCAGTGAACTTCAGTGCCATTCACCCAAGACACCAGATCTGAAACCATGAAGATGAATGTGCAGCGAACAAATCTGCAGAAATTATGTGTTGCGATCATGTCAACATGGAGCAGAAACTCAGAAGAACATTTCCAACACCTGGTGGAATCCATGATGTGAAGACCTTCAGCTGTTTTAGAGCAAAGGGAGGAACAGCCCAGTGTTCGTGTGGTATTCCTAAACTGGGGCCTTGTCATGTTCAAGAGTCTTTACATGATATCGTTAACAATGATTTTACTATTTATTCTAACACGATAGCCAAAAAGTTACCAACCTTAGCTGACCTCACCTTCATTGTCTGACTAAAGAAGTTCAAAATTTATCTCCACAATGTACTGAGGTTGACACTGAAAGTACACAATCTGTAAAAACGTGAAATATCTCAGACAGCACATGAGTAAGCATACTTGGTTTCAATCCACTGGCCGTGTGGGCTACTTTGTTCCACTATTCCCCCTCATTAGTGTGTCCCTGAGTAGTAGTAGTATTACTAGTAGAAACGTGAGTAGCATTAGTAGGAGTACAAGTTGTAGTACTAATACAAAAATCCCATCTAACCCGTGGTTTTCTCAGGTTCTGTAGTTCCACCTGCTGGTCAGGAGCAGAACTAAATTTCCCTGCGCCTGTAGTCCCAGAATAACGGTATTGAAGCCGGAATTGGAGGGTGGGGTGCACAGCCACGAGTGTTATCTGAACTTAAAGGTTGCGGTGGTTCAGTGAGAACAGTGTTGTTTTTAAAGGTTTTTTCTAAGGTTTATGATGGTGTGCACGGCGTGGTGACGAGCACGTACGACAGGCCAGGTCGCTCTGCGCATGCTCACCGCTGCCTCTGGGTTGGCGTTGCCGGGTACCATGACACACATCCCACACAGAAAACTGAGAAACATCCATTTTGATTCGCATCACGGTTAAATCGGAATATCACCGGCAGAAATCGCTCATCGGGGGCACGGCTGGAGAAAGCGTAAAAAAAGAAGGAGATTATAATTCAAGAGGTGTCGGCAGGTATGTGTCAGTTATTTTTGATGGCGTAGACACCACTGGAGCAGAAGCGACTTTATACACACTGTCTCATTAAAAGTCGATAACAGTCCAGGTGATAGTGTCGTGTTTAATGATTGTGAGTGTGGGACAGACGGTACAGACCGCAGTGTTTCTCCCAGCACCCTCCTTTTACCTTCACTGTTTGTTTGCACAAACAGAAGTTGATTCCCTTTACAGTCACATCCGTCAGTAGAATGGAATTTATTACTTTACACTGGGTATGGCTTATCCTGGGGGTAAAGTGTGACCATAGCTGTATCATAAAAGTTTTAAACTGGCTGCTCGCTTAGTAAGTGAAGGTAACTTCGTTTTAGGAGGCCTCATGTGGTTGGGACATACGAGTAAAATCAGTAGTATTAATATGATTTAAAGTAAACGTTCTTTTTTTCTTTTTTTCCATTAAGTCTCAAAACAGCCCCCCCCCTCCCAAACACACACTCTGCAACAACATAGGTGCGACATAAGAACTAAAGAAAAGAAGTGATTTTATCCCCCCACACACACACACTGTCTTTACCGGGACCGTCGGCTACGTGAGTATTGTTTCAAGACGGACATGGGCAAGTGTGAGCATATCCTTCAAACAGCTGCGATTCTATAATTACACGCTCAGGGGCGTCAAGTCCATTGTAGCTGGAGGGGGGCGTGTCCCACCCCACTATAACTTTTTCGATAACTTTATATTTACATTATTTTTTTGTTTTATTGCTATTATTTTTATATTACGGTTTCATGATTATTTTCATCATGAGTCAAACATGTTCTAATAATTATATCATAGATTATTCCTCAAAGTCACCCCCCCATTTCCCTGGTAATGGTCACTTCCAAAAGCCACCACAGGTATGCAGGCTCTCAGATGTTCTTCTGCGCAGGGGGGAGAAGATTTAAGTTTACAGCTCAGCTGTGCGTTAAGGAAGTGGTGAGTACGGCATCACCAAACGTGTGAAATAAGGAATGATGTCATTAGTGGTCTTCGTTTGCAAGCTAGTTACCAGTTGCTGGTACCAGCTAAAGTTATTAGCTACTCTCTGAGTCCGTTAGGTAGTCGTGACTTGTGATAGCATAGCTTCCTCTTTAGTAATGGGAGGCACAGCTGTCTGATGTAGTGTGTATACAGAGTGGTTGTAGGTTATAGTCATGATGGACCATCCCCCTCCTCTCTGTGATGTGTTCAGGTGTAGTGACAGGTTATATATTTACTTAGGTCTTGGTATTACAGCACAGCTCTTGGCACTTCCTGTACATTGCGTTTGAAAATGAAGCTGTCATCTTGTTTGGCAGGTTCCTTCCTCTCATACAGGTTATGTATGATTGCTTGTTAGCATTGTTTTTTGTTTTTGTTTTTCCAGAGGTGGCGCTTGTCTAACTTAGAAACATTACATTTTGGGAGTTCAGATCAATGTCCAAATCCAGGATTTTTGAAGGATTCACTGCCATTGTGACGTAGGGCAAAAAGTTCACTTTTTGAGTTATATTTCCATAGGTGTATAAAAATTTTAAATATGTGAGGGAACCTTATAGTCATATGGTCTTGTGGAGATCCCAGAATTTCCAAATATAACCCATATCCCTAATTTTGGGGTTGGGAGGAAGTTGTATCTAAACTAACTCACCCATAACAATAAGAGTGAATTGTGCAGCAATAAAACATGGAGTCTTGTAATTTCAGTACAACTCATACACACTGTGAAGTTCTACATAAATGAAACATGAAAAGATGTTAAAGGAAAAGAAAGTTAAGACTTATATTTCGGGAAATATTTACATTGTGTTTATGCATGTATGTATGTTCTGTCATTTAGGTAAAAGAAACCAACACAAAAGTAAAGCATACTGCATGCCGGGACATCGTAAATGTTGACCCAATCCCTCCTGAGCAGAACTCCTCCGTCTGACTTCATTTCGCTGTCGGTGCCTCGCTCCAGCCGGCTGCCTCATCAATGCCTCGATGGAGAACGTTCTTCACTCAGTACTTGCGGTGGTCCAGCACCGTCACACAAGCCTTCATCCTGTCCGTCATCACGTTTTGTGTCGTTCTTCCTCTGTGCTGCCATCAGCTGCTGTACTCATACTACTTCATCAGGTCCATGTACTTGGACTCCATGAGTGAGGAGAACCTGCGGGAAAGTCTCAAACGAGGTCAGGACGCCCTGCGCTTCTGGCAGAGCGCTTCCACATCAGCGGCGCCGTCTTCCAGGTTCAGCAACACCACCCAGCATCCTGAGCTGCTGGTCACCGTGGTGACTGCCAGGCGTAATGAGGGGCGGGACTCCCACTACTTGCTCCAGGTGATGCGGCAGCTGAGTAGCATTGTGGGAGACTGTGGGGAGCGGCAGTGTGCACAGGTGCTGGTCTGCGATGTGGAAAGCGGCCCCCAGGAGAACCAGGATGCCAGGCTGTTGGAGGCCCACTTCAGGGTGATCCGGCGTTCCCCTCAGGAGCAGCGGACGAACCGGGAATGGATCAACATATTTGAGAGGGAGAAGAGGGACTACGTCTTCTGTCTCCGCAAGGGATGGGAGCTGGTAAAGCCCAAAAATGTGGTTGTCCTAGAGGACGACGCTTTGCCGAGACAGGATTTTTTCCGAGTTGTAAAGGACCTTCTGTCACGTCCCTTTGCCCTCCAGACTCTTTACATCAAGCTGTATCACCCTGAGAGGCTGCAGCGCTACTGGAACCCAGAGCCTTACCGCATCCTGGAGTGGGTGGGGCTCGGGCTGGTCGGAGCGACGGCCCTCCTCCTCACCTTTCCTTACTGGAACCCCTGCTCTTTCTCCTTCACGCTGTCGGCCAGTCACCTCCTGTTCTTCACCCTATACTTCATGGCTGCCGTGGAGCTGCTGGGGCGACACTACCTGCTGGAGGTGCGGAGACTCTCCCCTCAGCTCTACGCCGTGTCCCCGGCCACAGAGTGCTGCACCCCGGCCATGCTCTACCCTGGCAACTCCTCGCTAAGGGTGGCCGAGTATCTGGATGGCTCGTTCTGCGTCAAGGGGAACGCCAAAGACATGGTTCTGTATCACATGGCGAGGACGATCCCAGGGGAGCGGTCTCACAGCGTGGAACCCAACCTCATCACCCACATCGGAGTCTATTCCTCAGTCAGGGCCAACCCCTCCAGGCCCAAACTCCTCTGACAGGTGGATTGCAGTGGATTTCATCAGATTCAGGCTCACTTGGGCTGAATCCAAATGTCCAGACGTCACTACATTTGGAGACAACCTGGATGCAAGCAGACTTCTTGCAGACTTCAGTAGAGGTCACTGATTTAATTACCCACAGTTCATTGCAATACATGACGTTATAGTTTTTCCAATTGCTGAGTAAAAAACCAAGAACTTGTCCTGAATGTGTAAAACAGTCACTTTCTTAAAACAATCATTGAGTCGTGCCAGCCAGAAATGATATTCATCATGATACAGAAGTATGTAAGTAAGTGCAGGGTATAGAGGTAATCAGAATGTCTATAAAAGCCACGCAGTGCAGCGCAAAGCAACAAAACAAGGTTTTCCAAGTCAAGTAATACCCACTTTCTTTAGCCCCAGTCTGACTGGTCAGGTAAAACAGGTGCTACTCTTGCAAATGCTACATTTTGTGCATACATTTTTTTACTTGTGTACTTCAAACACATCACGGTGCGTAGCAGGGGCTTGGCGACACACTTTCTGCTACCCTACTGCCATGTGTGTGCTTTCCTTACGTATGTATTGGGATAGAAAGTTTCACTCGGTTTCGAATGGCGTTAGCATCAGTTTGGACCAATCACAGTATCGTTTGGGGGTCCCGCCTCCCACTCTGCTGTGGAGATCCCCTCACCATGGATCAAGGACAAATTTTTACTTTGATAAACTATGAATTTAACCACGCGCACACACTGAGGGGCTTTGTGTTTGCTGCTGAAGGCTTTAATCTAAATGCTGTGTTTAACGAACCCTATGTTGGAAGGGAAACGTTAAATGTTTACTTTAATCTTATTTACATGTATTTCCAAGGAGTAGTTTGACATTTCTGGGAAATGCACTTTGTCGCATTCTTTTTATACTACAGACAGAGTGGTATCGTTCTGAACATCTAACGCTCAGCATGACAATAAAAATGTCTCTGTCAACCCGTTCAAAGGCATCATATCAAATGTTTGCACATCAAATACAGAAACTAAGGTGTTTTCTGCTCTGAAGTTTACTTTTTCTCCTCAGTTTTACTCATCACTTACTGTAAATCCAGAGCTCACACCATTAATATCTAAAATATTTAGTCTAAAGTTTGGTTTGAGTTTGGTTGTGGTTTTATTTGGATTTTGTTTCTGCCATAATCAATATTATTTTATATTACGTTAAAGTATTCCTGTATATGTCCTTCATTCATTGCTATGCAAACATTTAAATTTAGTTTAAGTTGTCTTTTGTTTGAGTGCTTTTCTTTTTAATGATGTTTTCTATGGTGTCATTTTGTTTGTTCAGTCACTGCAGTGCATAACATATTAGTGACATTTAAGAGATTGAAGAGTTTTCTAAAGATGGATTTTATTTATTTTTGTTTGAATTTTAGCAGATTTATTGTCTGAAACGAGCTCTGGACCTAAAAATTGAACTGACCAAAGATTAGTGTTCTGCTGAGTGCGACTTGTGATCAAAATATATTGTTTAAACCAGAGCTTTCAAACAAAAGCCCTGTATTGCTTTTACTCAGATCTGATGTGAAAATTTTTTCTCCAACATGTGATATCATATTCAGTCTCATCTGTTCCAAGATAGTATTTTGATTTTTGAGCAGAATTTTGACATGCTGTCTCGTTTACACTGTGACTCTTTCACCGTTTCTATATTTAAGACACAACAAATGACTGGGTGTGAAGTTACCCCGTGTCAGAAACTTTCTGTGTCAGTTGTGACATCTTCTAACCAGGAAGTTAGAGTTAAAATCCCTGAGGGGAACAAAGCTGTTCAACAGGAGAGGTGTCTTCATCTGTTTACTGAACTACACGAACAATTCATCGAGCCTTAAGATTCACAATTCATCGTTTTCTCTCTGGTTCAATAAAAAAAATCTATTGTGAGAAAAAAACACAGGGTTTTGGTATTTGTCTCTTCAGAGTAACAGGATAAAACAAGAAGAATATTCATGCATTTACATAAGATGTGCATGAGTCTTAGTAGCCTCTCATGTGACGTTTGGGCATAATTATTAAAGACTTCATTATTGTGTCACACAGATGGAAAATCAGTAAAACTCACTGATGGGATCAAAATCAGGTTGGAGTGTTAAACTGCAGGACAAACAGCAGAGGGCAGCACAGATCCAAAGAAACACTGGGAAATATTCAAAATGGAGAGAAAATTAAAGGTGAGGTTTACTGGTGAAGCCTAAAATATAGTTTGAGAGTTAATTCAGGTTTTATGGAGAAATCCCTGACTTTATTTTACTTTACTAGCATTACGTCATAGCGTACAACTCTGTTTTAAGGCAGAATGTCCCTTTAACATTTCTCCCGCTGAGGATGATGAATAGTATCGTGACACTGAAGATAGCGCAGGCTGTTCAGATTTCCATCTTTTTGTGTGTCTTTAAACGTTTATTTCTCCATTTCCGTTACCCTGTGCTGAGTCACATGACGCCTCGTGCTGCCTTCACTATCTCGGATCGAAGTCCGAAAATCCAAGTTAATCGAAAAGCGAACCGACCGCAACAAACGATCTCCGTTTCTTCATACAGTGAAACAGGAATATAAAATCAGGAAAACAAATGTAAACAATATTTTCATATGTCAATTACTATTTAATGAGTTGATTTAGAAAACAAGTAATTGATAGCAAAAATAATGAGAATACAATTCTCAAAATCTACGGTTTCTATATTCTTCAGTTATTAAAACTTATTTTCTTATACACTCATTGATTGTTATAGGCTATTTCTCGTCAGGTTGTCTGCTTTTGATTGCAGCAGGCACCTACTTACAACAATTGCTTCTAGTTCTCATATTTAAAAAAATCTTTCCTCTCTCCTTTGATTTTTGCGGTGAAGTATGAAATAATTTCGCTGATTCGGAACTTTAAAAATATTAACGCGTTTTTAAACTCTATATTTCCGCCGGTCCCTGAAGGCGGCAAGAGTTTATGGTTTATTAGAGTAGGACAAACGGCAGCACGGATCAGTTCAGAGTCAGAGGGAAAGGGCGATGGAGGCGAAGACGTCCACGTTAACGTGCAGCGGGAAGGAAAACGTCTGATGTGGCTCCTCAAAGTTGGACGCTCTATGCTGACGTTTTGCTGAGAATAAATTTAAAAAGAGACTTTTTCTCCGCTGCAGCTCATCTTGCAGAGAGACAAACACCGTGTCCCCGCAGCCGCGGACAGAAAGTTTGGATACTCTTTCAAGAGTCGCCGAAAAGTTTTTTGGTAACTTTTAGGAAAAGTTTTTCTTTCGGAGGGGAGGGGGGTGGAGCTGAGAAGAAGCGATGTTGGACCCGGAGAAGATCGAAAACACTCCTGATGAGTCCGCAGGAAAAGGAAAGGAACTTCCCAACGGAGGGAATCCTGCGAAAACCAAAGCGGTGAGAGTGTTGGTGCAGACACAGCTGATGCCCCCGCGCAGATTTCAGACTGTTTATACTACGACTATGTGTCGTCCACAGGACACAGCAGTAAACCGATGGACTCTTGTCCCGTTTGACTCATAAAGCAGCTTCACGTCATATTCATCATATCTCTCGTGTTCTTTTCTAAAGATGGACAGGTTGTTTTATTTCTTAATAGACTGAATGATGCATTGTAACACAAGTGAATGATTTTCCACTTGTATTATCCCTGGGTTCAAATCCAATGTGTCAGTGGTCACTTTATTATGGAGACCTTCACGGGGTCATGCAATCCAGTGGGGCGGCAACTAATTATTCATTCATGATGTCATTAAATCATGAGATTGATTATTACGTTTATGAAAATTCAAGAGATACAAAGGGGAAACAGATTAAAGGAAAAACCTGTGAAAAATGAGTGGAGAGGAGAAACAGGGTGACAGCACCCCATCTGTATGTTCTGATGAGCATGAAGATGATGTGAATCATATGCTGTGGCATTCGGTGTCACCAGATCTGAAGCCAACTGGTCTCTGGGAGAATTTGGACCGATGTGTTGGAGACGGTGCTCTCCACCCCCATCATCAAAATACCAGACTCGTGGCTCATGGTGGCCCAAAGAATAATCAATCATTTAGTAAACATCAGAAAACATCAGGAAAAGAAATCTATTCTAAAGCAGTCAGTGGTGGGACATTAGACTCTGCTCTGCTGGGAGTGAGGCAATGGAAATCATGTAATGGATGTGGTCCATGGTGAGAGCAGACACTTCACTTAATCAAAAGTACCAGTGCAACAATTTGAAATGAAGTATAATTGGCTTCATAGTTAAAGTATCAGCAGTAAAAGTACATTGTATTGTCATCGTCTAATGTAGTGGAGTAAAAGTATAATGATTCCCCTCTGAAATTCAGTGAAGTAGAAGTATAAAGTAGAAGTACCTCAGGATAGTACTGAAGTGCAGTGCAGCTGCAGTATGTTTGCCCAGATTTGAGTGAAGATGGTTGCAGCCAGATGAGATGAAAATATGTTACTCATGTTTCTTATTGAGGTTGTTTTAGTTGGTAGGGCTGCATTTTTATGAATCAGAATCAGAATCGCCTTTATTGTCATTGTATGTGTACAATGACATTCGGAATGCTATTCCCCCGGTGCCATAGGAGAATTTCTTAAAAGAGAGATGTGCTTTGAATATCACGTCTACCTTCTTGTTCTGACTTAGCGTCCAACACTCATCCTGTAAAATAAAATCATCCTTTTCACTGACAGTCTGTCTTTTTCAGGATTTTGACCTGGCTGCCGTCTACGTGTCGGACGCTCAGTACAACAGAAACATTTTCTTCGACACGTCGCCTCAGGCCGTGAGGTGAGACGTTCACATGCAGATTAATTTATTCACGCGCCTGGATTTAGTCTCTCATTGTGATGTGTGTGTGTGTGTGTTTTCAGACTGTATCTGCTCTACAACCACTGGCTCCCCAAGGTTCTCCTCTACTTCTTCATCCTCGTTGTTCTGTCTCTGGCCGTCTTCGAGGATCCGGCTGTCATTCCTCTGCCCATATGGGTAAGATGGCCGCCTGTTGTCACGCTTCCTTTTTTTTTTTTAATTTATCAAAGGAAGAAAAAAAAAACTGCTGTTAGAAAAAAATCTTTTTCAGCAGAGAGAGGAGTGAAGTAATGTGAGGTCAGTGGAAGCTGCTCAGGATGTTGACTGAAACATAACTGCAGCCGTGACAGTTATTGGCGTTTTTTTTTTTTGTTTCCGCCCGCTGACATGTTAACATGCTGACATGCTTGTTGCTGTGGCGACACCACAGTGGAGCACTGATTCAGAACAACGACTAAAATGTGTGTTTCCCAGCTCAGGTTTTTAAGAAAGAGGGTGCAGCCACCGTTTAGTTTTAGTTTTTTATATCTTTTGATTGAAAATATTTTTTAACATTTCAGTGCTTATAGATGTATAATTGTGTTTTGTTCACGTATCAAAAGCATGGTAACTTTAAAGTACATTTAAAGATTCGTTTGTATGCAAAAGTTTGGGTGCCCTGCTAAGGTTATTGGGGTACTTTGATGACTTTCCTTTTGCCAGCTGTTGAGCATAGGGTTGGAAATATTCAGCTTTGGGCTTGTTTGACAACCAGTTACATGTGCAACAGGTATAATGGGAAAAAATGATTTGACTTAATATCAGCAAATTCTGGAGGAAAATATCTTGCAAGAGAAGGAAAGGGAAAAGAAGCTATCTTCTAAAAAAAACAGCTCTCAAAATCCACAGTGTGCTGAATGCCATTGGTTTTTTCAGGCTACCATGCTGGTGGAGCTACTCTGCTTGCTGGTCTTCACCATTCGGCTGGTTCATTATGCCAAGGTGATCCCTCGAGACAAGTTCTGGAAAGACCCCAAAAACATCTGCATCATCGTCATCCTCATGGTAAGAGGGGCTTATCTGCACCATCAGTGGGACGGGAGGGAAACTGAACCCAGTCAATGTTTTCCCCCTAAGACCAATCCAAAACCAGACCAGCTGAGACCAGGTCAGTGGATCCAGGTTGTTTAAAGCCCAGTACAGTTTTATCTGTGTTGTGGTTTTTCTTGTCACGCTGTGATTCTGAGTCTGACTCTGCAAACGCACTCATGTGAACACTATAACTTGAGAACCATACATTGCATTGTACTTACACCAAAGGCAATTCACATGGAGTAGACACTGGAAAGCCCATATGGAGTAATGTGATCCATGCATTTGCACAATGATGAGGTAAAACTTATTTTTCGACCATCTACTAGCACACTTGTTCTTTTGTCATGAAATCATGGCATGACATAAAACAAACCAAGCGCCTTTTTTCTGCTTTCTGAGTCGATATTTCCCTGACGGGTCTGGGCTGGTCCTGTGGAGACCCACTGAGGAGGAGATCCCTGCGAGCATGTTTGTACTTACTGTGGGTTTTTCGACTCAGGGATGAGGCTTCGTCCTGGTGACAGCTGGCCAGCTGTACAAGTCAGGCCCAGAGGAGTTCCTGGTTTTATTTTTTGAAAGCCAAAGTCGTTGCTGTGTGCTGAGCAGAGTTCCTGTCCGCGATCTGCAGAGTCAGAATGTGCTGAGAAGACTTTCTGCCTGTTGTTGTGAAACAACCTTTAGCCTGAGATGTTGCACGGTCAGCACCTTTCAAAGCAGAAAGTCTTCCTGATGACTCAGTCACCTCAGGAAACATGAAATAGTATGAAAAGCTCTCGTGTATATCTTTACCCTGCAAACACCGACTACTGTATTTATAACAAACACTTGGTTTCCTGTAGTCTTTTTTTGAATCATTCTTTCGTCGGTCTTTCTCTTCATTCAGTGTAAACAGCAGGATTTTGAATTTTAATCAACTTTATGTTGGTGTGCAGTGGTTGACGCCTGTTTGAATGTGTTTGTTGCAGCTCACTCTGGTGGACATGATCATCTACGGAGCACTTAAAGCTACCAACTGTTATGCCCTCCGCTGGTCCAGAGTCCTGCGCCCACTCCTATTGGTCAACGTCACGGAGGGACGGCAGGTAATGACCCACCTGACTCACCTGTTTGAATTCGCAGTCAGTGGTCACCGGGTCCGTCCCAGGATCCACACGTCACACCGGTAGTTTCATCAGTGTTGTCGTCACTCAAACCAGAAGTTAAGACATCAGATTGATGTTTGTTTGATGAGGTTGGAGTTTGAGCAGGTGTCTGTGCAGGTGATCACGTCTCTCAGGTAAATTCATCTGTAATTTCATTACTGACCAACCAGCATGTTGCTGCTGTAATTCGTGGACCATGAATGTGTTTGAAACTGTTTGAACTCTGCAGAGTGTGTTTGAGGGGCAACTTCCTGCCGCCTCATGAGCTGATGGCGCCTGAACGCATCATTAGTTTGTGTCTGTGTGGATGAGTTTGTCCCGCTGGGAGGACGACTCGTTCACTCCGCTGTTTGTTTGTGTTCAGCTCCGCAGAGCGTTCAGGAGCATCCGGAACGCTCTGCCTCAGATCTTCTACGTCTTCCTGCTCTTCATGTTCAGCGTCCTCATGTTCTCCCTCATGGCACTAAAACTGCTGGGCAAACGGTGAGACAGCCTCTCTAATCTGATGGCAGTTTAACATGTGGTATCTTGTTTGTTTAATCTGTGCAGTGTGACAAGTGTAACAGCAACAATCTACCGTTTCACGAGAGTTACGTGTGAGACGATTTCTTAGCTTTAAATGAGGACGCAGTGAGAATAGTCGTCATCAAACCATGAAAATCTCAGAAAACATCTGGATTTTTGGGACATAAGATTAAGTTTGGGAATCTCACTGAGAGCATGATGGTTTGTGATTGAATGTTCTATATACGAGTGTGAAGGGTGTGTCGTCTGTGCAGGGGTCTGAAGACCATAGACGGAGCTCCGTACTTCACCAACTACCTGGAGATCGTCTTTGATCTGTACGTCCTCGTCACCACGGCCAACAGCCCAGACGTCATGTAAGTCCTCTGTGGTGCATCTTCTTCAACAGACCCTGAAAAACACTGCTCTGTGTTACACTGAGCTGATCTGAGGTCAGATAGGTCAAACCTTTAAAGGTGCCCTGTGGAGCTTTCCTGTAAATTACACTGTAGTGTTACTTACCAAAAAGGCTTGAGGATATTCTTGTGCTGATGCTCTTGAATCTTTCCTTTCTGTCATTACAATTTTAATTGGATTTGGAGGTGAATTTAACATTTTAAGTTTAATTCTAGCATATATCAGCTTTGTATTCGGGCACTGCTTCTGGGTTCCTCAGAAAAGAAGGCGGCAGTGACAGATTTTTCAAAAAAAAATCTGCGTCTCTTTGGCAGGATGCCAGCATACAACGCCAGCTTCGTCTTCGCCATCTTCTTCATCGTGTACATCCTCATCAACACCTACATCTTCATGTCCGTCTTCCTAGCTGTCGTCTACAACAACTACAAGAAATACCTAAAGGTACGGCTGTCTGACTGTTTTCCACATGGTTTCAGTCCCACTCAGAGAGGCAGAAGCTCAGTAGCAGTAGGAACTCTGCCTCATACCAGGTCTGCCTTACGTTAAAACGTGGACAAGTTTTAAACATCAGCTGACTACAGAAATCAAACAATAAATGTCTGTACGCCATCTTTTCTGCAGCGCTGTCCTTCTGAGCTGTCTTTACAGAATTACTTTAATGTGTCCTTGTCCAATAGGAGGAGGTACGGCAGCTGGTGAGGGCCAAAAGGCACAAGATGGTGCGTGCCTTCGCCGTTCTGCAGGAGCAGAGGGAGGAGGGGGGCGAGCCGGTGGTGACCCAGGCCAACTGGAACCAGGTAGTGCGACTGGTTCGGCCCGGCATCAGCAACGCCCACAGGGAGCTGCTGTGGAGCGTGTCCGACGACAAGAACCAGGGCTCCATCGGTGGGTGCTGCTTTCACAGCTGATTGTAAGATCATATTCCACCTGTTTGGGTTTTTTTTTTAAATTTTGACTATTCTTTTATTTTGGGGTCGGTTGATCGGCAGGTAAAGTGGCGTTTGTGCAGCTGGCTGACCTCCTGAACATCGAGGTGATCACACTCAAGTCGAGACCGCACCCGTTTCGCAGTTTGTTCCCCAACCTTTACCTGTCAGCCCCCAGCCGCCTGCTCTGCCGAATGGTGCAACACCGGTGAGATGGAGGGATGGTGGGGGGCAACAGGATATTACATCAGCCACACACTACAACCCTGCCCTGTTTCTGGTTTACTTGCAGGGCCTTCGTGATAGTGTACGACATCATCATCCTGGTGAACGCTGTCTTCATCGGCCTGGACGAGGAGAACCCAATGATTGCGAACTCGGAGTGGGTTTTCCTGGCCCTGTACCTGCTGGAGATCCTGCTGAAGCTCTACGTGATCGAGCCCAGGGCTTTCTTCTCCAGACACAGCTTCTGGAACTGGTGAGGTCTTTTCACCCCACGTCACATTCGCTGTCAGCGTTGTATCCAGATGTAAACAGTTAGTGTAAACGCTCTTTTAAATATGTTTCTGTTCTTCAGCTTGTCAGGCCCTCGTCACGTGAATGTGAATTCTTGTTTTCTGGTTTATTTTCAGGTTTGACACCATCATTGTTATCTCTGCCCTCATCGCCACGATCATCAACTCCGCCATGAAATCATGTGAGCAGTGGTGGTTTTTTTTCTGCTGTTACAGACCTACAGATTTCTCTCACTAGATAATTGGTGATTTTATAAGTTCAATTATGAATTAAGAAATCTACATGTTAATCAATACTAAACATAATGGTTAGTTGCCAGCCTGCTCCAGTTTTTCACAAATGAGGAGTGTTTTTTTCCTCTTCTTCCCTCCTGGGTCATTGAAAACTGTCTTCATGAATCATTTCTCCCCTCACCCTGTCGTAGCGGGGGGTTACACCAGCCGGCAGATCCTGGACATCGTCTTCATCCTGCGAGTCCTCAGACTGATCCGGGTGGTGGACAGCATCAAAAGGTTTGATCCGAAGAGATGGAGGGAATATTATATATTATTCCTTATTTGTAGACAGCAGCACCTTTTATTATGTGTCATCAGTTACTCATTTCAACACAGTTGTGTTTTATGGCTGTGCGTTGCTTCACTAATGATGAAAACTGTTTTCTCTGTTAGGTTTCGGACAATAATCAACACTCTGATCAGGATTGGACCAGCGATCCTCACATTTGGACAGCTCATCATTGTAAGCTGCCCACCTGAAATGTTTTCACTTCACTTCTGGGGAGATGTAATGTTGCCCAGCTGTACACACGATCACTGATCATGAGCCGGACTGAATTGTCACCCCCCACAGGTGGTGTACTATGTCTTCGCCATGGTGGGGATGGAGCTGTTCAAGGACAAGGTGAAGTTTTACGAGGGGGACGACCCAGCGAAGTCGTACTGCGGGAACGTTCTGCTGAAAGGCACGGCCTTTGCTCATCTCAACTACTGTAAGAACAACTTCAACACCGTGGTGTCCTCCTTCATCCTGCTGGTGGAGCTGACTGTGGTCAACCAGTGGCACGATATCCTTCACCTCGCACACAGGGAGAGGAAACCCTGCTGGGAGTAGTTTTATCTCATGAAGCTGCTGTCAGTTACCTTCTCTGTGGCTCCGACAGCTTCACCTGAAAATAATCACTGAAAATAAAGGTAGTCATTGTGCAGAATGGTCAATTTCAGAACTGTATTTGTTCTATATTTGGATAAAGGTGGGATTTATTTATTACTTTACATACTGCAGGGTAGCTTGTGAGTGTAATCTTGCTTGCTTATCATATTTTGAATTATACTGAATCTGCAAAGTAACTGGTTACTAAAGTTATCAAAAAATGTAGTGAAAATAAAAGTACAATATACAGTAAGCGTCTGAATTTTAGAGGAACGGAAGTACAAAGCAGTCGAACCGTCCTTAACACGACTCCACTGCTCAGCAGCGGCTTTACAATCGTCACCAACATGTCAGCCAGGATCTTCTTCGTCCTCTTCCACATCTCGGTCGTCATCGTCATCATCAAGTAAGACGGATGGGATTGCCCGTCATTATCATCATCACAATGACAGAAATTTTATTGCGTCTTACAATCAATTCTGATTGATTCATAGATTACTAATGACCTTCGATGCAGGGCTGTGCTGAGTTCAGACTTAACTGTATCCTTGCTCCCGAGGGAAATAATGTTGGAGGTTTCTCTTGAGGAGAAGGGTCAGACTGAAAGATGCTGCAGTTTTTTTAATGAGTATTGATTTAGGTAACGATGAGTAATGACTTTATGAGAAGTGTTGTATTCTGCAGTAAAACCAAAAGATCTCTTGTTTACACATCATAACCTGATGGTACAGACCAGTGTGTTGAGGTCTTGTCTTCATTCATAACAAGTAATTGTGTCTCCCTCACTGTGCGCCGCTGATGACACATCACTTCCTGTTTCCTTTCAGCATCTTCGTGGCATTCGTCCTCGAGGCGTTCTTCGTGGAGTACTCGGTGGATAAAAGCGACCTGCAGACGTCTCTGGAGAAGAAGATCGAGGAGCTGGAGCTTGCTGTGCAGCAGTACGTTACCATGACAACCTCAGTCACGATAATGAAAAAACTGATGGATCTAAAGGACAATATAATTATTAGCAATTTTAAACTGAAACTGCCTGAAAGAAACTATTATATTTATGCAGGTTTTCATTGTGATTCAGTTGTTGTGACTTGTATTTTTTATGCTTTTTTGAGTGTTGTCTGGTAGGTGACATGATGAGAACATGATAGAATTTGATACAGATTATACCTCACACTGAGATTGTGCATTATACGTGTCTATGTTGCTTTGTTAACTAGGGAGAAGTTGGAGGAAAATCTGGTGAATACTATGGAAACCATTGACAACGACTTGGGGACTGGCCAGTCACCAGCGGCAAACAAACCCACCCTGATGTTTACAATTGCTTCAAAAAGTAAGAAAGTCTCAGAGCTGAAGGCAGCGGGCAGGATTTGAAAGGATAAGAGCATAAGGAAATTTTGCAACAAGTAGATGCTTTTATTTGAAGGGGCAACATTTTTGAATCTGTGAGATCTAGAAAATCTAGAAAGTCTTTAACCTCTTCCTTCACTAACTACATGTGTATCATGAATGTTATTTGCCAGAAGATGTGATTTTTCATCTAGTGCCATCATGTGGTCAAAATTTGACCAAAAACCTGCAAAACTAAAGTAATTTCTATAAGCCTTAGCTGTAGTTTGTGTTCACTGCTGATTAGCAACTGTTAGCATGGGTGCTAAGATGGTGAACACGGTGAATGTTACACCTGTGAATCATCGTGTTTTCTGTCAGGATATCGGACGGTGGACGCCTTGCTGCAGCGGATGTTTGAAGCTGATCTCGACCCTGAAGACTTGGCTGAGAACGATGATCCCGAGGCTCAGACCAACAGGAACTTTGCGAACCCGACGTTCAGCTCTGTATAGAGTATAGACATTTATGTACAAATATATATGAAGGGACCAAGAAGCTATCAATTATATACTAGTTTTTTATGTTCAGTATCATCTCCTAAATGTGTCAACATTGTGATCAAGTCATAATCCAATGTTTTATTTTTATATCTCTGTCCTGTAACACAAAGGAAATTAGCATTTTCACATAAAGAGTATTTACAGAAATGTTGAATTTGTGGAAAGTTTTGTCAACCTTTTTTTATCTGTTTTATATTTTATTTTCTCTGTTAGCGGATGATGAAACAGTAGGAAACATGTGTAAAAGGAAATTATTTTTAAAGCATATTTCTATTTGATTAATAGAAATGGTGAAAAGAAGAAGACAAAACGGAAAGAAATCAATACAACTTAATGATCCCTTGTTATGTCGGATTTCATTTTTACTTATCTCCTGTCAGTCACAAGAGAAGCTCAGGTGTAAATCACGAGGTTATTTACAGAGAGTGACGCAGAGCAGTGACGACATTAGCGTCATAGGGGAATACCTGCGCCCACCTGAGTCACGTGTGCAGAGTTTATATCAAGGCCTCAGTCGCACCCACTCGTTCTTTGATTGCTTCCGCGAAGTTAGCTAGTAAGACGCCAAAACTAAAACCTGAAGGAAAAAACGCATAAAAAGTGAATCCGGATTTGCAGAGTCCTAATCCTTGTGAGATCAAAGTGGAAGGCGGCAAACGTTTCTGTTGGATAAAAAAGTTTGGGATTTTACAACCTAACGTGAGCCGACGCTTTACAGCAACAACGATGTGATGTCATACGCCAAAAGGCGAAAGCCCACACGCACACGGCGAACTGTGCTGGCCGGGTTCGGGTTCGTTTACCGAAGAGCCTCCGTGACGGGAGGGGGCGCTGTGGCGTCGCAGTTTTAACATGGAGACGTCGAAGGAGCGTCTCCGCGTATGCGTGTGTGTGTGTGTGTGTGTGTGTGTGTGTGTGTGTGTGTGTGGTGCTGATGCTGATGCTGTCGAGATGGAGCAGAGGGAGTGGATCCTGCTCGGCTCCTTGTCGTCCGGACGGAAAACAACAGTCAGGTAAGAGACAAACAAACAAACAAACAGAAGCCGCGTCAGGAACAGAGAAACTAACCGAAACAGCTGATCGAAGCGAACGTCGAGGCGGCGTGATGCTGATGCTGTCGGTGTGTGTGTGTGTGTGTGTGTGTGTGTGTGTGTGTGAGGCCACAAGCAGGATGTCGGACCAGTAGAGTCACAATCTACCGTATCTATTGTGTTGGGTTTTTCAATCCTCCCACTGCTACGGTGGCAGATGATGGTCTTGTTGGTTGGAATGTTGTGTTAATATTAACAGAAGAGTCGAAGAACAACATAATAACTGTACAACATGAGAAAAGGCCCGACGGTTAATGAAGGGATGGCGATGAGGCGTTCAGGTGCTGCTCAGAGGGTGGGACTGAACAGCGCCTCCTCTCTCTCTCATCTGCTACCGTGTGTGTTTTACTCCGTAAAATTGCTACCAATAAATAAAGCCAGTATTTTCTAAATGAAAACAAGGCAATAGCTACACGAATTTAAAATGTAATTTAAAAAATAGATGTAGAAAACACAAAATAAGAAAAATGTTGTATTTGCATCTTTACTACTCAGCATTTTGCTTAACGGTCAATTTCAGCACCTGTTTAAGGGTAATATTAAGTTGACAAAAGTAAACAAAAATATTGATTACATGGATATTCAATTTTTAAATCAGAAAAACAAAGCCCATTTTACCAATTTTAATAGTAGTTTAATAGAGTAGTGTCTGCAGGTGGGACAGCCAGTCTGTAATCTGAGAGGAGGACCCCAACTCTATCATAGAGAAATTACATTTATTACTGAATAGTTATTGTGGTGGCACTATAATCGCTATTTGGATTATGATCATTGCTTGAACTGGGTGGTGGATTCTCCAGAGACTGGGGTTCACATCCAGAGTCTTGTCTGTGATTTAGATCGCAGCACTCTGGTTAAGGATTGTGAAAGATGGTGGTTTGGCGTCACTGTAGATGAGCAGGTTGTGTCTGGCGTCCATGTGAGCTTCTTCTGTATTAAACCTGGCCAGAATGTTTTTCTAAACAGAATCATAAAACACTTTAATAATGCTGGATTCACTAGAAGTCCAGATTTTATTGCAAGGGCTGACGTGTTGGTGAAAAAAGATATAGCTTACTACTACTGCTGCTGCTACTACCACTAATAATACTGATAATAAACCAATAATAAACATAAAAATTAAGAGCTGTATATTGTAATCTGTATATTAGTGCCAGTCAGATAGACAATAATAACTGTACATTGAATAAACTGTATGTAACATAATTCCACTATATAGGCTATATACATAGATATGGGTAGAAGTATGTATACACACAAATACTTCAAATAAACATTATTCACGTTTATGAATAAACAAATAATAAAAGCATTGATAAAATGAACAAATATGTATAGAAAAGACATCGTGACTCTTAATTTGTTCTTTGTTGAGGAGGTGACGAAAGCGCGTTTTATTGTGAAAGCGGTAGCCGGATGTTGTGGTCGTGGTCGTGTGACGGTGGCTTGACGCTGGTGGAGGCAGAGCTGCAGTGCGGACAAACAGGCTAGATCCGGAGAACCTGACACCCACAGACCGCTTCATCCCAGCCGGCCCGGGTCATTCTCAGCAGCTGTTCTCCTTTTGGTTTTTCCCCGGGTATCACTCCTGGATCTGGTCCAGCAGGAGGGGGACCACGAGTCCGCATCCTCCTCCTCCTCCTCCTCCTCAGCTGCAGCAGCGGAGAACCGGAGGAGGACCCGGGCAGCAGCGGGGTTTTTATTAAGTGCTTATTTACACCGAGGGGACATCAAATCTGGGGTTTGTTTCTCTCTGGACTCCGTGGTTCTGCAGCGGTTCTGCTCTGCATCCGAGGAAGGACCCGGCCTGGTTTGATATTGGGGACTGCTAGAGGAGAAATAAATGGTGGTTTAGTCCTCTGGGAGTCTGAGGCCCAAACCCCGGCCCCCTACAGAGGAACGGTGGGTTTTCTGGACCAGGACGTTTTGTGCCGAAATAAAATCCCAGATGAAGATTCCCAAAAGGCGGAAAAGGAGCGGACGGTGCGCCAGGTAGGCCCGATCCGGACCAGATATGGCCCGGACTACAGATCAGACAGTGGTGTGTGTGTGTGTGTGTGTTTCCTGCAGAGATGCGTTTGTCGGAAGTGAATTGATCGATCAAAGACGTTTGATCAGAATCATTTACACCAGGACAGATCCGGGTTGTGTTACACAGTGTAATGATCATTAATTCATAACTCGGGTCAGTCCGGGCCAGATTTATTGATCAGCAGGATGCGATGGTGCGCAGGCGCACAAAGGACCCATGACTGTGCACTGCAGAGAGGAAAGACTCGATATGAGATGATGCAGAGAGGCAGGGAGGGGGAGATTTGCAGGGGGGCCGGGCCGGTGCTGAAGGTGTTTCACTGAAACATTCATTGAGTGTTTTTCTTCATTCTTTTTCTAACACAAGCTTGTTTTAGTAACAACAAGAATATAAAGAAATATAAAGATAACTGCTTAGAAACAACAGCACGAACCATTTTTTAAAAAAATGCCCTAGTAATTAATTCATTTAATTTTTTTTTCAGTCTTCTTTGGTTTTTCTATTTTTCACTGGTGGTCTGAGCAGTCAGTATATATTTTCAAGAATGCTCTTCTCTATTAGTTAGCATAATTTATTACATCTTTTTTATTTTGGCATTGTTTCTGGCTAATATCTTGCTTGAATTACACACACACACACACACAAACTTTAGCGTTTAGGTCATTTACTTGCTTTTTTTACAACTACAATGGCAGAGTTTGACATATTTTGCTTTCAAATGTGTAATTTATGGTCTTTTTTTTGTTTAATCTTGAGTAGTTGTCCTCGGGCTCTGTTCAGACTCGTGTTTCTGCAGCAGCGTCTGTGCAGATCAAGACCGACCAACTCTTTGATCACGATGTCGGCACCTTTATACCCGGATAACAAGTACAAAACTCTAAGTTCTCCTTTTCCATGTGATGTCAAGTCACCAGCACATTTGGCTTAGTTTAAAAAAAGGAGGAAGAAGAAGAAGTTTGCTGCCTCTGAGTGAGGAAGGCATCGCATCTTGACTTCGTCATAGACATATTCATATTCAAATTGACCTGTTGCTAGCAACATTAGCAATGGCTTGGTTTTTTGTTTAGTAACATTACACTGCACCAATGAGGAACATGCAGCCGTAATGTAACTATGGCTTAACTCAAAATGATCACATTACAGTAAGTAATGTTTATGAACCTCCTCTGAGCATGTGTTGCATTAATATGTTATATTTTTCATTTTCTGTGTCGGGACACCTCTGATCTATGGTGGGGTTGGGAACCGCTGGTTTGAAGAGGTCAAAAGACTAAAAGTCTAAAGTCTGGCTAGCAGCACCCTTGAGGCTGAAATGATCATTACACATCACAGAACAAACAAATATGTGAAAAGTTCTTGACAAGGTCACAGACAATCATTTTTTGGGTCCCTTCATCCTCTGGGGAGCAGGAAACCCAGCAAATTTTATTCCAAGTCTTTGTTGAGGTGTGTTCCCTCGGAAGCAAAGAGCAACATCTTCATGTTTAGCGTTGCTCACGGACTGGCAAAAGTGTTCAGGTGACTGGCACAACATGGAAGAGGTAAATAAATCCAGTTTGGCTCAGGTCCTAAAGTTAGATTTGCTGCTTGAGGAGCTGAAGGCAGTGTCGCTCCATGCTCTGTCACTGTTTGAGCCCGTGTGTGCAGGTCAGACAGTCCTTCTCCTCTCCTGGTTAACTATGCCCTCTGTTTTGGCTTGTAGGCTAACAAAGGAACAGGAAGGGTTTTGTCCCGCTCAGGATTTGTTGTAAGCCGTCAGGTTTTCCGGGAGCTCAGAACTATGGTGAGCTCTGACTGACTTCCTCAGATCAAAACTGGAATGATGCAAACCTGGCTTCTGGCAGAGCACCTCCCCCCCACCCCCTCCCCACCCCTCCGCCCTCCCCCCGTAGTAACAGATTAGTAGATTTTGTAGGTGAAGAAGAGAAGAAGAAGAAGAAGAGCAGACTGCGGTTTGAAGGTAGAGGAAGTGTCTGTGAGGATGTTTTCACTCTGATCTGCTGCTGAGACGCTTTAACGCACCGGGACGTGCTGCTGCTGCTGCACCACAGAGTTTCTCTCATTTGGAGTTTACTTTATACCGCAGTGTTAATGCATTACATTCTGTATACAACACCACACTGTATGTTACTGTACAATATCACAAGATAGGAAAGGAAACAAAAACAATAAAACACAATCGAATCTTAATCTGTTCAGTTAAATGATGCTACATTATGTTTTACTACAGTAGTTTCATATAGTATGACATATGATAGATGACTACTATACAGTAACACACATTAATATATGATAGATTACATGTGGTTACATACTGTAGAATGCAATCTATATCATGTGACGTGGTGTAATGTGAGTAGAGATAAGCTAAAATGCTATGTAATACAAGATTAAGAAAAGACATTGAACTACATAGGATTATACAGTACTCTGTGATATGAAGACACAACACACTATGCGATTATGTACAAAAACTACAAAAAGCGGGCATGTGCATCTAATTAAAAGCGCACAGAATGCTGTTCTAATTGTACACCCATATAACAGTATATTACATTATATTGCACTACTATTTCACAATATTACAGCAGTTGTGATTGTCCAGATCCTCGCTGCCCTGTTAGACGTGCTGTTGTGTAAGACTGTTGCGGTGCACTCAGGGAAACTCTGTGGCCCCGCCCTGACTGGCGGCTCAGCAGCGTTTTGGGGCCAGCGGCAGGTTTCACTACATCTCCAGTGTTACAGTCGCTCCCAGCTGCTGGTCACTGCGCAGCCCAGGATGATGAGGATTGCGACAGTGGCGATGATGATGCTGTTTAACAGAGCTGTATCACTGCAGGTGCAGGGAAGCCTCCTCCCCTCCCTCCCAGCCCGTCCAGTCCTCCGTCTGAGCTGGTCCGACTGGAAACACGGCGGACACTCTCCATGTATCTGCAGTCCGCCTGAGCTCTGCATGCACTGATGACGGCCCGTGGCATTGCATGCAGAACAGCATGGTTTGGGGACTGACATGCATCACTCTGAACTTTAAAGTTGCCCCCACCCCACTCCCCACGAATCCACTGAAAATTGATATCCATTCATGGCAGAAATGTACCAGAGCAGAGCAAAAGTCAGAGTTCAGTCCGGGTCGACTGAGTGGAGAGCAACCGGACTGACACATGATAACAGACGAATGCAGTTTGAGACAGCAGCTGTGAAAACGATGCTCAGTGAGATACAGGCCTGCCTGACGCTGAGGGCGTGACCACATCCTCCACCACTAATCCACATTTAGTGTTTAGGAACAGGGATTATGGTTGAAACTCAGACTAATCCGCTGCTCCAGGATTTTATTAATTTGCCAAAGCAATAATTAACGTCATTATTATTTGCAGGAGCATCCACGTTTGCACAATCATTGCAGTGACAAAGCAGAAGGTCAAATAAGCAAAAGGGGAAAAAAACTTGAAAATTTCAGCCACATTTTCTGCATGAAATAATTTTGTACAACCCCTATGAGCTCAGTTTGATTATGACCAAACCTTGACCACATCAAAGCACCTTCTTTCCCCTGAAGTCGTCTTCTCGAGTCGAGCTCACTCTCCCAGGCTGTTTGGTCCACAGTAAGCTCCTGAAGTGTCTTCAAACTCACCCAACTTGACTTTTATTTAACCGTTTTTGTGCTAATTGGGTGCAGTACTCAACTTGGGAGAGTACATTACCTGCCTGATTCAGGGGGGAAAAATACCCCTATTAGCCACATGGCTTCTGTGATGAAAGAGCAGAACTTATATTTTACAGAATCTTTATTTATATTTATATTGCCCTGTCTGAATTTTCACCTTTTTAAAGGAATGGTTCAACATTTTGGGAAACATGCTTATTCTCTTTCTGGCAATAAGTTCAGATTTACAACACTCTGCATGTCTGTGCAATAAGTACAAAGCTACAGCCACCTGCCGGTTAGCTTAGCTTAGCATTTGGACCCCCAACCCCCCATACAATGTTAATTTTGCACTTCTGTTTTTGTATGGATTTAACAACATGTTAATCATTGAGCTTTGGGGATGCTTGCGGGTGGCTTTTGTTACTGTTGGCCAGAGCCAGGCTAGCTGTTTCCACCCATTTCCAGTCTTTATGCTAAGCTAAGCTAATTGGCTTTCAACCAATCTGAACATCTAGCTCTCAGCAGGAGAATACATTGAGTGTATTCCCCCTCAAATGTCAAACTGTTCCTTCAACTTGAAAGCATAAAAAGGTCTCACATGTAAGCGCAGTGTTTTTCATGGGAGTCTCCTGTAGTTCAGAGTTCGGTGGGATCACATCGGGACATGTTCGGGCGCCATGTTTGACTCCCCTTAGTTCAGATGATTGGTTGAAACCAGCCTGTTCTGATGATTCGCTCGTGTCGATGGTTGTCGGGCCGTCGCAGCATCGAATCTGCAGCTGTGGTCGGGATGAGAGCCGACTGCTTCCTGCGCAGACATGATATTTGCTCCAGTTACTGCAAATACCATCACCCCCAACCAACCCAACCCCGACCTGACTACCCCACCCCCACCCCACCCCCACCCGGCCTGTAGCCTGATCCAGCTGAAGAATGGCTTCTCATGGCAGCCAGCCATCTTAATGCCTGTTGTTATGCTGGACTGCTGTGACTGTCCCAGCGCAGGGCTGTGGTTAGACTGGGAGCCTCCCAGTACCAAGAAGACATTTTTTTAAATGACTAACTTTTCTGCTCTACTTTCCTTCCTTCCTTTCCTCCCTCCACCTTCCCTCTCCTCACAGATAAATGGCTCTTTTAAGCTGGGAGCTGCTCGTGTTCTGTCTGGCTGGCAGATGCATTGCCTAGGCCCCAGCCTCCAGGACAACGCCAACATGAACGGGACGTCCGAGCAGGCCGACATCCTGCCGCCAAACTGCATGGTCAAAGACCGATGGAAAGTGGTGAGTCAGGAAAACCTCCCCATCCCCCACTTCACATGACAGATTCTGCTGTGGAGCTTTAAAAGCTATTTTTAAAAATTTCCTTTTTGATCGGATAAATTGATGACCAAAAAAACTCAAAACAGCATGGTTTTATGTCTCTCTCTCTGACTTAGCTGAAAAATATAGATTTGACAGGTTGAGTTTTATTTAAATGAAATGATATTTTTAAAAAGTAAGAAATCTAAGACTGGAACAGCTGTGTGTAAAAAATAATAAATAAATAATTTAAAGAATATATGAGTGGCAGTTAAAGGGCTGTTATGTATAAAAGCATCAAAGCCCTGGTCCTTTGGGCGTTCTTCAGTTAGAAGAAGTTATGTAATGCAGCTCCTTTTCAGCCAATCAGATCACAGCGCTGGAGACCACAGGCCGTTCGCACTTCACTGATCAATTTACTGTCTTCAGTGAACCATTGCTGAGGTTGAACACACACACACACACACACATAAGAAAATGGAAGAAAAGGAAGAAGCAAAAAGACCAGAGAATTCGAGAATGAGAAAAGAAGGTGAGAAATGCCCTGAGATTATTTATGAGAATAAAAGAGGGAAATTGTGGAAATGAATGAAATGATGATGGAAGAAAAGACAGAAGAGAATTAGTGGAGAGAAGTGAGGAAAAACAATAAAGAAATGATAATAATAAAATGTTCAACGACTTTTAGTCTTGCAGGTTCAAGCTGAAACTGGAATATCTATTATCTATCTGATGTTGGTGTTCTGGTTTGGTGAAGCTCTTGTAACTCCAGTTTAAAGGCGTAGCTCTGATTCTGAGTCTGTCCTCCATCCTGTGTCCTCCCCTCCCAGCTGAAGAAGATTGGTGGGGGTGGGTTCGGGGAGATCTACGAGGCCCTGGACCTGTTGACGCGGGAGAACGTGGCGCTGAAGGTGGAGTCGGCCCAGCAGCCCAAACAGGTGCTGAAGATGGAGGTGGCGGTGCTAAAGAAGCTTCAGGGTGAGAGCGCCCGCACACAGGCCCACATGTCAACCCTGACACTAATACAAGATTGATTTCATTATTATCATTACTGTCTGACACTCACATTTTTATGCTGCTGCATTATCAGAGAGTGAACAAACCTCTACCCTCTTTTTTGTTCTTTTTCAGGTAAAAACCACGTCTGTAAGTTTATTGGCTGCGGGAGAAACGACAAATTCAACTATGTGGTCATGCAGCTTCAGGTGAGTCAGAGTGAAGGCTTTAATTGTGAAGGGTAACGACAGGGAGGTGTGGACGGAGACTCAACAAAGAGCGATTATTTCTTCTTATTTTCAGCACTGATAAAGTTGGCAAACACTCACACAAGATTTTTCTGCTCCATGCAGAAGTAAACTCTTACCTGACCATGTCACCTGTGTCGTTGCAGGGTCGTAACCTGGCCGACCTACGGAGGAGTCAGCCCAGAGGAACCTTCACCATGAGCACCACCCTGCGGCTTGGGAAGCAGATCCTGGAGTCCATCGAGGCCATCCACTCTGTGGGCTTCCTGCACCGCGACATCAAACCGGTACGGTGGAAACGAGTCCTCTCATCCTCTCATTGTTGGTAGATGGTAGAAAGTTTTATTTTTAAGATTTATAAGTGGAGTCTGAGTAAGAGTCAACCCTTTTTCACTATTCCTGTCAAAGCCTGGAAGCACACACAGAGATTTTAAATTAATTTTCATGGTTTTGAGCCTCAGCTCTAAACATGAAAACAAGCTGATAGCAAGAGGACAGAGGAGGATGTTGAGAGGCTTTTGGAGCGTGGCACTGAATGAGATTTGCATGTTAATGAGCTGAATTGGAATGAACGCTGGAGGACTAAATGCTGATGAGTGTGGAGGATCAGGAAGGTCAGAGCGAGGAGTACAATGATGATGATGACGGTTATTAATATGACTCATTTCATGAAGACCATCACATCAGACTCAGTTCAGCAATGACAGTGCTGAAATCAAGGATACCAGTTGACAGGTCATAACTTTGCCTACGTAATGAATCAAGGAGGAACCAAGAAAACGACTGGATTTGAAAGTTCCACAGATGCAGTGGAGGCTTATGTCAAAGGAAGCGGGTTCGATGAGCAGAAAACCCACAGAAACCTTCATGTGCCCACAAAACTTATCTTTCTAATTATTCTACAGCCTCTCTGTCATAAATCAACAGGCGTGTTAGCACCTCACACAAACTGTAGATCAGTTAAAGCCTCATCAAAACTCCCTTTGGACTCTCCCTCAGTGGGTCTTCATCCACACCACTGCGTAACTGGGACAAGGCAAAGACTGTGCACTTCATCTTCTTTACTTTAATGAGCCTGAGCTAAGTGCTGCTCAGACATCCACGTTTTAATAAAATCCTCATTCTGTGTTAAACACTTCCAGACGAGTTATCTTGTAAAGTTTGGTTAGATTTATTTAACTCAGATTTATATATATATAACATAAGAGCCAATGTGTTTCTTTGTCTCACTTTGTTCCCCACAGTCAAACTTTGCGATGGGCCGGCTTCCATCCACCTACAGGAAGTGCTACATGCTGGACTTTGGTCTGGCACGGCAGTACACCAACACTACAGGAGAGGTCCGACCGGTAAGAAGCCGACAACATGTTTCCTGCTGTTTCTAGGTCTGTGCCACCGAACCAGACTGAAGAATGAAAAACAACAGGCAAAATAATCTTCACTCAAGGTTCATTTACGTTCACTAGCTTGTGCCACAGCTTTCAACAGAGATTATTTAAAGATAAGTTGCCAAATCAGAACAATGGCTAATGCCCTAATAAGTCCAAAGTGTGGTCACCTATTTTTGATAGATGTTAGATATTATACAAAAATGGAAATTACATCACAAAAATCTCAGAATTAGGATTTTGCACATTTTAAGTGAGTTAAATGACAGTTATGAATTGGAAGAACATTTCATACGGTGTAATATAATACAAAGTATCATAACAACAAATAAAATCCATCGAACATAAATTTATTTATTCCTGCAGTTATGATATAGCCATTACACTGTATTACTTATTTACTTATTATCCTTTTTGTAGCATTTATTTTGTTTCTTGTTTTTTATTTTGCAAGAATGGCCATACCTCACATGGTGTTATCTTTAGTTTCCTCTGATATGTTTTTTGGTTGAGTTTCATTAAACTGCTTTAAAGAAGACTGAACAAGCTGAATATTGAAAAGCTAAAATTAAAAGGACAGACAGACAGACAGGGTGTGTTTGCTGCATTGCAGCACATGAGTTCAATAGATCACTTCCTGTAGACTTAGAGTCTGCACTGCTCCCGTTAAAGGCCTGATGCCCTGTACAGTAGGTGCAGCAGTGATTCACAGTGATCAATAATCAATAATAATAATATTAATCTAAGTTGCCAGATCCTGATGCTGCATGATGGGGGTTTTTAGATTGCAAGGCTTTTATTGTGAAGTCTGAAATAGTTCCAGTTCTTCTTATTGGTCATCAGTTGGTGATCAGGTCTGCTGGTCTCACTGCTGCTCACCTCTCTCTCTCTTTTCATTTCTCTTATTCATTTTCTGCGTCTCTCTGTCTGACTGTGCTCTGAGCTATTTTTAGATCAGTGACTACGTGAGCTGCCTCCACTTAATGTCAGACTCCTCCTCTGCTCTCCTGTCCTCTCCTCTTCCTCCTGCTCCTCCTCTTCTCCTGCAGTGTTGCATTGCTTCTGTTGCAGCAGTGAGATGAATATTTGATGCTCTTACATGCGTCAGTGGGCGAGAGACCTCAGGCTCCCAGCCTACTCTCCCTCTCTCTCTCTCACGCACACACACTCACTTTCCTCTCTTCCACCCATCCTCCATTGTTTCACATTGTCCCTCTCTCATTCTCTCTCTCTCTCTGTTGCTAACGCTGAGTCAGCCTCCGTCGAATGATCTGAGAGGATCGCCCTAGTCTCCCTCTCTCCCTCTCTCTCTCTTGTTCTTCCCCTCCTCCACTCTTCATCCTGCTGCCTCCCTCCTCTTCCTCTCTCTCAGCTCTGATCAAAGTGGAAGTCCTCCCAGCTTTAACAGGAATATCTGCCCACATCTGTCTGCAGAGCCGTGTTCAGGCTCATTTCACTTTCTCCTCAGTCTTATTTAACACGAGGGTCTCCACTTTTCTCATTCTTTTTTGGGTAATTTTCATGATTTAAAATGCAGTAAAGATGGACAACAAATGTTGTGATTTATATTCACTCAGTTTTGATATGCAAATTCAAAATGTGCTCAAAAACAGATGGATATAAACCCACTTACAGAAACACGTGACTCTACCAGATAATTTAGCAATCATATTGGTTTATCAGGTTGGATCTGACAGGTCTTAACACTACAGTACCCATAGTGGATTTTTAGCCACAAAATTTAAAATGAATTGATTCAAGCTGCTGATTGTTTTCATTTGTTTTCATAGCGATCTTAACGAACATGTACGTCTCTATAAGTATTTAACCTGGCGTGACCTTGGTCAGCAAACATAGGAATGTTTCAGATTCCACCTCGTCAAAAAACAAAAAACGGACACAAAACCAAATTTCAAACACATCCTGTTTACATGATGATGTCGCTGCGTTAATTAGCTGCTCTTCATAGGTTGTGTAGTTGTGGTGTAAAACAGCAGCTGCTCCAGGATCAGCTCCCTCTCTCTGCTGTCTGCTGTACTGCCGATGAATAAATCATCTGGATGGAATACATGCTTCTGACTCTCTGAGGCCTCTCGCTCGGACATAGCGTGTAAATTTAAACACGCTAACGCAGTCAGTGCACGCATCTGCTTCCTTTTCATCACAGAGTATGAGTGCAGTCTTTTCCAGAGGAGGTTTTGGGCATTGTAGAATCTCAGAAGAAACAGCTCTGAGATCTGTGTCATTTTTTTTCTCAGACTAAATTTGATAGAGTTTAAGAATCTACGTTTTCCTTGAATTCTCCTTTTGTCTTCTGTTTTCTCTGTATAACAGGATGTTTTCCCTTTTTGAAAAAAACCCCAAACTACATCTCATTCTGACCTAATCCTCTCTCAGAGCAATTTTATTGTTTATATCCTCAAATATACTTAATCCAAATTAGAGGGTTTTTTAATATAACAGTTTGGGAAATTTCTTGTGTTCTGCCATAAAAGCTAAAGTCTGGATTAATGCAGCACTTTTTCTTTGATTTTAGTCACCTGAGTTTTCAGTTTGCATGGTGTTTGGTCTGCATTGCTCCACCGGTCATCAGTTTTATTATTAATGATTTTTTTTTGTTCTGTGATGTTTCTGTTGCTCTTTTTTAAAAATCTGTTGACTGTGTTTTATTTTCATCTTTTTACGTTTCAGTTGTTGTTTTTGTTTTTCTTACAGTTCCTTTGGACTTATGATTTTGACGTGCATGCCGTCCCGTTTCTTCATCGTCTCCATGGTTATCCTCCAGGGATGTGAGTGGTTTCTGTAGCGACAAATGGGTCACAGCCGCATCAGCCAGCCAACCACAACAAAGTGAAACCTGAACAATATTTTAAAAACATGTGACTAGTGTGAGTCTTGAATTATTAGATGAGCCAAACACACGGGTGTGTTAGTGTAAGGTAACATGGCGGTGAGTGCAGTTGAGGTTGTAGTATAAAGATTTATATTTGAAATTCATCTTAAAGAAATTTAAAAATGATCGACTGTAGATGAGTCTGATAATATTTTCATGACTCACTGATAGAATGAAGAAAGAAAACTAAAGATACAGTATGCCTCAGTTCGCACACAGCACACATCGACTCCATCATCATCTTTTATTTCTTGAGGCATCTCCCAGTTGCTATGGTAACACAACCTGTTCACCCTGGAAATGTGTTACTTGACCCCTGTGTGTTTCCGGTGTGGATCCATGCAGTGTAGATGCATTGTGACCCGATGGTGGCATAAGTGATTTGGACATGTCAGACTGAGTGATGTAAGCTGAGGGGTCACGCTGATGTTAGCCACTCGCTAACCTTTGTGTGCTTTCGTTCAGCCGAGGACCGTGGCGGGTTTCAGAGGGACGGTCCGCTACGCTTCAGTCAACGCTCATAAAAACAAGGTGGGTGCTGTTTGTTCTCTGTATAAGACTGGACTGACTGACTCGTGTGTCAAAACCCTGTTTTAAATCTAGTGAATCTAAAAGAGACTTCAACTGGTCAGCGCTGTCATGAAGTTGCCCTTCAGCTCCAGGATCATGTTAACAGTGATGTCCTGTGTTTTTGTTGTGTTTCCACCAGGAAATGGGTCGGCATGATGACCTGTGGTCATTGTTTTACATGTTGGTGGAGTTCGCCGTTGGACAGTTGCCTTGGCGAAAGATCAAAGATAAGGTCGGACACTTTCACCTAAACAATATCTACTGTACCTCCATCTTCGGAATTACTGTTGCTGTGCTTCAACAACATGACAAATTACAACAATTCATTCCGATAATATAGTGTAATTTTAGGCTCTCATCACCAGGACTGCATTGCGACTGTTTGAACCTGCCCTTCCTAACTTCCTAACTTTTTTTTTTTCCAGGAACAAGTTGGTCAGATTAAGGAGCGTTATGACCATCGGATGCTGCTCAAACACATGCCTTCGGAGTTCAGTATCTTCCTGGACCATGTCTTGGCCCTGGACTACTACACCAAACCAGACTACCAGGTACACACTGTACAGTAAACTGTCCGTCTGTCTGTCTGCAGGACGTCTCTTGGGGCAGTACCTCAGATTAATGAGTCCCTCTTGTTGTTTTGCGCAGCTGCTGATGTCGGTGTTTGAGAACAGCATGAAGGAGCGAATCATCACCGAGAACGAGCCTTTCGACTGGGAGAAGGGAGGAAGTGATGTCACCCTGTCAACCAGTGCCTCCACCCAACCACAGCACAACACCCGACCCACCGCCGCCATGGTGGGGTAAGAAGACAAATGTCCAAAGCAAGAACTGAAACAGGAGGCAGAATTCTGCTAGGCTAAGCTAGAAATGTTTTTAGGAACAAAAGCATCTGTATCTGAATTTCATTCTCTTTCAACAGAGCCATCGTGACGCCGGTTCCTGGAGATCTTCAGCGGGAGAACACCGACGACGTTCTGCAGGACGAACATCTAAGTGATCAGGAGAACGCGCCCCCAGCCCCGCCCAGTCGACCCCCCGCGGAGACGGTTGTCCAGCACGCCGGAGAGCCAGGAGAGGCCTGGGAAGACACGGACTTCAACCGCAACAGACTCAGGATCAGCCTGAACAAGGTCTGAAGTGAACAGCATTACAGAACAGGGATGTTTGACTCATGAGTGGTTGTAAAGCTGTTTGCCAAGTTTTTTATGTGTTTAATTTTATTGAGTTCCTGCCTGGAGAGTGTTTAAATGGCTGATATGTTGGACTCTAAAAATTTAATTCTTGTCCTTCTTAGGGGGCTCAAGAGGAAGAGGCAGGTCGGGCGGTGTGTCCGGTGTCACCAGTTCGAGGTGGAGCCCCGGAGTCACCGACAGGTCAGGGTCGGTCTCTTCGGTACCGTCGGGTCAACAGCCCCGAATCTGACCGCCTGTCTGCTGCTGAGGGCCGGGCCGACGCCTACGGACAGAGGTGACTGGAACTTGACCTGGACGTGTCTCTCATGGGTTTTACACCTAACTTGGACTTGTGATGATTGACTTTTGACATGACTTGGCTTTGCCCTCAAAAATTTGAGATGCAGTTTGTACTTGTCTCAGATGGTTTGAAACTTGAATTGGACTTGTCCTCATAAACCTGAGACTTGGCTCTTTCGACGAGTTGTATGACTTGATTTGAACTTGTTGTTGACACTTGCTGCAGAATTAATTGGATTGGTCTTGACTGACTTTAGACTTAATGCAGCTTTACACTCCTGAACTCGTGACCTGATCATCTTCAGTAAATCGTCCAGTTACAGTCAAGTCACATTTCTGTGTCTACATGTCTGTCTTTGTGTCCTCTAGGTCAAGGATGGACATCCTCGGCTCTCCGTCCCGTCACGTTTACTCCTCCCAGCCGGCTCAGATGCTGTCTGTTGACCCTGGTTGCCGCGGCGATCGTCAGGTCAGTGGCCGTCAAGAGGTGTCGGTGGCGTCTGTCGACCAGGAGGCGCACAGCAACGCCTTCATCCGCTCCGTGCCGCTGGCAGAGGAGGAGGACTTTGATAGCAAAGAGTGGGTGATCATCGACAAAGAGACAGAGTTGCGAGACTTTCAACCAACCACATCAGGGACGACCGACGAGGAGCCAGAGGAGCTGCGCCCCCTGGAGGAGCAGGAGGAGAGGAGGAGGCTCAGGGTCGGAGGTAGGAATTTCTGATTACACTGGAAATACAACAGAGACAGAGAGACGGCTAATCAGACAGACATGTAGTTGGTTGTTGGAAGGTGGATTGTTCCTCTGTTGACTGAACTAGGCGAGCAGTTTCCTCTTGCTTCCGCTCTCGGTGCTAAGATCTCTGCAACACATCTTGGACCTTTTTCTGTACTGGATCAGACTCCAGTCCAAGTGTTAATGGAGTCTGTAGTAAGTGTATATTTTCAGACCGCAGTCTTTATAGCATTATTTACCATTTTGTTTTCCAGCTGGAGGGGAACTGGTGGTCCGTCCAAAGACTCACAACAGGGAGAGCAGTCGAGGGATGCTAACGTTAACGGAGGAGGAGGCATCGAGGAGGAGTGGTGGAAGCCCCGCCCAGTCGCCCTGTCACTCGCTTCCGTCAGGACGCCCCCGCCGGAGAGAGTCAGAGCCCATTGGACCTCACAGACCGGTAAGAGAACCAGCCAGCTAATCAAAGGAGAGCTGAGCTCTCCGACCGCCTGTTGGTGGACGGATGAGCGGAGTGGACAGCTGCTGCACAAATTCATCACTCTGACGACAAAGTGGTCGAGCCAGACACTGCCGTGATGAGCAGCAGCCACTCCGACTCATTTATGTGTCTGTCAACATGCAGCTTACAGGACAAATCCAGCATGATCCAGTTTTCTGTCTTTGGCTTCCATCCATATTGATGATTTTGGTCACTTGGTCACTAGGTCACTTAAGTTTTACAAACTTTAGGAAAAGAAGAGAGCAGCAGGCAGTAGTGGGTTAGAGTTAAAATGCAGTTCTTGGACTTACAGGTTAAATCAGGCTGAAAAAGAAGCATTTGCCCCAGTCTCATCATACCCAACTGTTGAGCTGGCCTTGAGCAAGGTACTTAACTTCCAAAAGTGTTGCCTGTTGCCCTGGGCTGTGACTGACAGGAGGTAGAGTCTAAGGCTGTCAATTTCTAATCAAAGAAGAAGAATACCTCCTTCCAGGGTCTTTATGGTCATGTTGGAGTTTTGTACGCAGATGGGTACACCTGGACACTGCTTGTGATTATTTGGTACACAGCTAACTGATACTTTGGAAAACATCAGCCGGTCGAGGGAGAGGTCATGCTGGATTTGTCCTTTAAAGATATCACAGTGCTGAGAGGCAGATGGACTCATGCAAGAGTTTGCAGCACCATCCCTGCAGCTGCACATTGTGTCACATGCAGTTGTTCTTTTCAACCACCCGCAGCAAACAGATCCTCTGATAGGCTGAACGTAAATTCTGACAACCTGCAAAATTTTGGTTTGCAAGCTTGTTCTTCTCTTTAGTAACTATCAAATGAAATGATCAACAGTCCTGAGTAGACCAAATAGAAATACTAATATATCAATAAATAATAGTAGAGACCAAATATTTCTGAAGATCCATGGGTTCATTTCATTATGCCAGTGTGACTGGGCCTTTGTCCTTCTGTATTTGACGTACAGAAATAACATCCAGTAAAAAGTCTATTGATCGTCACTCCGAGGAAAGATCTCAAGATCACACTTCAGCGGTTTACAAAGACCGGAGAAAAAACTGTGTAAGAAAATGCAGATGGTAGAGGAAGTTGATTTAGGGCTCAGACTGAATTCGATTCAGTGTGTGGTCAGATATCTAGTGACCTGCTGTTTCACCTTCGGATTCATTTTGACCCTGACTGTGCTGCTGGTTTGATTCTTCCACGACTGCCTGTGACACATAAAATGCTGTTTTCACTGTGCGAATGGTGCTGCCGTCTCTTCCTTGTCATTGGAGCTGAATATAAAGGGTTTTTTCCATTTCTTAATTTTTTTCCCATGACTTTTGCTTTGGACCATTCTTTGATAATGAGGGAATGAATGGAAAACAGCTGCTGCTGTAGAACGTGCGCGTCCTGCTCAATTCCAACTGCAGCCACGATGTTTATGTGTCGGGATGTTGACGATGTTTTCATCCTCTGTTGTTTTGCTGTGTTTTCTCATGTTCTCAGACACATTAGAGCCACTATTTTCACCGCCTGGTTTTTACACTGACAGTACACACAGTTTTATTGATACACTGACTGAGTCTGTTTGGGATTGTGGAAAAATGGAAAATTGATTTTGTAAAAATAACAAAAAAAAGAACAGTACCCCAGGATTTAATTATGACTGTATATGACGAGGCGTCTCCACTTCCTCCAATTGTTCAAAAATGAAGCCAAAATATCCTGGGTACAGGCACCGCCATCTTATCATCTTGTTGTCATTGGGAGCCAGAGTCTGTGCAGTGGTGAACAGAAGGTGGAGCCGTGGTATTGAGATCCCGCCAATACACCCTAACCCAACCAATTGAAACTCACTCTCAGCTGTCCATCAGATAACTAATCATCATTCACACAATTTTGGGGAGTTGTCATGTTGTTCATCTTCATATGCAGTCACTGGGAATTCACTTCCATATTTGACAAATTGCCACCAGTGCTTGCTGTGTGGAGGTTGGGTGGTGGATGGGGGTGTAGCCAGTCTGGCTCACGCAGGAGACTTGGATTTTGTGTCACTATGTTAACAATAACCATGATTTTCTCAAAACATAACCGGAACCAAGCGCTTTACTTCCCTAACACTAACTACACCTTAAACAAAGTGCCCATGTGCACCATAGTGTAGAAAATATAAATGTAAAACAAAACGAAACACAAACAGTATGAACAAACAACACCTGATCAGAGTTGTGGAGCCAAAAATGTAAAGATCGTGCTGAGGGTGGTGCTGGAGGAGCGATCATAGAATTTTTACATCTCATCCTGGGTTCATCCTGAGGGGAACAGGAATGGGATCAGGACATTTCATGCTATTTGATTTTGAATTTTGTGCGTGTGTGTGCTCGCGCATCTGTGTGTGTATTTCTGGTGCAGTTTCTCATGGTAAATTTATCCTGTGGGTGGTGCCAGAGGAAAGTTTGGGGGTTTAAGGGTCACCATAATCAATAGGATTTAACCATTGGGAGTCGGCATATTCCTGTCCACAATTGGTTTCAAGGAAAATAAATGTGACATTTTTGAATTTCACATTTTATTTTCATCTTGGGATTTACTTTTAATTTTCATTCAGCAGGATTTTATCATGGGTGTGATTTATTGATTTTAAAATTTCTTTATCCATTTATGCTTTTTTAGTTCAATCTACATGTATGTGACCATTTGATTTATTCATGCACTCATTTAATTAATTTACTAATAAGTCAGGTTTGGTCCTCCATATTTGGTGGCTGCTTTTTACAGGCTGGAACGTTATTCCATCGTCACTTATATTGCACTTTACCTGCAGTGTAACATCTTATGGTTTAAGGCCTCGTCAGTGCTGAAACGTGTGCACAAATCCTTTACTTAGCAATACTTTAGCGAGCTCTGCTTCGATTTTATTTCATTTTATTTTATTCGTGCCGGTTGTCACCGCTAGAATCAGAGCGAGCTCTCCGCCGCCAGCCATCGAGGACTGCCATTCTCTTTTTTTACTCCTCTCCAATTCTTCCCCTCCCCCTCCACATAACGACTGATGCCTTTGCCCCCCAACCTATCGCTTTAAAAGTACACAGTATGTCGAGTTTGACTCACCTGAGGAGACAGAGAAAAGAGCGAGGGTGCCATTGGGACAACACGAGAAGAAATAAAGTGATGTTTCGGGGTAAGCACAGTTTAGGAATAGTCCTTTTACCTCTGTTCTCTCACTCAGTTTCTGTTCCTCCTCCTCCTTTTCCTTCTGTTCAGACATTTCTTCCCCTTTTTTTCTTCCGTTGTGTGTCTGTGTTCTGTGTGCTTGACGACTCCATTTCTCTTTTGTGTTCCCTGTTTTCGTTTTGCATTTCCAGTGGTAATTTTTTTCCTTCAGAAATCAACAAGCTCAAACTGTCAGTTGTTCAGGCTCAGACTTGTTGTAGACTAGCAAGCTACAGTATGTGCAGTGCTCGTGCTGGTGACTTTGTGTCCTTTTAAAGTGCTTCTTCGTGGGGGAAAATATTTTCATCACCATTTTTCCAGCTAGGGGGATGCTAGTCTGACCAATCTGGCAACCCAAACAGCTAACAGTCTATTGGTCCAACTGTCCTGTTAAGTTTTTTCATAGTTTCTATGTAGTACCTTCTAGTGATAACTAATAGACAGAGTGTCAGATATACACCAACACTCCCTCAGCTTCTTTCCTCAGGCTCCTCCCCTCATGACATTTGACCAATCAACTGCAGGCTTTAGATGGGGGAGAGCACCAATTAGCTCTCTCCTGTCTAACGTCTGGTCAGGGAGGGGGTGGACACGAGGGCAGGAAGTCAAATCCAAGTGTTGGGATGTAGCCGTAGCAAAACATAGCACTTATTTTTTCATACAAGGGGTCTGTTTCCATTCATTAACCTCCTCTCCCTCCCTCTCTCTGATTGGTGTGTTTGCAGTTGGAAGAGGACAGGCACCATCCGCGGCCCAATCAGCTGAGGAGGCTGGCCTCCTACGTCTTTTCCTCTTCCACCTTGGAGACAGAGCAGTATCCCCACGGAGGAGGAGGCAGTTTCATTCAGAGGAGCCGCTCGGCTGAGAGCAGCCCTGCCCATGTCACCGCGGCCGCTACTTCGGCCCGGCGGCGACACGCCGGCACCCTGCCGGCTCCGGGCAGCCCGCGGAGCAGACACTCAGTCCTGAATGTGTCGAGGACGCAGCTGCAGCAGATGTTAGCTAAGCTCATGAACAAGAACAGCAGCTGAGAGAACTGAGAGCCGGACTCAGAGCACACACCCTTAAATAACCTTCATACATGTGAAATACACTGATGCACGACACATATGACACATTTATACACACACATAGGCCTACACGCATGGACTAACATCCCACACACACATACACACATAAATACAATATGCAGGGTTGGTCAAACTGTTTTTCGGGGCCAGGACCAGACTTTATTTCTCTTGCGCCCCCCTAGTAAAAAGGCTGTGTAGATCACCTGCTGAGGAACTCAAATTTATAAAGGACAGCAATTAAAAATTTATTTTATTATTGACTAATTTGGAAATGTTTGAAATTCAAAAATCATTAAAAAAAACATGCCCATCACAGTCCTAAGTGTCCAAAGTGACACTTTTTAGATAAAGATACACTCCCTGATTTTGAAAAATAAAGCCTCAAATAACTTGTTAATGTTAATGACTTTAGTTTAATATAAAATAAAATATCACCAATCAGCATACTGGCATTTGTGGGCACCATGTCAGAATTAAGGAGTTTGTTGTTAAATTCCAATATTATCAAAGAAACAAAAGAATAACAAATGGTAGATGTCATATTTACTGGTTGAGGCCTCCTGGTGCTGGCTTAGTCTACTTCAGGCCGGCTCTGCATATACAGTCCAAACACACCCATGAACATACATATACAGTATGTGAAACAGACATAAAGAACATAGCACACCGAGAGCCAGACCACACATGTTAACTAAACACACCAAGCCATAATACACAGCAGTATCGCTGTGCTGGTAAGATATTTTCACACACACAAACATTCACACTCACATAACTCCACCACCTACTTTTCAAGCAGAGGAACAGAAGAAGAGGATGAATGTGCTGATGACGGGAAAGATTTTCCATGCAATAAACTCCAAGAAGCCTCTCTGCAAAACCTGATTTGCACACATGCCACAATCCTGGCAAACTGGTGGAAATAATGTGAAGCTGAATATTTCCTTCGTGTTTCTGTGAAGACGAAGAAAGTGAAACCGTGTGGGGCTGCGAACCGACTGTTAAGCTTTACGGTATTTGTGCATTTATTTAATTTTTCCCACGAAAATGAAGGAGCGATCGTCGAGGAATGCAGGTCATGCTGGCGATCAAGTTTTGGATCAAGACTTTGGAGTTGGCGTCCCCCCCTCCAATCACCCCCCGTTCATCGAGCAATACATGACACCGCTTCACAACGCGTCTTCACCGACACAAAACCAGTGATCCAAACAGCTTGCTCTGATTTTAGCTTCATTAAATGTTGTGTGTGAAGCGAGACGTGTGAGTTTTCTCTGTGAAAAAGTTTTTCTCTGGAGATGTGATAACTGATCAATCATTTCTTGATCTCTAATTACAGCCTTCATGAAAAAAACTGTTACTGTGCTGGGTCTCCAGGTTGAAGTATGGCTGCCCTTAGTACAAATATTTCACAAAAACAAAAAAGAAAAAACTGCAACCTTCTGGAAATTACACATTTCCTAAAATAATAAAATAAAACCCCATCATATTTCACAAAATAAATTCACAACTCCAAAATTTGGCAGTATATTAAAGAACATCACAATATTAATTTTACCTAAATCTTTAAAAAATATATAGATATTAAAACGTCCAAAAAACATATAGATACATGAAAACAGTAACAACTGCAGAACATTCAACTCAAAGTAATAAATACAACATACATATTGCTGTAAACAACTTTTAAAATCACAAAAACAACAAAATCGAAACCGCTTCGACAATGTCTGACAAAATATTTTGCAGAATGTAGCAACTATTAATTTTAGTTAACAAATTTTTGCTTTATTCTATTTTCAAAACAAAATTTCATGAAGTTTTTTAATTTTCATGAAAAGAAGGTGTACATGACCAGTATTAGCCCACAGATAAATAGGCTTCTTTGCATTGAGCTTACCCGGAGCCTATTTAGTGAATTAATGATCTGAATTTGCAGCTTTTTCAAATCAAATCTTTATGATTGGTCTGGGACTGCAAATGGAGGCAGAGCTGTTCATGTGTAGTTAGAGAGACATCATACCATTTTATTGACTATTGTTGGTACAGTATATATTTTCCGGTCTTCGTGTCATTTCTTTATGTGATTGTTACATCTCTTGTTTCAGCAACTAAGGTTCTAGCTAATTATTCCAGGACCTTTATCTGGAGATTATGGCTTAATCTTTTCATAATCTTAAGGTGCTAACAGTTGGTCAGTTTCACCATTTTGGTCTAGACTGAAATACTTTTACACATCTATTGTACTGTCACAAAGTTTGGTTCAGTTTTCCATCATACTCAGAGGATGAATCCTTTCCTGTTTCTGATGATCCTTGATTTTTCTACTAGCACCATCACAAGGTTAAGATTTGTGGTTTTGAGTGAAATACTTCAACATTTCTTGGACAGATTGCCATGACATTTGGTTGAGATATCCGTGTTTCCTAGAGGAGGCATAATAACCTTGGTGATCCTCTGATTTTTCATCTCGTGCCATCATCCGGTCAATATTTCCATTTGTTACATATTTAGTTTCTTGATCAAACACCTGTAAAACTCGTGGCATTCCCATAAGCCTCAGCTGTGCTCTGTGTTTATTGCTAATTAGCGGATGTTAGCATGCTAATACAAAGAGCTAACACAGTGAAGATGCTGAACACGGTTTTGAGGAGACTAAACTAAAACAGTTTAGTATTGATATACCTGTCTTTATCATGATAACAGGCTTCTGTACTTCCTTTCATGTCCAAGTCTATTTCATCATGAGGTTGTTTGTTACAGCCTCAACACAAAACAGGGAAAACTGAGAGAGAAAGGAAGTTAGCCGACACATCCTGTTTCTTTTAGGTTCTGTTAGGGACACTTCAGTGTGTCAAGATAATGACATAAGTTGAAAAACACTTTCTGTTTCTATCTGCATCACTCCACGTATGGCTGTTGTGTTTTAGTTAAATCCTGGTCTTCCGGAGGACAGGGTCAGTCCTCTTTCATTCTGAAGCATTGTCAGTAAAAAATGCAGTCAATAAGATTTGTTTTATGTTGTGTTTTTGATGGTGGAGATACTGTAAGACAGTCGAAGATTCTTGAATTTAAGGACGATCAGAGTGTAGGTTTTGGCCATATGGTTTCTGGGTTTGTTATGGTCTGCCTGTCTCTGAGTGAGCCATCTGTTTTGGAAATGGCAGTTGAGTATGAGTTCAGATAAATTCTTGAGCTTCATTGTGTTTTAAAATCCATTTTGCAGCCAGGTTTTCCTGGCTCTGACCCCTTGTGTCATGTGTTGTGACCACAGTCTCGTGTCCATTGTGCTTCCTCTTCCATTTCTATGTTCTGAGTGCTGGACATAACTGTTGCACTTTATCACTGAGTTGACTGGAGAGGCGAGATCAGGCTGGGCTGAAGGTCTCATTGTATGGATGCAAAAGACTGATGCAATAAGTGAATTATGGGATGTTATAGCAAAAAAAAAGACAGACTTATTTAAATGGAAATTCTGATGGTTTATATGATATGATAAGTTTTTAGATATTATTTCTTCAAGGCAGCCTTTGGCTTTGGTTGCTTTGAGAATCACCTTGAACAGACCTATAGCATCTTTGAACCAACCACCGTGGAAAGTTTTGAAAGCCAGGATGATATTGAAGATGTGAAGTTGTGAACTAAACCAAAGGCTGCCTGGAAGGAAGAAAAATCAATGTGATGGAAAATATAAAAAATGACAGGCAGGAATTCTATTTCTCGTTTCACAACACTAATCGACACTTTCTCCATTTCACAAGCAATGAGACAGTCAGTTATATTGCAAGGGCATGCATAGTAAATGTAGCCAGAGTCTGTTTTAGTGTTGTGTTGACCAGTGGAAAATAAGCTGAACATTGCTGTGTATGTTGGTTGTAGTAAAGCTATGTTACCATGTCTGTACTTTTTTGATAAAAGAAGTTTCCTAGTAGACAAGGCGTTAAAAGAAAAAAGTTAAATTTGTGTGCAACCAACATCCAACAGTCAGGAGCAAACACCATCAAATCAGCAAACATCTTACATCAATGACCAAGCTGTGAAAATCAGCATTTTATTTTGTTCGGTTGAAGAGTAACAGAGGATTTAGGGGGAAAATGATGTTCAGTGTCACGGGCATTGGCATTTTGCGGGACATCCTACTTTTCATCCAAAAACAAAACAAGAGAAAGGAAACAGTCGTTCCTCGAGCCAGGCTGAGGTGGGGTGGTTCAGTTCCCTCTGGATGAGTTCAAATTTACCTCCACAAGTACTGGCCTCTAAGGTCCCATTCTCATTGGCTATCCTTGCTGTCAATGCACTTTGAATGCCACAAATGAAAAGAATACCCATCAAAATAAATAGCAGTGAGTGTTTTTGATCAAAATTGAATCGATTTGAGAGAATTCATCCCTTTTGGGCCCTCTTATCGTATTGCAGCAAAAGATTAAAAGGTCAGTTTTCTTTCTAACATTTTTCTCAGTACAACAGTCTATTACCCTTTGAATGACAAGTTTTGTCCTTCAGAAACAAGACAAATGCTTGTGCTGTTTTGGGTCATGGAGGCTTTTTCGGGTGGTAGTTCTCCACTATGTCATGATAACAATGATGAGCTTGTGTGATGGTTGAGTGTTGAGTTGTAAAAACCCTATTTATTATCTTAATGCTGCTAACTTCATACCAAAGCAGCTGTGTGTGTAATAAGTTGCTTTGAATGTCATGCGAAGGATTTTCTTTAAAGTTCAAGCTGTGTCTCCACAACACGTTCATTAACGTTTTCCAAACTCCTGCTACACGTGACTACCTAGGATGCCCATTTTTTTTGTCATGGAGGCCAAACTGTTGCTTTCTAAATGTGTTCAAGGGCTACATTAACCAAATATGCACCACTTGCTGTTTTCATGGAGCTTCTATTTTGAGGCATTCCCATTAGCTCAGCCTGAGCAGGAGATGTCTGTTAGTGCTGAGGCTTGTTAGCTCCAGTCTGACGATGACTTAACCTGAGTTTGGTTTCATGCTGCTTCACTCTGAGTTCAGGCCATCGTGCTGGTTTTATATTTAGCATAGCGTTGGAGTACAACCACTTAGAGAATGTATGAAGTGGAATAGCTGCTAACTTTATTTTGCACGTCTGCAAAATGAGTCACCTACCCTACAAGATTGTCACAAAAGCCCACATCTTTTGTCCAGTTTCACCAAGAACGCAGTGCCACTTTCAGTATAAAACAGGCAGTTGAAATCTCTGTGTACGTATTCTGCAGGGTTAAAAAGAAAAAAAGATTTGCAGCATTAATGACGATACGCCAAACCAAAAGACTGTTTACCGACTGTCGCCACTCTTTGCATGAGATCTGTTGTTTGTGCGACGTGCACCTCTGACTGTAAAATGACTTAAAAACAGCACTGTACTGTAATTACAACAAAAACAGCGAATATACACCTCTGACTGAAAAACATCTGTGATTTTTTTCTGTAAATACTTCACATCGTTACCAGGAGAGGATACTCACGGATCAGAGCTGTTGAGTCTGTAGCTGACTTTAAAATGGCCAGAAGCAGCTGGAGCCATTTTTGTCCTGACAATTACAGAATCTGTAAAGTTTCATCTCATATTTTATTTTATTCTGCTGTGCCAATGTGAGCTTCTAGATCCAGGAACCCATGATGCATTATACCGTTAAAACATTGTGGACTTCTCTTAATATTAATACAGGCAGGTGGCTGTTGGAACCGACAATTGTAGATTGATGGGATGTTTTTTTTTTAAACATTTATGTCTCATTTTTGCTGTTTTAGACATAATTTCTGTGCACTCATGCACTGTAAATATTCAGCAAATTAGTGCTGCACTTAAAGAAGGTTTGCAGGTCAAGAGACCATTGAAATGGCATTTTGATTGTGTTTAAATTGATTATACATGATGTTTCATAGGAGTTATGGCCACAGACAACAAAAATAAGACCTGGTGTTTGAAACCTTTACATGTATAGTGCAAGTTGTAAAATACTTAAAAGGCTGGCAGCAGACTCCAAACAAAATGTGCTCTCAAAAGCTTTTCTATTGCTACACAATATGGTGCTGTGAGCATGTTTGTATAGTGACTTACTATTCATTCAGTGAAGTGCAGAATCTCAGCAAATGAGCATATATGCCAAAAATGCGCCACTGCACCGTGCTGCTCTTGCTAACAGGCCTTTTTTTGGCTGGAAGAAAACAGGGAATTAAATGTTTTGTTTGGAGTGCTGTGTCAGTCTAACTGCTGCTACTCAAACCGAGAAATGTACAGACGGCATATAGTCATTTGATTTAAGCAAGGAGATCTAAAAACCCACAACTGTATCCTGTAAAGTGGTTTTATGGAAAACACCAAAATATGTTCCAGGTCTGTTGGTTAGAAACACCTGATATGTAGAAGTGCAGTATTTAGATGTGATGATGAACAATATGCTTGCTCTGTGGTCAAACCAGAAATTATTATTTTTCTTAGCCCCTGAAAAGTCAACAAAATCACAAACATTTTTTTAAAAATGTATTACATACAGCAAAAATTATGTGTTCATCTAATTAACAATACTGCAAATATCAAGCCTTTATGTCTTTAAAATTTTTCTTTACCCTTGTATAGGTGAGTGCAAATTTAACAGAAAACTGTTAAGTCTCACAACCTTTTTAAGTCTGCCACAAAACCTATACCTTATGAATCACACACACTAGAATTATATAGATATAACAAAAAGGTATTGTGCTCCTCCCCCAGGCAAACATATATTTAATTGCATATTTGATATGTTAGTGTTGAACTTAACAGGGTGATATTGTACAACTAAGGTTACAGACATTGTGTCTTTAGAGGTGAACACTTGTGTCCATGTCAGTTATGTGTACATTGTATACCACATTCACTTAGTTTGTTAATCAGCCCTGTATGGACCTCATCAGTCAAAACTGTCACATAAAATCACTCGTTTCACTAATGGTTGATTCTCAAAGGCACATTCAGACATTTTAGGAAATTCTCTCTGGTCCAAAATCAGTTGTTTCCTCAGTGAAGATGGTTTTATTTGTATTTGTCACTGGGTCCAGGGCATGTTTCACTTAGCTCAGCACAGAGACTGGAAGGGAGGACTGCTAGCTCAGCCTCACCTCAGATCACCTTTACACAGATCTGTTCAGCATTAAGACAGCTGGTTTAACTGAGGGTAGAGTAAGAATAGAGCTCAGACCATAAGTTCAGGATTTTAGAGATACTGCAGTAGCTGCCCGTCAATTTTTTGTTCATCAAATAGCTGTAACTACTAAACACTAACTGCTGCTACCTTTAGTACAATGTCTAATTTTTGTTTCTAAAGTAATGTGAGACTTGGACAGCTTCACAGTTTTGTAAAGTGGATTCATCCATAATGTTGGAGATTGAATGTTAATGGATTTTTGGGAATTGTTTCCCCCTGCTTCCAATCTTTGTGCTAAGCTAGGCTAAACACTTCTTGACCCTGTGTCTGTGTTGGTTAAAACATCCTCATCTGACAGCATACAACAAAAACAAGAGAATTTCATAAAATACCTGAGTGTTGCTTCAAAGTTTTTTGCAATAAAAGCAGGGTGTCTGTAGTCAAGGTAAAGAGGACTGAGGAGCTCACAGTGTTAGTCCAGTGTGATGATCCGTGAGTGTCTTTCACGTGTATAATAGCCTACATGTAAGAGTTCTTTTCTATCACTATATGATTGTACAGTACTGCTTGTATAATTTACAGGTAAAGCATGTATTTTAAACTTTTTGTAAATCCAAACGATAACTGTGTACATATATACAGAAATGTTGAAAGTAATTAGGTCTGCAGTTAATCTCTAATAGCATGATAATTAGCGGGGTTTAGTATGTATGTACAGGTTGTATGTTAAACTTTATGAAGGGAAACACTTGAAAATCACCTGATATCAGACTGCGTGCTGTCTAAGGATAAACTCTGCAATGCATTTTTGTGCCTTTTATATCAATGTATGTAATCTAGACAATCTTGAAAAGCTTGTGTACAACCAAAATGACATTAAAATGGTTTTGGGGGCAAAAGTTCCTGTGGTCTTTCTGACTGGGAGAGGGACTGTTAGCAAAAGAACTGTGGAGTGGCACTTGTGTTACCTTTTTAACACACACTCTCCCCCAACACATATTCTCCCCCGTGGTTTAATTGGTTATGCATGTTGATAGCCTGTAAGCTACTAACGATGCTATTCCTTGTGTTCATGCACTGTGATATCAGTAAACTCCTTCCGTGATGCTTTTGTTCAATGCTGACTTGTTTTGAATTGATTCAGTCGTAATAATAAGTGTTTTCAAATTGTTTCCAGGTGTTGTCACCCACGGAGCAGAGCATCCCATCGCCACCATCCCCAGACTACCGGACAAAGGGCCAGAGCGACGAGAAGGAGCATTTCCACATCCTTCCTCAGCTCCAGGCCAAGAGGGCCGACTTCCTCACCGTCATGCTGACCGGTACCTTACCTCAGCGGAGGAGCTTTGCCACGCCGGACGAAGAAGTCCCTGAACCTTCAGGGCCAAAGGATGATGATGTCACCAAAAGTGAGTCCAACAGTGAAGCCAGTCAGAAAAGCACTGAACGTAGCCAGGAAGCGGCACCTTCAACACTCATGGCCGAGGACCAGAAAGCTCAGCGGGAGCATGCCTCAGCTGCTGATGCAGACCCTGACTTAGAGGATGCATCTAAAACCCTTGTCCTTTTCTCACCTGGAGACACTCGTAAGTCTCCCTCTGGTGGTGATCATGGACTAGAGGGTGAGTTGGCCACACCATCTGGTCTCATTTTACGTAATGATCGCCTCCTGGTTGGGGAGGCAATTCAGCCTGAACCCTCTGAGACCGGACGTTTGTCCCCGGCTCTCAGGTCAGACCTGAGACCTTCCACTCCCATAGCTCCTGCATCACCACCTTTCACCAAAGTTGAGCGCACTTTCATCCATATTGCAGAGACATCACACCTCAATGTCATGTCTTCCAATGGTCACTCTGCTAAGGAGAGTGACCGGGAGGTTTTTGCCATCATGAAGGAAGCAGCTTCTGAGGATGACACCTGTGAGCAAAGGGAAGTACCAGTGACAGAAGAGTCTCCAGAGGTGCAAGACCAAATTGAACCAGTTGACAAACATCCCAAAGCTGAGAATGGTCCATCAAATGTCGTGACCCAGTCTTTAGAGCCTGTTCTGGAAGCAAGTCTGTCACCAGTTCATGAATATAAAGATGTGTCACAAGATTCTAAGAAACAGCCATCCTCCAGTGAAGAAGCTGCCAACCTTCAGATAACTGGATCAGAACTACCAGCTGCGATAAAACCAAGAGTCCGAAGCCGAATCCCAGTCCTCATTTCTGAAGAGGACTCAGGCTCAGAACAGTCCTCCTCCCTCTCAGCTCGGGCTCGGCTTCAGCAGCGGGCCAGGCAGCTGGACTTGGCTCGTCTGTTGGTCCAGAAGCAACAGGGTCGCTGGATGAGGAGGAGGATGCTCTCTGGGACATCGTCATCATTGTCCTCTGGGGATGATGAGCGTCGGAGGGCCTCTGAAACTCTGTCCACCACAGGGTCAGAGGAGGACACTCATACCTCGGATGAGTCCAGGAGGAGCTTCCGTCTTAAACCGACTGAAGAGCAAGGTTCCAAGGAGTGCAGGAGCAGAATTCCCCGGCCTGTCACTTCCATAAAGAGGCCTTCAGGAGGGCTTGCTGCCACTGCTCCTTCTCCTCTTTCCCTGCCTGACTCCAGCACTACCAAGGGACCGCTGTCCTTTGCTAACGGGTATGATTCAGTGTCTCCCTTTTAGTGCCTTAATGTTTTAATTTTTAAATTCAAATGTCCTCTTTTTAAAAAGAATAAATTTTAAGAAATAAGGCTAAATTTACTCTTCTGTCCACAGGAATCAGAAAATCGGACTAAGCACTCTCAACACCCAACGGAAAGCAACCAAATCCAAACAAGTCTCACCCAGGTCCTCCTCCTCATGTCCCCGCCCTTCTGCAGTCCCTGCCCCATCCGGCAGCCCCCGAATGCCCCTGCGAGTCCTGTTTGGTACCCGACGCAGCCTTAGCTCCACCCACTACAGAACTGACAGCCCTTCCCCTCAGAGAGTATGTCCATCCAGGCAGCCCCTCTCGGTGCGAGCCCCAACTGTCCCCATGCTACCACCCAGGACTACAACAACCATGCGACGCAGCGCCTCGCAGGAAGCCACCATGCAGTCCTCCTCTGGCACCATGCCCGCCAGGACCAGGCCAAAACCAGCTGGTGCAACTAAGGGGAAACCGAATGCCAAGGAGAAGGCTGTGCCCGCTAGATAATACAAAGAGACTCATCACTGAGACATGTTTGTGTATAATCAGTCTTCAGACAAGCTACGCCTCAATGGTTCTCACTTGATTCCATATTAGACTGTGATGTTAAGATGACCTCCTTCAATTCATTTAATGTATATGGACCTCTTATTTTTTCCAAGGACAGCTTATTGAACTATCTTCATGGGCTTCCAGTAATCTTGACTGACTGTCATACAGGAGCGTTGCTGCCATGGTGCTATGGATGTGTCTGCTGCTCCCTGGTCAATTCCTGATTTAACTTGTTTCTGGAACTGAGATTCATGGCCTTGAGCAAGTCCAGTTTCAGAGACTCTCACCTTACATAGTACTCCCAGCTTGTCCACTGCTATACTACTCTTCTATCGACAGTACCCTGCTTGGTTCACATTGCATGGTGAAGTATATCACACAAACATTGAATCTGTAGAGGGAAAACAACATGTACAAAAATCTGTACCTTTAAATTATTTGATATATTCCTCCCCTCCTATTGGCCAAAAAAAGATCAAATTGGACTGATCTGAATGCCCGAACTATGTTAATGTGGTAAGAGATTCCTAACTATATCCTGTACTCATCATAGTCTTGGATAAAGAGAAGAGGTGGATGTGAACACAAAATAAATCGCTCAGTCGCTATCCTCCTCCTCATGGTGTGACAATGGGCATGCTTTAATCATTCTATTTTCTGGGTGTTTTTATTTTGTTTATGCTCTGAATTGTATATAAAAGATTAAATCATTTCCCATAAAGACATCTTTATTTTTTATCTTGCCTAGCAAAGTGTAAATTTCAAGTCTTAAACCTTCCGTTTCAATGTGTTGGCACCATGCCTGTTTTTTACGCATGAGAAAAACAGGGTTAACCATGAGAGGACGCTATACCCGCTTGGATTCTGCTGACAGTGCAAAGGTTTGCTGGTAGCTGGAGCCCATGTTGTGTTTGCAAGGAGTTGATGGGCACTGAGCTGTGAAGTAAATTCTTGATCATGTGGAAGTGTGTGCTGTCTTTATTTTCTCATCTGTTTCCAGTGATCCCAGGGACATGGTGTGGGTCCAGACCTGCGTTTACACACACGCTTAAATTCATGTTGACAGCATGTTGCTTCATTTTGTTCAGACAGAGGGAATGCTAATTCATAGATATCTAATCAAAAGATGAAGTTGCCAATGACGTCGTTGGTGCAGACCAACCTTATTGTATCTGCTCCAATTAAACTGGCCTCCAAGTGTCAGCTTTTCTGCTCGGGGTGGGAGGAAGAGCTAAATGCAGTTTAAATCTAATCTAATCTAATCTTGGCCCAATAGAGTTATTGTGGCACAGCCAGCAATCCACTGCAGGGCCCAATCAGAGGTCAAAACATGAATGCTCGGGCTCCATGGGAATATTCACCCATTTTTTTTGCACATTTTATGGAAAATTTTATGTTGTCATTTCTCTAGTGTCCACTAGGAGGCAGCGATTAAGCACCGGAAGCTCGGAAGCAGCAGCGGCAGTGACGAAATTCCAAGATGGCGCTGCAGGCGGAGTTGTGTTGTTTGGAAAGTTTCCCCGCACACCTGAGTCCTCTGGATGCTTTGATTTTAAAATCGAGCCTGGGTTTAGTTTTCCAGAATGACACGGACCCACCGATCGTCCTCTTCACCCCGCAGCGGCCCCAGTGCTCGAGGAGGCCGGGTATTTTACTGCGCGTCCACTCGGCCACCGAAGAGGAGACGGCGAGTTGCGGAGAGAGAAACGGAGGTCGTGTCCGCCTGTACACCAGCCGCCTCTTCCTGCGACACCACGGTCTCCAGCGGCTCGGCAGATTCGGGACCGTCCGCGCCCTGGAGCCGGTCAGCCTGGACAGAGTGGTGCTGGGAGCACGGAGCAGGCAGAGTCTCCGCTGTGCCGGAGCGGAGCAGTTCCCCGGCGGCCTGCTGGAGCTCTGCCGCCCAGGACAGTGGCTGCTGGCCCGCCAGGGAGACCCGCTGCCGCTGCCACCGCGACACCCGCTACTGGGAGAGGAACCCGGACAGGTGAGGCCCCCAAGAAGCGCTTTCTAGACTGAATAAAGTAAATAGCTAGTTTACCAGCTGCACACAGACTGCGGTGTCGAGTCCAGCTTTTGGTGAAAACTTAAAATAATCTAATCTATAAAAGTTTAGCTTTACGGTAGTGGAAGAAGATCTTTCACTTAGGAGTACCATCACGTATATTTACACTGGCACACTCTGGACCCTCTGTGGTGAACTTTGGATTATTTTCTTGAATAAGCGACTGTCCAAAGATATTCATCTAGGAAGCAAACAAGTAGATACATCTTGAGAACAGAACAATTGATTTGTACTCAGACCCGCTCCTGTCTGATAAGGTGTCTTCTCTTTTTGTCATGTTGTTGTCGGCAGCAGCAGCAGCTGGACCTGTTGGTGTTGGAGTGCACTCCTGTGACACAGGGACGGGTCACAGCCGACACCTCTGTGGTTCTGACGGACTGCTGGGACCCAGTGGGCCCTACTGACGTACCTCCGGCCAACAGACCGCTCAGACTGTGCGTGTCGGATTTTGCTCACTACGCCGACGGCCTCGGAGGGGGGCGGTCTCTCCTCGATAACAGGAAGCTGCTGGGCTCGGGGTTCTCGGGCATCCTGCAGGCGCTGGAGTGCAGGGTGGACGTCCGGGTGGTGGACGCCCAGCGATGGAGTGAGGTGGGACATCAGCAGGGAGCTGCTGTGGATGTAGACAACTGTGTGTTCATGAGCAAGCAGTTGCTCCTCCGGCTGGGGCTGTTTAACCAGGAATGGGTGAGGCTGTCCAGGCCGGGCGGCTCCACCAGACCAGGTCAGACTGATGTCAGTGGGGGCGCCTGCAGAGAGCGGCTGGTCTCAGTGGTGGTGGTGGATTTGACGCAGAGCCCAGACCTGCAGAACCACGATGAAGTCGGATTCATATCAGCGACTCTGTGGTTCAACATGACCGAAGGAGACGTGATCCCTGTGAACAGCTGCACACTGAGGATGAAGGTGAGCACAAAATGACGACTGCAACTAGTGGAGATTTTCATTTTTGATTAATGGCCAGTTCACCCAAATTCCAATTACATCCACATCTCTCAAATCTCACAGAGATGGAAACCTTCCTCCCCAGAGTCCAGCGGACGCTCCGACAGTTTCTGCCGCTCAGCTTCTCCTCCGTTTGCCGGTGAGCTTCACATCCAGCCGGTCGTATCTCCACTGTACAGCGACAACCTGGGCTGCTGCGACGACCTGCTGTCCCAACACTTCAGCATTCCCAGGTCAGCCGGTGACAGCGCGGGTCTCTGCTCCCTGAGCCGCAGCAGAGTCTGACCAGTTTGTCCTCGCTCTCTGTGCAGACTGGTTTTGCAGGGAGACGTCTTAACAGTTCCAGCTGAGAAACAGCCGGACCTGTTGGAGAACAACTCTGAGGGCATCCACAGGTGCCACACATCAGCAGCCACAAAACAGGCATATGTGTATTTATTTGTCTAGTGAGGACAGTACATATACATCTGTCTGGATCACCTGCAAACACATCCTCATTATTTTTTCTAATTTCACATTATGCTCAGATGTTTTTTTTTAGACCAGTTAACCTCTTAAATTTTGAAACAATTAAGTTATGTTTTGATAGCTATGATGATTTTAGACCTTGTCAAATGTTGATGTTGCTTAAAAGTGATGTCTGGTGTGACCTTTGACCTCTGTCAGGTGTCCAGTGCTGTTCTTCAGAGTGCAGAAGGTGTGTGCGTCTTCAGAGCGAGAGGGACAGGAAGGAGGAGGAGGAGGAGGAGCTCATCTTGCCGACAGACTTCACACCTCACTCTACCTGGTGACCTTTGACCTCTCACTGTTCAGTTTAGGGTTTCACGACTACAAATGAGAATCACAATTTTCTCCCATGGATGCCATTTTTAACCAACCCCCCAGGCCTCCAAAACCTTTTACAGTACAGCACAGAGCGGGGGGGTTGTGTTTAACGTGTTTGTTGACGCAGCTCAGGGAGAAATCAGGAGCATTTGTTTTGATGCAAGAGATCTGTCCACCAATGCAGAACAGCCAAATCATTGTCACATAAAAAATCAGGTCACACAGTTGTGCGGCCCTGGTGTGACTTTGTGTCTGCGTGTCCTCAGGGAGTGTCCACCAACAGCCCTGTCCCCTGCTGCTCTGTGGAGGGAGCGTCTCTTTGGAGCAGTCTGTCTCCTCCGGGCCTCAACAGGACTGTCGACCTCCTCAGCAGCATCATCCTGCCCCACCTGCACCTCAGGTGACTTGACTAAAAGCGACATGTTGTCTGACTGGGCCTTGTCGGCTCCATCGTAGAGAGAGGCATGACGCTGACGTGCGGTCATTGCTTTGTGTGTGGCTGCAGCGGCTCTCTGTCCGGTTGCACCATCCTCCTCCACGGTCCTGCAGGAAGTGGTAAGATGACGGCGGTGAGCGCGGCGACTCAGAGACTAAACCTTCACCTGCTGAAGGTATGACAGCGGGTTCTTCTTCTTTGACCATTTACAGAAAAAAATTACTTCTCACACTGTAAAATACAAAGAGTTGAAAAAGAGGTGTTGTACTGGCACAGATGTATAACATGTTTTATTGAGATCCATGACCAACAGTTACATTTGCCACTGTTGTTGTCACCTGTGCAGGTGGACTGCGTGAGCCTGTGCGCCGACACTCCCGCAGCCTCTGAGGCGAAGCTGACATCGGTGTTGGGGCGGGCCGGCGCCATGCGGCCCTGCGTCCTGCTGCTCAGGAACCTGCAGCTCCTGCTCAGACGGAGAGGGACCGCCGAGGAAGACGTCAGGGTCCGGGCCGCGCTCTGCCAGCTGCTCGACAGCACCCCCACCAGGTCACTGACTGCTTCTTGTAAAAACACCGATCAGGCCTTTCAGGTTAAGAGTCTTATGTGAGGAGTGTGTTGGTGGATAATGATGAACACAGTGTGCGGTCAGAAGCACGTGGACAGCTGTGCCCTGTGACCCCAACAACACCACCACCCTCCACAATCAGCTTGAAACACCACCTTCAGTGCAGAGTTACCTGAAGCTAGATTGCTATGTGTTGCAGCAGCACATTAAGAACATACCGACTGAATACTGCAGGAACTCTGACAAACATTTACTAACTCTGCCGACTTTGACTTTGTTGGCCAGGCTGACTATTATATATGTTAAATTGAAGTTAAAGATACATTTAATAACATAAATTGGAATTATTAACATGTTGCAAAATAAAAAGCCAAAACTTCAGACATGTTCAGATATTTTCATTATCTCTTTAGCCGTCTGCTCGTAATATTAGAAAATAAAGGGCATTTTAAATTGGAAGAACTTGTCCTGTTCTGATCTCAGCCCCGTCCAACAGCTTTGTGATGAGCACTGGCTCCTGGCCAGACTCTTGTTACCCAGCTTCAGTGCTGGAAGTTACTGATGCTCTGAAGGGGATCAGATCCCAGCAGCTGGTTCAACATCCCTTGGACAGACTGAAACCGGAGTGGAGACTGTCAGAGCTGCAGGTTAATGCTCCGTCTTTGTGTTTTCAGCGTGGTGGTGGTGGCGACAGTCTGCAGACCTCGGGATCTGGCTGCAGGGGTCGTGACGGCGTTCATCCACCAGGTGGCGATGGAGAGTTCCACTGAAGAGCAGCGACACTCCATGCTGGTCGGCCTGAGCCGAGACCTTCACCTGGGGAGAGATGTCGACCTGGAGAGACTTGCCAAGCTCACAGCGGTACGTCACCGCCAAAACAGCAACGAATCAGAGCTCAGCTCAGAGTCAGCACGCACACTCATCAGACCTGCACAGTCAGCTGTGTTTGGAGAACTGAGAAAACCGAGACTGTGGCTGTGTTCATCAATAAATGTTTCTCCTCCTCAGGGTTTTGTGTTGGGGGATCTAAGAGCTCTGCTGGCTCAGGCTGGCAGAGCTGCCTGCAGGAGGCTCATCCACACATGGTGAGACGCGACCACATTAAAACAATCTTAAAGGGTTGTAGGGACATAAGTATGCATACAGTATATCGTGTAGTTCTACTCCTCCAGGCCTCATTTATTTAAGAGCAGGAAGTTTTAGAAACATGGCTCTAAAAAAATAAATGCGTTTAATATGTATATTATATCTTCGGACTCGATTCGAACTTGATCAAAATCTTTCATTCTGGACTTCTGAAAGTGTGGGTGCTAACAGAAACATTTTCCCACTTCATAATAAAGTGTAACAGTGAGGGGACAGGTTTCTGCAATGACAATGTAATTTCCTCTTGACATCACACAGTCAGAGCTGCTGCGAGACTTTTTGGACAGACAGGAATGATTTCCCACTCTTGAGAAGATGCTTGATAAATCCAGACCTTGTTGTTTGTGCAGCAGTGGTCGGCAGGAGGAGGACCTGTCCTGCAGCGGAGTTACCATCCTGAACCAGGACTTCACCTCCGCCCTGGAGACCCTGCAGGAGAACCAGTCCAAGGCCATCGGAGCCCCAAAGGTGATGACGCACAGCTCAGTATAATAAACCTGTGAAATTGTGTGTTAAGAAAATAGAATGTGTTGCTCATTACAGGTTTATTGTTGGAGCCTTAAAAAGCGTTTGTTAAATGTTTAATTTGATGAGATGCTGCTGTTTGTTGCATCATCTTGTGATGCTGGTTCACCTCACTGTACAAGCAGATCCCTAATGTGCGGTGGGACGATGTTGGAGGTCTGCAGCAGGTGAAGAAAGAGATCCTGGACACGGTCCAGCTTCCTCTGCAGCATCCAGAGCTCCTGTCCCTGGGTTTGACCCGGACCGGAGTTCTGCTGTACGGACCGCCGGGGACAGGAAAAACCCTGCTGGCCAAAGCCGTGGCCACAGAGTGCTCCATGACCTTCCTCAGGTAGGTAGACCTTCATCTTCCTCAGGTTCCTCCACTGAAAAATAGGTACAAACTGTGAATACAGGCAGCAGTAAATCATAGGTGGAGCATCTGTACACAACAAGGCAATGAAGGGTTACTTCACTTTTCCCCAAATAAATGCCTAATTAACAAGAAATGTGATGTGATAACAACAACTGCCTCTGGCTTCAAGAAAATTTATTTTATCTGGTTTTATTTGAACAACAATCTTAGAGAGAGACAAAGCGCGCTCTGCTGGACAGACTGGGAACAAACAATTTCTAAATCACTACACAACAATTTATGCATTTTATGTGTCGTAAAAAAGTGTTCACATCTGTTCAAATTTGAAAACATATATCATGACGTTGATATATGCAAGGCCAATACTGGCCAACCAATGCATCTGTCAGGCACTCAGTGTGGAGTCCACTGGACAGATTGATGGCACATTTCTGAATCGCCCCAAGCATCATTTTGTGCAATTTCTGTTCTATAATATGAAAAATTATTACTAATGATCAATCGTTGGTCACAGCTGTAAAATCATCAAGTACCTATTTACTGGTGGAGTGCAGATACAGTCTGATTATCAACACTTTCTCTTCTGCTGTTTTTGTCTCATTTCAGTGTTAAAGGTCCAGAGCTCATCAACATGTACGTGGGTCAGAGCGAAGAGAATATCAGAGAAGGTTTGCATCGCTTCACGTCTTTATTTTATTACACATCTTGTCTGTTATCATGATGTGTTAATCACGACATATACCGAGGTCAAAGGGGAAAAATACATTTGTTTTCCACTTTTCAATTGATTCAGGCAGCACCGATGACCGATATAAAGATGTCAGCTGTGAAATTCATCATACCACTGCTATTTAAACAGTTTATTAAACATGAATACATTCTCATGTTGTGTTCAGTGTTCAGCAGAGCGCGCTCAGCAGCCCCCTGTGTCGTCTTCTTTGATGAGCTGGACTCTCTGGCTCCCAGCAGGGGGCGCAGTGGAGACTCAGGAGGGGTGATGGACCGGTGAGCGCTCATCTGGACCGAATATGAAGAATGTTTTCATTATAATCTTGTATTTTTTTAACAATTTAATCTCTCCAAATAGAGTCGTGTCTCAGCTGCTGGCCGAGCTTGACGTTCTGCATTCCTCTGTCGGGGTCTTTGTGATCGGAGCCACAAACCGTCCAGACCTGCTGGACCAGTCGCTGCTGAGGCCTGGCAGGTCAGAGCTCTCTAACACACTCACATTCTCATTTTGGAATTTCTACCCTTTTAGGGACACTTGTTGTCAAAATTAATTTGCTTGTATCTAGCCATAACCGTCACAATAAAAAGTCTAATCCCTAACTCAAGTCTCAACTCTCATTCATGCCTTTGTAATTGTGAGGGCCAAAATGTCCTCTTGCACAGAAACAAACCACTTACACTCTATATGTACACAGCATCCCTTCACTGGGAAACGGCACCAGGTGCGCTGAGTGGACACAAGTTTATCCAATACGCTGAATTTGACATCTTCAAATGCCCACAGGTGTTGAATGTGGCAGAACCTCCAAGCAGTCCTTTCACTGCCTCAAATACTTGAGTTGAGACTCTGGACTGTCATTTCCTAGATCCTTTGAGTGTTTGCATTGGCTGTTGGCCGTCAGAAGTTCATTGGTCCTTGTAAGAAATGAACCCATCTTCAGAACTTGGACACAACACTGTAACCAGCTGAGCCAAAGCCTGGTCAGACAATGGACTGTTCTTTCTTTGAGTTTATGCATTGCATACTGACTTTCAAAATCAATTGATTCTTGGAACTGCCAAGTTATCTGCTTAGACAATCAAGCTCCCTTTTCTCAAGCTTTTCATTTGTTCCTTCGCACACCAGCCTTCAAACACTCGTGTTAGTCTCAGTGACTCAAGCTGCAAAAGGCAGTTACCTTGAGAGTGTAGGAAATTCAGTTATGACTCTCAAACACTGCCCTTGGTCAAAACTGTGACATTTTTCCAGATGAAGCATGACCCCTCGACTTGTCTGTGTGTCGTCTTCAGGTTTGATAAGCTGGTCTACGTTGGCATCAACGAGGATCGAGTCTCTCAGCTCCAGGTTCTTCAGGCCATTCTCAGAAAGTAAGAACGGCCCTCCCATTCAGGAATACAGTCCATTTACATTACGTTTGGACTCTTTGTAGAAAAACTCTCTGCAGGCAAACTGAGTTAACAAAAGCTTTGCTATAATTTCACATAATTATGAATTATAGTTTTGCATGGAGTGGAGTGCATGAATTCGTGAAGGGGCTCCATAGTATTTAATATGTCCCTGGGGCAGATTAGTTCTGTCATCTAACATCTGTTAAAGTGCCTCTTTGTAAAGTGTCTGTCGATTTTCTCAGTTTCTTTGTTCCTGAAATGCAGTATGAAAAGGATTTTAATCTTGCCCTCAGGTTCCAGTTGCACCCTGAGGTGAACCTACAGGAGGTGGTGGATCACTGTCCTGCTCAAATGACCGGTGCAGACCTTTATGCTCTCTGTTCAGATGCCATGACAGCTGCCATCAAGAAGAAAATTGCTCTCATTGACAACAGTAAGAAAATACACACACCAGGTTGTGAGTTCAGCCACAAAAGTGCTGAAAGAAGGCGTTCTTTCTGTTATGATTCTTACTTGTTTACTTGAGTTATGTCGTTATTCTGTGAAATTAATACCTCATGGTATAGGTAGAGAAACATTAGAGTTTATTGTAATTAACTACTGTATAACAATGATTGTTTCCTTTGTTGGTAAATCAGAAAACAAACCTTGATATTTTAATTGTCATCAGTAATGTTAATACTGTATTTAGGATTCAACATGTTTACAGTCGACAGCAGAGCTGTATTAAGAAACTCAATGTTACTCAAGTGATTAAAAACAAACAAAAATAACAACTCCTGCATCCACATAAAGGTTTTATTGGTTCTTGACCTGTCTTTCTCCCTCTTTCTCAGGTCTGGACTCAGAGGACTCTCCTGTCATCCTCTCCCCTGAGGATTTCTCTGTGGCGTTAGAAAACTTTAAACCATCTGTTTCAGAAGATGAGCTACTGCGATACAGAAACATTCAACAGAGACTCCTTGCAAAGTAGAAATGCAGAAGTGTGCTTCAACAGAAGTACATTGTGCAGAAGTCTCTTCAACAATTCTTCATTAATGAGTGACAGACAGCGAACTAGATGTTTTAAGAAGCTAATCAGCTGAGGTCAGTCACTTCTGAAAAATCTATTTTGTAAAATACTGTAAAGCTGTAAAATGAAATACTGTAAAGTTATTCATAAAATTGTAAAATGCAAGTAATAAAACAGGATTGAGAAAAGGTAATGAAAACAGATGTGTGATTCAAGTCTATTCATATAGTCTGCTAATGAGTTCAGGCTGGTTAAACAGGTGCAGAGTTTCTTTACACACTTGAAGCAAGTGAAACATAATTTTTCTGTCTGAACTAACTAATTAATAACCTGCAACAATTGCATTTTTTACGTACTATACAAATGTACATATGTTCCACATAGTATAGTAAGGCATTTTTTCATGTTTTGGCATACTTGCACACTGTGACCTTTTTTTCCATTTTTAACACATTTTATCCACTGGAGTGTTTATGAAACACTATTCTTTGATGTTTGTTGGCATTTTTACAAGTTAAAATTTGTTAACATTTTTCAATTTTTTCGCCATAAGGCTTTTTTTTGTTTTCATGTCAAAGTGTACTATGACCTTTTTTCCCCAGTATTAACTCATTGTATCCTATACAGTTTTTATAAAATACTATTTTCTGATGGTATTTTGTGTTCTTGGGGCATAGAAATTTTTCATTTTTTAAAATGCAAAATAAGGCTTTTTTCCTTTTTTTCATTTTTATGATATGAGATGCAGTCACTTTTGTTGTTGTTTTTTATATACACCTTAAACTTCATCTGCACTACAAAAGTCAATCTGCTACTGGCGTTTATTTGCACCACTGTGTTTATTCTGCATTTTACACTTTCCTTAATCTTCGTTTCTTTATATTGCAATGCTGAAGGAGCCTGAGACCCAAGAATTTCATTGCCAATGATTACTCATGTAATTGTTGTCCACATGACAATAAAAGACTATTGAAACCTTGAAGCCTTGTTTTTTACGTTTTTAAAACATTTAATCCCATGGAGTGTTTTTTTTAAACAATTGCTTGAGGTTTTGTGATATTTTTATGACATACTTTTTTTTTTTTTTTTTTTTTACATTTTTCGCCTTTTTATGACATAGTATATTATGACCGTGTCAAAACTGCCAAAAAAAATGTCGAAAAAAATGAAAAAAATTTAAAATGGCTTTAAAAATAACAGGTGTCAAAAACTGCCAAAAGGTCAGATTATAGCATGTCAGAAAAACACGAAAAGACGACATACCGCCGTATGTCGCGAAAATGCAAAAAAATGTCAAAATTTAAAATGGCTTTAAAATGCACCAAAACATCAAAGAATACTGAGTTATGAACGCTGCATAGGATAACAGGTGTGAAAACTGCCAAAAAGGTCAGATTATAGCGTGTCAGAAAAATGCGAAAAATGACACTATGTCGCGAAAATGCGAAAAAATGTCAAAATTTAAAATGGCTTTAAAATGCACCAAAACATCAAAGAATACTGAGTTATGAACGCTGCATAGGATAACAGGTGTGAAAACTGCCAAAAAGGTCAGATTATAGCGTGTCAGAAAAACGCGAAAAGACGACATACCGCCGTATGTCGCGAAAATGCAAAAAAATGTCAAAATTTAAAATGGCTTTAAAACTCACCAAAACATCAAAGAATACTGATTAATGAACGCTGCATAGGATAACAGGTGTGAAAACTGCCAAAAAGGTCAGATTATAGCATGTCAGAAAAACACGAAAAAACGACATACCGCCTTACCGTATGTCGCGAAAATGCGAAAAAATGTCAAAATTTAAAATGGCTTTAAAATGCACCAAAACATCAAAGAATACTGAGTTATGAACGCTGCATAGGATAACAGGTGTGAAAACTGCCAAAAAGGTCAGATTATAGCGTGTCAGAAAAAAAAACACAAAAAGACGACATACCGCCGTATGTCGCGAAAAAAAAAAAAAAATGTCAAAATTTAAAATGGCTTTAAAATGCAGCAAAACATCAAAGAATACTGAGTTATGAACGCTGCATAGGATAACAGGTGTGAAAACTGCCAAAAAGGTCAGATTATAGCGTGTCAGAAAAACGCGAAAAGACGACATACCGCCGTATGTCGCGAAAATGCGAAAAAATGTCAAAATTTAAAATGGCTTTAAAATGCACCAAAACATCAAAGAATACTGAGTTATGAACGCTGCATAGGATAACAGGTGTGAAAACTGCCAAAAAGGTCAGATTATAGCGTGTCAGAAAAACGCGAAAAGACGACATACCGCCGTATGTCGCGAAAATGCAAAAAAATGTCAAAATTTAAAATGGCTTTAAAATGCACCAAAACATCAAAGAATACTGAGTTATGAACGCTGCATAGGATAACAGGTGTGAAAACTGCCAAAAAAGTCAGATTATAGCGTGTGTCAAAAAAACGCATAAAAAGACGACATACCGCCGTATGTCGCGAAAATGCGAAAAAATTTCAAAATTTAAAATGGCTTTAAAATGCACCAAAACATCAAAGAATACTGATTAATGAACGCTGCATAGGATAACAGGTGTCAAAACTGCCAAAAAGGTCAGATTATAGCATGTCAGAAAAAAACGCGAAAAAAACGACATATATACGTATGTATGTTGCGAAAATGCTGAAAAAAATGTCAAAATTTAAAATGGCTTTTAAAATGCACCAAAACATCAAAGAATACTGAGTTATGAACGCTGCATAGGATAACAGGTGTGAAAACTGCCAAAAAGGTCAGATTATAGCATGTCAGAAAAAAACAAAAAAAGACGACATACCGCCGTATGTCGAAAATGCGAAAAAAATGTCAAAAATTTAAAATGGCTTTAAAATGCACCAAAACATCAAAGAATACTGATTAATGAATGCTGCATAGGATAACAGGTGTGAAAACTGCCAAAAAGGTCAGATTATAGCATGTCAGAAAAAAAAAAAAAAGACGACATACCGCCGTATGTCGCGAAAAATGCGAAAAAAAAAATGTCAAAATTTAAAATGGCTTTAAAATGCACCAAAACATCAAAGAATACTGAGTTATGAACGCTGCATAGGATAACAGGTGTGAAAACTGCCAAAAAGGTCAGATTATAGTGTGTCAAAAAAACGCGAAAAGACGACATACCGCCGTATGTCGCGAAAATGCGAAAAAATGTCAAAATTTAAAATGGCTTTAAAAATGCACCAAAACATCAAAGAATACTGAGTTATGAACGCTGCATAGGATAACAGGTGTTCAAAGTGCCAAAAAGGTCGTATTATAGCATGTGAGAAAACTGCGAAAAAAACGACATACCGCGGTATGTTGCGAAAATGCGAAAAAATGTCAAAATTTGAAATGGCTTTAAAATGCACCAAAACATCAAAGAATACTGAGTTATGAACGCTGCATAGGATAACAGGTGTGAAAACTGCCAAAAAGGTCAGATTATAGCATGTCAGAAAAAAAAAAAAAAAGACGACATATATGTATGTCGAAAAAAATGAAAAAAATGACAAAATTTGAAATGGCTTTAAAATGCACCAAAACATCAAAGAATACTGATTTATGAACCCTGCATAGGATAACAGGTGTTCAAAGTGCCAAAAAGGTCGTATTATAGCATGTGAGAAAACTGCGAAAAAAACGACATACCGCGGTATGTTGCGAAAATGCGAAAAAAATGTCAAAATTTGAAATGGCTTTAAAACTGCACCAAAACATCAAAGAATACTGATTTATGAACCCTGCATAGGATAACAGGTGTTAAAACTGCAAAAAGGTCATTATTATAGCGTGTCAGAAAAAAAAAAAAAGACGACATACCGCGGTATGTCGCGAAAAAATGCGAAAAATGTCAAAAATTTGAAATGGCTTTGAAGTGCACCAAAACATCAAAGAATACTGATTTATGAACCCTGCATAGGATAACAGGTGTTCAAAGTGCCAAAAAGGTCATATTATATGTGAGAAAACTGCAAAAAAAACGACATACCGCGGTATGTTGCGAAAATGTGAAAAAATGTTGACATTTGAAATGGCTTTGAAGTGCACCAAAACATCAAAGAATACTGATTTATGAACCCTGCATAGGATAACAGGTGTTCAAAGTGCCAAAAAGGTCGTATTATAGCATGTGAGAAAACCACAAAAGAAACGACATACGCGTATGTATGTCGCGAAAAATGCGAAAAAAATGTCAAAATTTGAAATGGCTTGAAAACGCACCAAAACATCAAAGAATACTGATTTATGAACCCTGCATAGGATAACAGGTGTTCAAAGTGCCAAAAAGGTCGTATTATAGCATGTGAGAAAACCACAAAAGAAACGACATATATACCGTATGTATGTTGCGAAAATGCGAAAAAATGTTGACATTTGAAATGGCTTTGAAGTGCACCAAAACATCAAAGAATACTGATTTATGAACCCTGCATAGGATAACAGGTGTTCAAAGTGCCAAAAAGGTCGTATTATAGCATGTGAGAAAACTGCGAAAAAAGCGGTATATGTCGCGAAAATGCGAAAAAATGACAAAATTTGAAATGGCTTGAAAGCGCACCAAAACATCAAAGAATACTGATTTATGAACCCTGCATAGGATAACAGGTGTTCAAAGTGCCAAAAAGGTCGTATTATAGCATGTGATAAAACTGCGAAAAAAACGACATACCGCGGTATGTTGCGAAAATGCGAAAAAATGTTGACATTTGAAATGGCTTTGAAGTGCACCAAAACATCAAAGAATACTGATTTATGAACCCTGCATAGGATAACAGGTGTTCAAAGTGCCAAAAAGGTCGTATTATAGCATGTGAGAAAACCACAAAAGAAACGACATACCGCGGTATGTTGCGAAAATGCGAAAAAATGACAAAATTTGAAATGGCTTGAAAGCGCACCAAAACATCAAAGAATACTGATTTATGAACCCTGCATAGGATAACAGGTGTTCAAAGTGCCAAAAAGGTCGTATTATAGCATGTGAGAAAACTGCGAAAAAAAACGACATATATAGTATGTCGCGAAAAAAATGAAAAAAAATGTCGACATTTGAAATGGCTTTGAAGTGCACCAAAACATCAAAGAATACTGATTTATGAACCCTGCATAGGATAACAGGTGTTCAAAGTGCCAAAAAGGTCATATTATAGCATGTGAGAAAACTGCGAAAAAAACGACATACCGCGGTATGTTGCGAAAATGCTGAAAAAAATGTCAAAATTTAAAAATGGCTTTAAATGCACCAAAACATCAAAGAATACTGATTTATGAACGCTGCATAGGATAACAGGTGTGTTAAAACTGCCAAAAAGGTCATATTATAGCATGTCAGAAAAAACAAAAAAAAACGACATACCGCGGTATGTCAAAATTAAAAAAATGCTGCTAAAAAAAAATGTCAAAATTTGAAATGGCTTGAAAACGCACCAAAACATCAAAGAATACTGATTTATGAACTCTGCATAGGATAACAGGTGTTCAAATTTTCAAAAAAGGTCATATTATAGCATGTGAAAAAAACACAAAAAAAAACGACATATATATACCGTATGTCGCGAAAAAAAATGCGAAAAAAATATCAAAATTTAAAATGGCTTTTAAAATGCACCAAAACATCAAAGAATACTGATTTATGAACACTGCATAGGATAACAGGTGTTCAAATTTTCAAAAAAGGTCATATTATAGCATGTGAGAAAACTGCGAAAAAAACGACATATATAGTATGTCGAAAAAATGCTGAAAAAAATGTCAAAATTTAAAATGGCTTTAAAAATGCACCAAAACATCAAAAAGAATACTGATTTATGAACGCTGCATAGGATAACAGGTGTTAAAACTGCCAAAAAGGTCATATTATAGCATCAGAAAAAAAAAAAAAAAAAAACGACATACTATACCGTATGTCGAAAAATAAAAAAAAATGTCAAAATTTAAAATGGCTTTAAAATGCACCAAAACATCAAAGAATACTGAGTTATGAACGCTGCATAGGATAACAGGTGTTAAAACTGCCAAAAAGGTCGTATTATAGCATGTGAGAAAAAAAAAAAAAAAAACGACATACATAGTATAGTATGTGCGAAAAAAAAAAAAAAATGTCAAAATTTAAAATGGCTTTAAAACTCACCAAAACATCAAAGAATACTGATTTATGAACACTGCATAGGGATAACAGGTGTTAAAACTGCCAAAAAGGTCATATTATAGCATGTCAGAAAAAAAAAAAAAAAAAAACGACATACTATAGTATGTCGAAAAAAATGCGAAAAAATGTCAAAATTTGAAATGGCTTGAAAACTGCACCAAAACATCAAAGAATACTGATTTATGAACCCTGCATAGGATAACAGGTGTTAAAACTGCCAAAAAGGTCATATTTTAGCATGTCAAAAAAAAAAAAAAAAAACGACATACTATAGTATGTCGAAAAAAAAAATGCGAAAAAATGTCAAAATTTAAAATGGCTTTAAACTCACCAAAACATCAAAGAATACTGATTTATGAACCCTGCATAGGATAACAGGTGTTCAAAGTGCCAAAAAGGTCGTATTATAGCATGTCAAGAAAAAATGAAAAAAACGACATAGTATAGTATGTATGTCGAAAAAAATGCGAAAAAATGACAAAATTTGAAATGGCTTGAAAACGCACCAAAACATCAAAGAATACTGATTTATGAACCCTGCATAGGATAACAGGTGTTCAAAGTGCCAAAAAGGTCATATTTTAGCATGTCAAAAAAAAAAAAAAAACGACATACTATAGTATGTCGAAAAAAATGAAAAAATGTCAAAATTTAAAATGGCTTTAAAACTCACCAAAACATCAAAGAATACTGATTTATGAACACTGCATAGGATAACAGGTGTTAAAACTGCCAAAAAGGTCATATTTTAGCATGTCAAAAAAATGAAAAAAAAACGACATACTATAGTATGTCGAAAAAATCTGAAAAAATGTCAAAATTTAAAATGGCTTTAAAACTCACCAAAACATCAAAGAATACTGATTTATGAACACTGCATAGGATAACAGGTGTTAAAACTGCCAAAAAGGTCATATTTTAGCATGTCATCAAAAAAAAAAAAAAAACGACATACTATAGTATGTCGAAAAAATCTGAAAAAAATGTCAAAATTTAAAATGGCTTTAAAACTCACCAAAACATCAAAGAATACTGATTTATGAACACTGCATAGGATAACAGGTGTTAAAACTGCCAAAAGGTCATATTTTAGCATGTCAAAAAATGAAAAAAAAAACGACATACTATAGTATGTCGAAAAAATCAAAAAAAATGTCAAAATTTAAAATGGCTTTAAAACTCACCAAAACATCAAAGAATACTGATTTATGAACACTGCATAGGATAACAGGTGTTAAAACTGCCAAAAAGGTCATATTTTAGCATGTCAAAAAATGAAAAAAAAACGACATACTATAGTATGTCGAAAAAAATCTGAAAAAATGTCAAAATTTAAAATGGCTTTAAAACTCACCAAAACATCAAAGAATACTGATTTATGAACACTGCATAGGATAACAGGTGTTAAAACTGCCAAAAAGGTCATATTTTAGCATGTCAAAAAAAATGAAAAAAAACGACATACATATATAGTATGTCGAAAAAAATGCGAAAAATGTCAAAATTTAAAATGGCTTTAAAACTCACCAAAACATCAAAAGAATACTGATTTATGAACACTGCATAGGATAACAGGTGTTAAAACTGCCAAAAAGGTCATATTTTAGCATGTCAAAAAAAAAAAAAAAAAACGAAAAACGACATATATAGTATGTCGAAAAAAATGCGAAAAATGTCAAAATTTAAAATGGCTTTAAAACTCACCAAAACATCAAAGAATACTGATTTATGAACACTGCATAGGATAACAGGTGTTAAAACTGCCAAAAAGGTCATATTTTAGCATGTCAAAAAAAAAAAAAAAAAAAACGACATACTATAGTATGTCGAAAAAAAATCGAAAAAATGTCAAAATTTAAAATGGCTTTAAAACTCACCAAAACATCAAAGAATACTGATTTATGAACACTGCATGGGATAACAGGTGTTAAAACTGCCAAAAAAGGTCATATTTTAGCATGTCAAAAAAAAAAAAAAAAAACGACATACTATAGTATGTCGAAAAAATCTGAAAAAATGTCAAAATTTAAAATGGCTTTAAAACTCACCAAAACATCAAAGAATACTGATTTATGAACACTGCATAGGATAACAGGTGTTAAAACTGCCAAAAAGGTCATATTTTAGCATGTCAAAAAAAATGAAAAAAACGACATACTATAGTATGTCGAAAAAATCTGAAAAAATGTCAAAATTTAAAATGGCTTTAAAACTCACCAAAACATCAAAAAGAATACTGATTTATGAACACTGCATAGGATAACAGGTGTTAAAACTGCCAAAAAGGTCATATTTTAGCATGTCAAAAAAAAATGAAAAAAAACGACATAGTATAGTATGTCGAAAAAATCTGAAAAATGTCAAAATTTAAAATGGCTTTAAAACTCACCAAAACATCAAAAGAATACTGATTTATGAACACTGCATAGGATAACAGGTGTTAAAACTGCCAAAAAGGTCATATTTTAGCATGTCAAAAAAATGAAAAAAACGACATACTATAGTATAGTATGTCGAAAAAATCTGAAAAAATGTCAAAATTTAAAATGGCTTTAAAACTCACCAAAACATCAAAAGAATACTGATTTATGAACACTGCATAGGATAACAGGTGTTAAAACTGCCAAAAAAGGTCATATTTTAGCATGTCAAAAAAATGAAAAAAAACGACATACTATAGTATGTCGAAAAATCTGAAAAATGTCAAAATTTAAAATGGCTTTAAAACTCACCAAAACATCAAAGAATACTGATTTATGAACACTGCATAGGATAACAGGTGTTAAAACTGCCAAAAAGGTCATATTTTAGCATGTCAAAAAAATGAAAAAAAACGACATACTATAGTATGTCGAAAAAATCGAAAAAAAAAATGTCAAAATTTAAAATGGCTTTAAAACTCACCAAAACATCAAAGAATACTGATTTATGAACACTGCATAGGATAACAGGTGTTAAAACTGCAAAAAAAAAGGTCATATTTTAGCATGTCAAAAAAATGAAAAAAAACGACATACTATAGTATGTCGAAAAAAAATCTGAAAAAATGTCAAAATTTAAAATGGCTTTAAAACTCACCAAAACATCAAAGAATACTGATTTATGAACACTGCATAGGATAACAGGTGTTAAAACTGCCAAAAAGGTCATATTTTAGCATGTCAAAAAAAAAAAAAAAAAAAACGACATACTATAGTATGTCGAAAAAATGCTGAAAAAATGTCAAAATTTAAAATGGCTTTAAAACTCACCAAAACATCAAAGAATACTGATTTATGAACACTGCATAGGATAACAGGTGTTAAAACTGCAAAAAAGGTCATATTTTAGCATGTCAAAAAAATGAAAAAAACGACATACTATAGTATGTCGAAAAAAATCTGAAAAATGTCAAAATTTAAAATGGCTTTAAAACTCACCAAAACATCAAAGAATACTGATTTATGAACACTGCATAGGATAACAGGTGTTAAAACTGCCAAAAAAGGTCATATTTTAGCATGTCAAAAAAAAAAAAAAAAAAACGACATACTATAGTATGTCGAAAAAAATGCGAAAAAATGTCAAAATTTAAAATGGCTTTAAAACTCACCAAAACATCATCAAAGAATACTGATTTATGAACACTGCATAGGATAACAGGTGTTAAAACTGCCAAAAAGGTCATATTTTAGCATGTCAAAAAAAAATGAAAAAACGACATACTATAGTATGTCGAAAAAAATCGAAAAAATGTCAAAATTTAAAATGGCTTTAAAACTCACCAAAACATCAAAAGAATACTGATTTATGAACACTGCATAGGATAACAGGTGTTAAAACTGCCAAAAAAGGTCATATTTTAGCATGTCAAAAAATGAAAAAAAAAAACGACATACTATAGTATGTCGAAAAAAAATGAAAAAATGTCAAAATTTAAAATGGCTTTAAAACTCACCAAAACATCAAAGAATACTGATTTATGAACACTGCATGGGATAACAGGTGTTAAAACTGCCAAAAAAGGTCATATTTTAGCATGTCAAAAAATGAAAAAAACGACATACTATAGTATGTCGAAAAAATGTGAAAAATGTCAAAATTTAAAATGGCTTTAAAACTCACCAAAACATCAAAGAATACTGATTTATGAACACTGCATAGGATAACAGGTGTTAAAACTGCCAAAAAGGTCATATTTTAGCATGTCAAAAAAAATGAAAAAAACGACATACTATAGTATGTATGTCGAAAAAATCTGAAAAATGTCAAAATTTAAAATGGCTTTAAAACTCACCAAAACATCAAAGAATACTGATTTATGAACACTGCATAGGATAACAGGTGTTAAAACTGCCAAAAAGGTCATATTTTAGCATGTCAAAAAAATGAAAAAAAAAACGACATACTATAGTATGTCGAAAAAATACGAAAAATGTCAAAATTTAAAAAATGGCTTTAAAACTCACCAAAACATCAAAGAATACTGATTTATGAACACTGCATAGGATAACAGGTGTTAAAACTGCCAAAAAGGTCATATTTTAGCATGTCAAAAAAAATGAAAAAAACGACATACTATAGTATGTCGAAAAAATTCGAAAAATGTCAAAATTTAAAATGGCTTTAAAACTCACCAAAACATCAAAGAATACTGATTTATGAACACTGCATAGGATAACAGGTGTTAAAACTGCCAAAAAGGTCATATTTTAGCATGTCAAAAAAATGAAAAAAAACGACATACTATAGTATGTCGAAAAAAAATGCGAAAAATGTCAAAATTTAAAATGGCTTTAAAACTCACCAAAACATCAAAAGAATACTGATTTATGAACACTGCATAGGATAACAGGTGTTAAAACTGCCAAAAAGGTCATATTTTAGCATGTCAAAAAAATGAAAAAAAAAACGACATACTATAGTATGTCGAAAAAATCTGAAAAAATGTCAAAATTTAAAATGGCTTTAAAACTCACCAAAACATCAAAGAATACTGATTTATGAACACTGCATAGGATAACAGGTGTTAAAACTGCCAAAAAGGTCATATTTTAGCATGTCAAAAAAAATGAAAAAAAACGACATACTATAGTATGTCGAAAAAATGCGAAAAATGTCAAAATTTAAAATGGCTTTAAAACTCACCAAAACATCAAAGAATACTGATTTATGAACACTGCATAGGATAACAGGTGTTAAAACTGCCAAAAAGGTCATATTTTAGCATGTCAAAAAAAAAAAAAAACGACATACTATAGTATGTCGAAAAAATCGAAAAATGTCAAAATTTAAAATGGCTTTAAAACTGCAAAACATCAAAGAATACTGATTTATGAACACTGCATAGGATAACAGGTGTTAAAACTGCCAAAAAAGGTCATATTTTAGCATGTCAAAAAAATGAAAAAAAACGACATACTATAGTATGTCGAAAAAATGCGAAAAATGTCAAAATTTAAAATGGCTTTAAAACTCACCAAAACATCAAAGAATACTGATTTATGAACACTGCATAGGATAACAGGTGTTAAAACTGCCAAAAAGGTCATATTTTAGCATGTCATGAAAATGAAAAAAAAACGACATACTATAGTATGTCGAAAAAAAATGAAAAAAATGTCAAAATTTAAAATGGCTTTAAAACTCACCAAAACATCAAAGAATACTGATTTATGAACACTGCATAGGATAACAGGTGTTAAAACTGCCAAAAAGGTCATATTTTAGCATGTCAAAAAAAATGAAAAAAAACGACATAGTATAGTATGTGAAAAAAATGCTGAAAAATGTCAAAATTTAAAATGGCTTTAAAACTCACCAAAACATCAAAGAATACTGATTTATGAACACTGCATAGGATAACAGGTGTTAAAACTGCCAAAAAGGTCATATTTTAGCATGTCATGAAAATGAAAAAACGACATAGTATAGTATGTCGAAAAAAAATGCGAAAAATGTTAAAATTTAAAATGGCTTCAAAACTCACCAAAACATCAAAGAATACTGATTTATGAACACTGCATAGGATAACAGGTGTTAAAACTGCCAAAAAGGTCATATTTTAGCATCAAAGAAAAAAAAATGAAAAAAAACGACATACTATAGTATGTCGAAAAAAATGAAAAAATGTCAAAATTTAAAATGGCTTTAAAACTCACCAAAACATCAAAGAATACTGATTTATGAACACTGCATAGGATAACAGGTGTTAAAACTGCCAAAAAGGTCATATTTTAGCATGTCAAAAAAATGAAAAAAAAACGACATACTATAGTATGTCTGAAAAAAATGCGAAAAAATGTCAAAATTTAAAATGGCTTTAAAACTCACCAAAACATCAAAGAATACTGATTTATGAACACTGCATAGGATAACAGGTGTTAAAACTGCCAAAAGGTCATATTTTAGCATGTCAAAAAAATGAAAAAAAACGACATACTATAGTATGTCGAAAAAAATCGAAAAAATGTCAAAATTTAAAATGGCTTCAAAACTCACCAAAACATCAAAGAATACTGATTTATGAACACTGCATAGGATAACAGGTGTTAAAACTGCCAAAAAGGTCATATTTTAGCATGTCAAAAAAAATGAAAAAAAAAACGACATACTATAGTATGTCGAAAAAAAATCGAAAAATGTCAAAATTTAAAATGGCTTTAAAACTCACCAAAACATCAAAGAATACTGATTTATGAACACTGCATAGGATAACAGGTGTTAAAACTGCCAAAAAGGTCATATTTTAGCATGTCAGAAAAAATGAAAAAAAACGACATACTATAGTATGTCGAAAAAATGAAAAAAATGTCAAAATTTAAAATGGCTTTAAAACTCACCAAAACATCAAAGAATACTGATTTATGAACACTGCATAGGATAACAGGTGTTAAAACTGCCAAAAAGGTCATATTTTAGCATGTCAAAAAAATGAAAAAAAAACGACATACTATAGTATGTCGAAAAAATGCGAAAAATGTCAAAATTTAAAATGGCTTTTAAAACTCACCAAAACATCAAAGAATACTGATTTATGAACACTGCATAGGATAACAGGTGTTAAAACTGCCAAAAAGGTCATATTTTAGCATGTCAGAAAAAAATGAAAAAACGACATACTATAGTATGTCGAAAAAAAATGCTGAAAAAATGTCAAAATTTAAAATGGCTTTAAAATGCACCAAAACATCAAAGAATACTGATTTATGAACACTGCATAGGATAACAGGTGTTAAAACTGCCAAAAAGGTCATATTTTAGCATGTCAGAAAAAAAAAAAAAACGACATACTATAGTATGTCGAAAAAAATGCAAAAAATGTCAAAATTTAAAATGGCTTTAAAACTCACCAAAACATCAAAGAATACTGATTTATGAACACTGCATAGGATAACAGGTGTTAAAACTGCCAAAAGGTCATATTTTAGCATGTCAGAAAAAAATGAAAAAACGACATACTATAGTATGTCGAAAAAATGCAAAAAAATGTCAAAATTTAAAATGGCTTTAAAACTCACCAAAACATCAAAGAATACTGATTTATGAACACTGCATAGGATAACAGGTGTTAAAACTGCCAAAAAAAGGTCATATTTTAGCATGTCAGAAAAATGAAAAAAAAACGACATACTATAGTATGTCGAAAAAAATGCGAAAAAATGTCAAAATTTAAAATGGCTTTAAAATCACCAAAACATCAAAGAATACTGATTTATGAACACTGCATAGGATAACAGGTGTTAAAACTGCCAAAAAGGATCATATTTTAGCATGTCAAAAAAATGAAAAAAACGACATACTATAGTATGTCGAAAAAAAATAAAAATGTCAAAATTTAAAATGGCTTTTAAAACTCACCAAAACATCAAAGAATACTGATTTATGAACACTGCATAGGATAACAGGTGTTAAAACTGCCAAAAGGTCATATTTTAGCATGTCATAAAAAATGAAAAAACGACATACTATAGTATGTGTAAAAAAAATGAAAAATGTCAAAATTTAAAATGGCTTTAAAACTCAAAAAAACATCAAAGAATACTGTTTTATAAACACTGCATAGGATAACAGGTGTTAAAATGCCAAAAGGTCATATTTTAGCATGTCAAAAAAAACCAAAAAAACGACATACTATAGTAAAGCAGAAAAAAATGCTAAAAATGTCAAAATTTAAAACCTTCTACAGTCAATGTTGGCTGACTGCACATCATGAGCTGAGTTGCCCTGTTAATCAATACAAATACTCAGTGGCAGGTTATATGTAGTCAGTAGTTTATTTAACTTTTTTACACCAAGCTGATATGGATAACAAAGATTGGGTTTCCTTTATGGATGTCACAATGAATATTTAAAAATTGGCCTGGAATAAAGATTCATCAGATATTTTAAAACGTTTTAATTTTCATCCATTTTGAAATGCTGAATGACTGGCAATAAAAACTGAAGTAACAACTGAAGATCAAGTGAACTTGTATTCAATTGTCAACATGTTGGATTTGTTTTGTTTTATTTTTTTGTTTTTTGGGTTTTTTGTTCGTTTTTTGTTTTGAAGTGAATCCATCATAGCTAATTAACTACCATTTGACTAGCAAGACAAGATGCAGACTAATATCACATAACCACACATATGCCTTAAACTGTGGGAATCAAGAGAAATTTTAAATAGTTGGTAAGAAAAGGACCACATCACTTAAGATTTAACTAGCTCACAAAACAAAAATTATTGGGGTGTGGGCTATCATGTGAGTGAGTGGTGTGGCTATGATTCTGCACTGACAGGACGAAAATGAAGCAATCTATTCCAAAACTTGTTCTACCAACTTTTGAAAAATAAAATAAAAAAACACACTAAGTTTGACAGAAACCTCGAAGGTCCAGTCTGCAAATGTGTCTCATTTAGTCACCTAAGGACTTCAAGTGCATATCTTGCAACAACAATGCACTAAGTTAAGATTCTTTTTCACTGTTTATATTGTAAACATTGCTGTGATTAGCAACCTTGCAAACATTACAGATTTCCATTTCATGAAGGGTTGATTGTTGTTAAGTTCATGTTTCTTGGTGTATGTCAGGTAAAGCTTTGTATCGTGTGAAAGTGAGCTACTTAAAAAAAAATCCTAGATCTGACAGAAGAACTTGAGGCAGGAGTTGGTGTCCCGTCAGATTTAAGAGTTTAATCAGCAGCTGGTTTGAGCTCTTCTGAGACTCAAACACATCAACCTGGAAACCTGAAAGAGACTGAACTAAGAACATAGGGACAGCTGCGTTTGTTCTACCGAAAGTTTGCCTTTTGATAGGAAGGATGTACAGGCCACAGTCATTGCAGTCTAAAGAGCCAAAACAGATGTGTATTTGTGGAAAGGGGGTGAAACTGGCAGTCCAGGCCTGATGTAATCCGGATTAGTCTGGAGGTCTCAATCTCTGTGGTTTGTGCTTTGGCTTCACTCTGTTTCTTGGGTCTTGGATTTTAGTTTGTTGCTTTGCCAAAGATGCAACACTCAGGTCTTCCTTTTCTTTTTCTTCCATATTTAATGAGAAGATCCTCTTCATTAAGAACTCAGGTGAAGTGGGGCATTCGGCTGCAGGTTCTGGAAGAAGAGAGGGAAAACATTCACTGAACAAATGAAAATAAGAAAGACAATACAGACAGCAAGAAAAATACATGAATGTTTTTGGAAATGTAGGTGATTATGGACCTGGACATTTGTCTAACAAACAAGCACAAGCTGAACACAACACACACAACCCCATTAAAACCAATATGAGAACTTCTCGCTGGTTGAATGGGGCAAGGTTTTCTTTAAGGATGCAAGGTTGTATTTAAGAAACCTGTCAGACTCTTGGAAAGGGTCTAAACAACTTTCACAAGTCTTTTTCAAACAGCACTTTTATGGTCCAGTTGTCTGTGGGACAGGCAACTCTCAGCTGCTGAACAGACAATTTGTTGTTTCCATAATAACAACCTCTGAAAATTTCAACTAAATAAATGCTGTTAGTGCTCACTAACTCATCTAAAATGCAATAAACAGATAAACAAAATGGTTTGTTACTGAGAATTTTGCAGATTTCAGTTTGATGTTTAAAAAGATGTGAATGTTGTGATTTTTGTCATCAGAAGACATAACTTGTTTGCTGGGTAAATGTAACATTTTCTCCCTTTCTAACCATTTCTGGGTTCAGCATTCCTCCATGCAACATAAGCCATATTTACCGCTTACGTGGCCTTTGCTACTTTTGTGCGCTTCATCCTTTTCCTCCTCATGAGGGTCACCTGAGGCCTCTTCAACCCTGCGATGAGCAGCAGCAACCTGGGCCGCGACTTGGTGAGCCAGCTTCTCAGTAGCGTCCCCTTGGGAAACCTGCAGGAACCACGGGAGTCAGTCACAGCTAGGACTTCTGTAGAACTGGTTGCTTTCTGATGACATCTCATTAAAACTCATTTACTGGTAAATCCCGGATTATAAAATCATAATAAAAAGTCGAGCAAAAACAAAAACTGTCAAATAACCTTTCAAGTAGTTTTAAAGTCAGTTCAGTTTCTGCTTAAAAATCGTGCAGCATTAGTCCAAAAGTCAAATTTTTAAAATTGCAACCACATGTGTTTCTACATTCCTCCTCAGGATGAACTATAATTTTTCCACTTTTGGCTTATGAACAAATACCTGCAAAACTAATGACTGTTCCATCAGCCTCAGTGCTACTTTTGGTTTTCTGCCAACTCAGCAAATTCTTCAGATCAAGATTCAGATTCTGTCAATCACAGCCTCCTTCCAGGAGCTAAAGTCGAACTGAACCCAAAACTGACAAAGATCGGATGCAGTTTCAGCTTTAAACTACTGCTCTCCCGTTGCTCCAATAAATAAAAACTCTAAAACAAACACATTGAAAGACACAGGAGATGAGCAGAAAAAGCAAAGAACATGATCACATTAATGAGAGGTTCAGTCTCTGTTGCCTCTCTGAAGTTGGTTTCAAACCTCTGTTAAAAAAACAATATTATATTGTCAACTGTACTAAATGGGATGAAACATACAAAAACAGATGATCTGCTGTCAAATCCTGGATTTAAAGACTCATGACAGATACACTTCAAGACTGAAAGCTTTTTTTCTTGCTTGTGAGGAGTCAGATGATCAGAGAGATTGCAAAAAAACTTAGATAAAAGACCCACATCCTCAATTTCAGATTACTTTTAGTGATGGTAATCATAAATACAAAACTACAGAAATAAGATATAAATTGTAATGAACCTGGATTAACCTTCAATCAAATGGCCATCACAAATGCAAACCAGTCTGCCAGGAATTAGGTTTGTGAGCATTTTGAGACATCTTTGTGATGTCAACCAATCACACCCATGCCTCCCACTCTTTCAAACAAGAACAAGCACCACACAGATCAAACTCTTGGCTCCTCATGTCGGCAGCAGCATGGACCCCTCACTTCAAAAAGCCTGGATTAGAGAGCAGGACAGTACCTCAACAGTAACCCGCCTCACCGCAGCACCATAGCCTCCTTGATGCCAGTCTCACATTTCTCAACAAACGCATCTTTTTAATGGCAGCAGGGGCATTAAACGCCACAGCAGCCGACACCTTTGTGTTTTTATTACGAGTTGTGACCTGCTGAGTGCAACGGAAAAAACAGAAAAACCTCCCAATTGTTTGGACGTTGTGCTGTTCGAGCACTGAAACCAGCCAGAGAGAAATCTAGCAACGTTTAGACATGGAAAGGCCTTGCTGATGCCATTGTTGTCCCCTGCGGGGGCTTGATGTTAAATGTACTGAGGGTAACATTGTTTTTGTAATTGACCCTGTGTCCCCTCCCCTCCCTCCCTCCCTCCCTTTGGCTTTTATCCTTTTCATTATCCTCATGAGACGAGCTGCAGTTTAACTTCTTCTTCCTTGAGTGGTCATGGAGGTTTCGGAGGTAGATGGAGAGTGCATCTTGACTTTTAACCAAGGTGTTTTCTTCTCTTGCACATGAGGATCAGTTTCCATCTTCAGATCCTCTTCAGGCTTGACTGAAGTTCAAGATCCAACTAGTCTTGTTGACATGTCTTTTCCTGTCACCCATTGTTCCTCTCTGGATTTGCTTTTGTCCTGTTTAGTTGTTTGTTCTCTTGTTTTTTTCTCATTTCATTTTCTGTTGGCCTATCTCTTCATAGTTTTTTTGTGATTTCTTATTCTCCCTTCCAGAAATCGTCCCTTTTTCTGCAGATCCATTTAATAAAGCAAGTTCAGCACCTTACCTTCTTGTAGCTTTTCAATTCAAAAATCCTCTTCCCCCTATTTCTTGTCTTGTCAGGTTTTCTAATGCCATCAAAAGTTTTTTTTTCCCAGCCCAAGCCAACCACATACTTGTCTTCCTCCTCCCCATCAGACATCTTTGTTGTTCTCTGTTACTGACCGGTCGCCGAAGTCCTTAGAGTCAGAAGAACCAGGTAACTTTGACATTCTCCTCGTCCGTCTGGCCTGTAGCAGCTAGCAAGAGGAGCCCACTCTTAATATCTGAGTCACCTAACAAACAAGCTGGCAGATCATCATCAGCAACGTCACAAATGTTCTCTTCTGTCCGCCCCAGCATGAAAAGAACCATTCATCCCAAAACTTATTGATCCAGGCGCGAAGTTTATTTTTCAGAAACACTCACACATATCAGAGAATAGAGGTACTACTAAGTTGTTTTTCAGTGCAGCGGAGCAAACTTTTAAAAGCACATCTAATACTTTTACGGCACCGACAAACCAAAACACTTGCCTTAAATTCATCAGGAGTCCAAGTTCTCACTGTGAGGCTCTGAAATACATTGAATTTAAGAGTTTTAAAAGTGGAACACGGAGTCCCGGTTGATGTTATCCACATCCAAGCTTTTGATCACCTCCACTTCTCACCTTAGCACACAACTTAGCAGTACTCTACCTCCACTCCCTACCTCTGCACAAGGAACACAACAGGAAAGCAGTCCTTACCAATTGACCCCACACATTTGTTAGGTTATGCCCCCGGCGTCCCTGCAGAGGTGCATATATGATCCCTGCTGCAGTTTTTTCCTCCCACACTAGAAGGTTCAGCCAGGATGCAAAAACAAATCTGCTAAATAATAGGAGGCCATGAACCGGGAAGGGGGGGGGTCCTTAAAAAGGAGGGTCCACTCAGCACTTCTGACTGCAAATGGCAACGGGTGATCCCAGGACACACAGCCAATCAGGGAGCAGACTTCACCTGTTGCCATGACACCCAGCAGTGACTGGTATAAAAAGGTCCTGGGGGTGGTGGGATGCTGTGTGTGTGTGTGGGGTAGAGGAGAGTAGATGCTGCAGGGCTGCACAGAACAAGCTCTCAGCTGCTACACTTACTGTAAATCTCTAAATCTTTGCACATCTTCAAAGCCCCCCCCCCCCAAAAAAAAACACCAACAAAACTAAACTAAAATATTAATCATTATTAACTTGGCATTACCCCTTAATTTAGCTCTATAAAGTACATTGAATTAGTTTGAAGAGGAAAAGTCTGGTTAAAAGTTTTCTGTTTAGTTGTAATACAACGATCTCTCCCCACACTACAAATATATCCTTCACTTTATAAGACAGAAGTGGTGGTGTCAAAGGACTGTAAGAATATCACCACATTCTTTATTCACTGCTCGGTAATTTCATCCACCCTGTACTTTTGAAACACCAAACCTCAACGTTTTGGTACCTTTTTGTACTGGCACTCTCCAATACCTGCAAACAAAAAGCTCCACCATGAAAATTAATTTTTATCTTACTGTCAAGGCTTCCTCCTTTGAAGTTCATGAGTTGAGTTTGAGAGCCCTGTTCTGGGTCAGTTTTTATTTTATTGAAGTGATGTGTTGTTGGGATTTTGGCCAAACCTCACCTAAAAGCAGAATGCAGAGTTAATTTTATTTAAGTTATTTTAAGTTATTACAGTGAGATATGATAACAGATCTGAAAGGAAGTGGTAGAGGAAGCATTCAGATAGTTTTACTTAAATAAAAATACCTGATGATAAGTAAAATATTTCTTTTGTAAAAGTAACATATATTCAAACTTTCTTCTATTCTAAGTGTAAAACTTTAAAAACTACAGACTGCTGGGGCTTTCCCCCCCAGTAATAACTTTAAATTGCTAAAATAAGGCAGCCATTTTTTTTCTGTTGATTGTTTTCATTGATTAAACATTTTTCTTAATTACGGTTCTGGCTCTCTTGGCACTGAATTGATTTTTTAAAAAGTCTCAGTTCTAAGAAGATGCGACCTCTGAGGGACCAGCTGGTTGTAACGTCTGCTGACTGCTCTGTAGATGGCACTGTGGCATCAGGATAAAACAGAGATGCAGAGGAGGAAAGCGATAGGGGAGGACGGGGAAGCTGTAGAGGCATGTTTAGACTCAAGCTGAGAGGATCACTCTGCCGTTTGTTCACTGCTGCAGAGATCAACCTGGAGGAAGATAGGAGGAAGGGGGAGGAAGGGGGAGAATGGCTAGCACTGCAATGCAGATCATCAAGTGAGCAGGAGGAAAGACAGAGAGAGAGAGAGAGAGAGAGAGAGAGAGAGAGAGAGAGAGAGAGAGAGAGAGAGAGAGAGGGAGGGAGGGAGGGAGGAGGGAGGGAGGCAGGGTGGGTGGGTGAGGGCTCTGCAGAAGGCAGATTTTTTTTTTTTTTTTTCAAGGGAGGAGGTTGAGGGATTCCCTGTTGGTTTGGTCCAAAGATCCAGAGGGAGGAGAAGCATGGAGACGGGCTGAGCTCAGGAACAGAAAGAGTGGTGGAGGCAGATTTAAGACAGAGGAGATAAACGTTTGTCATGTAAGCGATTTAAATCAAGGACATAAATGTAAAAGAACTTCCATCTGAATATTCATACACAGCAATATGTCCTGATGTAAGTAAACAACTACTTCATTGCAGATAGATCCTTAACCACCCACATTAGAAATGATGAATCATGAGTATACCATGGCCACACACAATGCTGCATTCCGATTAGATTGGATGAAATTAAAACTCAGAGCAAATGATAAGTTAAACCATGGGTAACCACAGCAACAGCACTGATTCATTAACTGGCTGGTGAAACTAACAATGATAACATGTTCCCAGGTGTTTTCCACCTGGTCCATTTATTTCCTATCAGGTCAGCTCATCATTAATTTTATTTTTTGTCATGGCCCTGTAATACATGTGACTAGCACTAGCACTAATGTTCAGATGTGGTGTTTAGGAAGGCAATGACAGTCAACCTGCATTATTGTTAAGAAAGATTTGTTGTAAAAATTCGTTCATCATTCATAACGCAACTTAAAAGAAACAAAACAAGAGAAAGTACAAAGTATAAAATAATTTATTGTTAACATTTGATGTGATTTTTTTTATAAATAATTTTTGTGCTGGTACAGATTCATTCCTGACGATAAGTGAAGAACAAATTAAGAATACATATCTGTGGTTGCTACAAGGCTTCTCTCGACCGTTTTCCTCCGAGCTGTGAACGTGAACAGTGCATATGTAACATTGATAAAGACTTAGTACCATTTTAACACTTAGGTGCTCTTCATGCACAGAAGGCGGTCGTTACATACATGTGACCGACAGCAAAAGGTAGTGAAGTTTAGAGATAGAACAAAACCTCAAATTCAGAGATATTCAAGAAACAAGGCAAAGTCAGCTTGATTTCAGTCTTTCCTTTAAAAAGAAAAAAAACATTTCAGACACCAGCATCATGCAGGGACAACAAACAACCAAAGTGCATCAGTGATGATACTGGCGGTGCTTGTAGGACAGTGTGAGATAGACAAAGTACCACAAACCACAACCAGTCTCTCAGTACAAACAGCATATATGGCAATAATTGCATATTATGATGATATATTATATATCACACCTACACAGGCTACAAGAGATATTTAAGTCAAGACAAACGTACATCTCAGATTATCATTTAGACATTTCAGATGAGTACATTTTAAATGTCATGTTACATTTCCCTCTGATTAATTAGTTGGAACAAAGCATCAAATGTGTCTCTGGATGTTTGATATTTTACTGCTAAAGTTTTCAGATGTGAATGGATTTGACACTGATTGGGGATAAGTTTACTTTTATTCTGTTAACATGTTTGCAGATGAAACTCAATTTAAAGTTGCAAAACCTAAAAAAACTGGATTCATCTATGTAATCAGTCTGGATTTCAATGAGAATAGCAGCCACTGTCAGTGGAATACCCAAAGAAGAAAGTAAAATTAAACTGTTTGGAGATGGCTTCAAGGATACGCAGGGCCTGTTCACACATCACTTTGTTGGATAAGAGTGGTGCCTTACTTCATAGCGTTTGGCTGGGCAGTAAGTTAACTGCTTTATCAACTCTCTGCTTTGTGGAGCAGTTTATGACCTGCTTTATTTAAAACTGGATGGTGCAAGATGGGTCGGTCAGTTTACAGTTTCACCAAAGTTCGAGAAAGAACTGGACCTTTAATGGAGGCACATGGAATATGTCCAAGCTGAAACTAGAGGAAGATCTAGCAAGCCACAAACATCTGTCAGGCTTTAAAAACAACAGTGCTGCAGGTCTTAGCTCAGTCAATCAGACGTTACAGTTTGTTTAGAGTGCAACCTGTCAACCACTGACAGCAAATGTTAGATGACTGGTCAACAGTTGCTGTTATTGCTCGCTTTCTAAAAGCTTTAGTTCCATCATTTCACCTCAGTGTAATTCCCAAGCATGTTCTGTGGTTCAGGTTTTTACAAATCATCGCTGTTCTCACAAACCCCTCAGAGGCACAACCAGTGATTTCTGGAGAGGAAACAGCATCCTCCACCAGTCCATGCTGCTCAGTCAGACTCGTGAAGTCACAGCAAAGAGACAGAAACCTGAGGACAGGTACAACACCTTTCCCCACGGAGGCACTGACTGACACGACACACTGGTGACTTGTTTTCTAACACAAGAGAACACCTAGTCAATGCAACTTTGATTGCTGATTATGCTACTGGTCCAAATGAGGGAGTGTAACTTCACATAAATTATGAAAAATGAACACAGGATGATAAGAAGCTACTTTTTAAGTTAGTTTTAGGCAGCCATGTATTTCAGATAATGAACCCTTGAAGCAACACCGAAACCATCACGTGTTTGAGGTTGTGCTGTTCTTTTTTAATTCAAGGAAGTTGAGGAATAGGACAGGCTGCAGTGTTCGGGCAGGACTGTCACATCACTGTTAACAGTGTTCTGTATCATAAAATGCTCCAGCAGGACTGAATGTGTACAGTGGAGATAAACTCACCAGTTCTGATCCACATTCTTACAGTACTGGACTGAAGGTTGTTTCCCAACATGATAGAGTCTGCTGATTAGAAACAAAGCAAATCCTCCAGCTCCACTTATCTCAACCATATCAAAAAACAAAAAACTGAAGCGGGAAATGAAATAGACAGGCCGTAAAGACAAAAACCAAAAAACGCTTAACTGGTTTGTGTTGCTGATGAAGAACCATATAATACCTATAGTAAAGTCATTTCCATCTGGTATTTGTATGTGATCTGTGTTGAAATATCTGTTTTGGATCAGGGAAAATGTGGAGGTTGTTTCGGTCAGGTTTAAATGACAATCTGGGGCTAAACATATTCTTTAGATGAAACTCTGCCCTGTTATCTCAAGGTGCTTGTCAAAATAAAAGCTATACATGAGTCCCTGCTCAGCTCAAACAGCCTCATCACCTCAGGAGAGTCTCCACTTACCGCAACGACGTGAAAGGTGAGGTTCATGTGGCTGACAAAGTGGTCGAGTTAGCTCCAGTGCTAGCAAGCTATGCTTCTGGATGCGAATATCTTCTTAAATTACAGGCTAGCATAGTTTTTTTTGCTGTCTCCGCCTTTCATGTAACCCTCATCATAAACGTCATAGTGATGCCTTGAAAGTATTATGCATCACTTCCTTTCACCCAAAGATGTCCACCAATGCTGCCTACATAATACTGGAATCAGATTAAACTTGGCTATTTAATGCCAGGTCCAACATATCCAGATACAGATCCTCACTTAATACCAGGTAGAAACCTTTAGAATTATATGCTTTAAAATAACATTAAGTTTCTTTAAAACACCCAAATTAAAGAGTATGTACTGTAAGTCCAAACATATTGTGAGTAAAACTCAGATGCATTTAGGCGACTATAGACATCAGAATCATAAGCATCCAGCACACCTGCTCTTTTAAACTGAAGAAATCATGTTGTCATTGTGTTTGGGGGTGCTATACATGATCCCCATGTAGGGCTGGAGACTTATTAACTTGGAAACATGCAACTTTATAAAAATGAAATAAAATAGAAATTACTGAGTAAAAATTCCAGCTTTGTGCAGCAATTAAACATCAACATCAGAGACATTTAGGGTCTCATTTTTACTGTGCTGCACTGAATCTTTCACATTCATTCTGGACATTCAAACATTGCCAATCCCAATCATCAAAGACTTCTCACTGAAGTCTGCACATACAGTGTTTAAGTCTGCACAAAGATGGTGACATTCTGTCACCTTCTCACTCATAAAATAACAAATTCTCACCAAGCACAACCACTGACCATCAGCTGAAAGTCCAGTCCACATTGTCCTTTAACCAGTTCAACAGCCTCCTGCTCTGATGACCTTAAGCGATCACACGTGGATTGGACATGATGTTATGCAGCACTCAATTCTCACACTAACAGTGGAACTGGTGAAATCAGGAACACCATAATGTTGGTGACAGTTTCAAAGGTTTAGGAATTGGCAAAAACTAGAATGCTCATCAAATTGGCCCTGACACACTAGTTTGTCTACACTGTAATCATTCTCTTGGACTATCGTATCTTCTTGGACATCTCATAATTTTACAGAAGAATACATTAAACATTAAGTATCTTGACTTGACATTTGTGAACACTGGTAACTGCTTACATCTGATTAAACAAGAAATGTCTCTCCTTGATTCCAGCAGCCTTGATAGAAACACCTTGCTTGAAAGTGCACACAGCCAATGACAAGTGGACCCTTTCACTAGGTGGAGGCTCTGAGAAGCTAAACTGACTTTGTGGACCAGACTTCACAAGACTGGTCTTAGTCACCAAATCACAGTGCCAAAGTCCTCTTCAAAACAACAACATTAAAGCCATCTGTTATTATTGCCGATATCACATGAAGGTCTGCAGGCTCCAAACCCTCCTGAGGACCAAAGGTGCCATTGTAACTGTCACGACTGTTTCTATAATCTGTAATAAATGTAAGAAATCAGACTTATCCTCTTTCCAGTTTGATGTCCTTTCAGTTCATAACGCCTTGAACAGCAGAGTAATGCTAATGCAAGAAAGTGCTACTGTGTGATATCCTCATTGACCACCAATCAGCACTGCTGCAGACTGAAGTCAGAAGGTCTTCTCTGACATCTGGAGGCAGAATTGTTAAAGACTGATTCGCATGGACCAATTTGATGTCCAGTTTAAGAGAAGCTGTCCTTATCAGAATCAGGGGAGGGTGGTCGTGATATCTCAAAGAAGGAGCCCGATGACTTCCGGGATTTGAGAAGTCGAAGCATCTCAGCTAACTGACCCTCCAGTGCTGCCATGCGACTGTTTAAAGATCTAATGTCTCCTCTTAATTCTTGTTTCAGCTCAAGGAAAGAGGCTTGCATACTCTGCTCCGGTATTGGACAGAAGACCCTCTTCTCATCAGACTGAGCTGGACTCCTCTCCTGTGGTGTCCTGGCATCACCAACATTGTCCAAACGGAGGTCGCTCTTTGTGATGCCACTGTCGCAGGAGTCGGTTTTCTTGAGGGACATCTCATCATGAGACTTAGTTCTATCAGGCAGCGTCTCCATGGACTCTGCCTTGGAGACGCTGCTCCATGACTCAGCCTTCACAACGGATTCCTTGAATCGTCCCCAGCCTTTAGCTTTAGGCGGCTCTGCGGATTTGCAGCCGGTCAGGTTTCCATTTTGGGTGGCAGGAGAGTGGAGCATGACTCTGCTGGAGGTCCTGGATGAAGTGGTGGATAATGAGGAGGTGGTAGGGGTGGCTGGGCTCTCTGTCACCATGACAATACTGGTAGAGGCCAGGACCTCTGGACCTCTGGGCTGCTCCAGGTGAACGACACCTTTCTCTATGTCACTGGCACCAACCCGCTCGGCAGCAAGTCGGGCCTCTTTCTGCTGTCGGAAACGTTGGAAGAGTCTTCTGACCGGGTGGTCTGGAGGAAGATTCAGGGGAGCCTCATTCTTCCTCTTCAGCATCTCCTCCTCCTCTCGTTTCACGTCACTGATCTTCCGGAAGACGATCTGTTAAAACACATGAAACCAGAAAAAGGTCAGGACAGTTTCACTTTGTCAAACATGTACCCTCACTTCTTTTCCTTTTGAAAAATTCAGGCCAAAAAAATCAAAGACAAGCCACAGGACTGGCATTGGAGAACAGAATGGACGGAGGTCTGCAAAGGTCCAAGAATGCCCGACCAGAAAATGCAATTCTTCTTGCCAAACCAAAAAATTGACACCAGTAAAATACTCTGACACTGATTAACAGGGGGACATGGTGTACAATAATACAGCTTTTAGGAGCCCAGAGCTTCTGGCCATCAATTAAAACTGCATGTTCAACAGTGTCAAATGAAGCACTCACATGTGAAAATGGGTGGACTGCTGCTTCTGCTATTAAAACAAGTTTATCCATTAGTAAGACACATCTCTGCACCATACAGAGCTCTGAGTACTGACTGGAAAAAGAGAGAAATTATGTAAGAATACTTTTTTCTCTAAAGCTTTGATTTAAAAGAAATTACATTGCAATACAAGTGAACAGCAAAATGTTTTGCAGGAAACAGTTTGTCTGGATTGTGTTGTCTGATTATGACTGGTTTCATTTTGTTTCAGCATCCTTAAAGTATGAGAGAATGATGCACGTCTGCTTAAGGTTTTCACACGAAAAAATATATTCCAGGAGCACATATGTCTTGTGTAAAAAATAAGTAAATATATGAAATTTCCACTTTGATGTAATTAAGAGGTTTAAATAAGATCTAGTTTAAATGAGCACATTTGGAAGTTAAGAACTACTGGTCTCAAAAGAGTGGTATGGTCATTTGATCTCCTATAGCTTTGCCAGGTGTGTCAGCCATAAAGGTGTGTTAACGTCTTCACTTCAGGATGCTTCAGTTGCAGGTGGTGCAGGAAGTGAAAGTTACACTGTGGCTGACCACGCTGGAAATCTGTGTGCGTGTGCTACCAGCGTCACATAAATAACTCTTAATGGTGTCGATGGACTGTCAGCTACATATGACCTCTGCTGAGGCCGACGACTTTCACAATGTGTCTTTATTCTGCAGCGACAGCGCAGAGCGGTGTCGGCGTCAGGGCTTCCCCTCAGCGATGCCATCACTATGTTGCACCCTAAAACAATCAGTGAGCTCCTGACCTGCTGAAATTGGATCGTGTGACCGAAACAACATCAGCTGGGAGGTTCTATCAGAGAGCTCACGAAGTCGATGAGAACAGAGGAACACAGAACGTGAGAGAACTGCTAATATTGAACTGTGTTTCTGCTGAGAGAAACAATTGTTTCTATCTGTCTGTCTGATGGCAAAAATTCACCCCAAGTTTCATGAGTACGTGACCAGGAAATTCTTATATTTCTTGTGTAACTGTGGAAATTTTGAAAGTTCAGGGGTCGCCAAAGAATTTACCCTCTGAGAACCATGAATAGCCACATCCATATTCAGAGTGCATGTACAATTCCTTCCAGATATTTTGAGGAATACTTCATCATAATTTAGTTCGAACCCCCCCAAGAAAACTAAAGTTAACAAAATTACCTCACCACATTTGCTGATTTTTTTCCCTCATTTAAAAGAAACATAAAGTCTTCAGGCCGAATGTGAGACTAAAACTAATGATTTATACTTTGTGAGATCAGCTGTTGTTGAGTGTGTTCTGTGATGAAGCTCTCAGCCGTGTGGCTTCTGGAGTCTGAGGGTGGGGAGGCGAGAGCCGCCCCAGCAGGTCGTTTCTCTTCACCGGCGTCATTATTGCACAGCGAAGCAGAACGGGACATGATGGCTCTCCCATCGATTTACAGCAGAGTGAGAGAGAGGCTGTAAAACTCACCAGGAGAGAGAGAGAGAGAGAGAGAGCGCAGCGTATGGCGACCATCAGTGTTTTATACCCCGTCTTAACATCCTGCGCTGCCCTGATTTTCCATGCATCCATTTGCTATACGTGCTTATCCGTTCAGGGTCGCGGGGGGGCTGGAGCCAATTCCAGCAGACATTAGGCGAGGTACAGGCCGCCAGTCAATCACAGGGCTGACTTATAGAGACAAACCACCATTCACACTCACAGTCACACCTACGGGAAAGTTAGAGTCACCAATCAACCTGACCTGCATGTATGTGGTGAAGTGAGAGGAAGCCGGAGTAGCTGGAATATTTTGACTGATCGCCTCTCTACAGAGTCTGTCTTTGACTAACTGTCAGGGGATTTAAAGGGTTCGGTCACACCCGGGACCCAGGTTAAACGGGAACCCATTAAAAGTTACAATGAGGCAGTAAAATTTACTACTGTATGGGACAGGGCTAGGATGATGATATCTTGACAAAGGCAGTGTAACTTAATGAGTCATTGATTTAATGCATCACAAACTGAAGATACGGTTGTGTACAAAAGTTTGGTAAATTTCAATATTTTCAAGTGAGACAATATACTGTTTATCCAACCCCTGTAGCAAACAGACATTAAAATGGGCCAAAAATGGGCTTAAACTTTTTTCATGAACTTAAATAATTGAAAAAAACACAACTAAGATGTGCTAACCTAATCCTACAGGTTCTATTGTTGCTTGTGTGAGAAACTGCACTTTATTTCTGTGACGCTCACTGTCAAGAAAGCTCACAATTAGTGAATTTACATGTCGTGACATGAACAGGAAGTCCATTTATGAGATAATGGATCACTGATGGAATTTGTAAATCAGTTCATTGATTGTTGCTGTTCCGATCAATAAAAGGTTTTATTAAATTGACCCTTAGAGGCCTCAAGGACTCGATAAGTCCTGCGGTTGACCAGAGAGAAGACAACGAGACCAGCAGGCAACGAGTGGCAGAACAACATTGAGTTGTGCTGCTGGTCTTTACTTAAATCTCAGCTGATAAACGCTTAATTAAACTCCAATTAAACTTTGATCAAGTCAAATGTGTTTTTGACTTCAGCTATTTAGCATTAGCGCGGGGGGGGGGTCAGTCCACTGCGTCTGTTTCCACAGGAGAGAGGAGATGACAGTCTCTATAATATGATGTATGAAACACTGATCAGACTAACCAGATAACATGGTGCTTTTAATATCTTTGTGTGTTTGGTTCCAGTTTAAATACTGTCAACTTTTCAATACAGGTTGCCACTGATTACATGTTTGTGTTCTGAATTTCCAGTTAAGACTGAGGCGAGAGTGTGTGGGGTGTGAACACAGCGGCCTGTCATCGTCCGCCTCCACACTGTTAGCTTTACTGACACCACACCTGCTCGGCAAGCGCAGGAGCTGAGAACAAAGCAGCTTATGTTAAATCTTCAGATGGCAGCAGAGCGATCCCTGCACTGAGTCGCAAGATGTTCTGTTATGTCACACTCTCTCTCTCACACACAAAATCCAAATGCACAAGAACACAGCCACGTGCCTTTCTTTGCTATTTTTGTCCTTTTGGTCAGAGTGTAGGAGCATTTATTCAGTCATATTTGTACTCTGACGTGCCAAACGTCTAATTTTTTTCAAGTTATTTCCGTTCGGAAGTGATTCAAAAGCAAAAACTAAGAAAGACACTGCTTATTTTTTGCAGGAGTAAATTTTGATTTCAGTGAAGTAACATACTCACTTACTGGTGATTACTGACTGGTAACTACATGTAGGTACAGTGGAAGAAATCAAGGCCCTGGGGAACAGGAGAGGAACAGCTGGGTATTTTAGAGAAAAGTAAGAAGTAGTATTTTTGGAAATAGTCGGTGCCTGCAGGTGCAGTACTGGGAAACAACAGGTACCCAGTATTTGCTAATTGCTAATATGCTAATTACTGACTTATCCCCCATAGTTGTTTTGAGTTGACATTTAACTACAGTTGGATCCTGTCAGTATTTTATTAATATAATTTATGGTGTAAATTGTGATCTGTGTTTTAAGTGTTACCCCATTGGGTAAGGCTGTGGGAGGACGACGCACACCGACTCACCCTCTTCCTCAGGTTGTAGGTGAGGACCAGGTTTCTGGCGAAGTGGTTTGCAAAGTTGGAGTAAAACTCCAGGACTTTCTGCAACGCATCTCGCTTGATGATGTGGAGGTCGCAGTAGGTCAACGCTCGCACGTTGGCGCAGGACTGAGCCAGCGTCATCTCCTTCCAGAAGATGTCGCCGAACACGTCACCTTTACCTGCAGAGAGAGAGAGAGAGAGAGAGAGAGAGAGAGAGGGAGGTCACATCTGTATCACTGATATGTTTGAAAACATCCAGCTGTGCAGAACAGAGTCGATGCATTTTGTTACATTTAGGGGACTAGACTAAGGCTTAAATTAATTGAATTAAATAGTTTGAACAACAGTCTAAAACCCAAAGATATTCAGTTTACGAAAATATGAAATGGACAAAATCAGAAAATAATAATATTTAGAGGCTGAAAACAGCAACTTGGATTTTCAAAACTGCTGCCGATTATTTTTCTGATGAATGACTGATATATGAAGTGTTTGGAAAACATATGAGGGTTTTCTCTGCTTATCTGAAAGTTTCCCTTTTTTCTCATATGATTGAAATATGGTCATATTTAAAACCCACATTGGCGTCTCCCGTCACAAACGCTCGCTCCCTGCCGTCAGACTGTTGAAGCGTCAGAATCATTTTTCAGACCTCAGTCTTTCTGAGCTCATCGCCTGTGACAGCTGTGGTTCTTGGCCGTTTGACAGATGTTCTCCCTGGTTCATTTCTTCACGCTACGCTGAGAGCTCGTTTTCACTCATCATTAATTTATTACCTCTTCTGGCAGCAAAAACACATTGACACAAACTTTCTGAAGGTCTGAAACTAACTGACTAACCAAACACTTTTATACTTTTAGACTCACTATAAACAGAAAACACTCGCTAACCCAGAAAAATGAAGGCTACAAACAACCTGTAATGTTACACTGGTACTCTGTCTATTTAAAAAAATATCTGACATTATGGATGAAAAGAAAACCTCCACCTTTTCAGACATACGTTCAAGGGGAAAAAACAACTTTCACAGTCTTTGTCTTGATCAACTCAAACTGCTAAATCCAAAAACGAGCTCTACAGAATTTGTCCACCATCACAGTCACATCCAGCAAATCAATATAGACAGACTGGAAAACCTGTGCACCTTATCCAGTGAAGGAGTAACTGGAAAAAACAGTGTCACTGTGCCGATCACTGTCAGCTGCTTAGTCTGAACATCCTCCTGCTTCAGCTTTGTGCTAAATCATTAAAACAGCGACACTCAGTCTGACGGAAACCAATCGCACAAGATTCGCTCTCACTGCTGCAGAGTTGCAGGACTTAATCTGAACCAGATGATGCATGCAGCTGTTTTACAGCTCTGCAATTATACATTTATTAGTAAAAATGGTTCTGGAGCAGCACAGCTAGCAGCTAACACCTGAACTTCGGACGTTAATGCCAAGTTGTACTTTTGAGTCGTGGTGATCTGTGCTCACTGCTCAAGCAGTTTGTCTTTAAAAAGGTTTGTCCATGGTTGTGTTTGAGGAACTCCATAAATTTGCCTGAAACCCACTGGACCAACGAGTTTCATCATCTTTGGTTTTTCCATTAAAACAAAGCCTCCGTCCCCTTTAGGTGCAGAAAGATAAACGACAGCACTTCAGAGGGTCAGAATGATGAACGCTGCCATTAATGAAGCAACAGAGCGCTGCGGTGAGGAATGGTTTAGATGCTGCAGCTGCTGTGAGAAAACATCTGTCTTGATGTGCAAAGAGGAAGTGAAGCTGAAAGACTGCAAATATTTTTCTAATGTGATGTGAAACCACAGAAGCAGTGGTGCATGGCTTCGCGTGTTTCTGCTTGTCTAAATATTTATCCGGAGAGGACCCGAGGCCAATTCCCTCTACTGATAACACGTTTCTTCTTCTGGTGATTATCTGGAAGTCGAGCCACACATCTAAAGGACAGAAACAGGTCGCTGAGCTGGCATCAGCTGAGGCCATGTTTCCTCTCAGCATCGCAGTCGCAGCAAAGATTAAAAAAACCTGATTCCTCACCCTAAAAACCCCCAAGTATCTGCCTCCTGGTTTTAATTCCGAGTCAGCGATATCATAAGATATCACAGCTACAGTATCTACTGCAGAACTACAGAGGTGCCGTCAGGTCCTCCAAGCCCAACAACCAGGAAGTTCAATATCAAATATCTTCAAATCCTCATGGGGCCAAGACTGATCCTGGATACACCTAGCCTTCCTCTGTGTGTGAGCCAGACACTTTCCTTTTCAATCTTAAAAGTCCTTCAAACTGGCCAGGCTTTACCTACAGGATACACAAGCATCGCTCGTCCATATGTTCTGGATCTGGTTCTGTCCCAGCCTTGAAGAGATCTGGAGGCAGATGAACCAAAATCAGGAGGATTCATCCTCTGGGGAACGTGAATGTCTGGACCAAGTCCGATGAAAAATCCAACAGTTGCTGCAAAAGTTTCAGCCAGAACCGTAGGACCGACACCCACGGAGCCTCCGAGCATGGATTAGTTTGATGCAAAGGAAGCTGGGTTTGCGTTAGCGCCTGCTCACGGCAGACTGCAGAACACTGCAGAACATCAGGGAGCCGTTAGAAAGCTGAGAGCTTCTGTGAACACGTGGAGGAAATTACATCTGACTCTTCATTCAACCGTGCTCTGCCTCAGCAGCTTCCTCCGATCATCCTTCATTCTGTTTTGTTTCTGAACTGATGAGTGCTCTCCCTCCATCAGCCTTAAAACCAAGCAGGAGGAAGAAAGAAAAAAAACATGGCGGCAGGTGACTCTGCAGGGTTCAGTGTCTTTGTTTCAGAGCTCAGGTGGTTCCTCCAGAGAGAGCGCCATCAGCAGCAGCAGCAAAAAAGGACCCCGCACTTTAATTCTCCATTTTCAACCGAGAACAGAGGGACATCTCATTTCTCATCTTGCTGAAGGATTAAGCTTTAATAAACCTCAGAAAAGCAGAATTGATGGATGGGGTCGGACCAGGAAACAAAATCCAGAAGGTTCTGCAGAAGTGAGCTGAACTTTCTAACAGGAAATCTCCTTTGTCATCGCCACCGTGGGTACATGCCAGATCTCCTGTTTTTCTGACTGTCTTTTTTAAATAGAAAAGATTATTCTAAAAATGGATTAAACTGTCATGAACTTCTTAAGCTCCTCAGATGGTTACAGTGAATCAGCTAAAGGAGGCATTAAAGGAGGAACCAGAAGATACACAACCACAGGATTCACTTCTTTATACTTCAGCAGTTTGTGTGGTTTGTGTCTCAGTTGCACACGATGATGAGTTATCATCATCATCATCATCATCATCATCATCATCATCATCAACCAGGGTCTCACTCAGACATGTCAGGCTCCTGGAGCTCCTCACCTAAAATGGCCACCACCTCGTCGTCCTGGATGACCTCCAGTGACCCCGACACCACGAAGCAGAGGCTGTCCACGCTCTCCCCGGCGTGGTAGATGAGGTCGCCCGGCGCACTGTGGACGGTCTGGAACTCCATGGCGAGGGCCCGCAGGCAGCCGTCGCTGGCCAGCCGAAACGCCGGGTGCTCCTTGAACACCTTCCTGTTGAGGTGGACGCAGATGTCCGCCCGCATGTCCTTGGGACAGATCTGCAGCACCTGTGGACACAGTCGGGTTGAACTGAGGTTAGAGTGGGCCGGACCGGGAGAGCATCAGTTATACCGTGACAGATGCATGAATTCTTTCAATGTTGCTACTGTTTGTATCAACAAGTGGACACACGTACTTCTGGTTTAAGCCTGTTTATTGCAGATGAAATATAATGCTACAGTGTACACATTTTATTTTAGATGACAACTTTGTGCGAACAGCTTGTGTTGGATGCTCTTTCTTGTTTTAACATAAACCCTCCCCTCCGCCCCATTCAAAAACCCAGCTTCCAGTCTGTTTTGAAACAAGTTGACTGGCATGCACAGAGCCCTCAACCTTCTGTCAAGATGGGGAGCGGGACTGAGGTGGTACCTTGTCGGTGTCAATGCCTCTGGACATGGACCAGGTGGACACAATGTAGTCCATGACCCGCTCGCTTAGGCCTTTGGGGACCTGGTAGAGTTTGAGGAAGTCTCGTACGCTGTTGAGCATCTCATGGTAGCGGTTGGTGTTGGCATACATCTGCTGGAAGATGGTGGTGACGTTACCGAAAATGGTGGCATAGAGCAGTGCTGAAAAGAAGAAGGAAACAAGGTTTTGTTATGTAGAACATGTTAAACATCACATCACATGTGAGATATGATAATGACGTTAACAAAACTAAACATTTCACATGTTTCTTTGTGAAACTGACAGTGACAGAATGTAACTGTATAACTCTCTGCAGCACTCTGACATTTAAGACAAGTTTGATAGTTTTTATTCTGAAGTCTCTGAGTAAAACTTGGAGTTTTACTTTTTCTCTTTCACTTTAGTCCAAAAATTGACTTTTAGCCGTTATGTCTCAGCATTTATCGACAGATTAACTTTTAGCGTCACTTCGAAACCACAGCTCAGTCTCGTCAATACAAACTGCAGCAGTGTATGTATCCCTGACTCAGCCCCCACCCTCCACAGCCTGTCAGCAGTATGGACCCGGGGGGGGGTCACCCAATCAATTCTGGCCCCCTCTACCAGCAGAAACCTGTCGTCCTCCACTCTGAACACAATGACAGCAGCTCAGAGGAGCAGACTGTAAATGCGTCCAAGTCATTACACAGAACTCACAGCGACCTTCACAAAGGTCACAGGACGACCTCAGCACGGCGGTAGAGCCGAGCTAACGCTGAACCAGCAGGTCCAGAACCAGAACTAGGTCTGGAGCCGCACACATCAGTCGAGGTGTTGCGGTTATTTTTATCTCGCTGGACAGAAGAAAGAAAGTGTTCAGATGCTGTTTCATTTACTAACAAAATGTTCTGTATGTAAATGTATTGTTTAAACCCAGGGCTGATCTTCCTCACACCTACAGGAAACAGACACATTAGCAATGTTAGCTGTTTAAGCTCATGGTCTTCAGCAACAAGTATTAGGTATAAACAACCATGAGAAAATAAACAAAAATAAGAGTGAGTAAAACTAAATACTACTGCACAAACTTTTATCTGGAGCCGCCCTTCATTTATACCAGCTCTTCTCATAATCATTTAGCCTCAGCTACTCATTTCATTGTAGTGTTTCTGGGTTGTGCACATTGTAGCTTTGACTTTCTTCTGTCCTGTTGTGGAGTTGAACACTCCTGTTCCTCAAGACTTTAGAGCAATGTTCACTTCACTTTGATGAACACCATTTGACCTAAAACAATCAAAGATAGCCGAGCAGACTTTATGAATCCTAGTAGAAAATATCCACTTATGATGAGCATAATTTCATATTTCTTCACTGGAATCTGGTCCAGTGTGTTTGAGTCCAGAGAGATGGAGGATGTTCTGGGGAGAAACTGGACCAGCTATTTCTGTCCTTCCTCACGGAGCCTGATAGCGATAAGCATAACAACACTCACACTCTGCTATGCTTAACACACAAACTCTCATCCTGGACCCAGGATGCCGGCTGTCATGGCAACGGCATCCTGTCGGCCTATGACACTGAGGGGCAACCAACACTCAGCCTGAGTACAGTTCCTGTACAGGAGTCCCAGAGGGACAAACTGCAGAAGCTGAACAAATACCAACAGGAAGTGAAACTGGGTTAGAAAGTGTCACTTTCTGGGCACTCTGTGACCCCCTTATCTGATTTCAGAGGTTCACTGCCACCTAACAGTGTTAGCAACAAATCTTCAGAGTTGGGAACTCATGAGTCACTCTTCATTTCTTGGGGATTTACGGCCTGAGGTGATGCTTCTGGTGGAAGGCTGAGAGAGTGACTGGGATCCAGACCTTAGACTCTGATGTGTGATGTCAACGAGATGACAGCAGCTTCCGACGGAGGAGACAAATTGTCAACGGTTAAAGCTCTTCGTCCTTCAGCTCAGTGAGGAAAAGCTTTTACCTGCAGTCATCCCCTGTGCTCTGCAAAACCTCTGGAGTCTGTCTGCCTCGACGGTGAGACACTTATGCACTCATGCACGCCAACTTTAATTGAGCTCAAGAGCAATTTGAATTTTGTAAGATTAGCAAGGGGTTCCCAATTTTTAAGGCCGGTGCCCTCTTAACCATTTTTGTTGGCACGTCCAGTTGGCAGCGCCAGAGAAATGGTCATTAAAATCTAAAAGGGTTCATCCTCTAGGGAGTAGGAACAAGATCAGTACATTTCAAGACCAGCAATTTGTCAGATTTTTGATTGAGGATTTCCAGCCATTTTTGCTGTGACACAAAAGTTTTGTGCGAGGAGAAAACTGATGGAGGAACAAAAGTGACCAAAACCATCAGATTCCCTCAGCTGGTGACCCCTATTATGAATGTACAGGTAGGAAAAGCCAGACCATATTTCAATGCCTGTTGTTGATGATGTATGTTGTTTTGAATCAAAGTACAGAATGGACGCAATAACATTCACGTTGAGCTTGCTGAACATACAGTGAATGTACTTGGCAGGCTATTTAAAGAAACATGGCTGTCGAAGTTCATTTCATACCGTATATAAAGAGCTAAGGTTGTTGATTAAAAAAAAGTTATCTTTGTATTTGTGGAGAGAATTTTCCCCCTGCAAAAGGTGATCCAGGTGTACATGAGGAGTTGCGACATGTTTGGTGTGTGGTGTTAAAATGTGACTGTGCAGGATCACTGCAGTCCTCCTGCAGTGTTCAGGCTGAATCAGGCTTCCTGCTGAGCGGCTGGATGTGTGCAGACAGCAGGGAGGACATGAGTCCAGCTGATCTGACAGTACAGTTAATATTTCAGCGAGGAAATCCACCACAGCGGACCTCAGCATGTCAGGCCTCATCACATCGCAGAAGAGACTAACTGCTAACAAAGAGGCCGTCCGTCTGTTTGCATCGGAGCAGACAGGCCCTTTCTTAATCTGCAAAACGCTGACGAGCTCAACCAGATTCAAACTGTGGACGAACGCAGCGGCCTCCAGCTTTACCATCAAGCTCCTCAAGTGCCTACAGCTAGTCCTGAACACATAGACCGGGCGAGTCTCAAGGAGAGGACCCAGGCACAGGACAGCAGCATGCAACAGAAAAGGTCAAACTTACACAGTTTGCACCCATCTACAGTGACTATAAATGACAGCTCACTGAACTCCTTCCCTGCTCATTTGTAGTGAATGAGACAGCTTGGACAGTCTGAAACTTTTTTTAACTCAAAAAAACAAACAACCAAATCCTTACAGGAACTCTGGGGGAACTGGACTAAGCTACAAGAACTGTTGCACCTGTTGTAAAGTATGATCCTGTCTCCAAATAAGAGTCCTGACATGACTGAAGTTGGGATATTCAGAGAGAACTGAAGAGACCAAACCAAGACAGAGGATGAAGACTGTTCGGCTGTTTTATACAAAACCTGGAGCCTGCTGGTCAACTTTTATTCCCAGTTCCTCACACTGGACGAGGTGTATTGGCAGAACTGTGTGAAAGTGACACCGCATCATTCAAACTAAAGGCTGCAGGCGAGACAGACGATCAATCACAGTAGAGAGGAGGAGGAGGTGCTGGCAGGTTTCAGATGACAAATAGTAGAAACCGCAGAAAACAAAAGACTGCAACCTCACATCAGTCTGAGACTGACCAGCTCCTCAAATACTTGAGAAAACAAATGCTTTGAAAGGTTCATTCTGATCAGTAGTATTGGTAGCCACTGGTGTAAAATGGGTCTGTAGTTTGCAGTTATTATTTATGGTGATTTTTCACATCAACATGCAGCCAATGATGCAATCATCCCAATAACCCTTTGCTGTGCAGCACAACTCAACTCAAGGTTCACTTACTACCATCTTGTACAGGCTTTCAACCATATAACATAATCTTTATGAAGTTCACTAAAAGATGAAGTACAAAAGAAAAAAGGTCTTGTTATGTGACAGCTCCAGAGCCTCTGCCTGGGCTTGTGCTGTGTTGTTTTGTTTCATGTTGCAGGTTCCTGGTTGGGTGGAGCTGACGACCCTCAGGGAGATGGAGACAGCTGTCCACTCTCTCCCTATAGATTATAAAACACCTGCCCATCGTGCCATCAGGAGACCCTCCCTCCTCCTTGCACCACGTTTTGTTCAACTAGGGCTTTGATTTTCTGTATAGACAGTTAAACAACTGCTCTATTGGTCCTTTCTGCCAACCTCACTTGATGAAACAGCTATATGAAGTCTCATCATAGCAAACTGAAAATTAATTTCTGTTTTTCTGATTAAACTCCTGTGTGTCTTCCCCTTATTTGCTATGGTTTATCAGCCCAGTCATAACAGACTGAAAAATAGTGCAAAAAGTGACGAAAGCTGAGGAATAAGCTGCTGACTGAGCTCATCAGTGTAAATGTCACGTAGCTTCATGAGAGGCTGGCACAAGACGATACAGAATTTACTGTACATGTGATGTATTCCACAGGATGCTGACTGGATTTTAATTCTTATAAATAAGTATATTATAAAGGGGAGAGCTGGATGCCAAGCTTGTCAGCATGTTAACAAACCAATCTCATATGGTGAGAAAATGTCTGACTGCTCCTTTAAATGAGATCAGCTGCAGAGCTGAGGTCTGCGTGGAGTGAGGCAGGAGTCATTTTTGACAGCGATGTTTTACAGCATCAATCGGTGGACGCGGACTCTCTGCTGTGTGTTCTGAAACGTCTCCACAGACAGTGATTGACTCCGTCATGAGACTTCAAATTACTCAGCAGATACAGCTGAAGAAAATGAATAAATGACCTCTTGACCTGATCAAGGTCACGCCTCCATCTCTTGCTTTTCTCTTCCCGTCTGTTATCAGCGTGTACAGCTGTTTAAGATGACAGCTGTTTGTAAATATGGGTGAGAAAAACACTCAGGTTCACATCATCAACATTAACCCAGTAGATAAATGTGGAAATAAAGTGCAGTCAGACCAGAGAGAAGCCTCTGAAACACGTTTAACTGGCACACTAACTCGCCGTCAATTCATTCATTCATGAAACGTTTCCTTTGATCATCATTGATTTTATTTATTGTGAGACAACTGATACATCTAATTCTACAGGATGGATGGATGGATGGATGATGGAAGGATGGAAGCGTGGGTGGATGAAATGGTTTTCATCCTTCATGGCCCATCAATCTTAAAATTAGCAATTCAATCAGAGAGCCACTTTTCCTCTTTCCCGTTTTTCTTTTTTTTAAAATATTGAATATTTCAGAGGGCTGAAATATTCAACCCAGCCAAAGGCCACCACAGGGTCAGGGCCGTTCATATTTCTACATGTAATAGGCAGAATCTCCTCCACAGGTGATTGACCTTTGACCCCTTAAATATACTGTATATGAATGTTGTAGTTTCTCATAGAGAGTAGGAGATTTAGAGGGAAGACTAAATCAGGAGACAATGAGGAATTAGATTTGAAGCCATTTTTGGAAATGTAACTGGAATATTCATATTCATTATTTATTTTTTAAGTTAATTTATTTAATAAATGATTATGTTGACATTGATTGGTCTGATTAAAGGTTTAGATGGAGAAGAGAATATACTGTGTTTTGAAAAAATGAGTTTGAAAGAATACAGAATTCACAGTTATTCAACATTTGAACTCGTTAATGTGTTATATGTGTTTTTATAATTTTTGTATAGGTCATTTAAGAGAAAGTATTTTGAAATTATATGTTTATTATTGCATCTTTAAAGAAAAGCATAATAATGATTTGTAAATAGGGACCTATGGTGATTTAACAGGTTGATGGACTATTAGGAAACTTTCAAACATTTTTGGGGTAAATAACTGGAAAAATGTTGCAGGATGTGTTGTAATTAATTAATGATTGGTTTTGATGAATAAGTATCTCCAGTGAAATCTGGTCTGACCGTGTTCCCATCATTTGCAGTTGAAGGATTAGGAACGAGGATGAGGTTTGGCTCCAACGCTGAGAATTGAACACAAGATTACAGATCAAATATTTAATTGTTCCCAAGCTGAAAATCTAAATCTCAAAAAGAGAAAGACAGCCCTGATCTGCAGAGGCTGAAATCCCCACTGAGTCAGACCACTCAGTCAACCATCAATAAATTATTGACAGGCCTGTCTGACTCTGATGTTTCCTCTCTTCTGTTTGTGAACAGAGGGACTGTGGGATGTTGCATTCATTTTGCCAGGAAAAGACAGAGAGAGGACAATGTACCCAATGTCTGGAATCACTTCATATAAACTTAAGGTGCTCTGCTTTATGTCCCATCAGGTAAACTTAGGTGGCAGTCACCGAATTCAACCTCATGATGAGGCTGATTCATTTGAACAGTTCAGAAACTTCTGTCTGTGGTATGGCTCAGTTAAAAGAGTTAAAGCTGCACTCATCAATATTTTTGTACTGACAACTGATGAAATGACTCTTTGTAATGTGAAAGGTGCCTCTGGAACAAACAGCTATGCAGCTTTATGGGGTTTTTTTGCCTCATTTATTTTGTGCATGTAGCCACAGATGTGACACAAAGCTGCCGCCTTCTCAAAGACGTACCCACACCTTAAAGCTACAGCGATGGATGCTTGTGTTTTCTCTCACAGGCTTCTGATGGTGGTTCTGGACCAGCTTTGAAGAGACTTGATGTGTGAAAACAGATGTTTGGCAGAGATAAGTTACACTGATAAGAAATGAGAGACTTACATCCGATCATCATCATGGCCACGGCGAAGATTTTCTCTCCGTCTGTGTTTGGTGCTATGTTCCCGAAGCCAATGCTGGTCAGGCTGGTCATGGTGAAGTACAGCGAGGTGATGTAGACCGAGTCTTTGCTGGGCCCGCCCTCCCAGCGGCCCGAGCCCGAGGCGTTGAACCTGTATGGCGTCCCCACCGTCTCGCCCAGCAGGTAGAGCCAGCTGTTCATCCTCACGACGTTGGTGTCCTCGTCGATCACCTCGTAGTCCCCGATGCTGTACCAGATGCAGGCCAGCCAGTGGGCCGCCAGGCCGAACACGCACACCAGTAAGACCAGCACGGCGGCACCGTACTCGATGTAGTGGTCCAGTTTCCTGGCAACACGACCCAGACGCAGCAGGCGGACCACTTTGAGAGAGCTGAAGAGACTGCTAATCCCCTGGAGAAGAGGAGAGGAGGTGAAGATGAAACACATGAAGAAAGTCATTGAACAGGGAGCTGGTTGAAAATTTGTTCAAACTTTGTGACCATAACAACCAAAGTTTTCTCGTCAGAGTAGAAATTTCTGAACCATGACATCTAGTTAAAGGGGGGTGATTCCACTAAATATCAGCAAGTTGTGGAGGCAGATGTGCTTCCGTCCGTCAAGAGAGTAAAACTGAAAAAACCATGATCCAAGCAGACCTCAAGTCCACCAGGAACCGCTTCAACAAACAGGTTATCACTGGATGACAAGATGTTTTTTGTCATTTGATATGACACATTAAAATAACATTACTTTTTAAAATTTTACTCCAAATTGTGTGACGAATCTCTTATAGATTGGGGGTGTGTTTGTGTGCAGACTGGAAACTCTTATTGATGCTTTTATTTTGTAAATGCATTTATTGATTGAAAATGCGTGAACTGAGCTCGAAATACACTGAGCAGCTGTGCTGTTAGCGTTCCCTCTCCAGCCATCCATTTCTAAAGACTCTGTTTTTTTTGGTCATTTGTTTTGTCTTTTTAAAATCTCATTTCACGAGAAAACTTTGCATCATCAAGTATAAGTATCATCCACATATGAAGTCTACAGTGAGCTCCTCCATGACCACCATGGTCTACCAGTGCACAGTGGATGGTTGCACTATTGAACTGATTAATTGATACATTGATAAATTGATGGAGTCCTTCTTGAGGGGTCATTTGGTTGATTTACTGACTGGAGGAAAGCTCTAAGTGGATCTGATGTTTCATGTTATGCGAGTCATGCAAGGGTCAATAAAAAAAACAAAAAAAACAGGCCCATTGCTATAAAAAAAGAGGGTTTCATGAGATTATGTTTGATTATCTAAAAATACTGCATACCCTCCAGCCAATAACAATGACAGTTTATGAAATCAATGCACTGTATAAGTCTATTACATAATGATCATAACTGATTCTTGAGTGAGAACTCTTCGGTCCTCCTCTCCACTCTCTGAAAGTGCTTTAAAAGTCGGGGTGGACATTCTTTATGAAAGATGCATCAACATGTATGAAACATGTATGAAACCCGCAGCAGCTGCAGACACTCGTCCTCTCCGTGTTTGACTCATCTGTCACGTTACTGTAGCCTCTCATCAGACCACTCAGCCGCCTCTTCAGCTCCTCTCATCAACAACACCGTTTCCTCACAGAGGGAAACACCCAGAATGCACCGCTCCCTCCATTAGCAGCCCCCGCCGCCGGCGCTGAGCGTTCGACGCCGTGACTGAGGGAGAGGATGAGAAAAGGGAGATTTGGCTCTGCCGGGCTGGAGTGGGGGTTAAGTCCCACCCACCCTCTTCATCTCCCTTCACTCAACAACTTTGTTTTTCTCTTTTCTACACACACACACAGGACTTTTGTTTTACTGTGGTCACACAATAATTATCCAGCGATCGTGACATAACAAGCTTTGTTTTCCTGTTTTGGTCTCAAAGAAAAACAAAACTTCAGATTGTTTAATTTCCACTCATGAGGAACTATTTTAAAAATGATAAAGACATGAGGTTTTTCATTATCACTAGACTTCATGTAGTGACTCTTTGCATAGCCCACTTCAGTCTGTGTCACACTCTTCGTGTTGCAGGTGAACAAACTGAGTGTCGGGCATCTTTAAACAGATCTGTCACAGACTCCGCTGCCCTGAGCTCGTCTTACGGCAGCTTAAGATAAACTGGATTATTCTGTTCAAAGTGGATTCTCCACCCTCCTCTGCCTTTTGTATCGTCTGTCCTGAATAATACATCTGAGTGACGGGCCAGGATGGAGAAAATGATCTGTTCGGACTCATTTGAAAGATACTTCTTGTTGCTAAACTGAGGGTTTTGCATTTCTGACAGCTCAGCATTTCTGCAGCTCTCAGTCATGACCTTTCTTCTCTGTTTCGACAGGAAGTAATTACATGCTGCAAAAGTCATTGGATGAATGTTAAGCAGCCCAGTCCATCATCTTGATTAGACTCACAGTGGCCACATCCTGCAGTCACGCCACATCATCTTTAATTTCATGCCTCAGCTGGATGGAGTGTGGTCGCTGCGGGTCACATACGACTGCACCGCCCCGCTGTTCACTTTACAACACGGAGCCGAGGCCTCTGTGTGCAGTGATTTACATTACTGTTGTTGAACTAAGTGCAGCAACTCAGGAGTTTCCTCCCTCACAGGCAGCTGCTGCTGTAAAATTCATTTCAGCACGGTGTGAAAACCAAACTGCAGAGACTGGAAACTCGCTGCAAAGAGATCATCTATCACAGCCAGCGTTTCGGGGGCAGATATACTGGGCCAAAACAAAATGTCAGTCTGCAAATATATATTTCTCTATTTTAATGATATGCCACTGCGGTGAATTTAAATTCAGGCCAGCTAAATGAGACCATAAAACATGTCCAGCACAAAAAACAAGGTGAGCTACTCAGCAAAAATATTGATTGAAGGAACCAGGGAATGTATTTCAGAACCACTATGTGACTCCGCTCGACTGGTTACAGTTAAATAAGACTGTCAGCTCAATGAAAAGGTCAGTGCATGAAAGAAAAATGTAATAAGACGCAACATGAGCCAAAAGCTCGGACAAGGTTTTTTAAAAGGTTTTTTTTATGTCAAACCTGCTGCTACAAATTTCTTTACACTGTGCATGTTCGTGACAGATGACAGTAAACACCCACTGAGATGTTGAGACAGATGAAAAACCGTCTGCACACTGCTCTCATAGTTCATGAGCACCAGGTAAGGGAGCATGACATGAAACAGTCCTGTTAACATATTTTACCACAGCGTGTCTCAGAAAAGCAAAACCACATTGCTGGTTTCTAATAATATTGTTATCGTCAAATCATTATGAACTGAATCCCTTTGGATTTGTAGAATGTTGACCTGAGACTGAGCTCCACAGATTGGCATGTCCTGGCTATCATACCTCGACTATTGACTTGACAGAGGGCCACTGACCTCATCAACGTTCTCGAAGGCATTGATGACATCATAAGGCAAGCAGGACAGCAGGTCGATGACGAACCAAGTCTTGACGTAGTTCATGCGGATGAGTTTTGGATCAGAGATGACCTCTCCGGCGGGGCCCACGAAGGTGGTGTGGAAGTTGAGGACGATGTCGACAAGGAAGATGACGTCCACAATGCTGTCCACCACCAGCCAGGTGACATTGTTCTGCTTGGTCTTGAAGGAGACGTTGTACGGCACCATGATGGCGGTGTAAAAGGTGAGGATGAGGATGACCCAGTCCCACGTGGTCTTGAAGAGGCAGTAGTGCAGAATGATGTGCGGCGGCGTCTTCGGCGTTTCCTGTTTGTACTGAGGCAAGATGTCAGAGCCGAGTTGGAGAACCTGAGACACGTGAAAAAATATGACGAACAGCAGTGTTAGGCTGCAGTTTGTTAAAAACACAGCCTGAGATCTGAATTATTTTATGTGTCAGGTAGTTTGTCAGCGTCTTCCCAAGTGATGGATTTTTCTTAATTTCATCGCTTCATCTACCAATTCAACAAACTGTAAATGAAAAAGGGACAAACCAGCTGTTCAGTCAACCACCAAAATAAAATAAAGTTTACACTGCCTCATGTATGAACTATGTATGAATAAATAAACATGCGTCCTTTTCATAAACACAGAAAAAAAGTTTTAATATGACCCCAGTCGTAATGTAGAGTACAAACAGCGTCACCCCAGTGAACCACCCTCGTAATGAACTAATTCATTAGTGCCAACACTAATTATCTCTCTGCAGTGAATGGAAAGATTAGTCACAGCTAATTACAGCTGAAGAACTTATCAGCAACATGAAGCCTGACAGCAGCATGCTGATGTTTGGGGAAATACTGATAAAGAACAGTTAACAAATCATTTTATAATGGTAATCATTATTATTACTATGTGGACAGTTCAGTTTAAAAGAGACAAAACAGGAGTGTATGTTAAATAAGATATTATTCTGATTCTGGAACATTTGTACCAGCTCGATGTCCAATTAAAATTGTTGCAATGGGAAAAAAAGGTTTTATTCATTTTGTCATCTCAAAGAAACGCTGTGCAGAAATACAAACAACCAACAATGCACCCAGTTTTAATAACCAATCAGCTAGTTTGAACACCACATGTACAGATGCCTTCTATATAAAGAGGCATGAATGGAGGTAAATGGTCCAAGGACTCCGTGCTAACAAGTCACATTTACTTTGAAGTGATCAAATCAAATCAAATCAAATCAAATCAGCCATTTCACTGCAAATTCGGTTCCTCCTCTTTTTAATTTTCCAGACATTAAGATATTTCCAAACCTCAAATCGATGACAGACGAAATGTTCCTCTGGCGACCCAAGGATGACTGAGGAGCACTCAGGGAGGAACAGGACCAACGTTCATTTTTAATAAGAGGGGTGGGTAAACAACAGGAACTGCTTCCATCTATCAGACCATCTGAACCCTGCACTGTGCCAAAGCACAGAGGATGTCAGAGGTACTTTAAAAGCTGTTGACGCCGCTGGCTTTGTGTCAGATCAGTTTAAAGGAGTTCCATCAAAAGTAATGAAGAAAGTAACACACCGATGTTTCTGCTCAGTCTTTTGTACAGTCATATTCACTTCTGTCTTATGTCACACTTTATTTAACACCATCAATGTTTTGATTCCTCCAGCGGTCTGAGCAGAGTGCAGTTATTTATAATACATCAAGTTCAGGCCTGCGCTCAGCTCCTGGCAGTGTAAAACAAATGGAAAGCGTTTCAGACAGCACTAATGTCTGTGACCACAGGACACCTGCTCACTTCAGCATCTTGGCCTCTCATTTAATAATCTTCTATATGTCGCGCTCCAGAGCTCTCATGGCTAACCCTTTTTGACCATATTTACTCCACTTATTCATGTGGTTAAGTTTCTGCAGTCTCTCTAGATTGGATTAGGATATATGCCACATGGATTTATGCTCCTGAGCAACAGGCCCTCACTTCCGACTCCCGGCCTGCCAAACCGTAGAGGGTGAAATGATCTTACCTCTGCCAGTCGTGAGTGTTTGTGGACGTTCTCTCCTTTGTGGACGGCTGGAGCCAGCTGCTGAAGAACTCCTCGGCTGCTGGTTAACGCACGCGTCAGGCGGGCAAATTTACCCCAACCTGCCGATATGCCGATAACAGAACAGCATTGTGAAGCCGAAACTTCAATTGAGCGTCGGTAAATAACTGAACAGAGCGGGGTTTCAAAACAAACCCGCAGAGCAGCTGTATCTACATCAACTGACAACGATGTTCCAGATGATCCAAAACAGAGAACATTTAACCCTCCACATCCATGTTAAACCCTTTATTAACCAAACATATGATTTTGTTGTGCTGTTGTAACTTTGGACATTACATGATATACATAACCTAATGTGAGTCATTTGCAGATTAAGAGCGAAAACCTTTATAAAGAACCCGCAAGTTCCTTTGCCTGAAAGATGCAATACAGATAAAGTTAATAAATTACTATGAATACAAATAACATGTCTTGTCCATAAGGATAACAGAAAGAAAATAATATGTTCAATACAGTTAACCATTCCATAAGAAAGTCACTATCAGAGTGACGAGAGCTGGGTTTTTTAATTTATCGGCACACCACCCACCTTTTGAGGAATCATCCTCGATTGGTTGCTTGAAGGCAGTGATGTCACTGAAGGTGCAGAGGAACAGGACGACTTTGTCCTGCTCGTTCCTGATCGGCGCGATCTTTACAAAAAACCAAACTGGCATCCCTGCAGCGCAAACAGAAAGGTCGTGAGATCCTCCAGTGCCTGGGAATTCGGGGGGATTCAGGTCAGACGAAAAGAAAACCTTGCGAATACATGACATACGTAGTAAGCCGTCAAAACAGAGGCACTCACGGTTTTTCTTGTACATCAGAATCTCGAAAGAGTTCATCTCGTAGTTCTCAAAGGTCTGTCGAACCTTCTCGCTCATCTCCTTGTCCGTCAGCTCTCCATACATGAAGCTGGAGGAGAAAACACAGAGGGTTGAGGACAACGAGCAGCTCTGTGACCCAGCAGCAGTGTTTGTGGCTGCGTTGTCGTACCTGCAGGTGCTGCTCTTCTGCATGACCTCGGCTCGATGGTAACCAGACAGTTTGCAGAAGCCATCGTTGCTGTAGACGATCGGCCAGTCGACGATCTGCGCATTCCCCAGCACAAAATTGGTATCTGAGAGCAAAGGAACCAGCAGGCTACTGTATCATCTCAGCAGAGTACAGACACATTTTACAACCAGGACTCATTCACAATAGGGCTGCACAATGGATTAGGGCTGAAACGTTATTTCAATCAATTGGCCAACCAATTTTTTTTTATTAATAATTTGATTCAAAAATAAATGTGTATATATATGTATATATATATATATATATATATATGTTTATCAAATGTCACTATAAAATAGTCCACAGTGATGTTTATCAACACAGTGCAGCTTATTATTATAGCAAAGCAAGAAAACCAGAAAACAGTCACAGTTGAATGATCAGTCACTGTAAAATTGTTCCAAATTAATTTTCTGGTGAAAAACAAATCATTTACGCCTTAAGATGCAGCTCTGCCACTGAACCCATCTGTAACACAAAGACCAGTCGTTCGAGGTAAACTGTCTGTTGATTTTAGCTGGTGTCAAACCCATGCACATAAAAATCATTTTATTGCTAAGGACTGATTAATAATTTGGATTAATAGTCGTGTTCTCAGTATAGAAGCAAACCAATTACAATAGTCATATAAGCCATAATCTTGCAGCCCTAATATAGAAAGATATGATTTTCTTTCATCTATTTGTTTATCTATGTGATGTGCAGTAGCATGTGTGAACCAGGACTTACAGTATAATGACATAATAAGGGTAAGAGTATTTCATATTTTGAGCACACACTGTTATTAAAATTCAGTCTAGACACAACAGAACAAACAGCTAACGGCCAATCACAGCCCACAGGCGGGAACACACGGACACAAACACACACCAGTTCACAGCAGCACAGGAGGTGTGTTTCTATACAGTATGTGTGTGTCTGCTTTATAACACATTCATAACAGCTGAACTGAAGCTTCACAGCATCGTGACCAAAGCTGTTGGCCCAAAGTTCCTGATGCTGACTGAAAGGTGTCAGTGACACCAAGCATCAGAAATGTCGAATTATGACATACGTCATCAAACATCTGGTCAGATCCACAATTTAGTCTCTTTTCAGATAACTTAATTTTTTTTTACAATTTAAAGCCTCATCAGTGCTGGATTTATATCTCCTGGGGAGGTGGAGTGATTTTAATCAAGGAGCACATATGTTGTTGTTGTTTTAATAATTAAAGCAGCGATTACCTACTGTCCTCCATGAATTTAAATCTTGTCCTTGAGCTTTCTCAGCATGAAGAGCTGCTTGTCCTTCTGCTTTTTTCTTTCCTGTTTGCTTTCTTTATGGCTAATCTCATAGGTGAAACCATTAATAGACAGATAACGAAATTTGAAATTAAACTTTTCTTACAGTAGAATTCATCACACAGAGGTTGTAATGGGCTATCAAAGTGGCTCTGAGTGAAGGTGTCATGCATCTGCTATGAATGTGGTTATAAACCAGTCAACAAAGTGTTTCCTATAAGGCACTGATGTGGTTTATACTATTTGTACGATAATATCACAGAGCCTGACACTAAATACATTCAGGTATGACTTCCTGAGTATTTCAAACTGCTTCATTCATTTTTCAAACAAAAGCCTGAGCAGAATCCCAGAGAAGAGACGGGCATAATGTGCGCTGTGCAGCTGCAGTGGCTACAGGCTTTAACATGACTGCTCCACTGCAAAATACATGACAGAGCGTAATGTCACATAGTTCAGGATGGAGATTTGTCAGGGAAAATGATGTAACATGTACAACACAGTCACAGGGAATAAACCAAACGGATGGCAGTCACACTTAGTTCATGTTAAGGGTCCCTTTTAACCAATATACGCAGTATACAGAAACATTTAATGAATGGTTTATAACACAATGTAATGCAGCTAGGCTGCAATTAATGTCAAAATAACCAAACACTATTTCAATATACAAATAATAGCAATAATCATAAGGATAATATAAATCAAGTGCCTTTAGGGGAAGTTATAATTGTTGACAATAATACTGTGGTATATGTAGTATAATGTATACATTATATAGCCTATACACACATATAGTGTTAAAAATTGTTTATACTTCTGCTTTAACTGTATACCAACCCTGCGTATATAAACAGCCGCACAGCACTGACAAATTATTGTACTGACTGGGATGATTCCTAAGAAATTCTGTGACCCCATGACCTTCCCTCTAGCGCCACCATCAGGAGTACGTTGCACCATTTTCCACGCTGTGTGGTGTTATGAGCGGCGCAGCCCCTCGCGGGCTGCCCGGGAATCTAAGGCTCCATTTCACCCTTTGTAATCGAATTAATTGGTGTGAATCCGGCTCGGCAGCGGAATGTCACATTAATTAATTGTTTGGCCGGTTTCATCGTTACAGCAAATTAAAAGGGCAGCCTGACCACTGCGCTCTCATACTGCTGGAATAAAACTATGTTTTGATATTTCTATTGACAGATGTGATCATTGGGACTGAGTGTCTATGAACAGCTGTCATGCAAAACCTTGACTTGACTTATTACCTTCAGTTACTAACGCTACAATTAAAAATAAAAAAATTGGGGTGTGCTGTTTTGGGTCCGGATGAAAACAACCCCACATTTGTGTCACGCTCTGTCTGCCTCATGCACACAATTAATAGAAACAGTAGAGAGTATACAGTATATAGTACAACCTTCAGATGTTGTAATGGCATTAGACAAAACTCCTCTAAAAAGTAGAAAAATGTTCACTTGAGCAGGTAAGATCCTAGATTGTGAAATTCTGCAGCCATCGTTTATTGACCTAAATGTAAATTTTAATAACGTAGAAATATGACTCTGGTCTCTAAAAATCTAAATACTTGGTCCCATAAAAGAAAATGTTGAGAAACTCTAGGTGAGCATTACAGATTTAAGGTAAAGGAGACCAAATCATCAAAAAAAAAGCACTCAACAGAAAAATGACCATTTATATACACAATAAGAAGCTAAAAAGTGACACAACAACAAGGATTATACTTAGTATTCAACCAAAACTCTAATTAGACCTGTGTAAGTTCATACAGTATGTATATAACAGAGGTCAGCGGATGGGGAGGGATACATGTACACAACAGTGACGTGGAAACGCTGGTCAGTACCTGTCTGTCTATGTGATAATGTCCAAACTGAAAAGGTGAAAAGAAAAGTGGTTAAAAGGAGCAGAGACAGTCGAGGCAGTGAGAACAGAACTGAACATAAAACCTCATCTTATTTATTTTAATAACCCCCAGACAGGCTGGACATAAAAATAAAAGCTGGACTTGCTGAGGGTCAGCCTGCCTGCTGTTCTGTGTGGTGCACGCAGCTGAGCTAGCATATAGCTACTGAAAAGCAGCCCGCTATATCTATCCATCGCCTCATCCTCTATTCACCTTCACTGTCTGGTAATGGAGGGAGAAATAGCAAATGAAACTAAAACTATCTGCAAAGAGAGGAGTATGAAGTATGAATATTAGGGTTTTTTTGTCATTTTGGGAGGACTGACCCTTTAATGTTTCTGTTGCCATATTTGGTAAAAGCATGAAACCTGTACAGATTGTAGCTCTGACCATTTCCAGAAACTATTCCCCTGAAGGGTTTATGGTGCTGAATATGGTATCACTGTAATCCCTGTAAGCCACACAGTGGCAAACATTATCACGTTATCAAGCTATGACACCTTGTGGCCCCAGTTTTGACTGATTCTATCAAAATCCATTTTTTCTCTTTGTCAAATCATTAACAAAATTAACAAACAGTAAATCCTTTGGAGAGGTCATAGGAAAACTGTAAGGCCGTTGATTATCTTCACTATCAATACATCTGTCATTATTTTCTATAATAGATTGAATTGGTCAGTGCAGAAAACGAATGAGAAACGCCCCCATCAATATTCCCTGAAGCCCAAGCTGTGGTCGGTCAATGGCTTAATTGACTAATCAATTCATTATTTCAGCTGTGGAGTTCTGATTGGGTTCTGCCCATATGTAGTGAAGGACAAGAGGAGCCCGCCCATTTTTTCGCCCTGGGGCCCCTCCAGGAGCCTAATTCACTGTACCTGAGGGTCCGGGGCCCAATTACTTTGAGTTAAATTCATGTCTGCTTTCCTCTGAAATGCTCAGCTGTTTTCTTCCACTGTCTGTACATTTGAATAGTCAGTAATTAACTGATCTGTTTAATACGAATTGAATTATACGGTGTGTTATTACAATACGGTGATATCCAGGTAATAAGCCGCACACGCGCGGGTTTTTCTGACATGATGGAGCCGGTAATAGCGCTGCTGGCTGACGGTAGAATAGCCGAACTGAACCACGAGACGTTTCACACAGCAAACAGACCGTCGGCGCCCGAATACAGGTGTATAAAAACCGGACAGAACCGGATCCTACCGTTGGACCGGCGGACGATGTTCTCCAGGAATGTGTTCTGAGGGGCCACGAGACCCCGCCGTCCTCCCGCCATCCTGCCGTCCTCACCGCAGCGCGAGGCAGAGCTGCTGCTTCCCGCCGCTCACATATCTGATGCTGCACGAGCCCCGCGCGCCGTGGAGTAGGAGCTCGTGCGCGCTCTCTCTCTCTCCCTCTCTCTCTGTGTGTGTCTCTCTCTCTCAGCGGGTTCGCCGTTGGCAGATGGCTGCAGCACGAGCTCAGAGACGAGCCACAGGGAGGCTGACTGAGGGAGAGAGAGAGCGAGTGGATGTTAAAGAGACATTTACATTGAAACAGAGAGGGGCGTGCACGCGGTACAAAATTACGTCACTGTACTAGAAGGATTGGTCCCTTCCAAATTTATCTTTAATATATATATATATATATATATATATATTTACCTTGACCTGTAGTTTCGGTGGGGTATCCACTCAAAAACAGCCCCACTTCACTCGCTAATCTGAACTACAAGTGTAAAAGTGAGACTGTCTCCAGTATGTTAGAGGACCAAAAAACAAACAAATATAAATAAATAATAAATCTCTGACGGGCACTGCAGCCAGTGACCCTCTTCACACATGTACTCATTTGATATATTGTTAAAATAACAATATAGTTTACTGCTGCTTTAATGTAAAGAGAAAACATATTTTATTAAGTCTAGGTTAAATTAACTTGAATCAGACACATTTTACACCGTAACTTTTTAAAGCATTTTAAAGCAGCAGGTGATTTGATTGATTGATTGGTTGCTATCTGCACCAGTAACATTATCATCTTTTCTTAAGCCCCATCTGCTTTTGTTGTGCTTTATTTATTCAGGCAGGACAGTACTCCAGAATAACATACTGGCAAAATAAAAACTGTCATGTATAGTTTGCTGGGTGCACTGTTGCTGACGGGACCTTAACTACAACAGTAGTAGTACATACGGTATACAGTACAATAAAAACAAAGTGAGAAACCTGCACAATTTCAGCTCTAAATTATATGTGGTGAGGGTTTGAAAAAAATATAATTTGTTGTGCCTGGAAAATTGTAAAAGTACATTTAGAAGACATCAACAGGAACTTTTCTTTCCAGAAATAACATCCATGTAATCCACAGACATCACAATCAACATATGAACTTTATTCTAATGATGGTAAAATTGTTTGAATTTTTCAAACGTGATTTTCCAACATTGTAAGTCTGAAGAACTGAGTTTTATTGACGTGAAATCTCAGTGGTGAAAATCTTCAAAAGGCATAAATCTACCTGGGAGATGGATTTATCCTCACATTTTTTGCTTGATCTTTTGGGTGATCTAGTCCTTTAACTCTATGTATCATCTTATGTAATGTATATCATTCTGTAACTTATGTGATTTGTTAAAATCACATTACCTAATGAATCAAACATTACATTTTTACCGTATTTGCAATTAAACAATTTACTACTTTAATGAATAAAATTCAAATAGAGTAGCTACAATGATTTGGCAGCGTAACGGCAAATCTTATCACAACGATTATTTGTTGACGATTTCGTCACTTCACACAGAGCCATAAGTAAGTGAAATTTAAAAGTGGGGAAATGTAAGAATGTGGGAAGACAGCGGGAGTTTCCGTAACTACCTGTTTCCTGACCGTCGAGGTGAAGTTTTAAACTGTCTCCCGTTGTCAGGAATCAGACTGTTGTGCGGTGTCGCCCTCTGCTGGTGCCAAAGACGCAGCACAGGGAAACGGACTGATCAACAAGGAGGAAAAAATTAGAGTAGCAGGCCGAATCATTTTCAACATATGATCGGTCTTAGTGCATAGATTGTAATAATGTGATTTTGTGTGAATGTGTGAAGAACATGTTACATGTGGTCATATGAAATTCTGATGTTTACGGTTTTATATATGTATATATATTTGGTATTAATTACTTACGTATATTTTAGATTTTTATTTACTTTGATCTAACTTGTCTTGTTGTTAAATCTTAAGTTTTAAATTTCACTTCATATTTATTTCTTGTTTTAGTTTATTAGTTTGTGTGGGGGAAGGATCTGCTGCAGTCGTATTACCGCTCCACGGCGCGTACAAATCCTTCCGCCACGTTGGTTAGATCCAGTGCAGTCGCAGCTTTAAAGCAGGGAAAGTCCTCCTCGCATGAAATATGTTACACGATAACGCTGCGTAAAACTCAGAAGAGACTCTGCGGTTCTTGTCTGTGTAGTTTGACGGCCTGAAGCGACCGTGTATAACGTGGCGGGAGCGTGGAGAGGAGCGCCACAGCGCCACAGACGGAGTCGCGGCGAGTGAGCGAACAGCAGCAGAAAAACCTCCAGCTCCCGCTGACATTTTATATACCGACACAGCCACTGGAAAACGGTGAATATAAGCGCCGAGATGCCGGGCATGATGGACAAAGGCTCGGAGTATTTAGGGAAAGGTCGTTCCAACGGCACCAAGAGTCCATCTAACGCGTCTAACGGACATTTTTCTGACGAAAGCGGCAGCGACGACGAGCACGGCGAGTATAGCCTCGAACAACCCCTTATCGCTCCCCCTATGTCCGCGTTTTGAACGTCAACAATTGGCGAAATAATAATAATACTAATAATGTCTCCTGTGTGTTGTTGCCCGTGTTTTCCAGATGTTGGGATGCGGGTCGGAGCGGACTATCAGGCCAACATCCCCGAGTTTGAGCCCGGTGAGGTTTCACTGGTTTCTATACTGAGTGACGGACGGTGGTAGCCTCGGTCACGTACAGTAACACGGACTGTAACCGCACTCGATGCTTCTTGTGAATGTTGGTGGGTTAAAACGGTGACTGCGGTACTGGTGAGAAGTTTAAAATATCTGATGTAAATTTAACTTGGTTTTATTGTGTTATAAACTGGAGATATCGGTTGCACCGAGGCTACCTCAACTTCCCACCGACAACTTGTGACATTTATGAATATTTACTTAATGAAGATTAATGGAGTTTGTTGTTTCTCCTTTTATTTTCCCGCTTCATATATCACGTTTAAAGCTTTGTGGTATAATGAAATGGAATAATAATCATAGTAATAATAATAATGACAGCTTAATAAGTTTTCAACAAGATAGTCAGCTGTTTCACTTCCAATATGGAATTCAGATATTTCTGTAGACATTTGCATTTGAGATTATCAGGGTTGCAAACAATGATTATTTTCCTCATCAATTAATTTTTAATTAATTCAAACATATTTAAGAGGCTGTTTGTAACAAATGTTTGGCGTTTGTGCTTTAAAGGGGACTCAAAAATTTAAACCGATTCACAAAGTAGTCCTTGACAACGCACGACTAATCAATTAATTATTTCAGATCTTAAGAATATACTGTAGTCTGGGTATTTGAAGTTCGAGGAAAGATTTTGTGAATGATGTTAAGGTTGAGATGAATTTTTCTCCCCAGTTAGATTACATTTTTGATGAAGAATCTCAGATTATATTTTTTAAATCCAACATACCTGCAGCCGAATTAAAACAGTGACGTTTCTTTTCTGGGAAATATGTCCTCATTCAGGTTCCACTAAGTACACGGATAAAGACAGCGGAGGGATGCTGGTCTGGTCTCCCTATCACACCATTGTTGACTCCAAATGTAAGTGAACTCATCTGGTTAAGTAACTTCATCCTCCTCTGTCTTGAAGACACTTCAGTCTCTCCTCAAGACTGAACTGACACTGTGTGTTTTTCCCTCCACAGTGGACGAATATATTGCGATTGCCAAAGAGAAACATGGATACAACGTTGAGCAGGTAGGTCCCTCCATGTTCTCACTGTTACAGACTCAGTAAGTCAACATCTTGTCAGAGCACAGTAAGAAATTTCTGTGTGAACCTTAATTTCATGATATGATTTAAGTATACAAGGAAAATAAATACCTTGAGCATGACCTTGAAAAAGTCTATATTCTTCAGAATTTAAACAGAAATAAATATGTTAATCTGAACAACTATATTATGAATGTGTCTGCCTTTAGACAGCGATGGTGATAACAGAGAGGGGGAGGTAGTCTGGAGTGTCTGCGTGGTGTTAACAGTGAGTGTGTAACACAGAGTGTGTGTGTGTGTGTGTGTGTGTGTGTGTGTCACCAGGCTCTTGGCATGCTCTTCTGGCACAAACACAACATAGAGAAGTCTCTGGCTGACCTGCCAAACTTCACCCCGTTTCCTGACGAGTGGACAGTGGAGGACAAGGTGCTGTTTGAACAGGCCTTCAGTTTCCATGGGAAGAGCTTCCATCGCATCCAGCAGATGGTAAACACCACAACAACAAAAACATTTGTTTAAAAAAAATTAATAATTATTCATTATCTTCATTCACAAAAATCAAAGATTAAATAAAATTATTTACAGAAGAGATTTTACTGCATATAATAATACTTTAAAGTATATTTTGCTGATAACTCTTCTCTGTTTTAATGTAGATAAGATTATGAAGTAGTGACAGTTTTACCTATAATGGAATTTAAAAAATATTTTTTTTTTGGAAAGACAAATGTCACAGTCTCTTTATTATCAATCCGTTCAAGACTCCATGTGGCTCAGTACTTGTTGGTAGTAAGTAGTGCATTTAATTATGTTCCATTCAGTTACCGGACAAATCCATCTCCAGCCTGGTGAAGTACTACTACTCGTGGAAGAAGACACGCTCCAGGACAAGTCTGATGGATCGGCAGGCTCGCAAACTGGCAAACAGGAGCAACCAGGACGACAGGTACGGATCACCGGTCGGCATTGTAGCAGAGGTTCACACTTTCATGAAAGGTACTCCGTCATTGCAATTTTGCTGAGTTAGTTCATTTTGTTTTTGCTGTAATTTTGACACATTTTACAAATTTAAAAAGTAAAGTGCATGGATTAGCCTGTAAGAGCCCTGTATGATGAAGGATGTGTCTGGAATTTGAGACCAACAGTCACTGTGCAAGACAAGGCCACTGCAAAATACCATTAAAAAGAAAATATATGAATGACAAAGAAATATGAATTAATGTATAAAAGTATTTAGGTCTCATCTAGATAAGACTGCAGATGAATTATTTAGGAGGTAGTAATTTGTTGGTTTGAACAGCAGGTGGTGCAGAAGCTCAACTGGATATTTCCTGTTCAGTTTACTCAAAAACTTTTTTTAATGTTGTGTAAAGATTTGCAGTGTCTACACTTTCTTGATGCTTCATGATTGTTAGATGAATCTTGTGTTACTGTGGCCTAACATTTCTTGGCTTTCGGTGTTAGTCGTGGTTGTTGTCGTTGTGACGATATTTATTGACTGAATTTTGGTTGTGTCATTTTTGCCCCAGTGACGAGGAAATGGAAGACGCCAATCCCATTGAGGCCCTTGACAGTGACTACGACCCCAACAAGGAAGCCAAGAAAGAGGTAGGTTGACCTGAGCCGCTGTGGTCATAGCGATAGATTCCCAAGATTTAAAAGGAGCTACCTGTAGTGAGGCCTCAGGTGTATGTTGTTAGAAGTGTCTAGGGATTTTTAATACTGATGAATGTATTTCTTCTTCAGCTACTAGTAGAAATTTAACCACTAAAATTACCAATTACATTCACATGATGGAGGACAGGGCGATACTCGATGGATTTTAGTTGGAAGTGTGTTATTATTATACAATGTTATGTTATCATTTTGTAAACTTTATGTTTTATGATTTAAAGCAGTTTATGATGATGGAAAAAAAAAACCTCTATATTCTCTCACCTTCAGAACCAGGTGGAGCCGACGGTGCCGGGTGCTAAGGTCGCTCTGGGTCGACGGGAGCACCAGACCCTGCAGCACAGACACCACCAGCGCTCCCGCTGCCGCCCCCCGAAAGGCATGTACCTGACCCAGGAAGATGTGGTGGCTGTGTCCTGCAGTGCCTCCGCCGCCAACACCCTCCTTCGGCAGCTGGACATGGAGCTGGTGTCCCTCAAGAGACAGGTTTGTGGCTCTACAGTTATCCTCCTCCGCAAACTGGGGGGTCTGAGAAAACAGACATAGATGATTTTTTTTACCCCTTATTCAGCCCCTCATCTCTATCTAAAATTGCTGATGGACAGTCAGTGTGACTTCCAAAAGCCTGCCTCGCAATCACAGATAAAAGGCACTCCTTGTAACTGCAGAATTTGCCTGAGATTTGTCATGTTCTTAAGTTTTGTTTGGTATCACAATAATCCTGTGAGAGTTGTCTGTACACCCATGGGCACACTTGAAAAAGGAACTGGTAATAACTAATTCAGTATACTTGCAATTGCCAAAAGTTAAGTGTATGCAATGTCAGATGTTAAATATACAAAACTATAAACAGAAACAGTGATAAACTCATATTAGCTTCAAGTGCCCAGAAGAAAATGCATGTGAACGTACACAATATGCTACAGAAATAAGATTGAGTGATGTGATCAAAACTTCTTGAAAAGCTACTGAGTCAAACTCAGTCGGTTACCAGTAGTTGTTATCTGCGATGATTAAACTGAAAACAAACCCAACTCAGTGCATCAGCACCTGGAGGCCGTCACATTAGCTGGGGTTATCTTTAGCAAGCTAACATTAGCTAGCATTGTTTGTTTGTACACATTCACAGAGTAACTCACAGAACAGTCAGAGGGCATCACAGGAGACATGGCTGTAGCATAAAGCTAACTTGTTGTGAAACAGAAAACATATTAGCTGCATTTATCCAGTAAGACTGGCTAGCTAGCTGAATACATATGAGCACAGGTGAAAGACCCCAATCACTGACCTGGGCTGTCCAGTGTGATGCCTGTCTGATTTGCAGGGACTCTACTGCCACAGGTGGTGACACCTAAGAACACAGTTTTAAATAGGTTTTACTGTTGAACAAATGTGTGGTTCATTCAGAGATAAAATGACAGTACTGATCAAATAATGGTAACATTTCATATATTATATTTTCATTAAACATAAAGTGCAATATTGCAAGCATTATTTGTTTTAATTTTGATGATTATAGCTTATAGCTCATGAAAAATCAGAAACATAGTATCTCATTTGCTAAGATCAACCATAAAATAATTAACAATGCTGAAATGTCCAACTTTTAAACATTGCCGTGAAAGTTTTTGTGCTGCATGTTTTTTGTGGGTTTACATTGAAGGTGACCTGAGTGTTTCCTGTCCTTTCCTTCAGGTCCAGAATGCCAAACAGATGAACAGTGGGCTGAAACACATGTTAGAGTCTGGCATCGAAGAATTCAGGCTACCAGAGGTACAAAAGCACCAAATCTCAACCATTACATCATCTCACAAATGACAAAAGAAAATGTTGTTTTGTTTAGAACAAAAATAAAATTCACCAAAACTACTATTCCTCAGTTTAACCATTTTGGACAGTGGAAGGGTAGTTTTCTAATTTACAGTGGTGGATTTCCTGAAGTGTTAAGTTAAATAACGGTTCCCCTTTTAGTTCCAGACACAAAATGTCAGGTTGTACTGGTCAGTGACTGTAACTCTAATGTTTAATCTTGCAGTGTAACCAGAAGGTGAACGCTCGTTGGACCACAGACGAGCAGCTCCTGGCTGTTCAAGGTGAGCTTCATCAGTTTTTGTAATAGCAGCAGGTGATTGGGTAAAAAGAAATTCCTCAGCTTGTCAGCAGAAACCACAATTAAAAGGCCCCAAAAAGTTAGTGGCAGCTAAAGACTTAACTACATCACTATAAACCCATCTGTGATGTTCTCCAGGTGTCAGGAAATATGGAAAAGACTTCCAGGCCATCGCAGACGTCATAGGCAACAAGACGGTGGGCCAGGTGAAGAACTTCTTTGTGAACTACCGGCGGAGGTTCAACCTGGAGGAGGTGCTGCAGGAGTGGGAGGCTGAGCAGGGAACACGAGCTCCCAACGGAGACAGTGCCACCTCTGGAGAGGAGGGAAAGAACAGCTCCACCACTCCATCTGGGAAAAGCACGGATGAGGAAGATGAAGAGGCGAGATGTTAAACTTTATGTGCCACAGAGTGTTTTGTGTTTTATCTGTTTTCATACTCAGTGTCATATCCATGTTTTCACCGCTAATCATTTACCAAATCATCACAGATTTCCTTCCTTCCAGGCAAACGCTGGTTTCACTTAGTTCTGTTTTTTTACTTGGTGAAAGTCAAGCTGCAGAGACATGAGCTTGCTGCAGAGTGATAATGCATCCCATTATAATACACATGACTGTCTCATGACTCTCCTTGGTGATTCCAAAATTTAATCTGAAATGTCACTGTTTAAAGCTGTTGATGAACAAATTCAGATCATCTAGTTCAGTGTCCATGCTTGTTTGCTTTTTTAAATCTCAGGTGTTGGAGTTGTATTTAACAAACCACCTGGAAAACATTTCAATATGAACTCTTCTCTCAAATACATTATTCCGCAATAATAGCTTTTTTTTACTTTGATTGTTTAAAATTTTGGTAGTATAGTTATGTTAAAGTTATATGTCAGAAACATGCAAATTAATTTGTGACTTCAAAAATATCTGGCACTTTTCTGGAAGAGTGTAATTCGTTTACAAAGTAAAATAAAAAGGACAGTATTGGAAAATGCTCAGTAGTTAAAAGGTCCAAAGATTTAAATTTACCGGTATGATCCTCCAGCAGTGGTTCTAAATCTTTCTCACCTGTGATACTTTAAAGAAAAAGCCTTTCATATGTCATATGCTGATGGAAACTTCTCAGAATATTTCATTTGAGGAAATTTTGAACAACAACAATGTAACAATGAGAGTAAAGTCAGAATAACGTCAATAAGTAATTTGTATAGCAGTGTTAATCTTCTTGTAATGGACCTGCAGGTTGGACCAGACTGATTTGAAACTGATTTATATAAATATTTGTCTCCATAATTCAACATTTATACAGACTTGCTGTGAGATAACTTTGGCCCCGCCGTCTCTTCTCTACAGGGTCAGGTGACCTCTTCAGGTGCATCTCCTGCTGCCTCCTCTTCTTCAGCTCAGACTCCAGTGACGTCCACAACCTCCTCCTCCTCCTCCTCTTCCCTCCACCAGCCCCCTCCCCTCCTGCGGCCGTCCCTCCCGGCCACGCCTTCCCTGCATCGCCAGCCCCCACCCCTCCAACAGCAGGCCCGCTTCCTGCAGCCCCGTCCAACCCTGCAGCAGCCCCCACCTCTTATACGCCCCTCTAACCCCCTGCCACCGCGTCTCAACCCCCGACCTCCTGCTCCGATGTCCCTTGGTGGCAACCCTGGGAGCTCAGGACCAAGCTCCACCCAGCAGTCCTCGAGCCTGGCCATCCACCAATCAGAGACGGCCTCGTCTTCCTCCCTACACTAACGAACATCCTGGCTTCTGTTGAAGAGACACAAAAAACAGTTTAGTTTCAATTTGAAGCTGTTGCGTTCAGGTCCTGTTGGAAAATCTGAGTGACTTGTGACAGAGATTTTCACTGCTTCAGCTTTTCCACTCTTACCACAGATGAACATAAAGGTGACCCATTTGTTCAAATCAAAATCAAAATCTGAGTTTTTAATATTTGATGAACAATGCTTTAGAGATTGAAGTTTGTCTTTTATCACAGGATTTCTGTACAATGCATCTGCTGGCTGATGGGCACCTGGTTCTGAAATCTTTTTTTAAGGAGGTCTGACTAAAAGTCTTTAAGTCTTAAAACAGATTATAAACCAGAGTCATCTTAGTCATTAAATAATCCTCGACAGACACGTGGCATCCCACAGGGTTCAGCCCTGGGTCCCATCTTTTTCTCCTTAATCACAAACAAACATGTGAATCAAACTTCAAATGAAGCGATTTAGTCAATCTCATGAACTGCCTATTAAATACAAGTCTTTGAGTCAACAGCCATGCTAGCTGCCTTGTGAGGCTTACCTCACAGCAGGCCATTAGCAAGACTGTAACATGTCAGTCTTGTGTTTAAAGAGGTCTGTCTGTTGGCATTATTTTTTGTCAGCTCATGTGCATACCCAAACCAACAACGTGGTGCTCCATCCCTCAACACTTCCTGACTTCCGTCATCTTGCCTGGGGCTCTCAGCTCTAAGCTCTTTGGTTCCTACTAAAGATATCTATCTTTAAAACACCTCACAATATATAGTGTAGATTTTACTTCAAAACAGGAGGAAATAGTGCATTTGTTGGGGACATTTTCAGCAGCAGATTAATCCAAATTTAATGCTGAAGTGAGCATTCATTGTTGGTTTGGCTCCAGGTGTGGGATTTGTTTACAGAAAGAAAAGAGAGGACCACCAGAGTTGTACAGATGGTTAACAGGTGGAGATTATATTGAAGGCTTCAGTGTTGTGTACAGTAGCATTAGACATCAGCATGTACAGTTTGGTATTTATTTGTAAGCCGCTGTCCGTCCGATCAGCCGTCTGTAATGGCTGCTGTACATCTGGTTTTATAGTTGATTTTAAGATTTTTGAAAACACTAAAGTTTCACCCAAATGTCCTTTTTATCTGTAGAAATGTCCCCGTCAGCCAAAACGAGAAATGTTTCTCACTGATTCTTGTCTTTGTTCTGTTGTTGAGGTTAATGTTCTCAGAGTAGCTGTTGTTTTTTTAAATAGTTTTTCCACATGTTGAAGATTCATTTGATCATTGTCCTCTGGACTCTGAGCTTAAGATGTGCTGTGTCTTTTTATTATTTATTCTTCCTATTCCTGGTGCTACCAGTTTTGACTCGGTGTGAAAAAGTGATTGTGAAAGTGCTCTTAATGCTTTTTGGACAAGCATGTATCATGGCATTAAATGTAACTGGAACCATAGAGTCAGACATAGAGTCCTTTTGAGTCTCAGTGGAAGTTGTAAAATATTGATGTTAAGATTAAGTTGCTGAGTCTCTCATTAAAGTCTACGTTTGTACCATCTGACCGTTTCCAGTTTGACACAGCATTTTATAACAGATTACATGTGGTGGAACAAGTACTCATATTTTACTGAAGTAATTCACCCAGCAGGCAGCAGCAGCAGGTTGTTGATGTTAAGTCACTTCCTGCAGTTATAATTTCCTCCTCTTCTGCTGCTGCTGCTGCTGCTGCAGCTCTGTCGACTATAGATAATCACTACCAATCGACACTATCGATCTGCTGGGACTGAGTGACGCTGCAGTTTGGAGCAGTGTTCGGGGATTTCAGTGGGATTTCACTGAGCCAGGTAAGACAGATCTACTGAAAACTGAACCCTGTCTCGAAACGTCCTGAGTGATTGGTTTTGGAAACTGAAAGTAAGAAGCTCCGCTCCTAAGCGGGAGAATCGTCAGTTAAGAAGCCACCAGAGGCTTTAAAAAGTTTGAAATGTGCCAGCCATTGCTTTATCGATGAGAGCGCAGTGAATCCTCACTCAGTTAAAATGAGCTGGTCAGCAGCACCGGGGATTCCCCTGCAGTCTCAGTCAACAATGATCTCACTTTAATTTAACCTATACCTCTGTAATGAACATACTTACACCGTAAATGCTGCTCATCATCATCATCATCATCATCATCATCATCATCATCATTAGAACTATTGAGCCTACTGGCGGAATCTGACCGCATGCGACTGTCACCAACACGTGCTGGATGTGTAATTTCCGATCTCACTTCAAAAACTTGTCTCATCATTTAGACTTAATTGTTTCTAAACTAAATAAATCTGTAAATAAATAACAAAAAATACGAAAGCAATTGTAGTAGTTTAAGATGGGTATGAAACTACAAATTTTGTTCAAGAACTATATGGTATTTCCAGTATTTTTGGCAGTATCAGAGGTGTTTCTGATACCAATATCAACTAATGGAAAAGAGCTTCCTAAAGAGGACAGGAGAAAAGGAAGGAACGTGTCAAACCCTTTGAAAATAGTTTATACAGAATTAATCAAATTCATTTCATGGAGCAGTTAGTTTTACTGTTGGGTGGCTGCAAAAACTGCAGAAATCACCTGTTTGGTTTGGTCCCCTGCAGACTCATGGCCACAGAAGATACAAAGTCAGGAGGATCCAGTGAATCCAGTTTTCAGTCTGAGGAGTCAGTGAGGAGGTCGACAGGCCCCAATGGATCCTGGGAGTCGGAGCTGACCTCCATCCAACACTCCCTGAAGTTTGTGCTGAAGCTGAAAGAGGAATTCATTTGCCCAATCTGCAGAGGGGTTGTGCTCAACCCCCAGCAGAACTCCTGCGGACACATCTACTGCTTCCACTGCCTCCAAGAACTGCTGTAGGTGCCTCCAGTGCACCTGAAAATACACTCACACCAACACATTTCACCTGAAAATATTTTCTAGTGACACACTTCATCCTACAACACATCCAACAACAACTACAACATGATACACAGTAGTATAAGTTGAGAGGTGGGAGTTAAATGTATCCCACAGTTCACCACAGTCTGAAGAAAGTTTATGACAACCACAGACAAAACAACAAAACAAAGTAAACCATGCTGATTTTACTGTTCTCCGTACTGTTGTGTCAGCAGCCTGTGGGCTTCAGTATGGTTGTTAGTCGGACAGAGTTTAGGTTCAGTCTGGTTACTTCGGTGTGAACTCAGGTCTGCTTTGTGTCTCAGGGAGAGTTCGTCACTGTCCAGCCCAGTATGCCCAGTGGACAGAGCTGTGATCACACCAGCTGAGGTCAGAACACACACACACACACACACACATCCCTCCAATGTTGTTGTCACTCTCATGTTGAAATAGTGCACTTGTTGGGGACTATTTTCAGTGGTGGATTGATGCATATATGGTGCCCTAGGGAGTATTTGCAGCAGCAGGATGATGTATGTGTGGGACTGAAACTAAATAAACTATTGTGTGTGATGAGGAAATGTGTATAGGGTTCACGGATGTGTTTTAATAGTTTCTGGGAGGAATCAGATTCATCACAGTAAAAAGACAATAATGAATAGTTTTTTTTCCCTGCAGGTGTTCCAGGACAACTGCTGCAAACGAGAAATCTCCAGTTTAGAAGTGTTCTGCACCAACTCCCCAGCATGCACCTCTGTTGTCACATTAAACCATCTGCAGGTAGACTTTATCAAGCAGCAGGAATGTGTTTGAAAATGTGCTGAGTCAGCCACTTATCACACATGGCTACACTGAGCTCAGTGCAATAAAGACTGGGGGAATGATTCATTTCTATAAAACATGGAAAATGTGGAGCTCTGAGCCGACAACATCTTTTTGTCTTCTGCAGGAGCACCTGATGTCGTGTCTGTATGAGCATCTACAGTGCTCCAATCCAGGATGCAGGGCAATGCTACAGAGGAGACACCTGCAGGAACACCTGGCCAACACCTGTCCTCACCGCTCAGAGCCCTGTCCACACTGCAGGGAACTGCACCGACTCAGCCTAATCCAGGTAAAGTTGTGCACACACAGTGTGGGAGTAGGTGCGTCTAACAGTCTGTTCGAGTACATGGAGAGCAGGCTGTCCTGGTGGAACCACCTGATGTTCCAGTCATGTCCTCTTATTGACCCAAGCCCTCTCAGGTTGAGCTCAAAGACCTCTACCCTGCCACCACACACCAGAAATGAATATGGGAAGATTAAAATGAATCTGTAGAGTTTTCACTACAGATACAGTACATGTGACCGCGATCATGAGCAGTCAGAGCAACGAGTCGTTTGGCTTTCACTGAAGCTGAGATGTGTTTGTGGTCCCTGTTGTGTAGGATCACGTGCTGAGCTCTTGTCCAGATGTGGAGGTGGACTGTCCTGACGGCTGCACCCAGAAGGTTCCCAGAAACAAGGTGAGCTCATCCTCTGATTCACACAGTTTACCTGCAGTTACAGTGATATAACCTACTGCTGATTGGCTGAGGGTCGTCACCAACAACTAACTTCAGTACTGAAGAAAACTTCTCCTGGATGGAAACCAAAAGTACAACAACAACAGAAAAAAAAACCCATTATGGTAACAACTGACCAATCAGAGCCAAGCATTCCACATTAACATGTGTGTTTTCTGTCTGTTCCTTTTTCAGTTGAACGAACACAGAGAATCGTGTCCTGAGATCCACACTGAATGCTCTTATAAGAATTTTGGCTGCTCTGTACAGGTGTGTTCATCTAGACACCTGTGTGCTGACAGTAACACTGACGATCAGCTTATGACTTGTAATCGTTACCTGACCTTCATCGCTGCGTCCCGCAGGATAAAAGAGGGAACGTGAGACAGCATGAAGATACTGCTATCAACCATCACATGCTGCTGGTCCTGAGGAGCATCACCCACCTGGAACAACAGGTCTGTCACGTAAAACTGTCAGACAGAAGATGTCTACACTGTGCTGGTGGCTCGCAGTCTTGACACTTTGAGGATGAAGATATAACTGGGTAGTTTTGTAACTGTAGTGACATCTGAGTGTGTCTATAATATAACTTGAAACCTATAAGTGTCGCACAGATGTTATTTATATTATGGTCTGAGTACAAGACTGTTATCTCCACGGTTTAGGTGGGGCTTCTCCAGGAGGAGGTGCTACTTAGGCAGCAGGAGGCACAGGCAGACAGTTTACTGCTTGCTGGTCTGCACAAGAAGATCAGCCCGCTGCTGCAGCAGAACAGCCACCACGAACATGTCGTCTCCACAGCTCAGGTAAACTAAGTTTGCAGGCATCGGCACTATTATAAACCACTGTAAACTCAAAAACTGTCAGACAAAACATAAAACTGTGATGATTAAAACACTGCAGAAGATCTGAAAAAGATGAATACACCGGTAATAGTTTGAAGTCTTGCAATCCATTTAAAGTTTGAATGAGGTTTCCCATGTGCAGCAATTCCACCATAAATATCCTACAAATTCAGGATCAGAGCAGCATTATTAAACTATTTACCTCTTCCTGTGTGTAATCAGAGGACTCTTAGCAGGCAGGAGGACATCCTGTCCACTGTCCAGCTGGATGTCCAGCGGGCATCTCGGGGACTCCCTGGTCTGGAGGAGCTAGAGCAGCTCAAGAAGTCTCTGGATGCGGTGATGCAGGAAGTGTCGGCGGCCGATAGCCTCAGGGAACACCTCGGTAATGAAATCTACCTCTCAGAACCTGAGTTTATAAAGCCCAGTATGCTTTGAGGCTAGAGCTCTAACCTGATCAATCCCTGTTAGAGTTTCTTCTCCCATATTCCTGTCACTCTCTACTCAGAATAAAGGCAAAAAATAATAAAACAATGGATCCCTTCTCTGTACTATCCAGAACACAATTTAAGGTATCTGCATTGGTATCAGGAAGGAAAACTTGGGATTGCATCGTCTTTTGGCTAATTCTGGTAGTTCTGCTGTTGGTACTTTCTTCTTCCAGGAACTTTGGAGGAGAAGCTAAGGTGTCACTCGGGTCTCCTGGATCTCCACGCCGCTCAGCTTAGTCACAATAAGCAGCGACTGCAGGAACTCGAGACCACGTCCTACGACGGCAGGCTGATCTGGAAGATCCAGGACTTCAAGAAAAGGAGGGACGCTGAGGCCAAAGGTCAACTGCCATGCCTGAGCAGCACGCCGTTTCACACCGGACGCTGTGGCTACAAAATGGCTGTCAAAGCCTACCTGAACGGAGACGGTGAAGGAAGAGGGACTCACCTGTCCCTCTATGTGGTCCTGATGCCGGGGGACTTTGATGCTTTACTGCCGTGGCCTTTTAGACAGACTGTGACTCTGTCTGTTATGGATCAAAGTGGTGCCAGTAACCACCGGAGTCTCAGTTTTAGACCCGACCCTGCGTCCAAAAGCTTCCAACAACCCGCCGCTGAGTCTGTGAGCAACGTTGCTGTTGGATTTTCATGCTTCCTTCCTTTGAACAAGCTGGAAGCTCCCCAGAACGCTGCTTACGTCAAAGATGACACACTTTTCGTTAAAGTGAAGGTGGACATGGCCGGTTTAGAGCTTTGAGTTAGAGTTTGTTGTGAATTTGATTAATTACATTGGCGACATCTGGTGGTCGACGCATGAATGACACAATGGTCGATAGTGCAACACTGTGTTTACTGTGATGCTCTCGAACCTCATGAAAAAGTCAAAAAAAGAAGGTGCTGGACATCGATAGAAGTCGTAACCCATAAAGTGTCAAACTGTCATTTACGGACTTCAGTTAAACAAATGAGATAGAACATGTTATTCAGTGCTGGTGGGAGGATCTTGTTGCCTTTGGCGGAGCCATGCAGGCTTGATGTTTCCCCGTTTCCAGTCTTTACGCCAAGCTAAGCTAACTAGCTACATGTTGTAGCCTAGCTATTTATCGTATAGACATGAGAGTGGTATCAATATCAAACCTTTATCTCTCAGCGAGATTAATATAATTCTCCAATTCAATTGATGGATACGAAATCATTTAATGATTTATCTCACAATCACAATTTTATGATCAATTTTTTAAGGTTTGTTGCACTGAAATCAGAATTTAATTGTGTTTGTCCACAAGAGCTGAAACCCAGTTTACTGTTTTAGGGCGTGTTAGATTGGCAGCTAATGGAACACTGTACTACTGCAGAGAGATTTTAATGACCATTACAGTTCAGGTAGTGGGGTTGGTGTGTCATTAACAAAGACAATAAGGTACTTAACTTTCTGTAAGAGAGAAGACTAAGTGTTTCTATCAGGCTGCTGAGCAGGAAGAAATAATGAAGAATAAAGTTTAGTCTTTTATCAAATCAAGTGAGTTAAAGGTTTATCAGTCAAGTGTTGTTTGTGTTTAACTGCATGTGGATGTCTTTTCTGAATAATGAAACAAGAACATAACAAATGACAATCCCTGACTGAGGACACACTCTCTGATCTCTGAACAATGTTATCATCTACTGATGGATGAGACCATGAACTCTCTGTCTCTTACACGCAGACACAGTTGCTCAAACATAGCAGCTCAGTGCTGTCTTGTGTGCAGTTATAAAAAGGCTGGCGTTGTTTGGACTGTAACTGGACTCCTGCAGGCTGCAGGACGAGCTGCCCAGGACCAGCGCCACTATTCTTAGATCCTTTGTTAGGCTGTTGGCTGAAAGCATCTGCCATCGACGATATGTGGAAGGTCAAACGTGAGTGTCCCATCGTTTTCACCGCATGCCTCTGTGTTTTTCACTCAGGAAACTTAACTCATTGTTGTGGTTTATTACATCTGACTGATAAATAGTTCGCTCTGCCCAGATACAATGAGGAATGAGAGTGTGTGACTGTCTCTGTTTAACAGTTACTGAGCCCAATCCAAAAAGATGTTTGTGTAGATATGTTTGACATTTTGCTTCTGTTGCAGCTCCACTTGAGTTTCCTATGGAGAGGAGGTACCGGCCGATCTTAGAGGTAATGATATAATGGTGCATTGTGAGTTTGCAAGCTAAAACTGAGCTAAAACTGAGCTAAACTTAAGTTATTGCAGTAAATTTCCTGGATCAATTCAACTGAACTCTCTACGCCACACATGAAAGAGAATTTATATAATTTGGCCAATCAGCACAGCCATCAAGTAGCCAATCATTCGGTTGGTTTGTGAATGTACACCCAGTGGAAATATTATTTATGCAATTCACAGTTAAATATTGTTGAAAGGTGATGGCATCGTTCTGACCAACAGCTCTATTGTGTGCATTCAGAGTTTGGTTCCTCCCGACCCCATGTCCCAGTTCCACCTAAAGAGAGGTTCCCCCGAGGAGGAGTTCCCAAACCTTTATAGGAACTCTACCTGGATGGCCCGGATCCTCACACCAGCCATGTACCGACGACAGTTCGACCGCTGCACCCACAGCGGAGTCCTTTTCGATGACGTCATCCGCCCGGGCCTCGAGGAACCAGGTGATGTCACTGTGATACCAAACACAAACACTAAGTCAATATATTTTCAGATCATCAGTGTCCGTCTGTAAAGCTGTCTGCCAATCTATAATGTTTGCGCACAAAGGTGACTGGTTGGGTCCTTTATCTGTGGGATGCATTGCCGGCGACGCCCAGTCCTACGTCCTGTTCTGTGATTTCTTCGACCGAGTCATCGAGGCATATCACGAACACAAGGTCACCAGCCAGACACCAGAGAGCGACTTCAACTATGACAACCTGAAGGTAGCTGGTCAGACCACTGGGTGTCCGCAGACGTCATTTAGCAGCACCACAAAAAATGTCTACTGGCTGTACCTGTTTGCAGCAGGATTCAAACCTGTATTCATGCAGGATGAGCTCTTAATCAATGCCAAGCTCGTAGACATCTTAAAAGAAATGACCATATTTGTTCAATGTTATCAACAACTGTAAATGCAAACTGTTTGATCTATCTAATGAAAGTTGATGTGTGTGTTGCAGGGGGCTGATGACCTGGACAGGTCATACGCCGTACGCTGTGTGCTGAGCGTCGTTCGTGGCGTCGAAGACTTCTGCTTCCCGATGCACTGCAGCCGAGGAGAGCGCAGGAAGCTCCTCACTTTGGCCAGGAGAGGTACTCCACAAGCAGCACTTGTTTCTCAGCTACCAGTGTCTGCAGATTCAGCCGGAAATTTCTGCAGGATGCCACTTATCCACACAATGCACAGAGAAAAATGGATGTAAGAAAAGGGACGGTTTTGTTCGTCAACATGAAGGTCACTGAGATATTCAAGTAATTAGTTTAAAGTAATCAGTTTACATCTAAATTGCTGGTGGCCTCAGAGTCAACCCCTGACTAGTTGCTGTAAACCGGCTGACGAGTTTCCTTTCTTCCTCAGCTCTACAGCAGCTGGAGGAGGAGCTGCCAGGTCAACTCCTCTTACTGGATGAGCTGAACCAGGAGCAGCAGAGGGAGCTGAACCTGAGCCCTCCGTCTTCCTCCCAGCTCCGCATCGGTGTGGCCCGCGACTGGCCTGACGCCAGGGCCGTGTGGTCAGTCTGATTTGTAGTATGGAAGGAGAAAGGCTATAGCTCAGGTGGTAGAACAGATCAGACTGGTAGTAAGAAATGACAACCATACATTGCTCCAGATGTGTGTGTGCATGTGGGAACAAGTCAAAGTATCTCCTATCTTAAAATAATGCAAAACTGGACATTCATTGGATTATAATCCTTGTCCAAGATCCCAAATGATGTACATGTGTTTATGATTCATTTCTTCAGGGTGAGTAAAGATGGCAGCCTCGTGGTCTGGGTCAACATGGAAGACCACCTCAGACTGGTGTCAACACGTGATGATGCCAACATCTCTGAGGCATTTAAATGCATCAGCATCAACCTGCACAAGGTCTGACTGTCAGAAAGGGTTGAAAAAGTGTGTGTTGGTGGGCTGCTGCTGGTAGTGTAATAGTATGGGGAATTCATGGTTTGAATGCCGCAGCCTGTCTGAGTGTTGTTTATCCCTTTTTTGCTGCGTTCCTTTAGGTTTTCTCAAACTGGTTTCACAAACTTGACAATGAGTGTCAGTGACCTTCAGTGACCTCCCAGGTCACCTGATCCGATCCAGTTCAAACCCTCTGGGATGTTTTAGAACAGGAGATCAGCAGCATGAATGTGCAGCTGACAAACATGGAGCAGAATCTCAAAGGATCATTTCTACAAGATTGCTTTAGTTGGAGTAGTTTATCCAACTGAAATTTCAGAGCTCTTGAATATGATTATTATAATACATTCCTTTTATTTGCTTCCTTTCTTTGCTGCTTCCAGCTGAGGGTTTTCTACAAGGAGCTCAAACACCCTTTTACCTGGAAGCAGCAGCTGGGATGGGTGACGAGCTCCCCGGCTGACGTGGGTACGGGTCTGAGGATCAATGTCCACCTCAAACTGCAACACCTTCCCCAACACAAACGCCTCCCAGATGTCCTGAAGAGACTGAGGATCCGCATGGACAAAACAGGTACGGAGGAAGATCCCCCAGTTATTAATTGCATATAATGTATTATACTTTTTCAAACTGATCTGTGTTGGTTTTGAATCAGATCATTGGGAGCGTGGTAGAGAGCACCAACACCTGAAGAGGCTTTTTGTTACATCTGACCTTGTTCTTGATGTAATGTGATGACTGTGCTACTTACTGAATCATGAGCCCATTGTACACTTGTTCTCTGTGAAAATCAGAGTTTAGCAGATGTTTAACAGAAGCTTCAGAGTCAAACTTACCTTTTTTTATTTCCCAGAATCCTCTGAACTGTATATCGTGAGCAACGTGGCAACTTTTGGCCCAAGCGAGGTGGGACTGACCCAGCTGGTGGTGGATGGAGTCAAACTGCTCATTGCCATGGAGAAGAGGCTGGAGGTCAACAGAGACATCGACGAGCTCGTTCCAGCACAGAAGTAGATCTGGATGACGATTGGACTCTAAGATGCTCTGTCAAATAGGAGAAAATCATTCACAACCTGGTGGGTGTTTATCACCAGAACCAAACAACTTCAGCTGCAGAACAGTTTTAACTCAGTAATAACTCAGGTTAAGTTCCCAGAAGTGGGACTGGGCAATTAATCCAAATAAGGACATTTATTGGCATTTGGTTTAATTCAATCATATCATGTTACTGTTTTACACATAAAAATCATTCAAACAATAATTTTGAACAAATTGTTATTAAAAGCTAACAAAACAGTTGCAGATGCATTTCTGTCCAAAGACTGGAACAGACTTCAAACAAAAAAAGAATCTGCCAGATTGTGATTTCAGTGAAAAACAATGATCACTGTTAAAAATAAATCAGGTCAATGAGATCAACTCTGAGATTACACCTTGGCTTCTCTTTATATTAAAATCTCCTAGACCAAATGTATAAGCCACTGTGACTTTGCACTTATTTTTGCTACCACTTTGTTGACACTTCTGTGCTTCTTTTTACCAAGTGGACACTATTGTACTTGTCCACAGACTGTGTCTCTGATGAACCATCACAGTCTGAATATGATGGGGTTTTATGCCACCTCATCTTAATTTTTCCAGAGTAGTTACACCAGATAAACTGCAATTTAAGCCTAAATTAATTGAGATAAACTGTATCTTCCTTACTTTGCTGATTTGTATTAGTATTGGTTATAATTAAAACCAAAAAGCTGAAGAGAGAAGTCTTAACGTAAACAAGAAGCTCATGTTGAAAGACTTATCTGCTGAGAGTATTTGGTGAGTCCAGAGATGCCATCACAAAATTCTGGACCGGATGCATCTGGTCCTGGAGTCAAGGTAGAAGGTGGTACTGAAAGCTGAAAGAAGTAAGAATTTGAAGAGGTCACAGTACACGTCAACAGTATGTGTCAATATGCACAGTAAGTATGTGTATAGACCATACTTCATCAAAAATACATTTAGACCCTGTTTCATTTCTTCAGTCAAGATTGATTGAAAAAGTCCAAACAGCAACAGTTTCATCCTCCAGTGGCATTTAATCAGCTGTGATCACAAAATGAATCACAGTGAAAATGTTTGATTTCTGTGGTTTTTATTTCAAATGAACCCATCATGGCTACACTGGACTTTGCTACTTTCCTGTTGTTGATGGGCCTGACAAACCAGAGGCAGTCACCAGGTACAAGTTCCTGTCTGAGAGCTGAGGTGAAGGCTTGTTTCAAGTAAGAGGCTCAGATTTGCGTTGTCTTTCCCACCACATGACGGCTGCCTCACATTCAAGACTGCATGTTTTAACCTCTTGCATCCCTGTCAGACAACAAGGATTGTGGATGTGCAGTTTTTCTCTCTTCCTGGTTTTAAGTGCTACAACATTACGTGTTCTCCACTTTCAGTAACAATGGATTGCACAGTGAACCCATAGGACCTTGACTCTGTAGTGACATGTACAGCTGTTTAGTAACTCTGCTGATATAAAGAAAGATATTAGAAAATAATTAAAAATATAAAAGAAAAAAATCTAAAACTGAAAAACACTAACTGCTCCTTTCCTGTAACTGAATGCATAAGAAGTACAAAGCTGCACTTTCAGACACATACAGGTTTAAGTTGCTCAACCAGGAAACAGCAGTAAACAGGCTTAAAGCATAGCTTTAGTGATATTCCACACATTTCTGAAATCCCATAATGCTAATAGCAATGCTGGGAGCTGAAGTCAGACAGCACTGAAAGATGGACTCACAATTTGTTGCACATGATCTTTGTTGATGGTAGAAATAACACCAGATTCATCCATTTCAATTTGAGCAGGGGAAATGTGAATAGAAATTATGATTTGCTTGAGGTGCATTGAAAGTCTCAGTGGTGGCTTCATTCAACAGTGACATAAATGCAACCACTTATGTATAAAAATTAAAAATCTAAATATCACAGCTAAAAGCCTCAGTGGAGAAGCTTCAGTGGAGGAAAACTAATGGAGACTAAAGACAGTGGACACCAAATAAAAAAAGTGTGTACACAAACCAGGACCAGTCAACACTGTACCAGCACATACACACTATCTGGACAGGTATCATTTTTGTACAGCAGTAATAACCATAACTGAGAGGAAAAATAACCCAAACACATTCTGATCTGTCAGCTGTAACTGTGGAAAAAGATTTACAGAGCTTTACATTTTGTGTTTGAATCACTGGGAAAGTTCTCTGTTCACTAATCATCAACACCAGTATTATTGCAACATTATAAACATCAGCCAGCAGGGGAGTAAAAGGGCGTGCTGTTTCAGGAGGTCAGAGGTCACCCACATCACATCACAGTGATACAATCACCAGTGAGGATGCTGTCACAACCTGATTGTTAATCACATTGCATGACTCATTACCTCTGCTGCCAGCTGTGCAACTTACAGCATTAAAAGTAAACTGAGAATAAATATCTTCTGCCTATGCCATTGCGGCAGCTACTGTAGCTTGTCGAATATTAAAAAATCAGGCAATAAAGACAGAAAGAAATGTTTCACATATGCCCAGACAGAATGAATGAATGAAAAAGTCACTTAATCATGAAGTTACACAGCATGCGGCGCTAATATTTTGCTAGAGATAAACCACATTTATACTTAATATATACTTAATCATACTTATAAGAGTTTTGTGCTAGTTTTGTTTAGAAGCAGGCATAAATTATTTTAGCAATTTCACCCCATTCATTGAGGAACACCCTGCTACCGCCCCCTAGGTGAATGCAGTTTAGGTACAATGGAGTTAAATGGAAGAAATGGACAGGCTCTCCATAGATCGGCTCTGAATAGGTGCTGAGGCCACAGACTGAAAGAATTTTGCACCGTCAGAGGACAACGAAAACATGGCTACAGAAAAACATCTGGTGAATACTGTGTTTTTTAGACTGTAATAGCATTTTTAGCTAGTTGTCCTACTTTTGCATATTGCACATGCCAGGAGAGTTGCACAGATAGAGCAGAGGTAATATTTCATTTGACTGCACTGCAGAAATCAGATTACTGTTAGCAGACAGGTTAAGGCGAGAAACTGGATAATGAGTTGACATGCACTGCAATATTATTAGAACTCTAAATCTCCACGTTACATGCAGCCTCATCAGTCTCCCCTAACATACTGCTGCACTTTGCTTTCCTGGCTCTTTTACATGCAAATTAATTCTCAATAAGAAGTTTAGAACCCTGGTTTAAGACTCATCAGGTTTCTCCAGTAGAAATCTACCTGTGACAGATTTAATCCCTTTGACCTGACAACAAGTATCCACTTTAAATGATGGTTCAGAAATCCAGATTTTTTAAGTGCATGTAAACACAGCGATAAAACAACCTGCTGTCCAGAAGCAACACTGAGGGATGAACCACAACCTGCCGAAAGTCTGCGCCATCACTTCTTTTAATATTTGGTTTCACTGGCATCAACATGTAGTGATCACATTAAATATTATGTGTGTCGAGTATAATAAGGTGTATTTTCTCTGAGTCATACAGCAGTTAGCCTGGAATAGTGCCGAACACAAGATGGCCGCCGTCACTCGGTGGGGCGCCATTCTCTGAAGAAGAGGAGCAGAGCAATTCTTCCTCCAAAGTTTAAGGATAATTTCATAACAAGTGGGAGTCATTCAAAGCCTGAGCTCGTTGGCCACCTTGGAGGCAATGTTCTTGAAGGCGATGGATGTGCCAGAGATCCTTTTAAACCGCACGCCATTGAGCGAGAGGCGGGGCAATTTGCACACCTCCATCTCCCACTGGACCAGACTGTCCTGCCGGGCATCTCCGTGCACGCAGAACAGCAAGTAACGCTCGCGCTGCTCGTAGTCGCAGTTGTTGGCATCCAGGACCCTCCGGATCTCCTTCATCATGTCCCCTGGCTCCATGGAGGACGTGGTCTTCATGCTCCAGGTGAACCGCAGGGAACGCGGCTTGGAGTCCCGCACCTCCTCTTTGGGTTCACCCGACAAACTCCTGGGGGAGGTATATATATGATTGTGAGAGTAGTACTACTTAACTAAACAAGAACATATTTCATTATTTATCTCTTCTATCTTTCCAGTTAGGGTTTGGGTTTTATTGGTGTGAGATACCTGAGAACTGCTAAGGAACTGCTCAACTGGTTTTCTGATTAGCCAAAGTAACAGAAACACTGAATTTCAGAGAAGCACAACACTCAGACTCTTACTGACCTGCGTACAAACTTGGAGGTGATCTTTCCGATCAGGGAGGTGGAGGTGCCGCGGCGGGGCGTGGCCAGCGACCCGGTGGTGTGCTGTGACAGGCTGGGTGAGGCCGGTGGGCCATTGTATGTGGCCGGTCGCCGGTCTCGAAGCTGAGCACCATGGAAGGTGGAGCGGCTGGAGGAGCCACGGGGGAAGCGACTCCGGTCCGGCGTAGTGGTGCTACTGCTGCTGCTGGTGACACTGAAGGCTGAAGGTGAGGAGGGGGGTTGGTGGGAGGAGCTGGGAGTGGGACGAGACAAGGTTTTTAAAGTAGTGATATAGAAATGAGAAGTTCACTGACATGTTTCACGCAAGAGTGTTCACCTCTGATACTCAGCGTTGTCGTCGATGGGAGGGAGGCTGGACTTCATGGGATGTCCTGACGCTGACATGGACTTGACGTGACGGGGACGCGTGGAGGAGACGGCTGCCCCTGGTGAAGGGGAAGGGGAGGCTGCTGGTACCTCAGGTAGACTGAAACAGAGACAGCTGAGTTACTGATTTTGTAAATCAGCATGTCATCGGGGACAACTCAACAGATTTAATCTCACCTGCTGTCCTTCCCGTTGGGGATAGCAGCGGAGTGGCGTTCGGTACTTGTCCTCTCATAGACATACGTGTTCCTCCGGGTCATGCTCTATAGCACAAAGAACCAGTCTACTTTACTCCTCAGATTCAAGATGACACAGAGTGTGTGAAGTCCGGCCACCACCCTCGATCTTAGAGTTTTACCAGTAGTGGAGCTAGAAAGTTGTCCTGAGGGTGGTGCTTATAAAATTGCTGATTGGCAGTTGATTATACGCTGCACTGCAAATACAAAAAACTGAGGTCAAATTGACCTTTAACCCTGGTTAATCCTAGTGTATCTGTATCAGGACCTGGCTCTGTATCCCCTCACCCCTGAGGCCGTGGCGGACTTCCTGCGGTCAGGAGCTCCGATGGGGGAGGCAGGCTGTTCCCTCCTGTCGCTTTCTACACTGTTGGCATGGCTACGTTTGGTGTAGGAGACAGGTGGGGGGATGGAGGGCGCCACTGAGACAAAAAAACAGACAAACATACAAAAAAGCAAAAAAAATTGCCCAGAGATAGCTGAGTAAGTTCACAGCAGATATATGTCTCGAAGGTCAAGTATGAACTAACTGGGATCGGAGCAAATAGAAATCTGGTGGGACGTGAACTCACCGTGGTCGCTGAAACGCCGCTGCTTCTGACTGGTTGTTACAGTGCGAGAGTGGGCGGGGGACTGACTGGAGCCGTTGAGGTCGCTGCATGGTCGCGACCTTGGAAGCAGGTTACTGCTGGTCAAAGGCTCAGTGGCTTCAAACTGTTGGAGAGAACAGAGGATTCTGGGTAAGAATTGCATGTGTTACCAGGTCTTGAGCTTTTGATGGAGCTAGGCTAACAGTGTCCCCCTGCTAAACACAGTCACAAAATGCAGTTAATGTAACACACCTCAGCAGGTTTCCTCCCCAGCAGCAGATACGTTGCCGTTGCCTCGTTATATTTTTTGCCGTCCAGTGCCTTTATCACATCCTCCTGGGGGAAGCCCATCGTCCCCATCAACTCTGATTGGTCAGAAAATACACAGCACACTCCTCTTTGGTTGGTGCAAAAACAAGCTTTACAGGCGACAGCTATGCTAGCAACTCTGTGAGGCCTCATAATGGTGCTTTGAGCTAAATGTTAATGCTAAATGCTCACACAATTACATTAATGTAAACACATTAAAGATTTTTCCTTTGAAACTTTGATGATACGTACAGAAAAGAAATGGGAAATCAATCGATAATGAATGAATGAATTGCTAGCTGCAGCCTGAGTGGCGTTTATGTTTGCCAGACATGCGGTGAACACAAGCGCCACTCATGTGTATGTTCAATACCAAATGAATCATGTAAATGTGTGTGTGTCTGACCGATGCGTTCAAGGTCATTGAAGTCTTGCTCTGGTTCAATGTAAGGCTTCAGATCCTCATTCTCATAGCCAACGTTCATCCATCGATCCTTCATGATTTGCTAAGAAAGAGACAAATGACAGGAGTAACTGCAGCTGGATAAATTCAGCGTTTAAACATTATGATCCTAAGGAAGTCCTGGTTATAAATTTGTATTTATCTTCTTATTTTTGGTTGATGGCGGAGTTTTAAAGGTTGAAGGCAGGGTTGCTGAGCCTGGGTTTTACCCGAAGGCTGCCTCGTTTCCCGGGGTTTAGGACCAGCAGCTTCTTCAGCAGGTTTTCACAGTCAGTCGACATGTAGAAGGGAATCCGGTACTTTCCTCTGAGAACACGTTCCCTCAGCTCCTGCAGACACACACACACACACACACAATGACCACTCCAGAATTCCCTTTAGCTACAATGCTAACAATGCTGACTAATTGGAAGGAAAAATCATACAGTAACTTATGATACAGGTTTATACTGTTCAGTTTTTGCTGAAGTTGTTTTTGTCATGTCTGGGGTGCAGATGGTTTTACAGGCATTTCTCTTATTTTGTCCACACCAATCTAACCTTGAGGTTCTGTCCGTCGAAGGGCAGCGAGCCGCTGACCAGCGTGTAGAGAATCACTCCCAAACTCCAGACGTCCACTTCCGGCCCGTCATACTTCTTCCCCTGCAAGTTCACAGAACTACATTACCCCGCAGCCCACTGCTATTCCATGACAGTTCACTGTGTTGAGCTGCTGCATTTATTTTGTACACTTTGATTCAATTATTCCTGATTCCTTTACTCTGTAAATTTCGTTTAAAAAAGTTAATCTTCCAACTGAAGTTTCATCATATGTTATCTGACTAAATGTATTAGGAAACATTTTCATCCTACCACAGTATGTCTTCAAATATATACTATTAATTCCCATTTCTTGTCTTTTTTCACACTTTTGTCTCATTGTCTCTGAAGTTCTGTTTTGTTGCTCTTTTTAAAAGAACATAAGCACAACATAAAACAAATCTAGTAGGAATAATATAATAATATTGATTATTCATTTACACCATAATAATCCTAAAATCATCTCCTGCATCATAAAACAAGTCAATTTTATTGATACAAAGTATCTGAGTGTGGATCTGTGAGTATGGTGTCATTAGAGGGAATGCATCCATTTATCACTCCGGCCCAAGGTGTTGTTATGCAGGTGTGGTGGGTGAGGGCCCGAGTGTTCACCTGGAAGAGTTCGGGAGCAGCGTAAGGAGGAGAGCCACAGAACGTGTCCAGCTTACTGCCCATCGTGAACTCATTACTGAAGCCAAAGTCTGCTATTTTAATGTTCATGTCGGCGTCCAGCAGGAGGTTCTCTGCCTGAGAGACAATTCATTCAATTCATTTACATGCTGTACAAACTGTCACACAAAAAAATTCAACATGTTTTTTCCATATTGGTCGAGATTAATGATCAAAGATACTTATCATTGTCCCACTGTGTGTGTGTGTGTGTGTGTGTGTGTGTGTATGTACCTTGAGGTCTCGGTGTACAATCCTCTTCTGGTGACAGTACTCCACTGCTGACACAATCTGACAGAAACACACAGTGATAGAAGCAGAAGTGGAAGAAGCAGAAAAAAGAAGAAGAAGAAGAAGAAGAGGTTGGTGCCGTAGGAGAGCACATGCTGTTAACCTAAATCTAAGTTTTTCATATCCTTTCTCTCTGAGGTGGCCTTCTCGTAGTCAATTTGTCGGGCTCAGCTCTTTGGTCAGACTGGACTCTCATCGGTCTAAGCTGGACTGTCCTGGGCCCTGTCAGCTCAGCTACAAACTGAGCTAAGAGAACACTGGAAAGTAAAATGAGTGAAATTACAAGCAGCCTGTGTAGGAGAACTTAACCACAGATGTGTTTCTGTAGCAGCAGCAGCTGAGCTGGTTGAACAGCTCCGTTAGCCACTACGCTAATGGACCCATAATGAAACGGCTACATTTCATTAGTGGTTACTTAACACTGAGTAACGCTGGGGGAAGGGTGTGTGTGGTCTGGTCCCTGTATGAAGGATAAGCCATCACATCCTGCAGTGGGTAATGTGGTGGGTTTACCAATCACTGGCCTGACACCCCCACTTCATTTGAACTTGAGTATTTCCTGCAGGTCATGCCGGGGAGGCTGTCTGAATACTGTTCAACCCTTCCTGCTGCAACAGCTCAACACACAGCACTGTTCATAAAATATCATGGGAAAACATCTGGAAAGCTGGTGCTGCTTGCAGATTTCAAATAAGCAAGATTTCCATTCAAATGTAGTAAAGTTGTTTATGTGAAACTTTGGGCCAGATAGTGGCGTTGGTATTAAAAGATCTCACCTGGCGGAACTTGGCTCTGGCCTCCTTCTCCTTCATTCGTCCATGAGCCACCAGGTAGTCAAAGACCTCACCTGAAAAACACAGACAGATGTGATGTGACAGACCTATACCTGGAAAACGACACCTTCGGATGACGTTGATTTTCTTGTTCACTGATGACCTGTGTGCGTGGGGTTGTCATAAAGGTGAGCTGGTCTTACCTCCACTGGCGTACTCCATCACCAGGTACAGAGTTTTCTCCGTCTCAATCACCTCAAACAGCTTCACTGAAACACAACAGAGGGAACATCAAACAGCTGCTAAATCCTCTGCCATGGTAATAGAAACGATACTGAGCACTGCTGCTGCCAAATACTGAGCCCTGCTTCTGTTAATATGCAGTACACTGACTGATAACTTTGTTGAAAGGGAGGGAATGGGGGCAGTGGAGCATTTCGAGGAGGAGGAGTAGACTCACCGATGTTTGGGTGGTTTAGGATCTTCATCACACTGACTTCCCTGAAGAGCTGAAAACATTAAGTCATCAGCGAAACTGAAACTTAAACACATTTCCAAAAACTTTTTTCAGTTATTTTCTCTTTTGATGGAGCTCGGGTATTGGTGCCCCACTGCTTCCAGTCTTACTGCTAAGCTAGGCTAACCATGCCCTGTACTGGACATACAGAGATGAAACTAGTTTCCAGTATTAAATATCTGAGCCTAGAGAAGACAGAGACAAGGGACAAACAAATGTGATGTGTTTAACTGTCACATGACCCCACTGGATCTCAAGGTGACACATCTGTCCCTGATTGGCTAAGACAGAACTGCATCGACCGCCTGTCCATGTTATTTCCATGCATTTTTAAAAAGGGAAAGGAAGAGAGTAACTGAGAGCATACCTTCTGCAGACTGGTGGGGTTCAGCTGAGTTTTGTCAATGATCTTGATGGCGACCTGCAGTCCACAGAAACGTCCAAACCAGTCAGTTCAAGGCCTGATTACTACATTTAACTCCAGATCCTTTTCTGCATATACAAACATGTTTGCACTGAAACATATAATTTTACTAATTTACTTAAATAAAAGCTCTTCATCCTTTTCCTCAATAGCTTAGGGTTTGAGCACCAACACAACCAATTCATGTGACCTAATGAAATTAAGTGAAATACTGCACTTTCCTAAAAAGATCAAAGTGCTTTTTTATCCACTTAAAATGTTTATCTAATTTACTGTACTACACCAGTTGGTAATTTAATATCTGTGTTAGGTTCCTTTCTTCTATTGATTTTCATAGTTTCTATATGAAGCACGTTTCAGTGCAGTCTGCTTTGTACAAGACTACACTGAAACCTGGTGTTTGGTTTGACTGAAATAAAAACTGAATTAATTATTTAAAATTTTTAAATACACACTTAACAGGTAACACAAATAATCTCTCGCAGGAGAACACTGAGTCAGCAGGGTGAAAGCTCCGAGTTTTATCCAGGCTTGAGTCCAACAAACACAAATCATCGATGAGATTAAAATTGACTTGAGCAGAGAGAAGTAAAGTGTAGGAAACCAGCTTATTCAGGAGGCTTGGATTCACTTTAACCATCAGAGCAGAGAAATATTCATCAGTCGTTATGAAGTCAGAGCTTGAGACCTCCTGCTCTCATGTTATCTCAGTCCCACACCATCTCCTTCTTCTTCTCCTCCTCTCTTACCAACCACAGCCTGATGTCCCCGGGGAGGAAAAGGAGCGGCTGATTGGACGGCCTTGACTTCTCTCACAAAATGGATCTTAAAATAAGTGGAAAACGTCACACACACACGCACACTGTGTTTCGTCTTCTGACCAACCAACCTCTGCAGCATCAATAATTCATCCTGCAGCAGCCACCTCCAGCTGATCACAGATTTGACCCTGATGACTCGCTTGACCATGGAGGTGACATTCAGAAACAATGATGATCCTTCTGTTCCTGGTCAGGTTTCTGAATGGTTAATACACTACGTTGGTCGTTTGATTCACCAGGTAATGCTTTATTTCAAAACTGCGGAACTTCCACTGCAGCTGAAATACAGCTACAGCTAAGCCTGAGATTAAACTAAATAAGAAGGAGAAAGTTAATTGAATATTTATTGATTACCAAGAGAATCTGTAATGTATAGATGGCAGATGAAAGTTGTAAAGAATCCAGATGAAAAATGTTCATAAACTCTGTGTTGATTGTTTGTTTCAGGAACACCTGCATGCACCTGTGCCTTGGCAGGGAATATACAGTACCATATTATTTACTGTTGAGGAGGACAGTCTGAACTCTGTGTTGTGTTCTCACCTCTCGGCCGGTCAGTGTGTGTCGGGCCAGTTTGACCTTGGCGAAGTTGCCCTTGCCGATGGTCTTCAGCAGACGGTAGTTGCCCACATGTGGCTGTTCGTCCACGAGGGATGTCACAGAGCTGCGACATGGCGGTAGACTGTGACGGCTCGAAGATTTGGTGGGCGGAGCCGGTGGCTCAGGGAGTACGTCTGAGCGTTTAGGCTGAAAGAGATGCACAAACGCGTTCATTGCAGACATTTTAGGTCATCCCGAACTGAGTCGCAAATACCCCAACCAGCCTTGCCCCTAGGCAGTTATGGTGTGCCACAGGGAAGTGTACTAAGACCTTAAATTTTCTGCAACTCAGCTAACAAAGTACATCTGTATGCAGACAACACACATCTTTAATACTCTGGGAAAACAAAACAGAAATGCTAGCAAGCCTCAACAGAGGATATGAAATGACCTGCTTTGTGTTTTTGAGGTGATAAACTGTGACTTAAACCCTCAAAAAACTAAATCTAAGCAACTGCAAATTGTTGACAATTAGTAATTGGGTTAAGATCTTCAAGACAGTCCTCATGTTTACATACTTGTTATACTGGATCCTTGCCTCATCAAAAATGAGTAGCTTTGGGTGCAGTGAGTAGATGAGAAGCATTTGTAAACAGTCAAGTCCTCATCACTGTGTACAATGCACAGATGGATCAAGGTTAGACCACGTTCACTGAGTGGTCAGCATATGCTTTATAGATCATTGAAAGACTGATGAACTTGTGGCTGGTAGTGATATCAAACTGCCCCCCCACCCCCACCCCCCATCCCCCAAACTCCAAGCTCAGAATGTCCCTTCATAAACCTGACAGAGACACAAAATGTATGAGCTGGTTTATACTGACTGTGGTTTCAGTCCAGGACAATATTAACAGAGTAAGCTGTATTATCTGCTGCTGGCCAGCGGCTGTCAGAGGAACCGGAGCTGATACAAACCAGTCTGACAGCGTCTGAACCAGCTGGAGGAGTCGACACTGGGGAGACAAACACCTCTACTGTTACACCACAGCACCGTGAATCACACTGCACCAGCGCTGATGCTCAACACCAACTTAGAACAGTAAGTTACAGTCTTCGCTCTGCTGATTTGCTTGTTGGATGTAAACACAACAGATCTGATGATAAAGACCTGCGTGTCAGACTGAAGCATCTGTGTCACAAAAACATCAGTTCTACATGTTTGGGTCACAGAGTGGTGGTGAATTCTATGATGACATGACATTAGTTATTAATGTGGTTTACAAATGTCGATGTACTTTTTACTGACTTACATTTACCTGATAATTTTCATTACTCTTCAACTGTTGCTGTAGGTTAAAATAAGACTATCATAGGGGTAAAATTCACAAACTACAACACTTTGGCAAAGTGTCAAACACATGAATGCATCAATAATGGTAATGCATTCCTAAAATAAACATAAGTAATTACTTTTACTGTTAGTATATTTGGACACTGGATGCTGTGGTATTGCTTCTTCTGTTCAAGTAAAAGATCTTTACTTCTTCCACCACTATCCATCACTACAAAGATTACAGTACAATTTTTTTTTTTACCACAGATTCAGTGTTTTCTTGAACTAAATGCTGTCTCCATATGACGAGTTCCTCATGGTGAAGAACAGCAGTTTTAAACAGGAACCACTTTTTATTTGTGGTTCAGTTCACAGATTACAGATTACAATGCCTTCTGATTTGTTGGCTCAGCCCTTTTGTTACTTACTGGAGCCAGAGCCCTGATGTAACCACAGAGACTGTTTGTTACTCAACCGATTTAGAGACTATAAAAAGGGAAGAGACTCGATGGAGCGCTGAAGTGAAACCAGTGCATCCAGGTTCTGTTCCAGGAGAAAGAAAACCTCATTCAGGATCACACTAGCATTTGTCGTAACATGTTACTAAAACCCTGAAAATTTCGTGAATTGATAATAAAAACGTATAATCTGACATTCACATTGACAGTCAGTGATTAGTCATCTGTGGAGGTATGAAGAGAGACGGGGAGTGATCTGATGTCACATCTCTCCTTTCCCTTTTCCCTTTTATTTTACACAACTACATTAGTCACTTCACATGAAAACAACCAAGCACAGCACTGTGAATCTCTGAAAATCTGATTATTATCTCCACCTACATGACATGATACATACATATATGGCACACAGGCCGACTGATACATCAGGTTATTTACTTTTCAGGAAAAATATGGATTCACTTAATCTTTTGAATATGCAGCCTTAAACAGTTTAATCCCCATGATTAAAACTAGCACTGGTTAGCCACTGTGTTAACCAGGATGTGTCATCTGGCCAGTATGTCTTAGACCAGACAACCTCCCCCCAGCATACACACACACACACACACACACAGGGAGGTCAGAGGTCAAAGTTCACGATCTGGTTGGGACTGGTTGTTTCAGTGTCTCTTCAGCGGGGTGGAGGTGGATTTCAGTACTTGTGTGACTTCATGTCTCATCACTGGGGTGGAGAGGGTGGAGGAGGTTTCCACTCCCACTGGGGGAATCCCATGGTAAACCTATGCGTTGCCACAGTGACACAGAAAGCCTCCGGCTGCTGATTTCACAGTTTAGCAAAAAGCACAACGGAGTGATTCATCACTGAGGAGAATGGCCGCTGCACACTATCACTCTGGACACTACACTACTGTGGACATTTTGTGTATTTTGTAGTGGTTTAATAAGTTTACATCTTTGTGGTCATCTTCTGTATTTTTATGGTGGTTCAGAAATGTACATGTCATTTTGCGTTTTCTTTGAAACTGGAAATGGAACTGTCACTGCAAACCGGGGCTCTGGCCTGTTCAGGGGTTATCGGACAGCTTATACAAAGACAACTTATCTTGGCGCTGTGACGTAGCTCATGGTTTTGAATGTGACTTCCAGGAGAGCGAGCGTGAGTGAGAAACATTGCTTTCCTCCTGATATCACATCCTGCAGTGTATTTTGGGAAAAATCGATAGTGAACAGACAGTAAGAGCATGCTGTCGCTGCTGTACGTCAGACAGAAGTGAAGGAGACAAGATCAAAACTCTGCTGAGACTCAGAGACAAGGACATGACTCGGCAGCAAGATTCATTGAATTACACTATCAATAATATTTTAACAGGCTCTTTTGAATATGCTGAAGAATTCTATGAATGAAAATTTTGAAAACCAACATGGCCGCAGTACAACAATGTGAAAGCAGGAATATACTGATGTGATTTTGTTGCCGAAACAGCCATACAGTTAAATGAGTAAACAGACTATTAGATTAAAAACAGATAATAATGTTTTGATAACAGAATCAGATTCTGAAACGGTGGTCTGACAAAATGGGACATTTAAAACACCTAATGTTTTACTTATGGTTTAAAAATGGTGACACATTGGGATTGACCTTCAAGATTTTAAAGACTGAAGTGAGGCTGAGTGATGAGGACCTGCAGGAGGAACTCAAGAGAAGCCTGAGAACAACAAGCTGCTAGCATTCCCTGTATTAGCATGACAATATGGAAGCCATGTTTACCCAGCATTCCTCCAAGGTCCATCATCCTCGCCAACAGCATCCAAACATCCCAAAAACCAAAGAGCCCGTTCACACAGGGGACGCAGGGGAATGAAAACAACATTAGTCCATGTGTCTGACAGACAAGTGAGACAAACACAGTTGGTCAGAGACAAAGCTGCAGGTGGACGAAACCTCTGTGTCCATGTCCACAATCAACAGAGGATTACTGTTCCCCGATCAATACACAACGTCTGACATTAAAGGTGCCCTCAGCACAAAAATCCTCTCTGGTAGAATGTACTGACAGCTGAAGGAAACTACAATCAATCATCAAAGCGAATACGTTGTTATGCAAAAAGCCCACATTTACCATGATGTCCAGCAGATGCGAAATAATATGATCATCACCAGTGATGAACCAGAGTGCAGAATGGAGGACAGCACCAGGAGGACTTTAGCATGCCTGTACAAGAAGTCACCGTGATCTGAGACTGGTCTCCTCCACACTTATTTTTCACTCATGTGTCAAGCACAGCAGCTGTAAGCTACCTGCCACATGACTGCACAGATACAACCTGAGGCTACAGGTCATAGCAATCTCCAGTTCACCGGCTCATATTACTGAAGGAGTCTGGTATGAATCTGCATCTCCAGTACAAACTGTGACTCAGCTTCCCAAAGTGTCCGTATTTAAATCCAGACTGAAGAGCAGTAATCTAAACTAGCTGATGTTACTCACCAACAGACATTTAGCTAGTTTAAGTATCTAATGTTAGCATCAGGTTTCTACCTGCCCAGGACATATAACACATGTTAATATAAACTAACATAAAGCCAGCCTCACATCAGTCCTGAAAAGACTGTGGTGTAAATGCTGCACAGATGTTCGCTCAGGTGTGTACAAACAAACCAAAGTGCAGAACACCCACCGTGAGTAGTTCAGGGTGACTGGGAGATTACAGAACTCTGAGTCAGCACGGGCTGTGTAAAAAAGAGGACTGCTGTTAAATCAGAGAACCGGTGCAAAGGAAAGGGTAAAATATCACTGACAAACCTTTAAATCCAAGAAGCCGACCATCAACAGTTTTCACCTGCGATCATATCTTCACATGAAAACTCCAGTGTGTGCTGGTACACAGTAACAGGGGCAATCTCAAAATATGTGCCAATAAAACCCAAACTACCTCGATCAATCAAACTGCTGTGACTGTTTCCACTGGACTCAACCAAACTGATCCAGAGTCTGTAGATCAATCAGACTGAACTGTCAGAGTTCTGACTTCAACAATAGTAAAAAAAATAACACAAACTTAAGAAATATATACAAATAAAATACCAAAGATGAAAGATATCACTAATTAGCACAATTTTAGCAGTGATAACATTGGTTCTGCACTATCTATAATAAAACAAATAAAAGCCCATTGATAATAAATCTAATGAAAGGTCCCACACTATACAAGGATTTTAACTCCATAAATAATAGAGTAGTAATTAAAATGCACCATTAATAAAAATAACAGAGGCGTATCAATAATCATAATGTAAAATACTTAAATAATCTAAAATATAATTTAACCTAATCAGGAATAAAAAGAGCCTTCTCATTCAATAATAAAATAAAATCATAAAACCACACCAATAATAAAACAAATAGAAAACAACAACATTAAAAAATACAACCCAATTCATAATTAAATTACCTCCATCAATAATCAATAATCGAACCACAGGAGGGACTGAGGCAGACTTACCGGTGCCTGCTCGGACTCGCTCACCGGGGTCAAAGGCATCCAGCCGGACATCTTCCTGCTTTCCCTCCGCTGCTTTCTGCTCTCCTCAGTCCGGAAGCATCTCCTCCGCCGGCTGCTCTACAGCATCTCTCCACCCGGGAACCAGGCCACCTCAGCGGGGCTCAGCGAGGGAGGGCTCCGCCGGCCGGAGGGGAGAGGGAGACCGGGGCGGCGGCTACAGGAAGGCCCGGTGTTTGTGTCGGTGCGGGAAGGAGACCCGCATGGAGACAAAGGGGGAGAGAGAGAGGGAAAGACAGAGAGAGCGAGAGAGAGAGAGAGAGAGAGGAGGAGGAGGAGAGTTAAAGTCACAACCCCTCCCGCAGCTTCCAGCGGTTATCAGGTCAAACAGCAGCACTGCGGAGCTCAATAAAAATATATGACTATGACGTCAGAGCTCCTCCTCCCCGTCATTCTCATCTTCGTCATCGTCATCATCCTAAAATATCCCAGCATCCTCAGCTGCTCCAACACGCCGTCCTCTGAGTTAGCCGGTTGTGTTATCCAGCCTTTGACACGGAAGTCTTTTATTTTGTAAGGATTTCACAGTGACTCAACATAACCAGGTCTGATTTTCTAATAAAATAAAAGGTTTTACTGTTTGCTTCAGACCCACACACGACCAAATGCCCCCAGACTGAGACACAAGTTAACTGATTTGCATTTTAATATAAAAAACTTAAATAAGATATACTTTGTTACAGCCTTAACGTACAGGGTTTGTTTGGTTTTTTTTAGCTATACATACAAAATTTAAATGATATTTGACACGTTTTCTCTCTGTACTAACTAACATTGACTTTGTGCCCCTACATCACCCCTGTGTGTGTGTGTGTGTGTGATTTTCAATGAGTTATGTTGTGGCGTTCAGTGTAAATGCAGAGACACTGGGTCACAGTCATGTGTCTCCCTAGAGTCACTATGTATTCCCACAGTATTGGCACTGAATATGTTAATTCTCTATTATCATTATACAGGTGATACATTACTATACTTCCTCACCAAGGCTAAACAAGTAACTACACATTTGGCCAAAATGTCTCAGGGGCCCTCTGACCCCATAGGCCCCAGCATACAACTCTGTTTATTACCATACAAATGAATATGACCAATTTAACACATTCAATATTTCAGCACAACAGTAAAATGTTTGTAATCCATAAAGGCTGAGTATAACTTTACCCTTACACACACAGTGTACATGTGAATAAAACAAAGTAATTCTGTTATAATACAGCACTTATCAATTACATTTTCTTTAAAATCATGTACTTTATGTCTATTTTCTGGTTAGATAAAACATTATGGGACAAAAATGTAAATGAATTCAAATTATTTTTTCATATGAATTAAATATTGGAGCCCCTAATATGACATGCTTAAAAGAGAACATAATCCATGAGTCATAAAAGAAAAGAAAATATGGAGATAAGCTCCAAAAAAGAAAAATATGCTTGTAAAGATAAGTTACTCATAAAAGAGCAGTGAGTACTGTTGCAGATTTAAACTGATTCGATAGAATTTTCATTTAAAATCTGCAAAATCACACTTAAAAGACTAACTGAGTCACTCACATAATTAGTCAGTCAAAAGAAAATTAATCATTAACAAGAAAATTTGGAGATGAGAACACTCATCATCACCAATTTACAGAAAACAACTGGGTCTGCACAGAAGCTCATTACTGCCAGGAAACTAAAATAGATTATCAAGCTTCCAAAAACATACCAGCTGGTCAGAATTACATTTATATAAGACACTATCCTCTAAATCTGAATGAACTTTTTGGGACTTCCATAGCTCTGGCTGGTAAACAGTGAAATTTCCATCCATACATATTTTTAAAAGAGACAGACACCAATGTGTGTTGTAGGAGTTTGGTTTATTGTATTGAAAAATAAATTAACGAAAATAACTTTAAAATGCAACAAAAGACAAAAAAGAAAAAAAAAATCCAGATTATAAACATTCTTCGCCAGCAGGGGGTGGAATCGCAGTGCTCATGTAAGATTAAATTTACAAATATATTTATAAAAAAGGAATTTATTAGACATATCCACACATCACGAAAGCATTCCTTTACATCCAGTGCGCTGAATGTGGTCTACCACCCAAACCTTTGTTCTTCCAGCTACAAAAAGGTCTAGAAAATTTATATTTATATATGTATATATTTCATACACATGCCCTATGAGTGGATGAGGCTGTAATAAAAAACTAAACTGTACAAAAACAAAAAGCACAAGGTGGTGATGTTGTGGATGGAATGATAATTAAATAAAGAAAAGATTACTCAGTAAAAACAATGTGATGACCTCCAACCCCCAAACCCGAGGTCTAAGTTCGGGATGAACCCTTCATTCATCCGATTCACGGATTTTGGCGTTAAAAGCTGAAACGCTGACAGTCTGAGCAAAAGTGTTCACATTACGTGTGATGCAACGGCTGAAACGAGAATCTACTCGATTTTAAGTGTTTGTTTTTGTTTCGGCTTCTTGGTGCTTTAAAAACAGGAGGTGGTTTCAGTGCTTCAGTTCGTCAAGAGGAATAGGAGGAACGACAGAGAGTGGGGAAGGAAGAACACTCAAGTTAAACCATTAGATATCTACAGCTGAACTGCAGGAAACAAATGTCGAAGCTTTTGTTCTGAAACGCTGGCCCGCAGATGAAGGCCTGCGATCTTCAACGCCAACTACCGGAGGTTAAGTCTGGAAGTGTTCAGAAGCCTGATCTCGAAATAATCTCACATTTCAGTTTAGGACTAAAGACGATGAACTTTGAGAGGAAACAAAAAACAAAACAAAAAGAGCTAAATACTGAAAGTCATGATCGTTTCAAAACTGATCATCTCAAAATAAGAAAATCATGATAAACTGGTGTAAAATAAGTACGATGATAGACTTCTCTCAACATCTTAGTCCACTTAGATGTACATTTTGACGAGTATCTGGCTTTAGCTTCTCCTGTTCAACAGTTCTACTTTCCCAGAGTCAGAAATCACTCGCTCGTTTTTTTAAAATTTAATTTAAAGTTTCAGGACTGGGCAGAACTCACGATGAGTCTAATTTAGCTCGGTCTGGGTTTTTGGTGCAATAAATAAGTGGACATCAAAGCCCTGTAGTGTGCAAGCTGTTTTAAATATTTAAAAATAGGACAAATTATACTGAACATCTGAGCCGATTCTTGCTCTATCGCCCCTCGGTGGTCTGACACCTCGCGTTGCTTTTTCCTTCGATTTCTCACCTGTCTGTATCTTTAAACTAATGAGCTTCACACTCGGGTGAAACCGAACCGTCCTTCAAGTCCTAAAAACTGTCAGTCAGCCTGTGTTTGTCAGTCCGCTCAGTCTGAGTAAAGCTGTAAACTTTGGTCGTGACTCCTCCTCGTGACGCCGCCCGGCGACAAACAGACCCAATGGAGACCATGGGAGGGAGGACGGGGGGGGGGAACCAGGAGGCGGGGTCGTGGTCATGCTCTTCATCCGTACATTCACATAAATGGGAATCATTAACGTCGAGTCATCGTGCGGCAGGTGAACACACACCTGGGATGACACTCAGTCATAGAATAACGCCCCCCCTCCCGCTAATAAATACCTTAACTCCTGCACACTGACTAATAATAAAATACATCACACTGCTTGTCCAGGTCTACGGCAAGTCCTTAAACCTACAGCTGGCACAGCGAGGAACGTCATCCACAGTCAGAAGGAAAACTGATTTAGACGCCTCTAACCGTCCAAGAAAATGTCATTTTGTAACCGAGCAAAGGAGGAGGAGGAGGAGGATGGGGAGGGGGGGGATAAAAGGTGACATGAACCAAAAATAGCGTGCTGCTAGTTTTTCTTCTTGACGTTGTTGTTCGAGGCGAGCCGGGGCCGCGGTGCCGGAATCAGGCTTCCCAACGGGACTCGACTCCGAGCAACCTCGAAGAGTTTGGAGAAAACCTGGAGGAATAGAAAGAAGAGGGGGAGGTCAGAGGAGGAAGAGGCTGCAGATACCCACATCAGTGAAGGCAAATGATGACAAACACCCTAGAAACTTGGTTCTTTAAACATAAACAGTCACAGGAAAACAAAAATATCACTATCCCTCAAATACTACATGCTACAAACACTCATACTGGTTCAGAGCAGGACTTTAAACATCATGAAATGATGCTGGACTGACTTTTATATTTTCTATAACTGGGGAGGAAAACACAAAAACAAAGTTCCCACAACTGTTTCAGATTTTTATAAAAATGGAACCTGTACAGGTATACAGGATTATTCGATCTGTGAGGTGCTCACCTTTCGTGGAGTCCTCTGGACGCATTGAGACATAAAACAAAGGAGGAATTAGAGGAGAAGAGGACGGTGACAGAAACGTGCTGCTGAAGTGAGTCAAGATGAGACGACAAAAAAAAAAGTAAACACACACTGATTGCTTCAGAGCCAGAAATGACTGAAGGAAATCCTCATCTAATTTTAATTATGTTTCTTACTGCTTTTATTCAATATTTCTACAACGCACTGTAGCTTTGCTCTGTTTCTAATCAGATATCGATTCACTAAATAGTTCGCAAGGTCAATGCATTGATTGTTCATATATATATATATTGGGACTCTGATTTTAGGGGATTGAAACTTTCAGTCTAAAGTGTTAAAGAAGCCAGAAGCTGAAGAGAAACAGATGTTTACACAAACAGTGGAGACGACAACAACAACAAAAACCCCTCCCAATGTAAGGCCCGTGCTCTCACCTGCTCCCACAGGGTTTCAGCCACCTGGTCGATGACACCTCCGACCTCTCGAAACTCTCCCGAGTATTTAACGTAAGCCCAGATGCAGAGCGCCGTCAGAGCCACGCCCATCACCAGGTTGCACAGTGTGGCCACGGAGCTGATGCCAACGAAGCCCGTGACCAGCGACACCACGTACATGACGAACATGACGGCGAACAGCGTGGCGGGCGTCCGCGCCGCATAGAAGATGTTCTTGCCGTCGTTGTGCTTGCTGAAGTTGGCGTAGGCCTCGTCCAGCTCCGCCTCCAGCTGCTCCTGGTAGCGCCGGCAGAACTCCTCGCCGCCCATCTTCTTGACGGCGCGGAAGTGCCGCACCGAAGCCTGCCGCAGCTCCACGTGACGGCGCTCCAGTTCCGCCGGGGAAATGTAGGGTTTGTCTCCGCCGCAGATCTGAGGGGCGGCACACATGATGAGTTAATGCGCCAAGAAAATAAGTTTATCTCATCGAACACAAACTGGACCTGATCTGATGGTTACCTGCTCCATGCTTTTATTGTATGCATCTTTGGCTCCTGCTACAGCTGCAAGGTTATTGGCTTCAGCTGTTGCCTGGGTAACAGATGACAGAGCATTACAATGAAGAATAATCCAGAGACAGAGTCCTTTCTGATGTTCCTGTTATCCAAGGTGGATTTTTGTGAACTCACTTGCAGCATCGATTTAGGGTGAGGAAGCTCCTCCCCCTGGTAGATCTTCATGTAAGCCTGAACACAGAACAGATAGGAAGTTGAGTGTGGAGAACAACAAATCTATCAGCAAACAGAAAAAACAAGTCCAGTGTAAAAAGCAGCCTCTTTGTGACTGAAGTGCGCTCAGCAAAGATGCAAAACTGTTTAACGGGAATTTGCCAGAAATAATCCCAACGTCCCCTTACTGTCACTTTAAACAGGGAGAGAAGTTAAACCAACGCTTGCTTGAAATGACATCTCTCTCCCAATGAACCACCATATTTTCATGAGTTGATTGAGACTCAATTTCAGAATGTAAAGCTTTGTCACATACTTGGTAATTATGCCTTTTTTTTAAAAAAAATGCAACATTGGTACATTGCATTGGATGTTGGAAAACTGCAATTAAATTGCAATTCCACTGGAACCAAAACACAGCAGAATGTGTCTTATTAAATCATCTTTTCCCATCTGTCACCTGTAAGAGGCATCGCTCTTATTGGTCCAGTAAACCAAATAAAAGGCCAATGAAGCGACACAGGTTCCCACACATTAAACTGGTGAACTCACTTTGAAGTAGTGCAGCAGGTCTCGGCATGTGATCTTGACTCCTCCGATCTCTTTTTCCACCAGGTTCTCTGGGGCGAGCAGCGTCGGGACGAGGTTCACCAGCTCCTTCTTAAAGTCCTCATCGATGTCTGAACACACGAACACATGATTAATGTTACGGGTAATGATTGGGCCCAATCTGGTTGGATTTAGATGCAATTGTGGCGTGGTGGTGGTGTACCTCTGAGCCGGCCGTCGAACTGAGGGTTGGTGGCCACCCTGAGGCCGGGGTGAGGCAGCAGGAAGCAGCCGATGTTGGAGAAACAGGAGTGGATGTGTTTCCTCACGTTCTGCAGCTCCTCGTGTTGGTTCTGCTTCACCTGGACACAGAAGTTAAGATCGAGGTCTGATCAACAGAAGGAAAGGATGTTTCCACTCAGAGACGTACAGATGTTAACTTACTTTACGTTACAAGAAAATAATCTAAAAAGGGTTTCAATCAAAAGAGTTAAAAAGGAAGAGTTGGAGAATAAAGACAGTGACTAAGCAGGTCCTGGACCTCTCAGCCTGACTGATGATGAAACTCACCTGCAGTCGCTTCTCCAGGAAGCTCCTCCCTCCCTCCAGACCATAGGGATGTTCGTAAGGGTAACTCCAGTCTCTGATCAGGAACATCAGAGTCTGAAAAGAGGGACACGTTCTCGTTATTGAGGATTTCAGCTTTACCTGCTTCTGAAGTACCTGAAGGAGATAAAACTCCAGCAGCACTCCATCTTTTTTCCATGGCTCTCATCATCGGGCGCACAAAGTTCTTCATATGACAAGAGCTGCTGGAGTTTTGACCAGAACGAATCATCTGTTTTTGTTTTGTTTGCATTACGAATAATAACTGCCAGAAGTATGAAGATAAGTACTGAAAGAGGGACATGACAAAGCTTACACTGACTGCTCGACAAGAATTAAACCTTCAGGAGGTCTCGTTTATTTAAACTTGATCTGTTTGGAAATAGGACAGTGAGCAGATCTCACCTGAAAAGGTTTCTCGTAGACTTCCTCCATGGCCAGTCGTCCATACTCTGTGAAGAGCTGAGGGAGAGGACACAAGCACTCGTGTTTAGTATTATGCCACATTGCTGAGAAACACAATGAGACAGACTCAAACTATCCCAGCTGGGTTTAAACAGAGGGAAAAGTAATCTCATGTGTTTCTCCTCAGAATCACATTTTTGGCATTTTTTTCCTGCAGCTCATTTTGATCAATGCAAAGAGCAGTGGTTGGCTGGCTGGAGGCCTTTAATAAAAGCAGCTGCTGACGGCCCTGATGTAACCAGGAAGTGTCTGAATGAGCAGAAAACAAAAAGGGCAAAGTGTTGCTAAGAAGTTAATCATCTAAGGCAGAAATCACAAGCTGACGGGCTAAAATATAAGAGAACTCTGAAGTTATGAACATTACAGCTTCATGGGGGCGCTAGAGACCCACAGATCGCTTGATAACGAGCAGTGACAGCTCATACTGACCTGGAGGTGTTGAAGGTCGTCTTCCTGAACGTTCTGGGACAGGTTGTACACCTGAAACAGGTCGCACACAACAAACCCAGACCCCACCCCTGTTAGTCACACAGTGCCGTCAACGTGGGTGCTACTGGTCTTATTTTCCTCATCAAAAGGTGAATGGAGCCCACGCTACCACAAACGCACCTGGACAGAGCTGGTCATGGTGCTGAGGGCGAAAAGTGTGGCACAGTCTTTGATGGTGGACTGGCTGTCAAACGCCCCCTGTGTGTCGATTAGTAGAACAGCGACCTGCGAGAACAGCAGCGCACACTCGTTTCATCCCGACAGCTCGTGCTACAACCGCTACATATGCATGGAGCGCAGCCGAGGTGTGCGCCGCGTGTGAACTGACCTTGCAGCCGTCTGGTTTCTCCACCACAAACACCTCGCTCCAGGCCAGGATGCCCGTGGTCTCCCTCTCGCAGCCGCCCCGCCAGGTGAAGCCCGTCAAAGGCTCGTCCTCGCTGCCGATCCACGAATTGGACTGGAGGACGACAAGAGGAGGAGGCAGACGTTAAAACCTTTCTTGTTCCGGGTTAATATCTTTTATCGTTTGTATCATCAAATGTACACTTGCACTGTCTTTAAAAAAAAAAAAAAAAAAAGTGTCATTTTAACATAGCCGATGCAAAACCAATGCAAACGCTGATTTTTATTTTGCAAATCTACAGCTTCAATGTTGCCCACGCCTAAGAATTATTAAGGTCACGTGTATAAGCAATATGTAGTTAATCAACTAAAACGACCCTGCGGGGACCTGACCTGTGTGGGCGGAGCTTATTCCACACATAAAGATGGCCTTTATGTGTGGAATAAGCAGCAGAGAGCTCTGTGGAGGCCCAGCTACAGGGCAGACATTGTGCCGGCTTAAAATCCTCTTTACAGCATGATGAAACCCACCAGAATGTTCCTCAGTGGTTACCGTAGATTAACAGGCACCAAAGGACACACACACACACACACACACACACACACACACACACACACACACACACACACCTCAGAGTTTGTTCTCACTCAAACAGGAAAAAAACACTTGAGCTGGATTCATTTCCAGCTGCAGGGTTTGATGTGAGCAACAGCTCGACAGGAAGCTCGACCCAGTGAAAATAGTGATATTTTTTTTTTAGGGTTTAATGTTTTGAAAAACATTTACTACTCCTGTGCTTGTGAAAGTCAGCAGATCATGTACATTAACCCTAAACACAGGGTTGTCAAGCTTAAACTAAGGCAGACAATCCACACAACATGAGTCCAATATCAGCCTCTGCGTGTTTGACACAATTTTAAAAACCCATGATGCAACTGCGACCAAATGTAGATGACATACATGATCATCTGTGATCATTGAGAACTCAAAGTGTCCTGTCTGAGGACAGCGCACAAAAAACACCTTAACTCAAGGTCCGCCCGGGAGCTTTTCCCAGGGGTTGTTAACTGTATCTCAGATGTTCATCAGCAGGTGGAGTTTGCTCTGTTGAGATGCCAGTGCACCGACCGTCACGTGATTTCACCTCCTGTACTTTTATGACTTCCAACTTCAGGGATCAACTTTCATGTTGGACAGGTTTACACCCCCCCACCCCACATCAGCGTGAATACAGCGCTCGCTTGTTATTGTTGGCTGTAATTGCTCCTCCAGTCCATACTGGGCGTGAAGCGATCCCCCCCACACATACTGAGAGATGGAGGGCAAAATCCACAAACCACTTCTAAAGTTCAGCTGAAGTTAATGTTCAACAGCTCCAGTGACAGAAATTCACGCCGTTTTTTCTGGTCATTTTTGTCTTTTATTATTCTGGACACCCGAGACGACAAGAAATTGGTTTGTGTTTTTTTTTTTTTTTTATCTGTGTTTCTATCCCTCCACTGAAGCCAAATTTTGAGAAAATAAAAACATAATTAATGCCCGGTTTTTATCCACTATCATTATGGTAATATTAGAAGTTGGTAGTAAGTGGAACTTCAGTTAAAACTGTTTTGTCAGCTTCTTTTTGTAACATGGAGAATGAACTAAAATGGACATATATTTTCCTAATATTTGCATTATTGTCCACTTGGTGTATTTTAATGCACAATCTGACGCAGAAGCACATTTAAAGAAATACATTTTTAAATGGATTAACCTTCCTGTTCTCCAGGATTGCGGCTTCAGTTGATGACGTACCTCTCTGTACATGTAGCGCAGCATGAAGTCCAGCAGGAAGGACTTGCCCTTGCGGAAAGCTCCGGCCACGGAGACCACGACCACGTGGAGGTCCTGCACCTCCTCCTGCAGCAGCAGCCTCTCCAGCGCGTCCTCCTGCAGCGAGAACGAGTGCTCTTCCTCATTCGCCATCACGATCTGCACCGGCCTGGCCGCGTCCACCTCGTCCTCCTCCTCCAGCAGGTCATCTTCCTCCTCCTCCTCCTCACGCCTCATCTGGGATGAGTCCGACTTAAACCTGTGGCCGCCTGAGAGGGAAAAGAGGGGAAGGTGCAGTTAAAAGTCTGACTGAAAGCTGATGAGAAGTTTGTCAAGTTTCTACAAAACCGTACACCGAGATCCATTTCTGCTTCGTTTCATATCTTCGTCATCAAGTTAAAATAGCAGCTGGGCTGATACGGACCCGGCCGATCAGAACAAACCGGGCCCCGTGTTGAATAAAGCACCAAACATCCTGTGCCGACACATTGGGCCACTGCTCTTCACACCAGCCTTCAACTCTCTACTATCCATCCTCAGACACCTTTGTTTTGAAGTCACTGCGTCATACATGCGGTTGTCATGGCAACAGAGGCAAAGCTATGTCAGCGACACCTGGATCGTGTGATCAGATGTGCTGAAACACTTAAAGACCGTCAGAAGCAGGATGTTGTTACTCTAATGTCGCTGCTGCATGGAAGTGTTAGATCACGTCACAAGCAGCCATACAAAACCTCCTCTGTATTTTCTAATGAATGCATCCTTAAAAAGCTCCTCTCACAGTGCGTCTGTACTCCACCTCCGCCCTCCAGGGATCAATAATAAAACAAAAAGTTCCGTGACCTCCTCCTGTTAGCGAAGCTTCACAGGAGCTCAACCAGGAGGAAAACGGAGGGCGAATCGCTGCCATTATGGGTCCGACTGGACAGTTTACGGTAAACAGATGAGTCAGTTTGAACCTGTCTACTCTCAGCTCTCCTTTTACGGCAGCAGTTTCACTTCACTGATCTACAGCTCTGGTGCTGCGGTCGCGGGATGTCATGAAGCCATATTTGACTTTTTTCACCTTCATCTGATTGGGCAGAGAAGTGTTTTGTGGAGAACGATGAAGTCAGCGACTGTGCGTCAGTTTGAGGGGATCTGAACTCGTGACCTTACAGTTGCACGACGGCACCCGCCGTCATGTGAAGGCTGCGGCTGACCGAGCGGTGCCCGACTAGCCTGCGGCCCCTCGGGAACACAGCACAGCACATAGTCTTCATTCAGTACAGCGTTAGCCAGCCGGGCCACGTGAGAGCTACAGCATCGCATCATCCAGGACGACGATGAGCGCGTTAGCCGAAACCAACGATCCAGTTGATTCAGCCTCCCAGTGTTCGCCACCTCTGTTCTGCACATGAGCTGCCTGAGGGGAAACAGTACTGCCCTGGTGCAAAGTGGAAAACGCAGCACAAAGCTGAAACAGACAGAATTTTTTTTTTTTTTTTTTTATTTGTTTCTGTTAATCATGGGGGCCAGTCATTTACAAAGAAACAAAAACCCATCAAAACCGGTTCTCCTTCCTGCTTCTCCAGTGGGAGGATTTCTGGCTCTTCTCTGTTTTACTTTGTTGTAAACGGAGTCTGGATTTTAGGCAGCTGATCAAGTCAAAAAAAAAAAAAAAAAAAAAAAAAAGGAGGAAACATCATCATAGCTTTTACACCACAGAATTTTTGGCTGCAATAATCACCCTGAGAAAATGAGTACAGTCACATTTTTAAACTATTCTGTGTATAAAGGTCAGTAATGAATGATACTGCATTGGTCAGATAACGACACACTCCAGTCAGGGAACAGGCATGTCTGTGTTGTGTGCTGGGTTTTTTTTTAATTTAACATTTTATAAAGAGTTAAAACACAACCTTCCGTCATCCTCCTGCCTCCATCATCACTCATTATAAAAAAATAAAGACAATTTACCTGATCAAACAAGACAGCTGTTGTCATAAAGCTGCAATTACTTCAGGTCCATTTTGTCAGATGACTTTGGGTCATAAACTGGTTGATCTGATTGGACAATTTTGATTTGATTTGAGCTGCAAACAAATCACCGTTTTATTCGGCTAGATCGCAGTACAGCAGACAAGCTGTTTAACCAGCTGAGCAACTAAACTGTCTGCTCAACACATGCTGGCCATGAGAACTAGTTCTGTCAAACCCAACGAGGGGGATGTCATCTCCAACAACTACACCCACTGCCACTTCATCAGCAGTTTGATAATAAACCGAATGGACCAGAGGATCAGCTGCTCATGTTGGTTGCCTGGTATTCCTCCCTGTTGCGGCGGCACCTTTGCGTTCCTTAGATTTTTAGTTCTGTAACACAACAACAGTGAATAAGCATATTTTCTCACAGATCCAACAGCTCAGGCTGGCCAGTGGATTCTTGTATTCTCATTCCAAACTACAGCTTCCTGCTATCAAACATTCTGTTCAGTCAGTCACCGTGCCTTACACTGATGAGCAGAGGAATATGTATACGCTGCTCAGATGCTTTAATAACAATCTGGTCTGACTGCATTCACAACAGACAGGCATGCTAACAGCACTGCTAACATACACAGCCTGGGAACACGTGCATTAGGACTCAGGAGATGCTCACAATCAGGCTTTGGGCATAAAATGACAGGGTGAAAGCCAAACAGAGAGTTTGAGGGTTTAAGTGTGAGCAGCATTTATCCCAACTTATACTATAACTGGACAAAACAGACGTTTCTCCTTAGTGATGTTGTTTCTGGAGAGTTCAAACCTTAAAATGTGAATCTAGTGCAGGAGAGTAACTACCCCAGCACAGTCTGTATTCATGACTCTTTTTACTTTGGAAAAGCCCAACAGTCCCCGTGCAGGAAAGGAGATTATGGACAAAACTCTACTCCAAAATCTGATGGTTGAATGTTGATACATGTGCTTCTTTGGAAACACCTGAAGAATTCCCTTTTTAAATTCAGCATACAGAACACAAGATCCATAAGCATGTGTATATAGTACAGTGTGTATGTTCTCCCTAGTAGCAGTGTGTGGTCTGGAGCACTGAGGACTTAAAAAATGTTAATTTGGAATAAGAGGCTAACCTCACCAGTGCATGTCTTTGTCACATGACGACCGGCGCCTCCGGTTTTGCCCCACTTTGGTCTTAGCACACAGTGTGCAGTTTTCCCAACCATCAAGGCAGCGAGGTTCTCTGCACCAGAACCAGCTTTTCTGTGTCTTTTGTCTCCCAAACATTCACATTTACTGTTAACCAGCTCTGACTGAGACCCTGGTCACACATATTCCAAAACTGACATGTCATGTTGATCAAGCACAGCAAGCCGGAGGTTTTCGTCGTTAGTCATCTCGTGAGCTAACTTCACATCATCAGGTGTCCAGCGTGCTCAGAGAAACTAACCCACTGTAAATATCACCTGTTAGTTTGCCGTCACGACAGTCAAACAGATTAAGTGCTACTGAAAATGAACAATGTGGAGTTAGTCGAACCGTTTACTAAGGGAGAAAATGTAAGTCGTGAAAAAACTTCGCTGTACGCTGGGGTACGAAGACGTGCTACAAGCCAGGCCACATTCAGAAACCCTTTACATGTAAGGTTACCATGCTCGTTCGAAAAAAACTACACGACACACCCGATAACGTCAACAGCACCTCTCAAGCCCCAAGAAAGCCATCTTTGACTCGGCAAGACAGCTTGGGAGGCATTAGTGCATGACATGATCTTAAAAAAAAAAATCTTATCGACAAAACTACAGCGCTATGACAACCGCAGAAGTTTGGTTTTGGTAGGTTTGGCATTTTATTTTTGGTGAAGCGAAACCAGAATTCATAAATCGGGTTAATTTAAGATTTTTGGGGTAGAGTTATGAATCTGTGTCATCCAGAATGCAAAGTTAGATTAACTTTCTGAACCTAAGTCTGCATTTACATGGTCGCCCTTTAGGAGCATTATTGAGCATAACGTCTCATTTGTATCGTACGGCATAAGCTGGATAACATGTTGACGTAAAAACCGGCACCCCGTTCTGTTAAACCATCCCATGATCCACTGCAAGGTATGCTAGCCGAGCTGACATTATTCGGCGAGTGAACCTAGCTTGCTACTCACTGTCGGCAGATTACGGGAGACTGCTAGTTAGCTGTTGACAGTTATACGAACCAGGACAATGAAGAATTAGCTCGAAGATGGTAGCGGCTGTTAGCATAACGTTAACAACAAATACATATTCAAGTGCAGTTAAAGACCTCTGACAACGCAACCAGCGCCGGCTGTTCCACCTACAGCGGGATTAAGTAAATGTTGTGTTGAAACACTCCACGGTCACTGTCACCAGAGATTAAGTCGTATGTTTTCGGTGCTATTTCACTGGTCGGACACAGCGGGATGCTCAGACGCGCAGAGGGATGCGAAACGACAAACCGTGGAGCCGTGGAGACCATACACTCAGAATGATACCGCTGATAACTGCCAATTCGACAACACAATTCACAGTCTTGATATATGTTTCATTACCTTCTGTGAAGATGCTGTTTTTGTGATTCCGCTGCTTCAACCTGCTCTCATCCGCCGCCATCTTTCCTGACCTGCTGATAGCGATAGACCGCTCTGACGTCACACAAACCCGAGCTGCATCCGCGAGGTCCTAAATACGGCGCAGAGGCTCCGCCCCTGCTAATATAGCCGTTAGCATCCAAAGCTAACGCTGCGTTTAAGGGCAGTTTAAGAAGAGTTAAACGTAGTTTAATGTACAAAGGTCTTCAATGTATTTTTCTTTCGTGCTGTAGACATTAACAGGGATACTTCTTATAACTTTGGGCTGTCAAGAGATAGTTGTTGCATCTATTGACAGTGGACAAGTACCAATCTTAGCAAAAATCAAAACTACTTCAAACCGATTATTTATTTAGTCCATCCATCATTCTTCATATCTTGCTCCAGGTGTTAGTAGACATGGCCCATGGACATAGTCAAGTGAAAAGCTCCCCACTCTCTGGCAGTTTTAGATTTCTTCTTTATCTTGGTTGTGCTTCTTTTTGCTTGTTAATCATCTCTGTGTGCTTGTTTTTCATATCTTTGTGGTGGTTTTTCTTGTCTTTGTCATCTTTTTACCAAGCTCTGTGAGTTTCAAACAAGAAATATTAACAGTCACTCCAGTCCCCAGGGCCTTTTGACCCCTCAGGCCCCTGGGCCTGTGCCCTACAGGACTCTTCAGTATTCCATCCATGGAGTTCAGCTCATGTTAATTGATTAATTTTGTCACAAGATATTATTGTTACACACCTTACAAAAACAGGACACAGATATCAATAAATTCATGAATTGAATGAATGAAATGTAGGTCCTACTGTTGTCTTTTGCCATTCTTTGACCAGTATGATTCTGAACAAGGTACATACATGCAAGGAGACTATTTTTATTCTAATCATACATTCCAGGTTTTTGTGTAGCTAGAAAAATGTGTCCGTGTATGACCATGAGGGGTGTAATGGTTATTCACTGGAGACTGTCTTGTCCTGTCTCTGAGGATCTGTGTTTAACCTTGGTTGCTGTGGTAACTGCCAAATGGGACTGGGCATTATCAGCTACACTAGAAATAAACCATGAACCAATGCTGACAGTGAGAGACCTCTGTGTGACCTGTGGAGAAACATGGCATAACACTACAGAGACAGTAATACTGTAAACAGTAAACTGCCTTAAACAAACTCTTAGTCTATATGATTGACTATTATATACTCTATAGATCAGCTAATGGAAAAAAGTTTCAAATCATTGGAGGGAATTTAAATAGTACAGTTCTGCAGTTGTGTCAGCCTTGTGACTTTGTCTGTAGAAAATTAATTTGAATGGAGACAGTCAGCTGTTCTGCTGAGGTTCTGCTGATATTAAGTCAGCCAAACTCTCAGTGCATGCTGTTATTTCTTTATTTAAAACAGTAAATAAGCAGTTTTCTAAGACACGCAGTAGAGGAGGCTGCAAACCTTGTTTCTTCCGTGTTGTGTGTAGGCTGCTTCGATGAGATTACAATCATTCTTTGCACCTGGATGTCAGTGAGGTTCAGTGTTATCCGATGACAATCCAGTAAGACAGGTTCTCTGCTGTCTGTCTGTTTTTTGCTTTAAAGGCTGAAAACTTAAGCTGCAGTTATAGGGTTAGTGCAGTTGGGTTATATGCAGTTGTACACACAGCTGAAACACACCGCAAAGCCTTCAACTGTCATTTTCCTCCTCTTGCATTTTCAAACCATCCCCAGGCTGATTTGTGATTGGATGAAGGTTCACCACAGATGAGTGTTTTATCCTGTAGTCTGCAGTGTGCAATGGCTGGAAACTATTTTTACTCTGTGTACGGTCAGATGTTGAGCTGCAGAGGGGCTACAGGCTGGAGGCTCCAGGGTTATGGAGGATTCATATCTGAAATCATTTAGTCTCTGAATTATTGATGAAAACGTTAAACTGGCTGCAGAGTCTTGAATGATCAGTGATGAAAAGTTGCAGCAGATTTTGTTCCTGTTTCCTGCTTCTTTCTGAACCTGTATCAGCTTCCAACTCTGAGAGCGTTCTTTGGAATTTATCACAAAGGGCAGAATAACCATACAAATAAGCATTGTGCACCTGTGTACCAACACTGGTGGGACAGCTGAAGGTTTGAAATGAGGACTTTTAAAGCCACAGACATCATACACAAATAACACATAAAATATATGTCAAACATTATAATGACCAGACAGTGAACATTGAAACATGGCAGGTTTAGTCTCGACAGACAGAGATATGGAGGACAAACACACTGCTGTCCATCTGTATTGGTGTCCAGCTGAATTTAGTTTAATAAAAAAAAAAACAACAACAACATCTCATACTGGTACAGAAAGCTGTTTTTTGATTGGCTTTCTCTCTCTCCTCTCTCTCAGTGCATGCTGATAGTTGTGGATTTATCTGCACATATCTGTCTGTGAAATGTATGCCTCCGCCTCACTACAGTGGAGACATGTAGTGTTCCGTTTGTGTTGCTTTTACCAATAACTTTTAACAACCCCAGTAGAACAACACACAGAAAACAATGTCTAAATTACATTGGACAACTGCAGAAGAAATAGTCCTGATTAAAACCTGTTGATAATGTGTTTTGTTGTTTAATATCCAGCCAAGGTGCTAAATTCATTTTGGATACTTGCATGTAATATTAGCAATGGGGCTTTGTACTTCATTTTATAAAGGAATATACAGGAATAGGTGTACACTTTTTTCATTTACAGATAACTGCTGACTATCATCGCAGTCTATCAGACACTCTCTCAGTTTGAGAGTCAAAGAGTCAAATGCAGTGTGTACCTACACAGAGCTGAAAGACCACACAAAGGTATTGCTACTGAAAAAGTAATAGTTCAAACAACAACAACAAAAAAGATATAACCCTCAAAATGGAAATACTCTGTAAACACAGAACACAGGTTCCACACTGGCATTTGGCATTCTGCTAAAAAATGACAAACTATGACGACATCTGTGATAATTTCATTTAAATTTTGTTTAAAACATTACAGCAGTTGATTTACACACTGACCAGAACAAATGTATTTTTTAAAAAATATTTTTTTTGATTTGTTAAAATCAATCAAGCAAATAAAACCCCCAAGCTTTGAACTTTTTTGTAGTCACATAGGCTACACTCATTTGCCAGGAACTGCAGAACTAACTGAAATGAGAAGGTTAAGCTTTAAAATGCAGTTTATGATGTATGGTGAATCAAATTTCTTCCTTATTTGCAGTGTGACCATTACTGAGAAACAATCAGTCATTTAGCAGGAATTTAAACACTTCCTAACATGTGTATTAATGTGATTGTTACATGAGTGAGACTTTCTCTCATGGACTTATTGGGATGCAGTGGAGATTTTGTTTTGCATAGCCATTGCCATAGTTTTGGCATTAGATTGGCTACTCTACTTACTTTAGGAGAGACATACTGAGTTTGAAAGTTGTGAAGCGACCCGTGAAGCTTGTTTCATCATATTTTAAGTTTACTGTTGTGCAGTGACTCTCGATAGTTTTTCAGTGACAACACAAAAATATATATAGATCATCTTCGACAACTGCCTTGGCTGTTTAAAGGATGCTACTGGTTCTCAGTTCAGCTGTATCATGTTTCTACTTCCCTGACTCTGTAACAAAAATGTGTATTGTAACAGAAGCCTGCACCACCCCAGGCCTCTCAGGTCACCTGTAAGAACATGTTAAAATGGCCTACTTACAGCACTGACAATAATATATAGGCTGTAGGACTTACAGTTCCCTTATTGTTCCCTGGACCCCTGTTTGTTCTAAATGAAAACACTGATGCAGTTTGTGCTTATTTAACAACTGTGTTGTTTGTTTGTCTTGATTTTGTGACATTGTCTACAGCCCAAGCAGAGTGTTATCAAGTGGCACTGTATATGGTAATTTTGAAAAAAAATATTATGTAATGGTCACACTTTATGCTGTAACAACAGAAAAGGTGGCGTATTCTTAAATTCCCACATTGTTGTTCCCTGACTTCACATCTTATTCCCTTGTTCTCAATATTTTGTGCAAGCGTATGTACTGTACTGGTGCACTGTATGCTGTAAACTGGGAAAAACAATGCTGTACTCTACATTGCAGGCCGTAATCTTTACCATGACCGATTTTTAAAAAGAAAATAAATATTCAAAAAGAATCAAAAACTATGGAAAACCAAACAAATAAAATAAAATGCCATATCAAAACAAAACAAAGTAACTTAACATGTCTCTCTCTTCCTGGCTGATTGTTTTACAGTTTTTAGTGATTCCTCCCTGAGTTTATATTTCACCCTCTAAAATTCAGTTTCACTGTGACTTTTTCTGCAGGTTACAGCTGTACCTTGGCGGTTATCTTCAAGTTATGGAGGGGGCCTTTTGTGGAGGATAACATCTTTTATTGATATGATTTGACGTGTTTTGATTTAATAAAACTGTTCAGTTGGAAGTGGATTTGAGTTCACAAAAATCTTCTGGAGCTGAAGATTTCCTCTCGGGCCGCTGACATCATTCAGGAAAAAAAAGAAGCAAAAAAATGTGTCTCACTGCTCGTCAAACCGTCATCAGTGTAGTTAACTGTCAACAGCCATTAAGGTGCTTCTCGTCTCCAAAAAGCCTTGCCATGACTTCATCACTTCCTGCTGCACACTGAGTCAACATGAATCTCACAAACACCATCCATTCATACACCTTCGCAGAAAAACTTACATCATCTCTTTGTACTTAACAGACTTCCTCTCTGGTGTTTGCCCCGGAAGAGCAGGTGACTGTGGCAGCCATCTTGTTTGTGGGTCACAGATGGGAGGAGGTGGAGAAACAGAGTTTCAGGGTGAAGGGGTTGGAGCTGTCTGCATGTCAGAGAGGGAGAACAAGCTCACTTTAAAACTAAGGTGACACACAGACTGTGTGAAGACTCTCAGTCCAACATGATAAACATCATTTAGATGATCACTAAACTGTATTGAAAAATGTGAAATTGTGTAATTTTCTAGTTATGTATCTGTCCACAGTCATTGTTGCCCCACCGTTGTTTGTGCTAAGTATGCTAAAGTTTGCCATAAAGGCGATTCATTTTTGCAACTGTAGTATCACAGCCATAATTAATGTGGAATAATTCAACATTTTGGAAACAGTAAGATATTCAGATGTGTACACACTGAACTTTTAAAATGTTTTTGATTGATCACTTGATTGGCTCATGATCGTAAACAGCTCCAACTGTACTGTTTTTCTGTGCCAGCTGAAGTACTCACTGGGTATTCTGATCTGATAGTGGTTGAGGATGGTCAGAGCCTCCACGGCTTCAGTTTTGCTGTCAAACTCCAACAGACCTGACAGAGTCTTTGAGCTTGCTGCACAGATGAAGAGGAGGAGAGAAAAGGAGAAAGATGATGATGAAGAGCCTGACAGTTCTCAAATATATATTTCTAAGCACCCGCTTCTGGTTGATGTGTGAGAAGGGCCAAACTCACGTTTGGCATCAAAGAGCTTGAACTTGGTGAAGGTGGGAACATTGTGTTCAGTACAGAGCTGGGGATGAAAGAAAAGAGAGGTCAGATTATTTCAGGAATAGTTGAAGCTACAACACCCAGCATGTTCAACATAAGAATGCTTTCAGAATCATTGCAGGTGTCCAACAGGGCTCCGTACTTGGTCCCATCTTCTTCTTCTCTGGTTACGCCCCCTTATGGAGCTCTTTGATCCATCAAACTCCTCCCAGTTTTACTAAAACTAAACAGAATGCTTTTCACAATGGTGTGACCTCACCTTGTGCAGCTGGTGTTGACTGAGGGTGGGTGGGGCGTTGTAGAAGTGCAGGACGGCAGCAGGCGGCTGGATGATGTTCCTGCCACTGTGTGTGCTGCTGAAGCGGTTGTTCCTGGTCAGGCTGAAGTCCTGGTAGCTACTGCTGCCATCAGCCAGTTCAAACACCTGACTGGGAATCACCGCCTGCTGCTTGGACACGCTGAGGATTGAGGGAGGGAGGAAAGGAGTGACAGGGTCAGTGGCAGGTCAGTCATTGATTTTGCTGCATGGGACAAAACTGTGAAGCTGCAGATTCTTGAGATGAGGCAAATGCTGATGACTTCAGCCTTCATGAATAAAATGAGAACAGTGAAAATAGAATAGTAAAATTTCCATAAAATTTGTAAAAAGATTAATGTGTATTTCCATCCACTACTGTCACATGAACATTAGTTGATTGGTTCATGGAGATAAACAGCTGGACCTGCTGTGTAAGGTATGAAAAAATTAAAGTGTCATTATTTTCTATCTTATTAAACATCTTGGAGACAATCTACAGCTAAATATCTACAGACAATGTCAATTAATTTGGCTCAGCAGTTGTTAAGATGTCCCATTCTTGACCAGTGTATCTGACTCCCCCTGAACCCAACCTTCATTATTGTCTTTAAAGTTAAAGGGAGAAATCTCTGCTCACCAGACGTTGAGTTTTTTGCCAAACACCTTGACGCCATTGAGGTGGGTCACAGCTCGGTCCACGGCATACTCATCACCCATTTCCACCAGTGCCGTGCCGGGAACGCTCTTCATGAACTTCACCTGCAAATATGAGTAACAACTGAAGCTGCTGAATGGTAAGACACCCCTCTTACCATAAAATCCATTCTAAAGATGGAGAGGTGTTTCCACCAAAGAATTTTCTCTTTAAAAATAATCATACTGCAGTTTGGCACATCTCTCTGACCACACACACACCTTCTCCACGTTGCCGTAGAGACAGAAGAGGTTGAAAATGCGGCTGCAGTTCATCTTGGCAGCATGGAGACTGCTCACCATGGCAACGCAGCTGGAGGCAGCGTGGCCCATGAAGGAAGAAGAAGAGGAGGAGGAGGTGGAGGAGGAGGTGGTCTTAGGGAGGAGCAGCGGGTAGGCGATCATATCCTGCACCTCCTCGCTGCTCCTCCTGTACCTGCTGTTAGCAGGCAGAGGCAGCAGGGGGCAGTGAGGGCCTGCAGAGACACAAGGATTTAAAACACTGAAGTGTGGACAGTGATCATAGCTTAAAAGATGGAGAGACAGACAGACAGATGGACAGGCAGTACCATAGCCATTGGATGGATGCTCTCCCAGGATGGCCTGACGCTGCCTCCCCTTCCCTCGTTCTGCAACACACACAGAAATTTTATCCAAACAAGAGCCAACAGGAAGGCTGTGCCCTGTCACATACACACTCTTCAGTGAAGTGTTGCAATCTTGGAGTAATGGCTGGGATTAGCGGCATATGACCCAAATAAGGGCAGAGCAGTGGGAGGTGAAAGTGAGCGCTCCCTCTGACAAATCTCTTTCAGCGGGAAAATCTATTTTCAGAAGTTTCACCCAACCACCTGCAGGCTGCAGCTTCACCTCTGTGTCTCCAGGCAGAGCTCACTGAGCTCCACCCCGATGAGCTTCCCAGTATGAGGTATAAATTCTCAGGGACCAAAACTCACAAATGCATATTTAACCATAATCATATCTAAAATAGTCTGTAATCAAGTCAGTGCAGTTAGCTAAAACACTGAAATCTTTAAAACTTCAGTAAATCAACTTACAGTTCATAACCTTCATTACCTTAAAACCATTTTACTGTTTCACAGCGCTTATTTTGCTAACTAATCATCTCCAAAAGAATATCATTATATAGTCATAGTATGAAAACACATCTGGAGGAACCAGATGTTTGCTTTTCATACAGATTAAACAGATGAAATATTACTTGTTAGTCAGTGAGCTTCATATTTCTTAAATTAAGTAACAGTGACTCAGCTGTATGTGAAAGTAAATCCTAATTCCTCAGACTGGAATTGGAAAAATTTTGCATTATCCAAGAGAGGTCTTGTGTTTCTCCCACTACGCAATCAGAATACCTGAGAAGGTGTGTGTGTGTGTGTGGGGGGGGTCTTAAAGGTAGTGTCATACCTCGTTGCAGGAGAAAGGGTTTGGTGTAATCCCAGCTGGTGTTGTCATTGCGGACGACGTTCAGTCTGTTCGGCTGCAGGGGGCGACAGAGCACAGCACCTCTGGGTGGGTGTGTGTGCGTGGGCACGAGAGTGAGGGTGTGTGGTGTGTGTGTGTGTGTGTTTGTCCAGAGCCCTATGTGTTTGTGCGTTTGTGTGTGTGCGTTTACCCGAGCGTATTCGATCTTGAGCGTGCAGCAGCCGGCGTAGATGTCGGCTCCGTTCAGAGCCAGTTTGGCCTTCTGAGCATCCTCCACTGACTCAAATGTTAATGAGCTCGTTAAGGATGACTCATCACCAGCCAATTGGAGGAGATGAACTAGACCGCCACTGTAGCACCTCAAGGGGGGGTGGTGTGGGGGTCTACTGTCTGGTTTAGTGAATCTAAACTTCATTTGGTCCCAACAAAAGCCAGTTAGCTTTAATCCTCCTCTGCCCCCCCCAGCTGACAGTAATTTCAGATTAATGGAGTGATATAAATCGAAAATATAGATCTTAAATCCCCTTAGTAATAATCTTTGGCTCTAACATGTCAACAAACTGAAAAAGAATGAAACCTGCTTTATCCAGTGGACTGATTTCTGCTCTGGAAATGTATGCAAATTATTGCGTATTTAATTACACAATGCATTATTTGCATATTTAAAGCTAACATTTCTGAAAACCAGTGAAAACTAAAAATAAGTGGTACACTATAATTCCTGGGGAAGTTTCATGGTGATGTCTATTAGTTAAAATGTTTTACTGATCAAGCCACCACTGATGTTTGAAATACTTTAAACAAAGTCAGGATATTCCACCATGGCCTGGATGCCATTGCGTTTGAAGATAACGATGCGCAGGACATTTCCGACGGGGTTGCAGACAGTGTAGAGCACATCCTGTGTGTGTGAGAGAGAACGAGACAGCACAGCGATGACTGGCAGCATGTCAACATTTTTTCAAATGATTGGCAGAAATGATAGAGGAAATGTTTGGGTTCAGCATTTATTCTGTCTTAGCCCTGTTTATCGTCCTCCTTTCATAACTCCGCCCGCTCACCAAATGTCCCCGGTAGTCTCATATGCACCTGCTCACCTGTTTACCATCTCCAGTCACTGAAGCATCCCCCTCCTTCCTGCATATCCTCATTCCCCCTCATCTCTTCCCCCCATATTTATAGCAGCAACCTTTTTCACTTACCAGATCTTTGCTAATGTCTCTGTGTGTATTTCCCATTGTGCTTCATGCTGTGGACTCTTTTTACCTGTGTGCAGTTACCTGTAATCTGTACCTGCCTCATCACTATTAAAGACCGTGGGTCCTCCCTGCCTGTGTTCCTACCACTGACTGTGTCAGTGTGGTTGAAGATGTGGTGAAGGACAATGCAGCGCTAGTGAAGGAGGTTCAGCTGAGGTGGAGGACATCTCTGTTCCAACAGATGTAATAAAAGACTATTTAAAGCATTCGACGGAGGAGGGTCTGCCGGACTCACGGTGGTGATGGGGTACAGAGGGTTCTGGATGGACAGGAGCAGGACCTTGTTTCCGCTGGCGGGGTCGTCTGCGTTGGTGGGCCTGGTGATTCTCTGGCTAGTGGAGAAGTTGAAGAAGGCCTGCTGCTCTGCGATGTACACGGCCTCACGACTTCCGCACGACACACAGCGCTCAGCGCTCTCCACGCTGTCGAACTCCACCAGGGCCTGACGCTTGAAGGGCATCATCATCACGTAGCTGCCAAAAGGTGACAGATACAGGTGGGTCTTCAGAAACTCAGGTTAAAGCTGCTGTTAGATTTGTAAACCTGTAAAGCATTCAGAAACCAGCTTTTGGAAAATTATGAGATACACATAGTCAATTGTAGGACCATCACCTCACAGCAAGAAGGTTCTTGGTCTGAACCTTGCTTTGGCTGAGGCCAGTCCACCAAAGACATGCTGGTTTGACTTGACTGGTGACACTTAATTGCCCACAGGTGTGACTGTGAGCATGTAAAGTTGTTTGTCTCTAATGTGGATGGATGAACTTGGTCAGCAGAGTTCTCCTGACACATTTTCTGCCATCTCATCAATTTTGCACTGAATGGCTACTGACTACTGTACACTGGATATTTAATGTACTGTTGAAGCACTTCTGGTTGGATGCTAACCGCTCTGTACTTGTGATATGTGCAATGACAGTAAAGTTAAATCTAATGTAATCTAATCTAATCTGCAACATAATGTTATTTTGGTGCTTGTGTGTGCCCTGATAAACACACAGACACACACACACACACAGTTCCTTAAAAACACTACCGTGATTACTCTGTGACTTATGACTTCACCAGCACAAGATGGTGGCGCCAGTACCCAGGAAATTTTGGCTTCATTTTTGTCCAGTGGGAGGAAGCAGAGACACGTCCTCCATCTTTATATACAGTCACTGTTTGGAACCAACTGTCGTCACTTATATCTATGGATGGAAAATATTAGAAACACTCACTTGCTGATCATGGTGGTATGACCTGGTGCCGGTTTCATTTTGGCCCGTCTGTCTGCTTCTGCAGCTCTCAGGAAACCGCTGCTTTTTCAAAATAATGTAGCTATTTTTTCCTAACAATATATGATCATTATTATTCTTATTCATAGCTGTTTGCAGCTACGAATTTTGTTTGCATTCTCCTCCAATTATCTGTTTAGCATTACAAATAGCTGTGGTGATCAACATAATAACTGTTTTCAGATGGCACATCAGCTTCACAATAACAGGCTCATTTGTTTGCACTGAAGCACGCAGTGTTGTGAGTGAATTTCACTGATTCTGCCGAAACCTACACAAGTCCACAAGTCCACAAGTATGGCAGCTGAACCAGAACAACACTACTGTCACAGATACTTAATGAATAATGATGCAAACATTGATTCTGACAGAAACACTGATGGATGCTAATGTTTGATATTAATATTGACAAGTAAACTGACACTGGGAGGATTAAAGCAGCACAGAAAATGCATCATAAACCCATGAATGTTTAACTGCAGACAGTTCAGAACAGCAGGGGAGGAAGTGGCAGTGGCTGCTGGGGTGATCGCTGCGGTGCATGTGTCTAAATCAGGTTGCTGTGATGGACATCAGACATGCATATGATGCACCTAAATAACCAGCAGCAGTTAGAGGAGAAAACAAGTTTTAGTTTGAATTATTAAACCCAGCAGCCACCCACAGACAGAGAGAGCCGCACTGCACATCAGTGATCAACGGCGCAGAATTGAAATGTATGTTGTAAAACACATAGAAAGTATTTTTAGGGTTAAGGAACATACTTAACCTTGCATGTTAATGTTTTTTTAAAAATGATATAAGGAGAAGGAGCAGATTTAATTTTAAAATCTTTCCTTCAAGCTCATCATCATTTAACATGCCCGAAGGGGAACTTGTGAAGTGTTACCAGATGTTGCCGAACTTGTCAAGTGCCTCCACCAGATCCGCCTCTACCACGGCATCACAGAGCCCTCGGACATGCACGACAGGGGATGGGGGGATGCGATGATTGTCCTCTGTGCCGTCCTGAGGAGAGAAGAGAACCAAACTTAGATTCCCTCACAAAATGTAAAAACAACTGGCTTGGACAGGACAGCATCAGAGGCACACACCAGCAGTTATTATAAGAACAGTGCATGTGGTGAAGACTTGCAGACTAAAAGACACAGTATACAATAATACTAATATTTAATGCTGATTACACTGGCAGTGTAAGTGTAGTTAGCAGATGAAGTGAACACTGAAAAGGACCCAGCGGTGCCATATGATCACATCTGACTGACACTGTAAAACCTACTGAGAGGTGGAAGCTGGAGGCAATTTACTGCGCATGAAAGACAATCACCTGAGGATGGTATACAATAACACCGATCAATAACTAATAAAACTAAACACTGACCAGAGAAGCTTTTGCTCTCACAGTTGTTTGAAAGTTGCCTGCATGATGTTGTGAGTGCTGATCCTTAATTCCTGTTGTTGCTGTTAAAATCACTGGCCTGACTGACACGGCACGCCTGGTTTCTATTAGCTGTTGTTTCGTCTCCTAGAAATTACATTTCTCACACAAACAGCATTAGGATTGAAAGAGACATAATTGTGACCAGATTATGTATTTTTGTAATGTAATGAGGATATGTTGTTGATTAACATGTTTGGCAAATCAGAAGTTGTTAAGTTGTCCTCCAACATCAGAGGAGAAATAACTTGGCAAAATTGCGTTTAATGCACCTTGGGCATCAGACGAGGTGCAAAATACATTTAATTTAGAAGTGTTTTCCTCATTAAATACGTGTTAAAGACTGCCCTGAAGCAAACATGCTTTATATGACTAAGCAGCTGTTTTTAAATGAGTAACTTCACATGAGATGGACTGTGTTACGAATACTGATGCATATTTCTCATCTTTTACTCTTGATCAGCTTTTATGTTTGTGTTTTACCTTCATTTTCTTTGTCCTTGGAGCTAAAATTATTTTTGTAATAACTTGTGCTGCCTCTTAACCAGGGCCTAAGCAGGAAGAAAAGAACTTGTGTCTCAATGGGACCTTTCTGGATAAATAAAAGATAAATAAGAATCATATAAGATAAATAAGTAAAGTATTCACAGACACCATACTGCATGTTTTTCCCACCAACATATCTGATCCCCCAGACACTTTACATGGGTGTAAAACAATCAAAACATAGCACAAAGCAAAACAAAACACAACATAGTTAAGCTATAAAAACACAACAAACATGACAAAAAGCAACATTTTTCACAAACCAAAGTGATATTGTGAGAAATGCCAAAATTGTGTGACAAATTGTGATATTTAGTGACCCTGGAAACTCAACTGATTTTCACACAACTTGATATGTCCTGCTCGTGTGTGTGCTGAGAGATGAGAAACAGAGGATATGAGTGACGACAAAAAACATGTTTACTGTCTTTCTCAGGAAGAGGTTAGGTAAGCGTTACAGTTTCTAGCAGCATGACCTTTTTTTTCTTACAGCTGGCTTACGCTTTCTTACACCAAGGCCTTTAGGGAACATGCTCACAACACGCTGATTGGCTTCGGCCCGTCAACCAGCAGAGTGGAGGTGGTAACCACGAGGTCTGACTCACAATAGATCAGTCCATCACTCTACTGACACACTTGGAACTAGTGTTATATTTGGAATCTGCAGCTCTTAAAAGATTGACTTAAAAACTATTTAGTAAGTAAGTAAGTACTTGGTGCTTTGTGTTAAATGCTAACACTGGAATGCTTAAAATGCCACTGCTGATTGATACAATTACGATTTCCACTGTCTTGGTTTAGCATGATAGCACGCTAAACACAACAGGCAACCGAGGCTGATGGGAATGCCATGAGGTTTTTTTATACCATTTAAATAATCCGACTGCCTGGCAGTGCCAACCCCCTCGAGCCACGCTGCTATTTTAGCTAAAAATACAATATAATAAAAATACAATTCCTGCTCTCTCATAACACATTTGGCTGCTCGTGTTCATAACAAATATTACTGACTCATCAGTTCAGAGATTAATATTTCCAGTGACAACGTCACTGAAAGCCAGAACAGGTTCTGTGTGAAGGTGGTCTGAAGCACCCCATCAATGACAATGGCTGCTTTGGTATGTCCGTTAGCAATGACTACCTATAGGCCACATTCTTACAGGAAAGGTTTGCTTGATTACCACTTGATTAAACAGACATGATACGTGCAGTGATGGAGTGCCAACTTCAGAAACAACAGGTGGTGTCCCGAACACTTATACAGACTATGTTCGCTTCTGTTACTTCAACAATGTCGTGCAGGAGTCAGGTGCTTGAGGCGTGGACGATGTTAAAGGGGGAGAGAGGTGTTACCGACGTACTCACGAGTCAACAATGAGCAATGTAATGGGTTGCTGAGAACGATTAGTTGCCATGGTTACCCCACGGTTTTGTGAAAATGAGAACTTCCTCCTCCTCCTTTTTTTTCTCTGATCTTTGTCTGCAGGATTTCAGAGGAGGTGCAGCTCATGCTGCTTGGTTTCCATGGTGACTGAGCTTTAGCCTTTTTGGGGGGTAAGTGTGTGTGTGTGTGTGTGTGTGTACACACGTGTGCATATGTGTGCGTGACCATGATCATGGCTGAGCGTTACGTGTTGCTTCCTTCCTGTCAGGCTGCTGTATCATTACAGTGCTATCTGACTCTGTGGCCTCAGCTCATCCTCTCCTCCTCATCCTCCTCCTCCCTCTTCATCCCTCCAGCTGCCTTTAACTTCATCACCTCCTCCTCCTCTTCCTCCCTTATGCAAACGTCAGCTGGGTCAGCCGCTGAGCTAACAAGTTTTTAACGAGGCTAAAGAGGCAGAATGATGCATCATTTATAAACCCCATCACCCGCGACCTGGATCGACTACATGTGGAAATATTGTGTTTGTGTGTCTGGGGTCTTTGTGTGTGTGTGTGTGCGTGCATGCGTGTGTGTAAACAGAGAGGAGATCTGACAGGTTGACAGTTTGTCTCTGTGGACAGTCTAAAAACAAAGGGCTCTGTGAAGGTGAACAAAGGTTAACAGACTATGTGTGTGCGCCACTGAACTGTTAAACTCCTCTTCATGCCCCCCAGAGGCTGCAGTGTTCATTTTAGCAACAAAATGAACAAACATAATGATGATTTAGCAGTGCTTAAGTAGTGTAGCTAAAAATGTTTGCCCTGAGCATGGCGACAGAAGAAAGGAAAAGCTGAGGGGCGTCATGAGGCAATGATTTACTGACAATGTCAGTTTGTTAGATATTGATTTTTCTTCAGTACAGGTTCGGAAATGTTAAGCTCATTGTGGCGCTGGCATTAAAATTCATCCTCAGTGGAGTGAGAATATCCAAATAAATGATTATTCACAGTGTAATGCTGCTTTTGATCACATTCACTCTATGGCTTTGACACAGAATTTTAAAATTAGATTCTTCTCATCCCTATACACAATACCTGACAATAACCACATCCAGCTTTCTGATGGTCTGCCTGCAGGGCTGATTTGATTCCTCAACATCTCAGTCGCTAATTTTTGTGCATACTAAGTTACCTCAGCTCTGGAGAATGAACACAGTTTGATTTTTGGCATTTTGAACTTTGCTACATTATATCACCATTAATGGCAAAACACAAATGCGATCATATGATTTACTGATTTGCAATTTCACAGGTTTCTGAAACCATGTGCAACAATAAACTAGTATAGTCCCAAATACCTGATCGTAACCAGAATACGTTGTGTAGATGTAAATTCACTCATTAGACTACACCCTAACCCTCAAATACTGAAGGTAAAATCTGTCAGTGACATTGTGTCTGACTGACACACTAACATCAGGCTGGACTGTGGCTACTCACCACCACAGATGGATGGGATGGATGAAAGGACGGGCAAATGGATAAATGACTGAATGGATGAATGAATTTATGGATGGACAGTGAGTGAATAAATGAAGAATGGATGACATTTACTTTTTGAAATCATAGGGAAGGGAACACATGGATAGATGGATAAAAGGAGGAAGGTGATGAATGAATGGATGAATGGATTGGGTGGATGATTAACCGATGAATACATGGATTTATCAGGAAACTTGTTTCAGCATTGTTTAGATGAACCTTTTCATTTCAGGGTTTTTTCAGCTGACAACATGAATGCTGTATTTTGACTGAGACTGGTTCTCTGCATCAGCGGTTCTATTTACTGAAGGACTCTGTACTCAGGTCACTTTTACGCCTCCACTGGTGATTTTCTCTTTGATCTTCACTCTCCATTAGAACGGATCAAAGGTTGTTTGATGTCGGCTGAAGTCTGGAGAGAGCTACACTTCAACCCGCCGTCACTCAAAATATATTTCACCGCAGCGCAGCAGGTCATTCAGTCCCCTCCACCTGATCCAAAGTGCTGCAGCACGACTGGAACCAGGAACAGAAGTATTTCCCCTGCGTTAGCTTCTCTGAAAGTAGAATTTAAAATCTTCCTCCTCCCCACAAAGCCCTTAACAGTCAGGCACCATCATATCTTAGAGGGCTCATGGTTCCCTATCAACCCAACAGATCACTTTCCTGTCACACTGTGGGTTTAATTGTGGTTCCTATGGTCTCTGTCAGAGCGATCATATTCCTTTACTGTGGAACCAGCTCCCAGTTTGGGCTGTAAAGGCAGACACAAACTCCACATTTAAGATTATGCTTAAAACTTTCTTATTTGATGATTTTTTTATTAGGACTGACTAATGTGAGCCCTGAACCATCCCCTTGTCATGCTGCTATAAAACTTGACTGGCAAAGGACTTCCCATGATGCATCTCTCTCCTCCTCTCCCCCTCCATCTGTGCATGTTCTCCTGTCACTGTCTGCAGGTATTTCTGCCTCCGGAGCTGCAGAGTCTGGATCTGTGACAGCAAACCACCTACTGTCCCCATGATCCTTATCATCAATCTAATTATTATTATGAACATGCACTGTGCTATATTCTCTTTCCTACTGCCCCTCCACCTCTGCTGCACGCTCTAAATAGTGAAAATACCAAATGAGTCCTGTCGCTCTGTCAGTAGGAAGTGGTCTGTCTACAAATAGCCTCTACCTGTTCGTCTTGCATCACATACCAACAAGAAAAGCACTGTTGTACATTATCTTTCTTCCCACAATGCTGTCTGTCTTCAGAGCGGTGACTAATCTATCAAGGAGGCAGGAAGCAATGGCAGGCAGCAAAGTGTTTGATTAGACCTCACTAAACTCTATTACATTCTCCTGCATATGTTGAGATAACTCACATCTCAGTGGACACGAGTGTCTTAACTCAGCTCCTGAATGCTGCTGCGTAGGTTCAGATTTACCATACAATTTATATAGATCATGTCACCTATAGAATCATGCCTCTGTGAAATTTCTAAAGGACATTTAAAAACATGTGTTAGTAAGTGCATACAGTGTATTTACTTTAAACCTCGTCAACATCATTACAGTCTCCTAAATTACCTCTAGAAATGTTGACATCCATCTCAAAACCTGCTAGGCCACCATATAACATGCAGAATTACTCTCACCTGAGGAACCTCTGGACTCTACTAATAGGACCTTTATATCTGCTAAAATAACCACTTGAATCTGCTACAGAATATCTGCAAGACCCTTGAAAGGACCACGCCCTGAATCCAAAATCCAAAAGCATGTTGGCATGCTAACATTTGCTAATTAGCATGAAACGTGCAGGTATTTGGCCATAACCTGAAGTGCTGGACAATTTAAATTTGGGCCTGCTCAGACTCCTCTCTGACCAGACTGCAGGACTGTGTCTGAACTAAGCTGGAGACTCACAAGGTTACACACTTGCTTGGCGTGACGGTATTCCTGTGCAGAGAGAACACCGCAGGCCCGTTCGTCGAGGCAAACAGACGGCCTTGCTTTGTGCTGACTGCAGGCACTTCCTGTCACTGCCAGAACCTCTATGAGATGCCATATTGCCTCACTGCGCAGAGGCACGTGGCGAATAAGACACTTATTATCTTCTCAGACATGGGTACAAAATAAAAATACCTGTCAATATCTACTGTACGGGCTACAAAAGAGTCTGCAGAAAATAAACCTCCCGGTGGCCGAGCCAACCTCATGAGTGATCTCCAGCACCGAGGAAGCAAAATCAAATTACACTCAGCATACCTCATATAACCTCCTGGAGTGCCAACAGAGCCTCCTAAACGAAGCTTAGAGCATTCTAAAATCTGCTCCTTACAGTGGGCTTCAATCTCTGAGCGTCAGACACTCCTTGTGGAGACTTGAAACATGTGAAAGACTATGAAGAGCTAACAACTGTGACAGCAACAGAAAAAAAATGTCATATACTGACCAAACTGTCTGAAGTATAAGAATCAGACAGAGTGATAGTGTACATGTGCTGCAACAGTGGTTTGACAAGCTTCTCCAGATATTTTGATCACTTTTTTACCATTATCCAGTTTCATCAAGCTGAACAGAGTCACAAATAATTTAATACAGAAATCATCAATCAAGTAGATCATCTGACATCTGACACGAGACCTCTGTGGCCTGCTAGATATCCTCTAAGGCCTTAAAAAGGATTATGAGAACCTCCATAAAAATCCTAGTACCTTGTTGAAACACTTTCAGGCTCCCAAAGACCCAACTAAAACTGCTAAAATCTCTCAAACCTGCAGAATCCTCTATACAAACCACAAAGAAAGAGCCCCAGAACCTCATCAAGGACCACCCAACATCCTTCTATAGACGCCACAGAACCTCCTCACAAAGGTCCCAAACCCAAAACTCCCTCCCTCCCAAGCTATACCTAAGTTCCTACAAACAAAAGGAATTTTAATCTTTGAATAAGTTCAGCAGACAGGTCTGGCTGCTCACACACATCTGATTGTGACCGATGAAATCCTGATCAAGTTCACGTACCTGTTTTCTGATCATAGTTACTTTTTTAGTGACAATGTGAACAGGGTTTGATTAATTGCAAACTTAGACCTCAAGTGACAGTGACAGCAACAAATGGCAATGAAGTCATTCACCTCTAGTAAATAATGACTATACATGCATGTTTTCCTCTGCTCCTGATCATAACTATTATATTTTAAATTAAATTTCGTGAAAACCTGCCTAATTGCACTACATGTTACACTACTGGCGCAAACCAAAATGTTAGATTTGCCCAGTTATTTTTTTTGATCAGTGTCAGTGTTTTAACCAGCGATAACAGGACTGGTTCCAACAGCCACCCACCTTCCCTCCGCTCCTCCGGCCCCTGCTCTCGATGCCTCCGCTCCCAGTTGCCTCCTCACCGGCGGACTCATCCTCCTCCTCCTCCTCCTCGCCGTCCTCCAGCTCCTCTGCACCGGCCTCCTCCTCAATCCGGAGCCGTTTAGCTGCCCGGTGGTATCCTCCTCCTCCTCCTCCTCCTCCTCTGTCTTCTCTCGCATCCATCACAGACGAGACAGTAAATTCACGGTGGAAGGTCTTCGGTAAAACGGAGGAAGAAACAATCGATGACACCTGCAGAACAGAACCTCTCTCTCTCTCTCTCTCTCTCCCTCTCCCTCTCTCTCTCTCTCTCTCTCTCTCTCTCTCTCTCTCTCTCTCTCTCCCTCTCCCTCTTCCTCTCTCTCTCTCCTTCTCTGCAGCCTCTGCTGGGTTGGCTGCAAAGATGAGAAGAAACACTGACGTCTCACTATGTCATCATTTCAGGAACAATACCTTGACCAAGGTGTTCAGCCTCACTATTATTATACTGGGGAAAGTGTTGATCAAGTGCAGTGTGTCTTCATGTTTGGTCTGAATTTATCACCTACTTCAACAGACTAATTTATTTTACTATTTTTATTTAATGTGGACTTTCATGATCAGGGTTTTACGTTATATTGTATTAATATTTTATTTTTATTAGTTTGCATTTTTACAATTTATACTGAAGAAATTCGTCCATTTTGGTCAGACAACCTTTATATATATATATATATATATACGTATTTTAGTGATATATCTTCAATAGACAATCTTTGGATGTTTCCAAACTTACACCTCCTGCTTCTCTCTATGTCTCTTTCTGTTTGTCATATACAGTCTCTCGCTCTCATATAGACTCTGGCATAAATTTCTAAATAAATGAAAACTATGTGACTGGAAATCTATTTTGCATTTTATTTATTTTATTGATATTTTATTGAAGGCATCTTAGTTCTTATTGTGAAAGCTGCCACTTTACATTTTAGTTTTATTTAAATTGCCATGGATGTTTAGTATACAATACAATGCTGCAGTCTGGCTAATTACATGAAAATGTGTATATTATGTGTCTATGTGTATGACGTGGACAAGACTTCAGCTCCACCCAGTGGCTGCTTTCAAAAGAGAGCTAGAGATTGGGCAGTGAGAGACCTCAAGGTAGCAGCACTGTCATCATGTTGCATTAAGTCAAAACACACACACACACACACACACAGCTTGCTAAGGTCTTCCTTGTCACAGAAATATAGAGACTTAAAATAGCTTCATATAAGACATGACCAGGTATTTTCCTTAGGCGAGTCGCTTACTCTGTGTGTGTGTGTGTGTGTGTGTGTGTGTGTGTGTTTGTTTAATACTTCAGATACTGCTTCACAAGAAAGCTGTTATAACGTTTATGTTTTTGTGTTTCTATTGTCACTCAACAGCTGAGATACAGTGCATTAAATAAGACATCGCGTTAACCAACAGACACTTTTAAGTTGATATTCTGCAGCTGCTTATATCAATGATGTCATCTGATAAAATCTCTGCACACATACTTATGATGTTGTTGATGTTCCTAATGTTTGATGATCCAAAGACATACTCCAACGCTGGTATAAACATATACTCTGTGTACAGTTTTTACACTGTTGGTAGCTTTCCGTCTGGAAATCCAGCACTTTCTTATTTGACACTCTAATGAGACATCAATGCTGCAAAGTCTGATGGAATTCCCTTTGTAAATTTGGTTGTTAAACTAGACAAAGTGGACAGTGTCATGTTGTAGTGTGGAGGAAGTGTTTAATGGCAGGCTGACACAAAGTGAGGCCCAGTAACGGAGAGGAAACATTAGAGATATTTCATTAAGACTGAAACTAATCGGAAACATATGACAGGGAAATGTGTTGATGTAAAACATTGATTTGTGGATGAACTGGAAAACAAAGCAGGACCATTTTCATTCATGCTTTAAATGCTTTCACATGGTGTCAAAGTGTTTGCCAGTGTGGTTTTTATATTTTGCCTCAAATTATTCAGTATAGTCTGATGTTATTGTCCAACTCTGGCTCCTGCAAATTATGTTTATATACATGTAATTTTTGAGATGTACGTATTTGGAAACCAAGACCGAAAACACAATACAAATGTCTTTCTTGTGCTTTAAGTAACTGCACACTGTTGACATTCAAATTGTGTTTTCAATCTTGGTTTCCAATTATGTACATCTCAAAAAGTAGATTATATGAACATAATATAATGTCCACAGTGTCCAGTGGCTTGAAGTACAACAAAACGCATTTTTATTACCATTTATTGATACCCTAACCAAAGTGACTATATTGCCTAAACAACAAACTGGACTCGAGACGATTCCAACGCTGATTTGTAATTTTTACTTTGGAAATGTCCCTTTGCTAGCAGTTACAGCTTCCATTCTTGTTGAGTAAATCTCTACAAGCCGTGTAGGCCTAGATTCTGGCAGTTTATCCCATTCTACCTGGCAGATTCTCTCAAGCTTGAATTTTTCATTTCCAAAAATGTGATTTCACTTTGTCCCACTGGGTTACTGAGAGTAGATTAACAAAAATGGCATTTATATCCATTTAAAAGAAAAGTCGGCTGTGAAAATATTCAGGGAAAATTCTATTAAGCTCTCAACACAACGTAACTGGGAAAATTAGTACTATTTGAAGATTTCTAGGAAATTTAAGGAAAAAGGATGTCACTTCCTGTCTGTCCTAATCCAGTGTTATCTCTCATTCAGTATTACATAATGAAAATGAAAAAAAAAATATTTCTGACACACTAGTCCAAAAACATGTTGTCTGTCATCTCCTCTCCAGGTTGACATTGTTTGCCAATGCCTTATAAAACCATTACAAAATTACGTCATATGAATATTTTCTAATCTCCTAATATTAGTTGCTAATTTATTACTTGTCTGCATCAAAGGGAAAATGAATTAAGTTTTTGGACAAACTTGGGATCATCCTTTTGCAGATTAAAATGGATGAAATCAAAACCCTGTCCAACTGCATTAGTGATGGGGATCAAGAAAATAATTTGGCATATCAGGGAATGGTTGCGTACCAAATTTTATTCACATTCTTAAACCTTAAATAAACCTGAAATTGTTTTTCAGAGCCTCACAAGGGAAACACAAAGTACAAACTCTATGGCCAAAAGGATTAAACAGCTTTGCTTTGCTGTCTGCAGTCTTCCCAGTATTTTATCTTCACATCACCAACTTCACTTCTCACTTTTCTTTTGTGGTGCTCCTGTTTGCACCAGGTTCAGGTTAACAATCAACACAACATGATTATAATTTATGCATTAATTTATGCGTTTTAAAGTTTGGGATGGGCCTGAAAGCAGAGACAGACACTAAAATGCGCTGGTGAGTTTGTCCCATAGGCTTTCAATTTGCGACTGAGGTTATACAAGCTGTATTCTATTGTAACCTTTACCGCTGTAGAGTCTCCTTTGAAAACACACAGCATCTGTTTGCACATGACCCAGGACCGAACATAATAACTACATGGTGTAAATTAAATTTCACATTTGATTTTTGATGTGACGTTAATGACACCAGAAAAATAAAGCCCCCCCCAGCATACAGCAAATAGAAACAATGCAGTGTATTGTAACAAAAAATAATCACACAAAAAAATAATAGTCTCAAAAAAGGGTTTTGATCTGATGTATCCATGAATGCATGAACAGTCATAACAGTCTTTGTTGTTATTTCATTAAAAATGCCACTGTAGTTCACGGTGGTTTGTTTACTGTGGAAATCTAGTGGCTTCCAAGAAGCAAGTAAGAGTGAACAATCATTATTACTCAACAACTTCCTGCACGGCGTGGGTTGTTGTTGTTTTACCTCTGAGAAGAATCCTGTTAGTTCTGTTGCAGATCAGGTGGGATCTGTCAGTCACATCTCTCCATCTGCCATGTGTGACACAAGCCTGACAGATTCAATACACCAAGAAATCGCCTGTTTATGCACAGACACACACACACACACTCACATGTTTGTGCAGCTGTCCTATTGTAGGTAGCCAAACCCAAACCCAAACCCGGATCTCACAAATGATGGGCCAGGCTTCAGGCCCCAGTAGGACCACTGGTCCCACCATGGTCAGTGTGAAAACAGAACGCAAATCTAGTCCAAGCTGAAATCTTGAGTTTACTTTGGTTTTAAAAGTCAGAAACTATTAAAATAAACTCTGACACTTCATAATATTACAAGCAAATCAAATGACTCCATGTTGGGAGTTTTATGACCAGTGCTTCTGGGCCTTTTTACACACTCACTGACTGCCTGGACTGCATGTTTGCAAACTAACCTCCCTAAACACACACATACACACACACACACACACACACACACACACACACACACAAAGTACCACCCTCTTGCTGTGTTTTTTACCACATAAAAAAGCTGTTCTGTGTGAGCTGCAGACAGGCTGAGAGTGAGACAGGAAACATCAAGGGGCAGTTAAAGGCAGGAGTTCAGACGGCGGAGAAGTCACAGGGACAGAGTAACTCAGGAGGGACAGATCCGCTCTTCTTTCTCATCACCATGAGGTTTGAGGAGATCCTGAATGAAGTTGGTGGCTTTTCCAAGTTCCAGTTCCTGATCCTGGGCATCCTGTGCCTCCCCCGTGCCATTCTCCCCCTCCATTTCCTCCTGCACAACTTCATCTCTGCCACCCCATCTCACCTCTGTGCTCTCAGGACCTCAGAGGACAGGAGCCCCGACCCCAAGGTGCTGGCCCTCAGGATCCCCCGTAAGGACGATGGCTCCTTCAGCTCCTGTAGAGTCTATGACCCCCCGTTGACCTTTGAACTTGGCCAAGGAAACAGGACGACACCGTGTACACATGGCTGGATCTACAACCGTTCGGAGTTTAGCTCCACAACTGCCAGCGAGGTAAGGAGAGGCAAAAGCTCTGTAACTCACCGCGTTTTAACAGAAATGAAGGAAGTGTCAAATTAGTGCACACTGTTATTACTGAGATTATATATAGCAGATCAACACATACATATTATAAAATTTTTAAAAAATCAATTTCGTTCTTTACTCTTTATTTTCATTTGCACTGTATTTGATATATACCTTATTGTCTAATTCTTGGACATTTTTTATTAGCAATTCATGTGGTAATATTAAAAAATGTTGTTACAGTTTGTGGTTTTTGTACAAAGATTTAGTGTTTCACACTGTGAATTTGCAACTCCATCTCTATCACTGAAGTATATACACAATACAGATTTATTTTTTGATGTACTGTTTGAGTATTTATGTGGTGCCGGCAGCAGAAGCACTTTGGTTACTAAGGTTAGGGAAATATGGTGGTTTTGGTTAAATGCAAATAAATAGATTGTATCTATAGTCACTATGAACTTTTTCTGCATCAAACCAGATCAGGATATTTACCAGGGGCTTTTGAAGCTGCTCCAAGGAAACACTCATTGTCTTTCTTTGAACACAAAGTTGGTAGAGTTTTTACCCTGATTGTCACTATACTAAAACAATGTGAGTTAGACACCTGTAGATAACAACATGGCCAGCCTTTGGTCTGTGGTTTAACCTCCCTCTGTCTCCACAGTGGGATCTGGTATGTGACAACAAACATCTGAATCAAGCACTCGCTACATACTTCTTCCTCGGGGTCATGTCTGGAGCCATTTTATTTGGACAGCTTTCTGACAAGTGAGTCCTGACAGTGTCAAAAGTGAAAGTACTCATAATGCAGAATTGCTCCTTTCAGAGATTTACAATATTTCATCATAATGTTCATGAAAAAGAAAGACTAGGGCAGCGCTCCAAACTGACTTTATGATATTCACAGGGATGTTTCAGACAAGCCACTCATTTTCAGCATGTAGTGTGTATTGGAAATTTCACAATCAATAAACAGAGGTGACGTTAATTACACAATAAGTCTGTGCCATCAAGGTGAGCTACCATTCACATGATGATAAACCTACAACAATTCATTGTGGCCTTTTTACAGCAGCCACTGATGATTTATTATTGTGATTATGAATAGGAGGCTCATATGCACAGATCCTTGTTTTTAATGTAAATTACACGGGTGTTGTAATGGGTAAACCTCATATTTAGTTTTACATGTGACTCTGCCACTGTCTGTAATCGTGATGAACTGGATCATCTCAAACTTATGTAAATGCTGTACAACACAACAAGAAGAGAGAGAGAGATTAAATGTCTTCTCAGTTCACTGTAGTAAAGTTCTCTTTCATTGTTGCTTATGCATAGAATCCACCACGATGACAATGGGGAATAATACTGTGGATCAAGAGCTAATTAGATACTTCAAATGTAATAAACAACTATGCTGTTAAAAATCAGCCATCAGAAGTATCAACAATGGGATTTCATTTTCATGACCATCCTATCTTTATGCGAGTTTTGCGCTTCACTCTAAGCAGTGACTGACACTCCAGGCCCTCCCCCTACTGGCTCTGATTGGTTGGCTCTTGCATGTGGCATTACCACACAAGACAGAGTCAGAGGCCTGTGTTTCTCACCTACTACCATCAGCGAACATTTTTTGCAAATGTGACAAAAATGTATTCGTATAAAAACTTCCTACTGCAGCTTTAACATGCATCAGAGCAAGGCAGCAAACGTCACACAGTTTTTCATTGATGGACTTTATTATTAATAATTTTTCTTCAAAGTCAGCTGGTGCTCTGTTGATAGAAACATCTGTGTGTGTGTGTGTGTGTGTGTGTGTGTGTGAGGGGGTAACACCAGATTTCCCATGTGACTCTATATTGGATAAGCCCAAAATGTCAATTACCTAATAAACCCATGTCATTGATTACAAACACAGAAGACTGTCTCCACATGATTGTGGAGGGACACACACACACACACACACACACACACACACTAACAACAACCCCCCCCCCAGCTGCTCACATTAAACCTTTTGCTGAGTTTCCTCTGATGTGGGGTAGTTCTGGTCTAATCTTGGCTCCAGACAGCTGAGTCTGGCCTGTGGGAAGTGCTCAGACAGATAAGTGCATCAGCGTGACTCTTGATACAGTTTATAAAGAATTAACAACCTGTTCAGATTGAAACGACCATTTAAAAGTCCATTGTGCTGTGGGATTTTGATCATATCACATGTCCTTCATCTGCAGATGGAGTTTGCCCCCAGTTTTTCTGAAAATTGTATATAGATGGTCAAATTTACTTTGTTTCTGGCCACCTTCAGGACCTCTAACTTTTTAAGTCAATATGAATGAGAGCTCCTCCAAGTCCTTTCTCTAAATCCTCTGATCTTATGGAAATCTTCAGTTCAATGACAACCAAGCAAACTCCATGTACAAATGAATATTATTCAATTTGTTCAAAAGCTCAAGAACAGACACTAAGCTGATATGCATTTTTGTCCCAGGTTTGGCCGTAAGTCAATGCTCCTGGTGGCATTGATCACTGCCACCATGCTGGGATTCAGCTCCGCTTTCTCCACATCCTACATCATGTTTGCCATCTCCAGAGCACTATGTGGCATGGCCCTCAGCGGGCTGTCCATCATTGGCCCAGTCCTCGGTGAGAAACTAATGACACACTTCAAAACAAAAATACTTCAGTCAGTGGTAATCTGGATTTTCTGAATAAGACTTCTGCTGAAGATTGTTGCCGTCTTCATGCTCAGGTATTGAGTGGACAGACATAAAACACCGGACCTTCACTGGCACTGTCATGAGTTTGTCATGGAGCGTGGGGAACATGTTGCTGGCCCTGTTGGCCTACTTCATTAGAGATTGGAGACACCTAACGCTGGCAGTGACGACGCCCTGCATCATCGCCATCATCTCTTGGTGGTAAGGAGGATGTTAAGGCAGAATTTCCAGTCTCCACAATTACAGTAAACATCCTTGTGTCTCTGTGTTTTCTGAAAAGCCACTTTCCTCTGCATGTTTTTAGGTGGCTGCCTGAGTCGGCCCGCTGGCTGCTGGCCAGCGGCAGAGTGGAAGAAGCCCAAAAGTATCTGGTTTGGTGTGCTAAGATGAACAAGAAGAGCGCAAACTTATCCAAACTGGACACTGAGGTACAGCTGAGTGATAAACTCATAGCCTGTGGGTTTGATTCATTGAAAGGGAAATAATTACAGTGCAACAGAATTGGAATCCTTTAGCATTTCTCTTATTTCCTTTATCTTTTTTTTATTATAACAACTACTAACAGCACATTTAAAAACGCCAAGTCACCAAGTGATTGTTTCAGGCTCTGGGGAAGGTGATAGTGTCTGAGGTGACCGAGAAGAATCACTCCTACCTGGATCTTGTCAAAACACCTCAGTTGAGGAAGATCACCATCTGCTCCGGATTATTCTGGTACCAAGTCGTGTTTTTGACAATGCAGTCTGCCGTGCAGCCCACCAAGCTTTTATGCTTGCTCATATACTGAATGTGTTGGGCGTGCCGCCAGGTTTGCTGTTGCCTTCCTGTACTATGGGATCAGCTTCAGGATCTCAGGTTTCGGTATGAGTATCTACCTCACGCAGTTCATCTATGGTGCCATCGAAGTTCCCGCCAAAATCCTCACCTTCTTCATCCTGGACTGGATCGGCCGGAGGAATGGCCAGGCGTGGTTTCTGATCACAACTGGAGCCCTGATTGGAATAAACACTGCCATACCTTTCGGTTACATCACTTTCTGTCACTTTCTGACATTTTGAGATTGTAGACTTGATAAGCTTTATCTTTTTTATCTGCAAAGTGTGTCTCCTAGACTCTTACATATCTTTTGGTTCCTGCTTCTCTTTTCAGAGTACTCTGTGCTTCGTACATGTATCGCTGTGGTGGCAAAGGGTTTCTCTGAGGCAGCATTCACCACAGCATTCCTCTACTCCACAGAACTCTACCCAACCATCCTCAGGTAAAACCCCAAACATGAAACCAGGAGGGTCAACCAAATGGAAGCTGACCAATCAAATAAAGATCAATTCAAGCAAGTCAGCTTTAATTGTTTGATTCACTTCCTCTCAAGATGTATTCTCCATATGTGGAGCATGAATTTTCCACCTTTTAGTGAGAGTAAGCACGACTTTAAAACAATGTATTTCAAGATCATGGTGTTGGTTAAATTGAAATAAGCAAGGTTGGCATTAAAGGAAAGCAGGAACAGAATCAGAATCATGGGAGGGTGTCTGGCAGCAGATTTCTTGTTCTGGACCAAAATGCTGGACCCACATTGGTGCCCTCAGGTTGTTGCTGACAATGAGACCGCCACATTGGTGGTTAAAGTGAAAGTGAGAGACTCTGGTCTCTCTGCTCTTAAAGTCATTAAAACTGAATCGGCTGGTTGTGTGTTGTTGAACAGGCAGTGCGGTTTAGGCTACACCTCCTGTCTCTGTCGGATCGGAAGCTCCCTGGCTCCGATGATCATGCTGTTGGAGGATGTCTGGCTTCTTCTGCCGCCACTGATCTTTGCGGGGACAGGGATACTCAGTGGTGGTTTGGTCTTCCTGCTCCCAGAGACGCTCAATGTCCATCTGCCTGAAAACATCTTTGATGTCGAGGAGGGAAGGTAAAGACGATAGAGCACATGTTTTGAATAGCCTGTTATATAATTATAGTATAATTATATTATTACTACCAACACAACCATAAATAGTATCAGAGTAAGATGATTTCCAGTGCAGGAAAACTGTTCTGTTTTGATCAGATCAGATACAAGTCATCAGTGATTTGTCATTGTGATATCATCGTGATTGCTGCAGAACAAAATCTCTCATGTTCCTCCTGCTCTTTATTTATGCCCATGTCAACTTCAGGTTAAGCCATTATTCATGATTCTGTCATGATAACATGAGAAGTTATTAAGCACTGAATTGAGATCTCTAAAATTAGGTCAATGTACAACAGAGAAGTTGTTTTCAATGCCTTACCCTGCAGAAAGAAGTTTATACTTGTTCATTCATTCAGAAACACATACTCTATCATCAGTGTCCACTCTGCAGGTACTTTAAATTAATCCACACCATCAGTCAGTCACAGTCAAGAATTCTCAATAATCTCTGTATTTGAACTCCTTGCAGTATGTTAACTACATTTCTCCCTTTCTCACTTTCTGTTTAGACACAGGAAGAGTGAAACAGATGGAGATGCAAAGACTGAGCTGAAGAAAATGGACTCCAAAGACACAGCAGCATCAGGACAGGACAACTGACCAGGATTTCTTCCTGATAATCCTGCTTGGTTCAAACAGTAAGGGTTGTCTGTCAACTGCTGTGGATGGATTGGTGCTTTTTGATTTTTCATCTGGACCTTAAATGAATGTAGAACAGAAATGTTTGTATCTTGTGCTCAGGAAAACAGACCTGACACAGAGTTTGGCCTTTTAGTGTTTTGAGTCTTTATCAGTGAATAGTTTTAAAATTGTCAACTAACTGCTGCTGATATTTAGCTGTCAATTAACTAAATATAAGTACTGAATTTCAAATGATTCATATCTGTACCCCAGCTGATGAATTTTCACCGTCTGGGTTCAGGATGCAGGAAAGAGGCACCTGGCACTTTGTACTGTATCTTCTGATATATAGACACAAAATGTTTAATGTATATTTTTTTCTGCCATTCTTGCACTTACAAAAAAGAAAAACAGTCTATTTTCACAGAAGTTTGTGCCATTTAGGCAAAATTAAAACACATATTAAAACAAAACAAAACAAAATTGACCTGAAACACAAATTTCATCACAATCCACCCAGTAGCTGCTGACATATTTCAGTCTGGAGCAAAGTTGTAGTCCTGCTAGAATCGATATGAAGTAAATTCTCCTGGATATCATCAATTTAAAACACATTCCTGATTGGCTGGTTGATGAGTAGCAGGTTGGGGACAAAGCTTTCATGGTGCTTCATTGTTCACTTTGTGGAGCCTCTTTCAATGCTGAAGGCATTGCATAAGGAACTGATGGCCTCTCATGGCTCTCCAATCAGTTCCTGATGCAGTATCATCAACATCAGAAAGCTCTGGACCATCATTCTGACTCCGCCGATGGATATGAAGTTATACTAAACCTCTACAGACACACAAAGTCTTTATTCGCAAAATGAACGATTTACATTATGGGGAGTCACTTTTTGTCCCCAAGGGAAATCGAGTCCCCACAGACTGTGAACAGCTCTATGTCCCCACATGGGAGTAAAAAAGGAAGCACACACAGTTTACCTTAAACCTGAGATGCTTATACACAAGGTTACATAAATGGAAAATTCCTAAGCAAAGCAAATGAAATAGTTACATCAACAAAATGTGCAATGTGTGTCTTGATTCCAAGGTGCCCCGTCCTGGTCCACTTGTAAAACAGTGGTGCTGCGTTCAGGTGAACCTCAGTCAGTACTGTGAGATGCTCAGACTCACAGTTGCCAGCTGAGATTAAACTGTGTCACAGCTGTTTCCTGTTAACACACCACCTTCTGGATTTAACCCACACTGCTGCTGTTGCCTTTTTTAAATTAAACTCATGATACTCACTTACAGTAGGATGTCTGGAAATATAAACTGTTACCTTCAGCTGCCACCGGGGGTGCAAAGAGTCACTGTCACCTCCTGATACAGCAGAGTCTGTTATTGATCAACAAGTATTATTGATCAGAGCAGAGTGATCAGCAGGGCGACTGAATCATCTCTACAGGTGATTGTGAGGAAAAGTGTGACGTCACAGTTGCCTGCAGAGATTAACAAGTCGACCTGAGGAGTTGGACACACACACACACACACATACTCTGACACAAATACACACTCCTCCACACAGACACACACTCCTTCACACAAACACACATGCACACACACTCTCTGAGGGACCTGGGCGCAGAGATGACATGTTGGATTTGTTCCGGGCCCGCGGGCTCTGAGGGCTCTAACAAGGCGAGACGTGGACGGACAAAGCATCAATTAGAGCTGCGGGGTGTCTGAGGAGGGGACAGGGGACACTGAACATGGACCCCCCTCAGCTGTTCTATTGTCCCACCATGGAAAAACAGAAAAATAAAGACAATGTGATTTGATTCTGCTGAGGTGCACTCCAAAAGGCCTCGCAGCGTCAGGGAGTTAAAAAGCGCTCCCTGTCGTCTTCAAAGCGTCGTCAACCCCCCCACCCCTCTTTGGCCGTTGCAGATGTGTCCCTGCACAAAGCCCCCCCTTCACTGTGCTCCACATACACTGTTCATCACACTGTTTCTGGTCACACAGCGTAAACATCATTGCAGAAGTCTCATGTATGTCCATAAATAATCTTGTTTGATCAGTGAACCCTCGGAGTCTAAAATGCATGACCAGTCCAGATTCACAAGTATTTCATTTGTGCAAAAACAAGAAGCCTGCACTGTATAAATAAAGTTTTTGAAAGATATTAAACAATAATCTGACTCAATAATATAACATTTCTCAGAACAGAAGATTTATTCTTTATTTGCTTATTAAATGATGAAAATTCAGCTAAATATTGGAGACATTCAGAAATCAGCTCTCAACACAGAAATAATATTTCATACCAGTTGCTGCATTGGTTTTAATTTTCTGATCTATACCTCACATCTAAAGGTTCTTGAGGAGATATCTTCTGATATCTCTGGACATCAACCAGATTAATATATGAATATATTCACATTTCTTTCTTTACACTGTACCCAAATATCTACCATGTTAAGTACGTGTTTCCATGTGGCTCACTTTATATCTCACAGTTATGTCCACTATGTTCAAAAAATTCATTCTAACAGTTTCTAACAGGTCAACATGTGGTGCTGCGTCTCAGCACAAACCCAGTCAACATAACAACAGTTCAGCTCAGAAACACACTAACACACACTCACCAACTGTCATCCAGGCTCACACATTGTCAAGCGCCTGTATTATGAGCATGATATTTAGAAATGAAAGAAAGTTTTTCTTACCTTTGTGGCAAACACACAAATACACACAAAGGGAGGCTGCCAGGCTGAGGAGAGCTGTGAGAGTAAGTAATGTGGCAGCCACGCTGACCCTGACACACACACACACACACACACACACACACCTCCCTGCCATCACCCTCCCCAAAAAGACCTAACCCCCAACAGTCAGGGTTGAAGTATTTCCCATGATTTTCATTTTTTTCTTTAACCTCATGAAAAAGTTTGAAGTTAAAAACAGAACTGCAGTTTTTTCTAAAGTGGGTTGAATTTCTACTGTTTGATTTAAAAAAACGTTTATATGGTAATTACTTTTGGTTAAGAAAATCAACATTATCATTTAATGGTCAATTACTTCTGAGCTTCTGTGATGGAAGAATTGGATAAACTTTTCCAATCTGCAAAGCTTGTCGAGACTAAACCAAGAAGCTTTGGAATCTGTACCTGCTTCAAAAGAGGCTTCTATACAGTACTGAAATAATACATTTGCAAAAAAATTCAAAAAGATGTTTTCACTTTGTTGTCATGACTTATTTAGAGTAGAATTATAGGAAAAGGTTAAATCTATAACACAATGAAGGGAGGAGAAAGTGAAGGGGTCAGATAGATAGATATTCTGCATACAGTATATCCATATTGTTCAGCTTCATGTACATATAAAAATGTTTTAAAGTTGGATTGTGCGTCAACCACTTCAATCATTAATTAACTTTCTTGTCAGTGTAGCCTTGATGTCAGTGTGTTTTCATTATCAGGCAGCCGTTGGCCTTCCCACCTTCCCAACTTCATATGTCCAATGTGGGTTTTTTTGTGTTGCAACACCTGACACCTTCCCACCAGTTACAGTTTCATATCTTATAACTGTGGACAAACTTGAAATGTCCTCATATCATACCATTTAGCTTTTACTATTGGTCACTAGTCCTCCCATGGTACACACAACAAGAAATACAAACACAACTTTAAAATCACAAAGTAGCCTGTCAACAAAACAAGGAAAGACACAACTAGCAACAACCTTGTCTACATATGGTAGACAAAAGAAGCTTGTGTGTTTGTGTTGTGTGGCTGCTTTCAACTCAAGTATAATGTCTGTACATTTCCATGTTGGCTGCCTGGTGGTGCTTATACTATGGCAAGTTATTTCATTCATATAGTTTTCCCCTATGTTTGGACTTGAAAGCAGACCACAGACACAAACCTTAAAAGGTTAAATTGGATTTACTGGAACACAGACAAGATGGATGAAGGTCAGTTTGGCTGACTAGGATTACAGAGCAGGGTGCAGTGTTAACATGAGATTGACTGTACTGCAAGAGGAAGAAGAGAGAGACATGTGGAACAAACTTCAAGAGCTTCAGCAAACTTCAAACTGCAGAGGGCTTGTGGGTTAGGATGCTAACTTTGTCACTACCTGGTCGTGCAGTCTTAAGGGAAGATCATCAAGTATCGTGGAGGAGCTGAGACAGATCCACACTGGAGTAAAAAGAACAGGAGGATGATAAAGTCTCTGGCTTTGCTAACAAGACTGCTTAGAACAACTGACTCTCATAATGTTAATATGGGCAATTCCATGTGTTTTACATGTGTGTTTGAGAAATATTATGAACATTACCCATTCCTTGCATTAGTAGTTTTTTCTTCTTATAGTAACTGGCGTTTTCTTCATTACCTTTATCAAAATTAAGTCTTAAGGCAAATGGTTGGTGGAGTCAGTTTGTCTTTGAATGTGGAAAATACACTCCAGGAACACATAAATGACTTTATTCTTTTAATTTTTATATTAAAATGATCATAATTACACTTATTTAACATTATTTGTCATGTCCCTCCAACCTTATATTAATATCACAGGCTGAGCTTACCCTTATCCAAAATAGTTGACTTACAGCCTGGAAGGCCTAATTTCGGGCAGAAAACCCCAGTAACAAAGACGTCCCTGGATCACGTGATAAATATAGGCCCCTACCTACTTGCCCGACTGAAAAACATGTTATAGAATCACCGACGCATTTGACGCTACCGTTTAAAAAAATCTTAGCTATATTACGTGTCTCAATAACGCGGTATATCAATAGATACCTTTATGTTTTATAGCACACTTTTTGAACTTCTCATTTTAACCGGAAGGCTGATAAACCTGTTCAGGCAGCTCGTCGGTCTCCCTCAGCCCACATCTGGTTCTGGACAGTATGGTCGGCGCAGGTGAAACAGCTGATACTTGAAGGTGAGTGGTTGGATTATTTCACCACGGAACAGTTTGTGGTTTTCAATTTTTGATCAAGTGTCGTTTCTCCTGCTCCGCTTCATAAACAGACAGTCAACGAGCCCGAGCAGGCGGCTCACGCTCTGCTAACAGCCTGACACAGCTAGCTCGGTTAGCAGGTTAGGTAACACTGATGTGGTTACCAAACATTGTAAACTGTTCCTGATTGATTCTCGATAGACTGATCCTTGAATGATTTATCTTTACAGCGTTTATCAACATTGTTGCCGTTCGATCATTACTTTGTCCATTTTTGTCAAGCAAATGATATGGAATGATGGTCTGTGATCCTTATGTTTCTTTTAAAAAAACATCAGTTGATACTCATTTTAGTGTGTTGTTAAACAGTACAGTCGTAGCTAGAATATATTCTGTTTCAAAACAACAGCTGACTTTCATCCCTCCCCTCAGACCGGTGCCATTCAGTCATGGGCCTGAGGCAGTTCTGGCACAACAATAAAGTCTTGATTGTAATGGGCACAAGTCTTGGTCTGATCCACTGGGGCTGGTACAGTCTGAAGTCAAGCCCCCTGCTGGAAAAATCAAAAGAGGAATACGTCCCTGAGCCCGCCATCGTCACCTACGTTTTACAAAAAAAGGCTGCAGCTCCTCCGGCTGCACCTCCTCCTCCAGCTGCTGCAGAGAGCAAGTGAACCAGACTCAGGTACATGAGGCCTGTTTCTCACCTGTAATCAGTTAAACAGCCATCCCAGCTGAGTGTTTAAGTCAAAGGCAAAGTTAGAGGCAACTCCTCTAATGGCCACAACGGGGTGCTGCAGGGAGCCGCAGTACTGTCCACATCAACTTCAGCTCTCATTTTTCTTCCTTGAAAGTATATTTTGGGGAAAGTTATTAAAATATTGCTTCACACAAATTACAAAAACAGATTTCCTTACAAAGCTCTGGTGGCATGTCTTCATTCAATTAGTCTTGGGTTTTTTGTCCAGTTTTGTGTTCACAACCACCACCAATAATAATAAACTTAATAAGAAATCAAATGAAATCAGGCCACTAAAACTACTGAGAACAAATATTGTAAAATTAAGATTAAAAGGAGAAAATAAATTCAATAGACTTTGTCTACAATGAGAAATTCATTGACTGCACTGTACATGACTTTCACGTAATCATACAAGATGAAGGGAAACAACAGCACGTGACAGGGATGGGTTAAATAAAAGTGGGACAAGGAGCACGAATCCCTCAGCAAATCAGGTGCCAGGCTTTTGTTCAAGTGAGTTCCTCTCACCTCTACCTGCACCTGGAGGGCAGAACTGTGAAGTGGCAGTTAGTTGGGTGTGCACTGCCCTTACAACTGAGCCCTGAGAGGTGGGGTGTGGGAAGTCCTATGAAAACAACTCATTCTGTCCCATATTTGGATCAGATGCACAGTGTATAAACACTAACCAGTGTGCTGTGGAAGTTAAGTCTTTGTGTTCGTTTCTTCCTTGCAGTGTCATATGAAGCCTCAGAGCTGGTTCAGGAGGAACTGGCCGTGGGTGGCCGGCGGGGCCTTCCTCACCATCCACCTGGCCACCTGGCTGATGCAGAAAGCCATGAAGAGCTCCGCCCGCTCCGAGGTGGCGCTCCGACAGAAAGCTAATGAGGACAGACTGGACTGACATTCATTCAGCGGAAGGACTGTGACCCATAACGGCTCATTTTCATTCCCCTGGGACTCAAACCTAGAAAATGATATTCTTAATGACTGCAGAAAAAAACAGCAGCAATGCTTTTGTGTTTTCTCCTCTGTTAGATTTAATGGTTGGGTGACGATTGAGTTGTGATGTATAGTAAATATATCAATTAATAAACCAATAAAATGATCAACAGCATCAATTAATAATTACACTAATCACACATGGACATAGGTTTAATAGGTAATATGTTTATACATAGTTACCTATGAATATTGTGACAGCTTATGGAGGTCCACACCTCTAGGTCAGCAACCACTTGTGAAAGTGTGTGTGTGTGTGTGTGTGTGAGAAACAGACAAAATAAACTTCTTTGTTGTCCCCATTTATTGGATAACAGCAGAGGTCAATGACACAATATTTGGCTGTAGGTACACAAAATACTGTTTAGTAGGATACAGTCATCATTAGAGTTAGTTACTTATGAGATTTATAGAAATATAAATACACTTAAAATCTGAAATGGTTGGAATCAGCTTATAAAATATTCACCATATTACTGTTATTTTAAGTTTATAAAACACAAATTCCTTGACATGATACAGTGTTGTACTGTATTCTGGGAAACTAATCGAATGAAAGTCAGCGTATGAGCAGTTAGCAGGTTTCACAAAGTACTAGAATATTGTGCTGTCACTCAACGTGTCTGGTTCTTATTTTAAAGAAATTGTGAAAGAAAGAACAAAGGTCAGGAGGGGTCAGGGTGTGAACCCTGAAGAAAAAACCTGAAGCCAACTTGTGAGCCTGTGCAGTCGCCCCTCCTTTTTAAAGGAGATCTTAATGAGCGCGATCCCTCCCGTTACATACCTTGTTGTTTTCTTCAGATCAGGGTGAGAGAATGAAGCCGTCCAGCTTTTATTATAAGAAGTCACCATCAAACAAAGTCGTCTGAATGCTCTGGAAGCTGGTGGTGGACTTGGCGGAGTTAGACATTGTTCCAACGACTGGGCTGTAAGTCATGAGAGACCTGGCAGGGTGAGACAGAGGAATGGTAAAAACATTTTCCATCTCTAAAAACCCAGAATGCCGGCCATGAAAGTTCAGCTTGTAACTTTGTTTTCCACAGATCAGGTTACAGCGAGGGAGGCTGGTCCTCTGCTGAAGATCCAGCTCCCATCTGTGGATGGACCTTCAGACCAGATCACACACAAGCCACTTGACATGAAAGCCCTGTTTTTTGTGGCTGCTGAGACATATGGATGATGCCAATGAAGGCCCTGAAGGTCAGGTTTGAGTCTGAGTCATATATTCAGGTCAAAGCATGCACAAACAAAAACTAGCAGTGCCTCCGGACACTCCTTATTTAGTCAACACCATCCTCATTCATGACCAGGAACATTCCCTCATGCAACTAGTGTGTTTACCAGCACTTTGTTTGCCAGGTTCCTGATGCCTCTGCTGTAATCTGCCCTTTAAAACATAGAAACAACAAACCTGAATCAGGATGGGAGACTAAAGTAACCACACTTGCATCAGCTGCAGTGCAACCGCCAACAGGTGCCGTCTCCAACAGAACTTCAGATCACAGAGATCCATACAAACATCTACTGTCAAAACACCCAATCAAAAATGACTTTCTACAAAAATATTATGATCTCAGTCCCGACATCACCTCCTGTACTGTGCCCCTTCCATGTCGTTTTGATTTTAACAAACGTTTAACGACAAGGCGTGTGTTCAGACCAACATCAGCGCTCACAGTGTGTGTCACAAACGCAGCCCCACATTCATTTTAACAGAACCACTCTGTTGATGCAGTGTGGGCGGGCGTCTGTTGTGGCTCGTCCATCAAAACACCGCGTTGGCTAATCAAACACATGTGGACAACTTTTCTTTTCAGTACTTACATTAGTACTTAGACCATATTTCTACAAGTTACCTCAAAACTGTTGCACTTAAAGACAAAATAATCCCTGATGTGAGTTAATCCCTGTCTCATGGTATTATAAATCTGTGGGCAGTCTTTCATCAACATGCATAAAAGTTCTGTCACCGTTGGCTGCTGCTGCAGTGCTGTTGCAGTGCTCTGGTCTTCCTGTAGAGGGAGCCGTGTGCTGCGTTTCTGCTGCAATGTTTCGCTCCCAGCGCTAAATTCTCTCAGCGTTAAGTCATTAACTGAGAAACCAAAGAACCTCACACAGAGAACACGAGAACAGTAACATCCATGTGTTCTCTTCACGTGCAACCATCCCGGCTAACTTACGCCACTGATGTGGTCAGTGACGGGATAAAAACACCTGTTGCTTTGATTTGATTGCTTAACATTATCTAAGATAGCAGAACAACTACTACATGTCATATCAGACCTTATGAGTAAGTGGCTGCAGTGCGATCAATTTAACCTCTCATTTTCTCACTCAGTGTCAGTGCAGAGACTTACTGAGAACCTGCACTCTGGTTTAACAGATTGAAAGACTGAGAAACAAAAGAGTTCTTTAGTCTGTACAATCTATCATAAGCATTTTCAAAACCTGACTCATCTTGACACATCATTTGCTCCAAACTCAGTCTTTTCAGAAAGTAAATGCGCTGCTCGCTGCAGGTATAATCTACAAGTCAGAAGATCAAGATTCATGCTGGGGGGAACGTGAACGTGTTGAGCTGATTTCATGAAAAAAAACAAACAAACCCAGATATCGTCCTTGGTGGCACTAGATGAAAAGGGCCAATCCATTACCATGTGAAAGTTGCAATAGTCCAGTCAGGACCAATGTCCACCAACACTGCCCAGGTTAGATCCACAACACAATGGAGAGACGACATGTCTCACCTGGCATGGGGACGCTTCAGGGGCCCCCAGGAGGGACTGAAAGACGTCGCTAACTCCCCTTCCTTAACGCACTGCCACCACCACAGAGGATGGACAGACAGATACATGGATAAGTCCAACTGCTGCTAGAGTGGCTAACAATGTTCCACAATAAAAGTCTTAAATTGTTTAAACTTTATATTTGATTCATTCTCAAAATCAATAAAAAGGTCTCACGATTACACTGCAGATTGTGTTGGTTGTTGTATTTTCATTTTTTTCTGAATCAGAATTCAATTACTTATTCTCATTTACAATTGTCTATGGAGACACCTGGAGTCATTGATCATCCCTGAAACTGCAGACATATGCTAACCACCATCTGACGCTAATCTGTGTGTGTGTGCGTGATTTATTCCATGTTTCCCATTTTCCTCATGTTACTTCAGATCAATGAGTCAACATCATGTGAAAAATTACATAGTAAAGTGCAGGGTGTACGAGAGTGACCTCCTTTTTTAACACTGTAAAAAGCACAAACTTTTTTTTCGTCCGCTTCATTGTTGTGAAGTAGAGGCAGAATCCCAGAGACAAATATTCTTTAAAACCTGGACTAATGAAAGCAAAGACCACATGGATGGATGGACATGTAGAGGGCCTGACTCGGTGCTGGGTACGCGAGTCTCTTTATAGATTCACACCTGGATAAAATGGCAGTTCTCCGAGAAATTTGCCACTTAGTCCACAGAATATTTGGAGGAAATTAGACGAACTGACCTTTAAAACCTGCAGAGCTCAGCATCCTGTCCTCCAGAACCGCCGAGTTTTTTCAGGCTATCAGAAACATCCAGCTCAGGTTTCACAGAAACTCCCGGTCCTGACCCAGGGGTTTTCAGAGCTGTTGTTAGACGTCCTCTCGGCCTCCGGTACGCCAGCTCTTGAACTGTGCTGGATTTAGATAAAGAACATGTGTTAAGTTTCCACTAACATCAATCACTCTGTCTCCCTCCATCTCTGTCTGCTCCAGGCCTGCAGGACAGAGGTCAAGGACATTAAGATACTACTAATCCCTCCAACTCAGGACTCAGAGCCCTACATGGATTTTTGTTCAGTCTGTCCTGTAAATGAAAAGGTTCAGTCAGGTTGCTCTGTTTAGGCCTGCTGAAGTGCCTTTGAGCTAGGACCCCCTATAACTGCTCTCTCATTTAACAATCGATAAGAGCATCAGTGAAACCACAAGTGAGAGATGGCCCACTCTCTCAAAGCTACTGAGCTGTTTCAAAGGGTTCGCTACTAAATTATGCTATCATGATTTCTGCCTCACCTCAGGCAGCAGAATCTTTCCATGTTGCAGACATCTTCTCCTCATGTTGTGGTTTTGTTTTCTCAGTTTTGAGATGTCTGTCCCTGGAACAGAATAATTTAAGATCTGGGTCTGTGTTTCATCCACAGACCTGCTGTGTGATACCTGTCCACCCAGAGCCCTCATTGAGCCTCATCACCCATCAGCCTGAGCCTGAGCCTGAGCGACCTGCTGCTGGTCCGTATTAGCTCTGTCGAGCCCCAACAGCAGGACAAAGATGTTTTCCACAATCTACCTTCAGCCGACTGCAAGTTCATGTTCAGTTCCCTCTCACTGCATTTTATCATTTCCAGCAGCTGTTTTAGTCCAACGAGCTCTGATGCGTCCATCTCTTCTCTGAGCTGAGACCATCCCCACAACCCCTTACTTAAAGCCGTCTGTTCGAGAGAAGCATTTTTGAATCCTCCTGCCCCTCGCTCTTGTTGTGGGTTCCCCTTGTTATTGTTGGTTGCGTTTTTCCTGAGCCTTGTTTGAATTCTTCGCTTTTATTAGGTTTGTTTGAGTGGTTTTGACTTTTATCGGCTACGGTTGAACGGTTTCTCTGCTGTTTTATTTTGCTTCTTGAGTTCTCGTCTGATCCTTTTTCTTTTCCTGCAGAGTTACTGAGCCACGGTTTGATTGTCTTTTGCGTGTGTGTTTTTTTTTTTTTTAGGTTTGAGGTGGAGGACAATGAGGAGTGAACAGCCACAGCTCTTGGAGATTTTTCCCAGGATGGAGGATCATTGAGTTAAACTTTCCTCTGAGCGTTCTGGGTAAGAGCTTCTATTTTTATTTTAATTTCTAAACAGTAAGGTCAGCAGTGGAACTGGATTTGACCATTGAGGGGTTTGCTTTTGCTTTAATGTCTTAAGCTGGCAGTGGCTTTTCTTTATGGTTTACTTTTATCACCCCAAAAATTACCTTCTCTCCCCACATGAAGGGAAACAAAGCGTCTTTGAAAGCGAGCCTCATTAAATCCCTTTGACAAACTTAGAGGATGCTAAGATGAGAGACAGGAAGCCGGCACAGGAATAGATTTTAATGGATGTGTAGTCATTTCAGGGCAAAAGAGGGCTGCAAAACTAACGCACTCCTCCGGGAGATCAAGCTGACCCAACTCTGCAGAGGTGCCAAACGAAGCCCTTTGACCTTTGACATGGACAGTGATGCTGAAACGTGGCTTCCGCTCCGGAGGTGCAGAGCAAAGCCACCGAGGAGAGCACTACACCACTAAACTGAACGTTTGACATGCAGCGGACCCAACTGCGCCCAGGCAAAAGTAGTCTGGGACATAAACCGCCCCATTTGTGCACAAATTAACATGAAATGTGTTAATTAATGACCTGTCTCTATTTATCCCATTTCGGTCGAGGGCTATATGGCGACTACCCTCCATGGAAAGTTACAACCAACTTCGGTACAATGGCATTTAATAAGAAGTGGACTGCGTAAACATGCGCTAACCGCAATTAGCATCTCCGTTTCGTTACACTGTATCTATCAATATTAAACACAGACACGTATTTACCTCCTGTAGGCTGAGTGTGTCCTTATCCCGCCGGCAAACTCTACATTTACCAACAGGCAACGACCTCACTGTACATCCGGTTAGCATGTGTCGGCTCTCAGAGGCTCGCGGACTCGCTATCACATGACCCCAACACATGTCTTTTGATTGGACAGGTCACGAGCAACCAATCAAATGCCAAGACAGATATTTCGTTGCTCTATAACGTTAGATAGCAAATTAAGCACGCGGTTATTGGTCGCATAACAAATCTGCTTGATCTCTAACTGCACAAACAAAAAAGTTGTGTAATGTACAACCTCTCTAAGCTTTACAAAATAGTAATTTGAGACATACAGATAATATTGTCCACTGCTGTATATTTTTGGTAATTTGTTTAAAAAAAAAAAAAAAAAAAGGTTTTTAAACATTTTGGAGAGACTGAGACTGAGCGCTAATTCCTGATCCATTTCATATCAGCAGCGCTGACTGGTCGCACATAGCTGTAAAGATTGCAGCAGGTTTGCCCCGTTTTCTCTAATTTGATATTGATTGGCTGAAGCATGGTTTGGTCTCAGAGGGCAGGAGGAAGAGGAAAGTGTGTTTATTTTAGTCAGGAGAAGTCACAGTGAATAATGGGAATTGATGGTGCCAGTACAAAGACAATTTATGGAAAACCTAAAAAAATGATGTGTTCAGAGATTTTCAGAAGCAGAAACCTGGTCTAAAATGTCATTGTACTTGGAGCATGAGACCTTGAGTCTTTCTTGAGAAGTTGAGTACAGCACATGTAGATGATGGACAGATCGCACAGACTGACCCGCTGACCTTCTGGTTTCGAGGCATCTCTCAAACCACCAGACCACCCTGCTAACTGCCTGACCTCGTGTTTAGCTTGTAATGCTAACTTCCACATTCTGACTTTGATCCCGACTTTGCCGTGACCATTTCACTTCCCTTTTTTTAGCCGCAAGTAATTCATAAAACCCCAGCTCGTTCCGCCAAAACGCTGCTAATGCAGTTGGTGTCAAACCCATTTACGTTCCTGCTTGGAAGATGTCGGCATGTTGTGCATACCATGGCTTGGCTGGCCTGCAGTGCGGGCCCTCACCCACATGGCTTTCGTCCAGGTTTAGGATCCCTGAGGCTGATTAGCGTCCACCGCAGATGTTTACCCCAAAACCAAAGCAGAGAAAATGCATCCTAAGCAGTACTTTTCCTGTCAACGCTACCTACTGGTCTCATCTGGGAACAGTGAACCAGGCTGAACTCAGAGCGGCGGATTTGCATCTTTGTTAAAAACAAAGGACCACCCAAACTGGACAAGAGCAAGAACTAGCTGGTTTAGAAATGCCACCAAATCCATTGGCAGTTTAACAAGGAAGTCATTTCAGCT